>CM055123.1:91265677-91865677 GCA_029206835.1 Rana muscosa
GGGAGAGAGAGAGAGGGGGGAGAGAGAGAGGGGGGAGAGAGAGAGAGGGGGGAGAGAGAGAGAGAGGGGGGAGAGAGAGAGAGGGGGGAGAGAGAGAGAGGGGGGAGAGAGAGAGAGAGAGGGGAGAGAGAGAGAGAGAGGGGAGAGAGAGAGAGAGAGGGGAGAGAGAGAGAGAGGGGAGAGAGAGAGGGAGGGAGCGGACTGGGATGCGCCAGAATGACACCCCCGTTCTGCGCCCCATTTTCGGCTCCGTTAGCTTAGAGATTTCTCTTTCGGCAAATTGCCGAAAGGGCCATTTTCGGCAGCCGAAATTTCGGTGCATCCCTACCAGCAATGTGTGCCCACCACTGCCAGCAATCAGTGGCCATTAGTGATGCCAGTCAGTGCTGGCTATCAGTGCTGCCCACCAATTCCCATCACTGCTGCCCATCAATGCCACCCATTAATGACCATCAGTGCCACCTATCAGTGCAGGATATTAGTGCCTCCTCATCAGTGCAGTCTATCAGTGCCCATCAGTGCAGCCTCATCAACGCCCATCAGTGAAGGAGAAAATTTACTGACAGAAACTAAGAATAATTTTTGCAAAATTGTCGCTTTTTTTTTTGGGGGGGAAATAAAAACAACCCAGAAGTGATTTAATACCACCAAAAGAAGGCTCCGTTTGTGTGAAGAAAATTATAAAAGGTTCACATGGTTACAGTGTAGCATGACCGCGCAATTGTCAAAGTATGACAGCACTGAAAGCTGAAAAATACGAGTCTCTTCTTCTAGTGTCCCCCGCAAGCCCCCCCCCTCCTGTTCATCGGGTGCCCCCAACCAAAAGCTGCTTTCCCCAGCGGGGGACCCGTGGGGGCTCGCTCCCAAGACCCACTGCTGCGTCCATTGACACAGACAGCAGGACTCAGCCCCGCCCCTCGCTTCCGTGTCACAGAATTTGATTGACAGCAGCATGAGCCAATCAACCCATCCAATGAGGAGAGAAAGAGCGGCTTGGCCACAGCGCTCGTGCACAACACTGGATCAGATCAGGCTCAGGTAAGAAAAAGGGGCGGGGGTCTGGGAGGCAGCTGCAGCACAACGTTTTTCACCTTAATGCATACAGTGCAATTAGGGTGGAAAACCTTATCTCAACATTTCATACTCCCGATATGTGCCTGTTGTACTACAGTATGTACTTGAATGAGAAAGTATCCCTGCTCTTTGTATTGCTCCCTTTGTGTGAAATACCTGGTGTTCTTGCCAGTCCCTCTGTTTCCTATTAAAAAACTGACCACACTAAGCAGGAGAACACACAGTGGTCAGTTCTCTAGCTGTGCTGGGAACTCAGTGTGTTCTCCTCCAATGATCAGACTTGTCATGACACCCCACCCCACTACACAGCCCGTCACTGGGAAGCTCAGTGTGCTGCTGCTTATCCTCCTCCAGCAACATGCAGCTGAGAACAGAGGGAATGTGATCACTTACAAATACCTTTTTTTTTTTATATATCTATATAAAAATGATTTGCCTTTAATTTCTATTTTAAACTGAATGGGTTGTTTTACAAGTGTTCACAATCACTTGAAGCCTTTAGAACCACTTTAAAGCAAAAGCATGGTAATGAGCTACTATGCATTGTGGTGCACTGGGCTGCATAAAAAAGGTCAGATGTAATGCTAAAAAAGTAAGATGTGCTGAGGCTCATTGGCAGCCCATTCAAAGAAATGAATGGGCTGCCTTTAAAGTAACTCCACTTTTGTTGAGAAAAACATCAGTCCTCTCTGAATGATCAATGTACATTGCAGGTATTATAACAAACTTTGTTGCAGACTCCTACCCATTTCAGCTGTTAAGGATTAGCGGCTTGTTTGACCATTTCTTGTGCAGGACTGACTCTGAATGGGAGTGAACAATTCATTACAAGCAGCTGATGCTCTTTCAGTGCTCTGAGGAAAACAATTGCAGGGTCAGCATCCCTTTAAAAGTGATTAACGTTTAGGTTTTAGGAATCCTCTGCAACAAAAATTTAATTTTGGTGAGATACTCCCCGACTTGCCTCTCAGTGCAGAATTCTTCACACGAGCAGGATATGACATTTCTGGAGGCGTTCCATACACCAACTGTGTACAGAAGGTCTGTAGGTTGCCATATTGTATTAAATTTATAGAAAATGACAACAGCTGCAGGTTGAAAAGGAAAGGTCATTTCTTAATAACGGTATAATATGGCTTCTGTACCAATTGTATATGCGGTTTTATTTTTTCTTTATTTGCTATATTTTTCTCCACAAAAAGTAGGAGTTATCTTTTAAGTGTAAAGCTGAAATAAAATATTTCTGCAACTGAACCATGTAGTTTTACCTTTCTACTACTATCCTGCCGATGAGGCTTTGCACCAAGGTCGTACACAATATACAGTTAAGGCTTCCTACTTTTTAAGACCCTTATCAGTAGAAGCTTTTTCTAGGTCATGAACAAATATCTCCACTTACTGCCTGTAATGTCATTTGCCAGCAACTTACTCTACTGATGAAATTACTGTTGGTTAAATAAACTGCAGGTCAGGCACAATACAAAGCAACAGAGAAGAGATATGAAAAAGTAGGTTTCTATTTACAAAAAGTAAAAAGGAGGCCGAGACACAAAACAGGAGAATAAGGCCCCTTGCCCACGGGGCCGTCTAGCTGGAGTGCGTCTCACCCGATGTTGTAGTGTACCCAGGAGGGACAGGTGCAGCGTTCAGCCCTGCTACTGCAGCCTGTCAAAGTCTATGGCAGGGATATGCAATTAGCGGACCCTCCAGCTGTTGCAGAACTACAAGTCCCATGAAGCATGGCAAGATTCTGACAGCCACAAGCATGACACCCAGAGGCAGAGGTATGATGGGACTTGTAGTTTTTCAACAGCTGGAGGTCCGCTAATTGTATATCCCTGGTCTATGGCAGGCTGTGGCTGGACAGGGATGAATGTTCTACTGAGTGGTAACCACATTTAAGGCTCTATGTGTTCAGGGACAAATGCCCGCAATGCAGGTCTTCTGTGTTCTGTACATATGTCCCTGGACACACCGGTCAAGAGAAAGCAATGTACAGAAAGCAGAGGTCAGCAGTGTATTTGGCATTTACAACTTCAAGAGAAGCTTCAGGTGCCCCCAAAAGAATTAAAGTGATTACAAAGCTTTCATTTTTTTAAATAACAAACATGTTACACTTAGGCCCCATGCACACAGGGCGTTTTTACAGCCGCTTTTTTAGAGCTTAAAAACGCCTGTCCATGTTTTGTAAACATTTTGACATTTTTTGACCTTTTAAAAAAAAAAAAAAAAAAATCCTGGACCTCAAAAACGCAAATCGCGGCGTTTTTGCGCGTTTAATAGCGTCAGGCGTTTTTACAGCTCGAACCTGGAGCTCCAGAACGCACTGGAATTGGGTTTTTTTTTGCAGCTGGAAAACGCCTATGCCACTTGGAGCTCATAAAAGCTCTAGTGTGCATGACACAATAGAATAACATGGATGGGCGTATTGAAGCTGTAAAAAAAAACGTCTAAAGCTGCTGTTAGCAGCTGCAAAAACGCCCTGTGTGCATGGGGCCTTACCTGCTCTGTGCAAGGGTTTGCACAGAGCAGCCCTGATTCTCCTTTTCTGGGGTCCCCCAGCGGCGCTCATGGCTCCTCCTTTTCTCAAGTGCCCTCACAGAGAGTGGCATTTCATGGGCACACTAGTGTGGACGCGCTCCCCAGTCCCGCTGCTGCATTCACTGACACAGACAGCAGAACTAGGCCCCGTCCCCGGATCCAGTGTCCCTGGATTTGATTGACAGCAGCGAGAGCCAACAGTTACTGCTGCTATCAATCTATCCAATGAGGACCCGAGACAGTGGCTGGAGCTACTGTGCTCGTCCTCGTCGCTGGAACGATCGGGCTCAGGCAAAAAAAAAAAAAGCGAGGGGTGCTGCAGCACAAAAGGTTTTTCACCTTTATGCATAGAATGCATAAAAGGTGAAAAACCGTGAGGGTTTACAACTCCTTTAAAAGTCAGTAGCTACAAATACTGTAGCTGCTGACTTTTAATTTACCTGTCCAGGGATCTGGCGGTACCCTCACCCGAGGTGATTCTTCAATCGGCTTTGGGTGCAGGTGCTGGCATTGTTAGTAAGGGAAAGTAAAGCCTTAGTTTACTACTGCACACGTGAGAGTCGTGCTGTGCTTTGTGAATGGTCCCATAGTCTTCTGGGACCTGTGATGCTTCCCGGACGGTTGCAGGGGAAGGAGGGAGGGCTGAACTGCCGGCTCAGATCGCCACATCCCCCCAAAAAGTGCCAAATGCGGGGCAAAATGTTGACATTCTTGGAGACTTCTTTTAGCATCAAACGCTCAGCTATTTGGCTGAATTTGCTGACCAGCAAATCCCAGACAAATTATTAGTCATGAAATCTCTACTACCTGCAGATACATTTTCTTGGGGGGGGGGGAAAGGGTTCAAAAGTTGTGTCATATGACCGTGCACCCCTTCTTCCAGATGGGGGAGGTGATGGTACAGGACACTGTGCGGACACACAGTGTGCCTGTATTCTGGGAGGGGGTGTGTGCCAGAGGCAGGCTGTAAGTGGTTGGGGTGCCAGAGGCCGGCTTTAATTGTTTTTTGGGGGGGCATGATGGCTGAGCCAACTACCAATACAGGCAAGCAGTTTATCAGCACAGTGGGTCCTGTACATTCTAAAGGATAAAAAACTGACTACACTAACAGAGATCAGCTTCTGCACTGTGTGTGGTCAGTTCAGAACAAGAAAGAAAGGTGACTGACAGGATCAACCAGATACATCAGGTTGAATTAGTACATTAAAATTTGAGATATTAAACACACACAAAAAAAAAATATCTTTTATCCCTTTAAAGTGGAATTTGGGACCACTATTAAAAAAACAAAAAATAAATATATTGCAGTGTAGCAGTCTTTAGATGAGGTAGTTTAGAACAGTGTTTTTCAACCTTTTTTAAACCAAAGCACCCTTTAAAATCTGTCAGAATCTCGAGGCACACCAAACCAAAAATGTGGGGGAAAAAAATTATGCCACGTGGTATTTGTACAGTGGGTTTGCAAACACATTTATTTTTGTAAAAAATTCACTTCAATGAATTAAAACAAAACACAATATATACCCCAATTTTTGGGTATAGTGTGAAAGATGATGTTATGGTGGGTAAATAGATACCGAACATGTCATACTTTAAAATTGCACACACTCTTGGAATGATGACAAACTTTGGTACTTAAAAAACATCCCTTGTAATAGATAGAAGAATGACAGGTCCTCTTTATGGAGAGATCTGGGGTCAAAAAGACCTCATATCTCTCTTTTACCTTTAAAAGCAAAAGATAAAAATAAAAAAAATTGATCTTTTACTTTAAAAATAAATAAATAAAAATAGTTTACTTCCAGCCTGGACTGGAAGTCATGGCGTCGCTCTGGTCCTTCAAGGGGATCTACTCTTTCATCGCCTCTGGGACTAGCCGGCCATTCCATTGGATTGTTTCTCAGGCGAGACGGTGGAAGGGGGGGGGGGACATCCCCTTCCCCCGCTTTTGAAAGCGTTCCAGTGGCTCAAGAGCCGCTCGGAATGCTTTCATGAGAAAGCCAGTCACTGGCTGTAAAAAGCAATACCAAGGTTATGGCTGATATCTTCAGCCATAACTCCTGCAAACCATTCCAAATCTGTAACCACGAATTGTGGTCTTGTGGGAAAAAAAAAAAAAAAAACTACATAACACTTGTTACCATTAGGGCACTTTCACATTGGCACATTCCATTGCAGGCACAGTGATTTAATTATTTTTTATATAATATACATGGGCTATGTGGGTTAATATTGATAATGATAACTGTATGCTTCAATACTGCAGTTTGGCCGCAGCGCAGGTGTAGCACAGTGTACCTGCGGTTTGCGTGTGGTTTCTCATAAACTTCTATTATGTAGTACATTTTTGGTACATTTTCTAAAAGCACACCAAAAATAAGGGACATAATAGAAGTCTATGAGAAACCACATTAAAACCGCAAGTACACTGCGCTGCGGCCAAACTGCAGTATTGAAGTATACAGTTATTATCAATAATAACCCACATAGCCCATGTAAATGATATTACATTTAAAAAAAAATTCACCATGCCTGCAATGAAAAGTGAGGCAATGAAAGTGCCAACAAGTGTTATGTAGTTTTTTTTTTTTTTTATAAACACCATGCCTGCAATAAAACTATCATACATTGAAAATGACAGGTACAAGTACTGTACCTGTGTCTCCTCACTGTTTTGTTTCCTCACGGATCTTTCAAACTCTACTCGTGGTGTTCTTCTCCTCCTCCCCTCAGGGAAACGCATGCCAGCCAGCATCTACTCTGGCACCCGCGGCTCACACGTCACAGATAGCAGTGCGTGCGCCCGACACTCCCATAGCAACTGATGACGTAATCGGTTGGCAAGACGCGATCGGGAGGCCTGCACAGCTTCCCGAGTGCCTGTGGCAGCGGGAAGTGAGCTTTACACAGCGGACCGGCACCGCTGTAATAACAAATATTAACCAAGTGGCCAGCAGTAGTTTAAAACATCAGATAGCTGCCATAGCTGCCTATATTGTGTGTCATTTTGCCGCGGCACACCTGGGGACTCTTCACGGCACACCAGTGTGCCGCGGCACACTGGTTGAGAAACGTTGGTTTAGAAGAATGTTTTTGTTTCCCCCCCAATCAATCATGCTTACCTAGGTGGATGAAGCATTGGTCTGATGCTGCATCTGTCCCCCACCGGCTCTAAGACTGAGAACTGTGCGATCAAACACCACAGAACGAAGTCAGTTACTGACTCTATGCTCCTCCTCCCCCCCCCCCCCCCACTCTCAGGCCCCTTTCACACTGGGGCGGTTTGCAGGCGCTATTTTGCTAAAAATAGCACCTGCAAACCGAGCCTAAACAGCGGCTGCTGTCTCTCCAATGTGAAAGCCCGAGGGCTTTCACACTGGAGCGGTGCGCTAACAGGACGTGAAAAAAAGTCCTGCTAGCCGCATCTTTGGAGCGGTGAGAGGAGCGGTGTGTTTACCGCTCCTTCTCATTGAAATGAATGGGATACTGCGGTAATACCGCCCGCAAACCACGGCCGAATACCTCAGCAATTCCGACGGTATAGCGCCGCTAAAAATAGCGGCGCTATACCGCCACCACACCCAGCACCCCAGTGTGAAACCGCTCTCATTGAACCGCTGGGCTGTGGAGAGGGTGGGAGCAGCTCAGGCTCTCAGCAGATTTCCAAGAGCCGAGTGCCGCTTCAGGCATGTGGGGGGATTCCGACTTCATTGTTGCGATCTTGCCCGAATCTGGACCGGCTCCGTGACGCCAGCCCGCTGTCTGCTAAAAAACGGGTCACAGGAGTGCAGAACGCACTCCTGTGATCCATAGGAAAAGTACAGCCAAAACTAGCTTTGGCGGTACTTCTCCTTTAAGGCTCCCCCCCCCCCTTGTTTTCACCTGCTAATTCTGAGAATAGAACACTTCTGTGCTACACTCACTCCTCCGCTGTATCTATAGAGGAGCTATGGTTGTCACACTAGGCTCATCTTCAAACTTGTCCTCCTATTTAGTTTCATTACATGGAGGGTGATGGGATTAGCAGATAACTTAAAGAACATAAAATCTTTCGTGCTTTCAGTTTTACATACAGTTACAAGGACACTGCATTTCTGTCAGGATCAAATGTTCTTAGCCTAAAAAAAAAAAAAATGAAAGCTAATCCTTCTACCACAGCTAAGGTCTGGTAAGGTGCAATACAGGGGGTCCCCGACTTACGAACATCCAACTTACGAACGACTCCTACTTACGAACGGGGTTCGAGTGACGTCACTGCCGGCCGACGCCATCTTCCTGTGCCTGTCATCTGCCTGTGCCTTGCTGGAGCGAGTCGTTCCTCCGTTCCTGGCCTGGCTGCGAAGTTAAGGGGCCCCCCTCGTCATCCTGCCCATCCACAGGCCTGGTATGGTCCGGTGGCCTGCTGGGCCGCTAAAACTGCCCGTCGCAGCCGCGGCCTGGCCCGGCCTAGTGAAGCCTTCAGATCACCGCTCTTTCCTGCGCCGCTGCCCCACGGAGGTGCACCGCGGCCGGCCTGGACTCGGATGTGCGGACACTGCTGCTCTCACCTGCCTCACCATCCATCCATCTCTCTGCTGTGATCTGGTGAGCTGCCCAGCAGTATATGCCCTGTATACAGTACTTGTACCAAACACGATTGAATGAGAGCTCCACATAGGCAGATGACATGAGCTCATGCTGGGACACAGGGATAGAATGTACAGTGCATTAAAGCTTTTTTTAAAACCTGTTGCAAGAAATGAATTATAGCATTAGGATGCCTTTGTGGCTGCCAAAGAGGTTAATGAATTGGTGAAATATTTGTACACAGATCATGTATTATAGTTCTAATGTGACAAGGTTACATGTTAGTGTCTTAAATAAACTTCACATTTAATGCAAGGGCCTACCTAATTTGACTCAGTCTGTGGCCAGTCAGGCAGGCCTTTGCATCACACGGTTGTTGTTGTTAGATCGAAAGGAGATTATACATTCAGGTTGTAATGTGGGTGATGAATTTAAACCAGGACTGGACAAATCCCAGAAGCTACCTGCAGTAAACTAAAGCGCCATTTTGAACTGATAAATATTATTTTATTTTATTATTGATTATTTACCTGTATTCTGATCCTGTCAGAGCAGAAGTGCCAACCAGTAAGGCTGTCCAAAATTCTTGCCTGAGCATAGTGGCAATAACAGACACTCAAAAAGCTGTCCTAACAAATGTGCTGCCAGGATTACATGAAAGAATACTAAAGACATAGTAATTGAGAGCGTGTCACTTTTCAGGCCTCGGCTTAGTAAATCTTCCCTCATGGGGGCCTTACAACCGGACACTGATTTGACATTTTGGCTTTGACAGGGTAAGATGACATTAAAGTGGAACTATGTGTATAATATATTTTCACTTCCTATAACAGTGACAATGCTAACAAAAAAAAGTCAGGATTAATAAAACTATATTACAGGGGGGGGGGGGGGGGGGGTCTAAAAGAAAAAAAAAAAAAAAAAAAAAAGGGAAAACTGCCGTGTTAAGCTAGTGTTGGACACATTCATGTTTTTTTTCCCCCCCATAGTTCCCGTTCAAATGGCAGTATGCACACCTATCCCACTATATTAGCAATGAAACTAGAATTTGGATTCTTACAAATGTCCATAACTGACTGGCTCTCTTTAGACACCTAAATACTGCACTATAGCCGAAAGACAGCTACAGCAAGGTCGTCCAGTCCTGGGAGGGCGTCCATGGACACGCAAGGACACTGGGGCAACATTATATGACATCATCCCAAAACAAGAGAGCGCCCAACCCGTCGTCATTTGTCTATACGGCGGCTCATTTGTCATTGCCCCAGACTCACCGCGGGGGGCGCGCAGTAATCGAGATCCCACTCTCATTAAATTGAGCCTATGACGCGGCTCTTTACCCATGTTATCGGCTGTGTCCAATCACAGGTGTTCACATGTAAACAAGGAAATGCCGGTTATCGGCTCTCCTCGCCCTTACAATGAGAGTGTGAGGAGAGCCGATCAGCGGAGATCTGTACAGATCATCTGGGCACTGACCAGTGCTCTGATCATTGCAGCCCCAACAGTGCCCAGCAGTGATGCAAGTCAGTGCTGCCTTTCGGTGTCACCCATCAGTGCCATCTATCATTACCCATAAGTGCCGCCCATCAGTGCGTCCTCATCAGCGCACATCAGTGAAGGAGAAAAGTTACTTCGTTTTTGTCAGAAGATTTTATAAACACGAAAAACTTTATTTTTTTCCCCCCCCAAACTTTTCGGTATTTTTTCATTTTTTTTAGCAAAAAGTAAAAAAACCCAGCGGTGATTAGATACCACCAAAAGAAAGCTCCATTATAAAAACGGCATTTGGGTACAGTGTTGCATGACCCGCGCAATTGTCATTTAAATTGTGACTGTTCTGAATGCTGAAAGTTGGCATGGGCAGGAAAGGGGGGTAAAAATGCTCAGTATGGAAATGGATAAATATGCTTTTTTAGGCAGCTTTACTCCTGCCAGAAGTTATGGCATTCGGAGAAGAAAAGCATATACCCAGTGTGCATGACAGCCAAGTGCTGCATATACAAAAAAAAAAAATACCTGTTGATTCTGCCAGCAATCCTCTTAAATGATGCTGCCTGTGCAGCACTGCAATTCCAAGCAGTGGTATTAGCCTTGCCAGAGATCTCTTTTCTGGACCATAGAACAACCCCCCCCCCCCCCCCCCCCTTAAGTTATGAAGATGAGAAGGGGATGTAAGGGATAAAACATGGGAAAATGGGCATGCACTGGGATGTTATCTTTATTTTTCCCCAAACACGTTTAACCACTTCAGCCCCGGAAGAATTGGCTGCCCAATGACCGGGCCATTTTTTGCGATTCGGCATTGCGCAGCGTTTAACTGACAATTGCGCGGTTCGCGACACTGTACCCAAACAAAATTGATGTCCTTTTTCCCCACAAATAGAGCTTTCTTTTGGTGGTATTTGATCACCGCTGCCACTTTTATTTTTTGCGCTAACAAAAGAAGAAGAGCGATAATTTTGAAAAAAAATTAAAAAACACGTTATTTTGTACTTTTTGCTATAATAAATATCCAATTTTTTTTAAAACACATTTTTAACTCAGTTTAGGCCGATATGTATTCTTCTACATATTTTTGGTAAAAAAAAACAAAACAAAAAAAAAAACCAATAAAGCGTATATTGATTGGTTTGCGCAAAAGTTATAGCGTCTACAAAATAGGGGATAGATTTAGCCCTGGTTCACACTGGTGCGTTTTGACATGCGATTTGGCATGTTCAAATCGCATGCCAAAATGGCGCTATTTGCCGGCAATGACACCATCCTAATCGGTGCGACGCCACATCTGCGGCGCTGCACCGATTTCAAAAAGTTTCTGTACTACTTTTTGCGATTTTGGCCCGCGATTTACATTGACATCTGTGCAGAAACCTGCACAGATGTCTCTGTAATCATGGCCGAAATCGGGACTGACCAGCGGGAGTGAAATCGTGTGAGTTCAGCTGAACTCGCACGGCTTCACTCTCGCAGCCCAGTGTGAACCTGGTCTTATAGCGATTTTTTTAGGACTGAGACATTATGGCGGACACATCGGACACTTTTGATACCTTTTTTGGGACCATTGGCATTTATACAGCGATCAGTGCTATATAAATGCACTGATTACTGTAAAAATGTCACTGGCAGGGAAGGGGTTAACACTAGGGGGCGATCAAGGGGTTAAATGTGTTCCCTATGAGTGTTTCTAACTGAAGGGGGAGGGACTGACTACAGGAAATTACAGATGGTCCATAGCTATTAGGAACTCACGATCTGCGCACACACACACACACACGTCCTTGTTCTGCCTCTTGTGCCCGGAGATCGCTCGTGACCGCCGGTCATGAGCATCGGCACTCCCGCAATGCAGCAAGCGTGCGCGCCTGCTACCATCGCTTAAAGCGACCGACGTACAGCTACAACGGTTCGCCCATCAGAGCCAACCTGCCACAGTATAACTGCGGCAGCTGGTCCGCAAGAGGTTTACAAAAAATACCATTTTACAGCATTTGGTTGTTATTTTCCTTTTTCCATTGTCACACGCCTCCACTCTGAGACATGCTGGAACATGTGGGAGCTTCCTCGTGGCTTTTCAATATCTCAAAATGACAGGATACCAAAATCCTCAGTGTAAGTCCACCCTATAACTAAAATCACTGCATTTACAGACATCCACGATCTAACAGTAACCTATCTAGCCCTGTAAAGATGAAATCAGTATACAAACCCTTTTTGAAGCCGATCTGATCCGGTCTCCAGTGGCAGAAGCTCTGCAGAGAACACGGCCGACAACGGCTGTGAAATGAACGGGTCGGATCGACTTCAATAAAAAAGGTACAGTATCTCACAAAAGTAAGTACACCCCTCACATTTTTGTAAATATTTTATTATATCTTTTCATGTGACAACACTGAAGAAATGACACTTTGCTACAATGTAAAGTACTGAGTGTACAGCTTGTATAACAGTGTAAATTTGCTGTCCCTTCCATGCACTTCTCCCACACCACGTTCAAAGCACTTTGGGCGTGTGATCTGTTGCGATTGTCAATGTATTCCTAATGCCACCTTAAGTGAAGATCGCAAACACTTTCCATTTGCCTGCAATGGATCACACTGTACAACAGAACCATGCTATCTGGTGCAGTGTCTTTTAAAAAAAAAAAAAAAGAAAAAGGTGCATGCCATCCAGTGCGATTTCATCCCATTCAAACGGGCTAAAAATCCCACTGCACTGAATTCGGGTTTGAACCCGCCATAAAAGGAAAAGTCTAGCCTAACCCAAAAATCGCTACATCTCTAGACATCCATGATCTAACACTAACCCTGTAAAGAAGGAATCAGTATACATACCTTTTCTGAAACCAGTCCAGTCCCAAGCTGAGCTGTCAGCCACGGTTTTGCTACGTAGGCGGTTGCAGGAGGCAGCCGACAACAGAAGCCCCATAGTAACTCTATGGGTGACGTCACTTCCCATTCGTTGTCAGCCGTGTCCTCTGCAGAGCTTCCGCCGCTGAAAACTTGAGCGGAGCGGCTTCAATTTTTTTTTTATGTATACCGATTTCTTCTTTACAGGACTAGATAGGTTACTGTTAGATAGTGGATGTCTGTAGATGTAGAGATTTTAGGGCTAGGCTGGACTTCCACTTTAAAAAGGTAAATGACACAATTATACAATGCAGCCTGATGTTCCACAACATCTCAATGACTGGCTCCAAATCATATCAGGGTATCAGCATCACGGGTCCAAAGTTTCTGCTCACAAAGCACAAAGAATTTCGATAATATTTCTACCCAACAGGGGATGACCCGACATACACTGAGCAGTGATTAATCGCACTGGGCCAACAGGATATTACACATACATCTGCGATCAATCAACTGCTGCCACGCAAGAGTAGATACACATGGTATCAAAGTGCATCCCTATCAGCTACACTATAATGTATATTCATATTACACTCTAGGACTTACTCAAGCTATGCAATACGGAGGAACACTTGAAATAACTTTCAGGTCTCAGGGAAACCCTGCTAATAATTACTATACAGCTCACTAGTGTAAACAGTACCTTGAGGTGGAGGAATAAAAGAATTAGGATTGTGGAGTAGTTAACCACTTGAGCTCCGGAAGGTTTTGCCCACTTCATGACCAGGCCATTTTTTGCTATTCGACACTGCACTACTTTAATTGCCAACTGCGCAGTCATGCAACACTGTACCCAAATTAAATTTATATCATTTTTTTCACACAAATAGAGCTTTCTTTTGGTGGTATTTGATCACCTTTGGGTTTTTTATTTGTTGTGATATAAACAAAAAAATACCAAAATTTGTGAAAAAAACCACAAATAATATTTTTTCTTTCGGTTAGAAAACATATCCAATCAATTCAAATTTCTTCATAAATTAATGTCAACGTTTATAAAAGAAAAAAAAAAGAAATTTTTCTTTTGTGAAAGTTATAGGTTCTACAAACTATGGTGTACACATTATAAAATTGATGAATCCTGATATACTGCAGCCCCCATCTCATTTCTTGAGGTCCCACAATGCTAGGACAGTACAAAAACTCACTAAAATTACACCTGTTGTTTGGAAAATAGATTTTTTTGGGGGAAAATTAAGAAATAAAATGTTTGTTTTTTTTATACTATCACCAGTGCAGTACAGCAGCATCATCATGCGACTAGTGTGATGGTGATCAGGGATACTAATGACAGTAAGAAAAATAAATTAAAAAACGTATTTAATATGCTTTCAGCAGAGTATTTCACTGTTACCATAGTGACTACTCTGAGGTGATCAGTTTTTTGTTTTTACACTGTTATTGCTCATACAGTGATGATCACTGTATAAGCAATAGCTTTAGCTGTCATGAATGGGTTTTCCATTCATGAACAGCTTGCTTTTGATTGTGATCTGTGATTGGCTAAGCTAATCACATTGTGCAGGTAGCCAGGTACCATGTGATTGCTTTGGGCAATCACAGATCACAACAGTAAGCAAGCACATGATCCCTGGTTACCGAGTACCGACCGGTAACTAATCTGCTGTGTCTGGTGACACAGCGGTCACATGAGGGGCACGCAGCGTTCTCCTTAACCGCAGGACGCTCATTCATGTATACATACGTGACTGAGCCTGCACGTCCTGCCCCGCTGCAGTATATCGGCAGGAGCGAGGCAGCAAATGGTTAACATATTTGACAAGCAGTACTGCTCTGCAAAACAAAATTATTTTTAGTAAAACTAATGAAACAAAACAAATAATATTCCATGACTTTTATGGTCAATGGGGAAATAGTCCCTTATTAGTGATCAGTGGAGGACCCCCCCCCCATACACTGGTGGACAGTGGTAGAAGGACCACCTTTGTGTTTAGTTGCTGGCTCACTGATAAAATCCAGAGTGGTCACCGGGGGGGACAGGCCCCCCTTTACCATTGATGTTTAGTGGGAAAAATGCTACTTTCAATAGTGGTCAAAGGGAAGAATGCCCCTAACATTGGGGGTCAGCAGGAAGAAGAACCCTATCACACTGGTGCTCCGTGGGAAGAGCGCTCCTTACACTGGTGCTCCGTGGGAAGAGCGCTCCTTACACTGGTGCTCCGTGGGAAGAGCGCTCCTTACACTGGTGCTCCGTGGGAAGAGCGCTCCTTACACTGGTGCTCCGTGGGAAGAGCGCTCCTTACACTGGTGCTCCGTGGGAAGAGCGCTCCTTACACTGGTGCTCCGTGGGAAGAGCGCTCCTTACACTGGTGCTCCGTGGGAAGAGCGCTCCTTACACTGGTGCTCCGTGGGAAGAGCGCTCCTTACACTGGTGCTCCGTGGGAAGAGAGCTCCTTACACTGGTGCTCCGTGGGAAGAGAGCTCCTTACACTGGTGCTCCGTGGGAAGAGAGCTCCTTACACTGGTGCTCCGTGGGAAGAGAGCTCCTTACACTGGTGCTCCGTGGGAAGAGAGCTCCTTACACTGGTGCTCCGTGGGAAGAGAGCTCCTTACACTGGTGCTCCGTGGGAAGAGAGCTCCTTACACTGGTGCTCCGTGGGAAGAGAGCTCCTTACACTGGTGCTCCGTGGGAAGAGAGCTCCTTACACTGGTGCTCCGTGGGAAGAGAGCTCCTTACACTGGTGCTCCGTGGGAAGAGAGCTCCTTACACTGGTGCTCCGTGGGAAGAGAGCTCCTTACACTGGTGCTCCGTGGGAAGAGAGCTCCTTACACTGGTGCTCCGTGGGAAGAGAGCTCCTTACACTGGTGCTCCGTGGGAAGAGCGCTCCTTACACTGGTGCTCCGTGGGAAGAGCGCTCCTTACACTGGTGCTCCGTGGGAAGAGCGCTCCTTACACTGGTGCTCCGTGGGAAGAGCGCTCCTTACACTGGTGCTCCGTGGGAAGAGCGCTCCTTACACTGGTGCTCCGTGGGAAGAGCGCTCCTTACGGGTCATCAAGAAGGACTCCATTACACTGGTGGTCAATAGAAACAATGTTCCTTAGGCTTCACATGAAGTGGAGTCCACTCTGATCAGTAAGGGATCCAAGAGCAGATCCCCTTCTGAATTAGAGCCAAACGGGATGGGTGTCAGTTTTTTTTATATTCGTTCAGTTTGTACCTGGTGGAAACAGGTGGACGTAAATGGATTCCATCTTCCCTTTATATCAGGCTACCTCCGATCAGTCATTTTTAGGCCCGCAAAAATGGAAAAGGATGCAGTCCAGACTCGGAGGTAGTTGGATCTAAATGGAAACATGAGTGTCCATTGGGAATGCATGGAGCTTCCAAACAGGTCCACCTGAAAAATGGACCTGATTGGATAGTCCGTGTGAAAGGGCCCATACATTGGTGGCCAATGGGAAGAATGCGTCTTCTGTTGGCACTCAATCGGAAGCAAACTGGAGGTCAGAGAACCCCATTACACCGGGGCTCGGCGGGAAGAGGGGTCCGTATGCTGGGGGCTCGGCAGCATCCGTACGATGGGGCTCGGTGGAAAGAGGGGTCCGTACGATGGGGCTTGGCAAGGTCCGTACGATGGGTCCATACGATGGGGCTCGGCAGGATCCGTACGATGGGGTTCGTACGATGGGGCTCGGCAGGATCCGTACGATGGGGCTCGGTGGGAAGAGGGGTCCGTATGCCGGGGGCTCGGCAGGATCCATACGATGGGGCTCGGTGGAAAGAGGGGTCCGTACGATGGGGCTCGGCGGAAAGAGGGGTCCGTACGATGGGGCTCGGCAGGGTCCGTACGATGGGGGCTTAGCGGAAACAGGGGTCCGTACGATGGGGGCTCAGCGGAAACAGGGGTCCGTACGATGGGGCTCGGCAGGGTCCGTACGATGGGGCTCGGCAGGGTCCGTACGATGGGGCAAGGCGGAAAGAGGGGTCCGTACGATGGGGCTCGGCAGGGTCCGTACGATGGGGCTCGGCGGAAAGAGGGGTCCGTACGATGGGGCTCGGCGGAAAGAGGGGTCCGTACGATGGGGCTCGGCAGGGTCCGTACGATGGGGCTCGGCGGAAAGAGGGGTCCGTACGATGGGGCTCGGCGGAAAGAGGGGTCCGTACGATGGGGCTCGGCAGGGTCCATACGATGGGGCTCGGCGGAAAGAGGGGTCCGTACGATGGGGCTCGGCAGGATCCGTACGATGGGGCTCGGCGGAAAGAGGGGGCCGTACGATGGGGCTCGGCGGAAAGAGGGGTCCGTATGATGGGGCTTGGCAGGGTCCGTACGATGGGGCTCGGCGGAAACAGGGGTCCGTACGATGGGGCTCGGCGGAAACAGGGGTCCGTACGATGGGGCTCGGCAGGGTCTGTACGATGGGGCTCAGCGGGAAGAGGGGTCCGTACGATGGGGCTCGGCGGAAACAGGGGTCCGTACGATGGGGCTCGGCAGGGTCCGTACGATGGGGCTCGGCGGAAACAGGGGTCCGTACGATGGGGCTCAGCGGGAAGAGGGGTCCGTACGATGGGGCTCGGCAGGGTCCGTACGATGGGGCTCGGCGGAAACAGGGGTCCGTACGATGGGGCTCGGCAGGGTCCGTACGATGGGGCTCGGCGGAAACAGGGGTCTGTACGATGGGGCTCGGCAGGGTCCGTACGATGGGGCTCAGCGGGAAGAGGGGTCCGTACGATGGGGCTCGGCGGAAACAGGGGTCCGTACGATGGGGCTCGGCAGGGTCCGTACGATGGGGCTCAGCGGAAACAGGGGTCCGTACGATGGGGCTCGGCAGGGTCCGTACGATGGGGCTCAGCGGGAAGAGGGGTCCGTACGATGGGGCAGGACTGTGTCAGTGATGGAGGAAGCAGTGACAACATGTGGAGATCATCCTGGTACACCCAGATGTGAAATCCATGCTCCTCTCTATATATATAGATGAGATGGCAGACAGACTCAGTGCTGTACACACCGGGCTCGGTAATCTCCGCTCTGTCCTGACTTGTGGCCGAAGGTGAGCTCCAGCCTATCACCCCCTCCTGATCAGGCCCCGCCCCTCTCCCCTCCAGCTGACGCATCCCATTACCCACCTCTGCTGGAACGTCTGTACCCGGCTGCCTCTCTTCCTGTACCTCATTCACATCCTTCCTCCATTACAGGACACAGCGAAAACACAGCAGCAGATACACGACCATTATACGCCACACTAGGTCCCGAGCATGTACACCTCTATGACTCCGGACGTGCCCTCTCTACGGACACCGGGCACCAAGGATACTCGTTCTCAGTGCGCGGGCATGAGCGCGTGATGTTAGAGCGCCGAGTACGCATGCGCGAAGCTTTGCAAAGCGCAAGTACGTGACATGACGTCAGCGGTCGGATGGTGTGTGCAGGGAGCAGGCGGGGTACTCTATGGCTGTATATTAGTCATTATTTACTTGCTGGACACCGACTTACATTACATGCGGGCTCAGTCACTGCAAATGTGCAGCAAGCATGGCTGAGCGATATTTAGAGGTCTGTTCACACAACTGAAGGCAAAACCTGTGTAGGGAAGGGTTATAACCCCTGTCAGGTTTTTGTTGCCATATATTTCCTATTGGATACAGGAAGTGAGAGGAAATCCAAGTGATTGTCACCAGAACTAGAGTCCCTATTGGTAGATTTCTCCTCTATTCCTGTTTTGGTGACAATCACAAATTTGGGATTTTTCTTCACTTTCGGTGATAACATGACAATTAGAGCCGATTCATTTTCCCAATGGGGGCACAGGCCGCAGAAAAAAAACCTGACAGGGCTTCTAATCCATCTCCACTCTAAAACTAAAAAAAATTCACTTGATTCTCCCATCAACACAGACAGTGTTAATACGGAAATCCCTCCTGCCGGGCCATTAGCAATAATCGCAGGTAAAGCCCAGCATGCTGGTTGTACCCAAGTCAATCGATCAACTTGGTAAAGTGAGGGAAAAAGGTATTTGATCCCCTGCTGATTTTGTACATTTGCCCACTGACAAAGAAATGATCAGCCTATAATTTTAATGGTAGATTTATTTTAACAGTGAGAGAATAACAACAAAAATTTCCAGAAAAATGCATTTCATAAAAGTTATAAATTGATTTGCATTTTAGTGAGTGGAAAAAGTATTTGATCCCCTATCAATCAGCAAGATTTCAGGCTTTCACGTGTCTTCTATACAGGTAAAGAGCTGAAATTAGGAGCACTCTCTTAAAGGGAGTGCTCCTAATCTCAGCTTGTTACCTGTATAAAAGACATCTGTCCACAGAAGCAAACAATCAGATTCCAATCTCTCCACCATGGCCAAGACCAAAGAGCTGTCCAAGAATGTCAGGGACAAGATTGTAGACCTACACAAGGCTGGAATGGGCTACAAGATCATTGCCAAGCAGCTTAGTGAGAGGGTGACAACTAGGGATGAGCCGAACACCCCCCCCCCCCCCCCGGTTCGGTTCGCACCAAAACTTGCGAACGGACCGAAAGTTCGCGCAAACTTTAGAACCCTATTAAATACAATGGATGCGAACGTTCGAAATCAAAAGTGCTAATTATAACGGCTAATATGCAAGTCATTGTCCTAAAAAGGGTTTGGGGACCCGGGTCCTGCCCCAGGGGACATGTATCAATGCAAAAAAAAGTTTTTAAAACGGCCGTTTTTTTGGGAGCAGTTATTTTAACCACTTAACGACCGCCCACTGTAAATATACGTCGGCAGAATGGCACAGACAGGCACAATCACGTACCTGTACGTGACTGCCTTCGTATGGGTGGGGGGTCCAATCGGACCCCCCTCCGGTACAGTGGGGGGCCGGGTTCGCTTCGGGAGCGATCCGTGATGAGGGGGCCGCCATTCGATTCTGGCCACCCCCTCGCGATCGCTCCCGGCGAATCAAATGCTTCCTCTGCCTGTGTAATGTTTACACAGGCAGGAGGAAGTGATGTCATCCCTCATGCGGCGCTCACATATACCGAGCGCCGCATGAGAGAAGACACAAAGGTTAGTGCACATAACAGCACACTGACACCACACACATAGGTACATAAATCGCCCCCCCAGGCCCCCCCAGATCAGCCCCCAGTCACAGTGTCACTGATTGCAGTGACCATTTATTTACTGATCACTGCAATCAGTGACATTTGTGACTGTAAAAGTGTCACTACAGTTAGTGTTAGGTCCAGTGTAGCCCCCTAACCCCCCCTAATAAAGGTTTAACCCCTTGATCGCCCCCCAGGTAACCCTTTCACCCCCTAGCACCGCCGTCACTAAGCGATCGTTTTTCTGATCGCTGTTTTAGTGTCGGTGATGCCGATCGGTAGCCAGTTATTTTTTTTAGGTTCGCCGCAGGTTTTTATAGCGTCGGGTACCCCCATATATTACCTAATAAAGGTTTAACCCCTTGATCGCCCCCCCAGGTAACCCTTTCACCCCCTAGCACCGCTGTCACTAAGCGATCGTTTTTCTGATCGCTGTTTTAGTGTCGGTGATGCCGATAGGTAGACAGTTATTTTTTTTTAGGTTCGCCGCAGGTTTTTATAGCGTCGGGTACCCCCATATATTACCTAATAAAGGTTTAACCCCTTGATCGCCCCGCCAGGTAACCCTTTCACCCCCTAGCACCGCTGTCACTAAGCGATCGTTTTTCTGATCGCTGTTTTAGTGTCGGTGATGCCGATAGGTAGCCAGTTATTTTTTTTAGGTTCGCCGCAGGTTTTTATAGCGTCGGGTACCCCCATATATTACCTAATGGTTTAACCCCTTGATCGCCCCCCCAGGTAAACCTTTCACCCCATTTTGCCAGTGTCACTAAGCGATCGTTTTTCTGATCGCTGTCTTAGTGTCGGTGATGCCGATAGGTAGCCAGTTATTTTTTTTAGGTTCGCCGCAGGTTTTTATAGCGTCGGGTACCCCCATATATTACCTAATAAAGGTTTAACCCCTTGATCGCCTCCCCAGGTAACCCTTTCACCCCTAGCACCTCTGTCACTAAGCGATCGTTTTTCTGATCGCTGTCTTAGTGTCAGTGATGCCGATAGGTAGCCAGTTATTTTTTTTAGGTTCGCCGCAGGTTTTTATAGCATCGGGTACCCCCATATATTACCTAATAAAGGTTTAACCCCTTGATCGCCCCCCAGGTAACCCTTTCACCCCCTTTTGCCAGTGTCACTAAGCGATCGTTTTTCTGATTGCTGTCTTAGTGTCGGTGATGCCGATAGGTAGCCAGTTATTTTTTTTAGGTTCGCCGCAGGTTTTTGTAGCATCGGGTACCCCCATATATTACCTAATAAAGGTTTAACCCCCTGATTGACCCTAGTTAACCCTTTCACCAGTGATCACCATATAAGTGTTACGGGAGACGCTGGTTAGTTAGTTTGCTTTTTATAGTGTCAGGGCACCCACCGTATATAACCCAATAAAGGTTTAACACCCTGATCGCCCGGCGGGTGATATCAATTAGGTTTTAGCGTCAGAGAGGGTCTGCATCGCCCCAGGCAGCGTCAGGTTAGTGCCAGTAACGCTAACACCCACGCGTGAAGCATACACCTCCCTTAGTGGTATAGTATCTGAACAGATCAATATCTGATCTGATCAGATCTATACTAGCATCCCCAGCAATTTAGGGTTCCCAAAAATGCAGTGTTAGCGGGATCAGCCGAGATACCTGCTAGCACCTGCGTTTTGCCCCTCCCTCCAGCCCAGGCCACCCAAGTGCAGTATCAATCGATCACTGTCACTTACAAAACACAACACACATAACTGCAGCGTTCGCAGAGACAGGCCTGCGACTCCAGTGCTGTAGGAGGTGATTTCACCACCACAGTTAAAAAAAAAAAGCATATATGCCGAAGCATTGGGGCAGCAGGGGCGGAGGAGCGATTTTGCTCCTAATGCTGCGTACATACGGTCGAAATTCCGACAGAGGCATGCCTGTGGAAAATTCCGACCATGTGTGTGTGGCATAACTTTTGCGGGAGGATGCCCCCATGCTTCGGCATATATAAATGGTGCATGTATGCCCATCATTAGAAGTGGGTGGATGAAGGGCGGTATTCTAATGGTGGGCATACCCACCGATCAATCTATTTTTTTCGTTCAGCCAACAGGCTGCGTGAAAAAAAAGATTACAATACATGTCCAACAAGGACCAGCATGTTGCTGGACTTTGAACGGTTATACCAGATTGATGCCTGCGGGTTTAGGTATCATCTTGGCATCATTCTTTTCAGCCAGCGGCCGGCTTTCATGTAAAAGCAATCCTAGTGGCTAATTAGCCTCTGGACTGCTTTTACAAGCAGTGGGAGGATATAAAAAGCGCCATTGGGAAATTGGGAAAGCATTTTATCACACCGATCTTGGTGTGGTCAGATGCTTTGAGGGCAGAGGAAAGATCTAGGGTCTAGACCCCAGTTTTTTCAAAAAAAAGAGTACCTGTCACTACCTATTGCTATCATAGGGGATATTTACATTCCCTGAGATAACAATAAAAATGATAAAAAAAAAATATATGGAAGGAACAGTTTAAAAATAAAATAAAAAAGCAAAATTAATAATAAAAAATAAAAAAAGCACCCCTGTCCTGCCCTGCTCTTGCGCAATGGCGAACGCAAGTGTCGGTCTGGCGTCATATGTAAACAGCAATTGCACCATGCATGTGAGGTATCACCGCGAAGGTCAGATTGAGAGCAGTAATTTTAGCAGTAGACCTCATCTGTAAATCTAACGTGGTAACCTGTAAAGGCTTTTAAAGGCCTTTAAAAATGTATGTAGTTTGTCGCCAATGCGCGTTTGTGCGAAATTTTAAAGCATGTCGTGTTTGGTATCTATGTACTCGGCCTAAGATCATCTTTTTTATTTCATCAAACATTTGGGCAATATAGTGTGTTTTAGTGCATTAAAATTTAAAAAAGTGTATTTTTTCCCCAAAAAATGCGTTTGAAAAATCGCTGCGCAAATACTGTGTGGAAAAAAAATGCAACACCCACCATTTTAATCTGTAGTGCCTTTGCTTTAAAAAAATATATAATGTTTGGGGGTTCAACATAATTTTCTTGCAAAAAAATAATATTTTCATGTAAACAAAAAGTGTCAGAAAGGGCTTTGTCTATAAGTGGTTAGAAGAGTGGATGTAAGCTTCCTAATGTTGTGTATAAAATGCCAGAACAGTTCAAAAACCCCCCAAATGACCCCATTTTGGAAAGTAGACACCCCAAGCTATATACTGAGAGGCATGTCGAGTCCATTGAATAAAAGACAATTTTTTTTTTTTTTTTTTTGCACAAAGTTGTCACTAAATGATATATTGCTCAAACATGCCATGGGCATATGTGGAATTACACCCCAAAATACATTCTTTTGCTTCTCCTGAGTACGAGGATACCACATGTGTGAGACTTTTTGGGAGCCTAGCCGCGTACGGGACCCCAAAAACCAAGCACCGCCTTCAGGCTTTCTAAGGGTGTAAATTTTTGATTTCACTCCTCACTGCCTATCACAGTTTCGGAGGCCATGGAATGCCCAGATAGCACAAAACCCCCCCAAATGACCCCATTTTGGAAAGTAGACACCCCAAGCTATTTGCTGAGAGGTATGGTGAGTATTTTGCATATCTCGCTTTTTGTCACAAAGTTTTGAAAATTGAAAAAAAAAAAAATTATTTTCTTTCTTGATTTTCAAAAACAAATGAGAGCTGTAAAATACTCACCATGCCTCTCAGAAAATAGCTTGGGGTGTCTACTTTCCAAAATGGGGTCATTTGGGGGTGTTTTGTGCTATTTTGGCATTTTATGGCCTTCGAAACTGTGATAGGTAGTGAGGAGTGAAATCAAAAATTTGCGCCCTTAGAAATCCTGAAGGCGGTGCTTGGTTTTCGGGGGCCCGTACGCAGCTAGGCTCCCAAAAAGTCCCACACATGTGGTATCCCCGTACTCAGGAGAAGCAGCAAAATTTATTTTGGGGTGCAATTCCACATGTAACCATGGCATGTGTGAGCAATATATCATTTAGTGACAACTTTTTGTAATTTTATTTTTTTTGTCATTATTCAATCACTTGGGTCAAAAAAAAAAAATATTCAATGGGCTCAACATGCCTCTCAGCAATTTCCTTGGGATGTCTACTTTCCAAAATGGGGTCATTTGGGGGGGTTTTGTACTGCCCTGCCATTTTAGCACCTCAAGAAATGAGATAGGCAGTCATAAATTAAAAGCTGTGTAAATTCCAGAAAATGTACCCTAGTTTGTAGACGCTATAACTTTTGCGCAAACCAATAAATATACGCTTATTGACATTTTTTTTCCTAAAGACATGTGGCTGAATACATTTTGGCCTAAATGTATGACTAAAATTGAGTTTATTCGATTTTTCTTATAACAAAAAGTAGAAAATATCATTTTTTTTCAAAATTTTCAGTCTTTTTCAGTTTATATCGCAAAAAATAAAAATCGCAGAGGCAATCAAATACCATTAAAAAAAACTCTATTTGTGGGAAGAAAAAGGACGCAAATTTCGTTTCGGTACAACATTGCATGTCCGCACAATTTCCAGTTAAAGCAGCGCAGTGCAAAATTCTGAAAACACCTCTGGTCCTTTAGCTACAAAATGGTCCGTGGCTTAAGTGGTTAACCACTTAACGACCGCTCACTGTATATATACGTCGGCAGAATGGCACCGACAGGCACAATCACGTAGAGCATACGTGATTGCCTTTGTACAGTTGGGGGGTCCAATCGGACCCCCCTTCTGTACAGTGAGCGGTGGCTAAGTGTCCGGGAGCGTTCCGGGATGAGGGGGCAGCCATTCGTTTCTGGCCACCCCCTCGCGATCGCTCCCGGCGAATGGAAATGCCCCCTCTGTCTGTGTCAGACAGAGGGAGCAGGAGGAAGTGATGTCATCTCTGGTGCGGCGCTCACATATACCGAGCGCCGTACAAGAGAAGATATCAGGTCAGTGCACACAACACTACACTGACACCATTACACATAGGGTTATAAATCGCCCCCCCAGGCCCCCCCAGACACCCCAGATCACCCCCCAGATCACCCCCCCAGCCCCCAATCACAGTGTCACTGATTGCAGTGACCATTTATTTAGTGATCACTGCAATCAGTGACATTTGTGACTGTAAAAGTGTCACCAAAGTTTAGTCTTAGGTCCAGTGTAGCCCCCTAACCCCCCCTAATAAAGGTTTAACCCCCTGATCAACCCCCAGATAACCCTTTCACCGCCTATCACCACTGTCGCTTAGCGATCATTTTTCTGATCGCTGTCTTAGCGTCAGTGATGCCGATCGGCAGCCAGTAATTTTTTTTAGGTTCGCCGCAGGTTTTTATAGCGTCAGGTACCCCAATATATTATCTAATAAAGGTTTAACCCCCTTGATCGCCCCCCAGGTAACCCTTTCACCCCCTATCACCACTGTCACTAAGCGATCGTTTTTCTAAACGCTGTCTTAGTGTCTGTGATGCAGATCGGTAGCCGGTAATTTTTTTTAGGTTCGCCGCAGGTTTTTATAGCGTCAGGTACCCCAATATATTATCTAATAAAGGTTTAACCCCCTTGATCGCCCCCCAGGTAACCCTTTCACCCCCTATCACCACTGTCGCTAAGCAATTGTTTTTCTAAACGCTGTCTTAGTGTCGGTGATGCAGATCGTAGCCAGTAATTTTTTTTAGGTTTGCCGCAGGTTTTTATAGCGTCAGGTACCCCAATATATTATCTAATAAAGGTTTAACCCCCTTGATCGCCCCCCAGGTAACCCTTTCACCCCCTATCACCACTGTCACTAAGCGATCGTTTTTCTAAACGCTGTCTTAGTGTCTGTGATGCAGATCGGTAGCCGGTAATTTTTTTTAGGTTCGCCGCAGGTTTTTATAGCGTCAGGTACCCCAATATATTATCTAATAAAGGTTTAACCCCCTTGATCGCCCCCCAGGTAACCCTTTCACCCCCTATCACCACTGTCGCTAAGCAATTGTTTTTCTAAACGCTGTCTTAGTGTCGGTGATGCAGATCGTAGCCAGTCATTTTTTTTAGGTTCGCCGCATGTTTTTATAGCGTCAGGTACCCCAATATATTATCTAATAAAGGTTTAACCCCCTTGATCGCCCCCCCCCAGGTAACCCTTTCACCCCCATCACCACTGTCGCTAAGCAATCGTTTTTCTAAACGCTGTCTTAGTGTCGGTGATGCAGATCGGTAGCTGGTAATTTTTTTTAGGTTCGCCACAGGTTTTTATAGCGTCAGGTACCCCCATATATTATCTAATAAAGGTTTTAACCCCCTGATTGCCCCTAGTTAACCCTTTCACCAGTGATCACCATATAAGTGTTACGGGTGACGCTGGTTAGTTAGTTTGCTTTTTATAGTGTCAGGGCACCCGCCGTGTATATAACCCAATAAAGGTTTAACCCCCTGATCGCCCGGCGGGTGATATCAATTAGGTTTTAGCGTCAGAGAGGGTCTGCGTCACACCCCAGGCAGCGTCAGGTTAGTGCCAGTAACGCTAACACCCACGCGTGAAGCATACACCCCCCTTAGTGGTATAGTATCTGAACAGATCAATATCTGATCTGATCAGATCTATACTAGCGTCCCCAGCAGTTTAGGGTTCCCAAAAACGCAGTGTTAGCGGGATCAGCCCAGATACCTGCTGGCACCTGCGTTTTGCCCCTCCGTCCAGCCCAGGCCACCCAAGTGCAGTATCGATCGATCACTGTCACTTACAAAACAAAAACACACATAACTGCAGCGTTCGCAGAGACAGGCCTGATCCCTGCGACTCCAGTGCTGTAGGAGGTGATTTCACCACCACAGTTAAAAAAAAAAAAGCAAATATGCCGAAGCATTGGGGCAGCAGGGGCGGAGGAGCGATTTTGCTCCTAATGCCGCGTACATACGGTCGAAATTCCGACGGAGGCTTGCCCGTGGAAAAGTCCGACCATGTGTGTGCGGCATAACTTTTTTGCGGGAGGATGCCCCCATGCTTCGGCATATATAAATGGTGCGTGTATGCCCATCATTGGAAGTGGGTGGATGAAGGGCGGTATTCTAATGGTGGGCATACCCACCGATCAATCTCTTTTTTCGTTCAGCCAACTGGCTGCATGAAATAAAAAGATTACAATACATGTCCAACAAGGACCAGCAACGTACTGGTATGTTGCTGGACTTTGAATGTTTATACCAGAATGATGCCTGCGGGTTTAGGTATCATCTTGGTATCATTCTTTTCAGCCTGCGGCCGGCTTTCATGTAAAAGCAATCCTAGCGGCTAATTAGCCTCTGGACTGCTTTTACAAGCAGTGGGAGGGAATGCCCCCCCCCCCGGATATAAAAAGCGCCATTGGGAAATTGGGAAAGCATTTTATCACACCGATCTTGGTGTGGTCAGATGCTTTGAGGGCAGAGGAAAAATCTAGGGTCTAGAAGACCCCAGTTTTTTCAAAAAAAGAGTACCTGTCACTACCTATTGCTATCATAGGGGATATTTACATTCCCTGAGATAACAATAAAAATGATAAAAAAAAAAAATACTTGGAAGGAACAATTTAAAAATAAAATAAAAAAGCAAAATTAATAATAAAAAAAAAAAAGAAAAAAAAAAAGCACCCCTGTCCTGCCCTGCTCTTGCCCAATGGCGAACGCAAGCGTCGGTCTGGCGTCATATGTAAACAGCAATTGCACCATGCATGTGAGGTATCACCGCGAAGGTCAGATCGAGGGCAATCATTTTAGCAGTAGACCTCCTCTGTAAATCTACTGGGGTAACCTGTAAAGGCTTTTAAAGGCTTTTAAAAATGTATGTAGTTTGTCGCCAATGCGCGTTTGTGCGAAATTTTAAAGCATGTCGTGTTTGGTATCTATGTACTCGGCCTAAGATCATCTTTTTTATTTCATCAAACATTTGGGCAATATAGTGTGTTTTAGTGCATTAAAATTAAAAAAAGTGTATTTTTTAACCCAAAAAATGCGCTTGAAAAATCGCTGCGCAAATACTGTGTAGAAAAAAAAATGCAACACCCACCATTTTAATCTGTAGGGCCTTTGCTTTAAAAATATATATAATGTTTGGGGGTTCAACATAATTTTCTTGCAAAAAAAAAATGTTTTCATGTAAACAAAAAGTGTCAAAAAGGGCTTTGTCTTCAAGTGGTTAGAAGAGTGGATGTAAGCTTCCTAATGTTGTGTATAAAATGCCAGAACAGTTCAAAACCCCCCCCAAATGACCCCATTTTGGAAAGTAGAAGACACCCCAAGCTATATACTGAGAGGCATGTCGAGTCCATGGAATATTTTATATGTTGACACAAGTTGCGGAAAAACGACAATTTTTTTTTTTTTTTTTGCACAAAGTTGTCACTAAATGATATATTGCTCAAACATGCCATGGGCATATGTGGAATTACACCCCAAAATACATTCTGTTGCTTCTCCTGAGTACGGGGATACCACATGTGTGAGACTTTTTGGGAGCCTAGCCACGTACGGGACCCCAAAAACCAAGCACCGCCTTCAGGCTTTCTAAGGGTGTAAATTTTTGATTTCACTTCTCACTGCCTATCACAGTTTCGGAGGCCATGGAATGCCCAGATAGCACAAAACCCCCCCAAATGACCCCATTTTGGAAAGTAGACACCCCAAGCTATTTGCTGAGAGGTATTGTGAGTATTTTGCAGATCTCGCTTTTTGTCACAAAGTTTTGAAAATTGAAAAAAAAAAATATATATATATATATATTTTCTTTCTTCATTTTCAAAAACAAATGAGAGCTGTAAAATACTCGCCATTCCTCTCAGCAAATAGCTTGGGGTGTCTATATTCCAAAATGGGGTCATTTGGGGGGGTTTTGTGCGATTTTGGCATTTTATGGCCTTCGAAACCGTGATAGGTAGTGAGGAGTGAAATCAAAAATTTGTGCCTAGAAATCCTGAAGGCGGGTGCTTGGTTTTCGGGGTCCCGTACGCGGCTAGGCTCCTAAAAAGTCCCACACATGTGGTATCCCCGTACTCAGGAGAAGCAGAAAAATGTATTTTGGGGTGAAATTCCACATATAACCATGGCATGTGTGAGAAATATATCATTTAGTGACAACTTTTTGTAATTTTTTTTTTTGTTTTTTTTTTTGTCATTATTCAATCACTTGGGACAAAAAAAAATATATTCAATGGGCTCAACAGGCCTCTCAGCAATTTCCTTGGGGTGTCTACTTTCTAAAATGGGGTCATTTGGGGGGGTTTTGTGCTATTTTGGCATTTTATGGCCTTCGAAACTGTGATAGGTAGTGAGGAGTGAAATCAAAAATTTGCGCCCTTAGAAATCCTGAAGGCGGTGCTTGGTTTCCGGGGTCCCGTACGCGGCTAGGCTCCCAAAAAGTCCCACACATGTGGTATCCCCGTACTCAGGAGAAGCAGCAAAATGTATTTTGGGGTGAAATTCCACATATAACCATGGCATGTGTGAGCAATATATCATTTAGTGACAACTTTTTGTAATTTTTTTTTTTTTTTTTTTTTTTTAGTCATTATTCAATCACTTGGGACAAAAAAATAAAAAATTCAATGGGCTCAACATGCCTCTCAGCAATTTCCTTGGGGTGTCTACTTTCCAAAATGGGGTCATTTGGGGGGGTTTCGTACTGCCCTGTCATTTTAGCACCTCAAGAAATGAGATAGGCAGTCATAAATTTAAAGCTGTGTAAATTTCAGAAAATGTACCCTAGTTTGTAAACTCTATAACTTTTGCGCAAACCAATAAATATACGCTTATTGACATTTTTTTTACTAAAAACATGTGGCTGAATACATTTTGGTCTAAATGTATGACTACAATTGAGTTTATTCGATTTCTCTTATAACAAAAAGTAGAAAATATCATTTTTTTTCAAAATTTTCGGTCTTTTTCCGTTTATATCGCAAAAAATAAAAATCGCAGAGGCAATCAAATACCATTAAAAGAAAGCTCTATTTGTGGGAAGAAAAGGACGCAAATTTCGTTTGGGTACAACATTGCATGTCCGCACAATTTACAGTTAAAGCAGCGCAGTGCAAAATTCTGAATTCACCTCTGGTCCTCTAGCTACCAAATGGTCCGGGGCTTAAGTGGTTAATGAAGCATGAAGTGAAAAAAAAAAAGTAAAATATTCCTTTAAATATCGTACCCCCGGGGTGTCTAAAGTATGCCTGTGAAGTGCCACGTGTTTCCCTGTTGTGGAATTTTAGGCTGCTGTTTACAGAGCACACAGCCTATAATTCCTGTGCTATCTAAGCACACATCAGATTTCATCTTCTTGAAGTAATGCTATCGTTAAGTTAAGTTTGCTAAAATCCACTCACCGTTCATTCCATCATTCAATCAAGGAAACCACCAACACAGGTCTTCTTATCAGGCCATTCCAGCAAAGACTGTCAAGCCGACGCCTACTCATAGGCTTTTATTAAACTCAAAAGATCTCAAGACAGGAGGTGATTGGCTGCAGCAACCAATCCCCTCCCCATGGGCGGGAACCTCATAGGATGTTCCCTCCTCACAGGAAAATGACAATACTTTGACATTCCTTCCAACAGGAGATGTCATACATGAATACAATAAACGTAGGATGGCTAAAGTTACCGTTGATAGGAATTCTTATTCTGCGCTATTCCATAGAATAACGCATATTAAGATTATACTGTTATTGAATGGGGGAGGGAGGCTATCTGCAGACGCACGCTACGAATTCCAACCAATGTTGATCAGACATAGCAGAGACAAGAGCGCCCATCCGCCTATAACCAATGATGTCATTGCAGAGCGAGCATATCCCCTCCTTAACGATCGTCCATGCTAATGCACAGAGGGCCCCCGTTGGTGGACATATCCGCCCCCTGCAAACATCACACTCCAACCTCAAGACGTTTTCCCCTATCAGACGGGATTCAACCAGCCTCAGACTACCCCAATCAGCTCTTTTAGAGCGGGTTGCGGAAGTACTAACACTGGGTGACACTATGACAATACATATTAAATACATCTCCATAAAAATCTCCACAACAGTCCTCCCTTTTTTGTCATATGCACCCCATGTGTCCCTCGATGAGAGTTGATCTGCTTCTTACACCTGGAAATGAATCAGTTCTTAGTCCATAAAAAGGAAAACACGGCTTGACATGTAGACTCTACTCTTCAGGGGCATGACTTATAAAGGAGGACACGACATGGTGAGCTGTAGTAATCGCCGATCCGTCTGTGATTCTCTGTGTCTTGTATGTGGGTCCGGCTTTGGGGCGTCTCATCAAGGAAACTCTGGTCACGCGTCAAATCAGGCAACAGGAGCACCTCGTCACGACATAGAAAGAATAGAAATAAAAACGACATGAGTATATATATTCCCACTTCCTTTAACCACGATCCGCTGTAAAATAAAAATTAGATCCCCAAAGATTCCCAGACCCTTAAAATAGACTCCCAACCTTCACATAGCTACAGCTCTGGCTTCAACAATTACATGAAGAACCCTATCCTTAACGGATGAGAATTGTTCAATCGTATCCCAAGCCCGAGCTCCCCCCACCTTGTACATGCAGGACCCCATGCCCAGACCTGGTCGGGATTGGTGAACAAATCCCTTCTAGCTGTCCCTGCCATTCTTAATTTCCTGCGCCATCAGATCCTCGCGATCGGCCACGACCTAAAATGTTGGGACAGCTTCACCATCGCGCATGAACCTCTTGCTTTGGGGGAATTACCTTTATAAGCTGCAGATCCACATAAACACCAAACTAAAGTTCAAACACACTTGTGGGCTGCCTAGATACCCAAACCGACAAGAGACAGAGCCATTAAAACTAAAACCAATTTTACCCTCTAAAAATACATCGTTAGATTCCATTGACAAGTGTCTGTCTGGAGTCTTCACTAGTTTGTCAAAACTCCTCATACCCATAATAACATCATAAATGTCATGTACCGCTGTCATCGCTGGGGACTAAAACTCCTCATACCCATAATAACATCATAAATGTCATGTACCGCTGTCATCGCTGGGGACTAAAACTCCTCATACCCATAATAACATCATAAATGGCATGTACCGCTGTCATCGCTGGGGGACTAAAACTCCTCATACCCATAATAACATCATAAATGACATGTACCGCTGTCATCGCTGGGGACTAAAACTCGGTGAAGACTCAGAACAGACCATCGGTCCTGTTCGCTTTCTGAGCTAGTCAGGACATACACTTTAAATAATAACTTGGGATGCTTTTCACCGTTACCCTCGCTAAAATTTACTAAACAACAAAAATATAAATAAACAAAGATACTCCTCATTCTTTGGTGTGGTTGAGCCGCTTCTTGCAGTGGCTGGCGTGGTCTCATCCCTCAAGCTTCTTTACAACGACCCAGTCACCTGGAGCCATTGATAAAAGGTTCTTAGCTTCTGGGATGGGAACCTACTTAACCAGACTGCTGCTTGCCGATTCAAATTCTATTAAAGAAAGACAGTCTTGGCACAAACTTGGTTAGCATTACAGAGGTTATTATTAGTTTGACAAAAATAAAAACTGTCACTCTTACATTTATCATTCTCCCCCTTTTCTTCCTCATTACAGACTGAAGGAAGAAATGTGTGGTGCAGAAAAAAAGAAACAATGAAATAGCCTGTGATACTTTTACCTCCCTTAGATTTATCCATATGTACAGCTGTCTACATACACCTGTTCTCTGTGTACAAACTCCTTGGACCTGAAAAATACTTATAAGCAAAATCATTACTCTATCCTTCATATTTAACCTGCAAAGAATGGTAAAACAATAATGACATTCCTGTACATTGGTAAATTGTCAATGACATTCTTTCAAAACTGATTCAAACAAAACCCTCTGTAACCCTTACTTTTCCCGTTCCTACAAAATACAACAGCCGCGACGCATCGAAGGATCGCCGCGGTAAGTTCGAACATATTCACGTTACTACATACAAACATTCCGATACAAACGTGGGGGAAATACTTCCCAGTTTCCAAAACCACAAATGAAAAAAAACAAAAACAGCCAGGATTCTACCTTCACTCTTTCAGCAATAGGAAAAAAATACAATGGGACAACCATGAGAGCAGCTCGAGAACCTTCCATGTACTAGCCATACAAGGTTCAAACAAACGGGCATGAGCCACCATTCCTCATCATTACAGATTTCTGAAGCCGCAGCTCAACTACATCCATTCCAGAGGGATACCCAAAATAGTATCCTTGGACCACCTATGTTAATCTTTTTGGGGTTCAAAGGCCTTTGCCCCAAAACTAGGCTTTGTGCACTGTGTGACCGTCTGACTATGGGAAGCCTCCATTCCTTCCCTTTGCACAGACCTCCTTGTGTCCATGGCGATTCGAATCGGCTTATCGTCTTAAACCTGCGTCCAGGTTAAACCGTTGCACCCATTTCGGAGATCACCGCCCGGTGTCTTCTTATACAGTGAATTGCAGAACTACAACCACTATATGGTCAAGTCCTCCAACTAGAAACCCTAACCGAGGTGTCAACTCTATGGCTTGTTGTCCCAACACTTTTGGAACTACAGCAACAACCACAGATCAACCCCCGAATTAGGCCTCTACCCCTCACAGTGTATGCATACACAAGCATTTTCCGCTATACACCCATACACTGCGTTGTCAGACTAAACCTCACAGAACAATTACGCCAGTTTACCACCTGCAGAACAATGTGGCTTCTCTCTGTATCTAGATGTTACAATAATGGTGATGCCGACTGTTTGCTCTCTACCCAAAACTGTATTACAGTACAAACTTCACAAAACTGGAACAAAATATAAAACACTTTTAAACGCCAAAATGCTTTCCATTTTCCTTCCAGACACAAATCTCATTTGCCAACCTTTAAAAACCCCAAGCTCCTCCCACTAACTTTCTGCTGATATATAAATGCTGAAAAGAAACTTCCGGTTATGCTCAGCTACTTAAAAAAACCAAACTGGTTTATTTACATATCAATTGTTCAGGAAGAGGGAGGGGGAGGGGGGAGCCCAGCCACATTGCTGTGTCTATCAAGACTCCAAAAAAATCCATGGCTACACATTATATATTTCAACAATTTAAAACCTTGTCAAGAAGATGGTGGAATACAACCCCCCTTTGCAAATGGGAGGGTCCTGACCCAAACATCCCCTGCAAGCAAAACCACAAGTTGACTCAAATGCAAAACTCCTGCAAAAAGATGGCTCTAGGGGTTTCGACCAAAACCCCCACTCCTCCTCTACAGGCTATACAATACAAGCTTCAAAACATATGAATTGCCTTCTGGGAAGGAAATATTTAAACATAAAAACACATCATTGTACAAAAACTCTGTTAGTCTTACAATCCATCAAAATTCAGTGTAAAGTGAAGTTTTTCATATACTGCAAAGCCAGCCGACCCTGCAATAGCTTACATCTACTTAAATGAAAACAGAGAAATCCCCCCCTCCTAACACCATCTGCATGGAGTTTGCATGTCCTCCCTGTGTCTGCGTTGGCCTCCTCCCACACTCCAACTGCTGGTAGGTCAGCCAGATCCTATCCATAAATAGGCCCCAGCATGTGCGTGTGTCCGCAAGCACGTCGTGGCCCCTCAGGGTAAGACCGCACTATTTTAAGATACCACTCAACTCAAAAGGCGATGCTTAGAAAAACAATTTAAACCAGAGACAAAACCATCCTCAGTATGTCACTCTGGCGTCCCAGCACTCTCCCCAGCAGTGCACAGGTCAAACTGCAAGCGCACAAAACAGGACAAAACTGCGCCAATCAGCAAATGCCAATACAGCATATTCAGGGGCCGTGTTTGCTAAACTGGAACTTCCTATCTCAAACTGTAAACGTCTCTCAAAATGGCCGACAAGCCAGGACTACAAAATGGTGGATGACCCACCACAGCACCTCATGGACAACAAAAATTGCGCCATTGACGCATGCAATTTTTCCCGCCAAAACCAGCATCTCTTTAAAAGAAAATCAAAAATGTTTTTCTCCACAAAGACTGACTACACCAATGAAACTTTTCTAAATTATCATCAAAGTCCACTGAAAAAGGTGTCAGCTACACTCTACAAGGACCACATGTACACTTACAAACTTAGCCTCCCTTTGGCCAAGTAAACAGCACATTCAATAAATGTGAGTTACATGAATAATATTAAAAACATATTCATTTCTCTAAGTTCATATACTCTGAGATATTCACCACTTCTCTACCTAAAGTTCACACACAGTGGCCTCAGCCTGGCCACTTGGCAGGAACTTTCAACTCAAAAACCAAACACTTAATATTTTTACACTTATGGGGACATGTGTCTTTGTCCCCTATAAAGGCAAAAATCACAATCTATTCATTTCTATTTTTCATAGAAATCACAAACACCACACACATACAGTATATTGTTGCCTGCATGTCTGCTCAGAGTGTCTTTCCCTCAGGGCGTTTCCCTTCCAGCACCATTGTCCTTCCCTTAGGGCATAGCCCAGCAACACAAAGCCCTTCCCCCATTCAAGCACATGGCAGCCAAGCAATCTACTTTACAAACTGTTCAGTGCACTAAATACCACATCTATACCTTCATTTCATACACAATATACAGTCTATATTTCTCACTTAGTTACACTCTTACAGCCCACAGTTTCCATCAGATCATCTCTCAGGGCCCTCCCACTACAAAACATGCTATTTACAGAAAGTCACCAACTTTCACCCTTGTACCTGAGATGCTGGCAGCCCCTCCCCCGCTAAACCTCATGGCTCACAAAGACCAGGACAATGCAGCAGCCATGGCTGGCATCAGACTTCTCAATACATCGCACAAACAATCACACACAGGCATACACAAACAAATTCACAGGCATCCGAACGGATTCACAGACATACACACACGCTGCAAACTTGAAACATTATTTCAAAAAGACAAATTTTTTTTTTTTTTTGTTCGTTTCAAAGTACAGCCTCTTTACACATCACATCGCAGGTCCACTCTCCCCCCTCTGCTGATCTGATGCTCGAAGAGGCCGCAATTGGTCCCAACCGTGAGTCGCCATTACTGTTGTGGAATTTTAGGCTGCTGTTTACAGAGCACACAGCCTATAATTCCTGTGCTATCTAAGCACACATCAGATTTCATCTTCTTGAAGTAATGCTATTGTTAAGTTAAGTTTGCTAAAATCCACTCACCGTTCATTCCATCATTCAATCAAGGAAACCACCAACACAGGTCTTCTTATCAGGCCATTCCAGCAAAGACTGTCAAGCCGACGCCTACTCATAGGCTTTTATTAAACTCAAAAGATCTCAAGACAGGAGGTGATTGGCTGCAGCAACCAATCCCCTCCCCATGGGCGGGAACCTCATAGGATGTTCCCTCCTCACAGGAAAATGACAATACTTTGACATTCCTTCCAACAGGAGATGTCATACATGAATACAATAAACGTAGGATGGCTAAAGTTACCGTTGATAGGAATTCTTATTCTGCGCTATTCCATAGAATAACGCATATTAAGATTATACTGTTATTGAATGGGGGAGGGAGGCTATCTGCAGACGCACGCTACGAATTCCAACCAATGTTGATCAGACATAGCAGAGACAAGAGCGCCCATCCGCCTATAACCAATGATGTCATTGCAGAGCGAGCATATCCCCTCCTTAACGATCGTCCATGCTAATGCACAGAGGGCCCCCGTTGGTGGACATATCCGCCCCCTGCAAACATCACACTCCAACCTCAAGACGTTTTCCCCTATCAGACGGGATTCAACCAGCCTCAGACTACCCCAATCAGCTCTTTTAGAGCGGGTTGCGGAAGTACTAACACAGGGTGACACTATGACAATACATATTAAATACATCTCCATAAAAATCTCCACAACATTCCCGTGTTTAGAACTGTCCCTGCACAAAATGAAATTTCTAAAGGAAAAAAATGGTCATTTAAAACTGCTTGCGGCTTTAACCACTTCCCTACCCAGCCATAGTCAAATGACGTCCACAGATGGGATCTCCCATCCTGGGTGGACATCATATGACGTTCTGGCTTTGTAGGGGGATATCAGAATGATGCCTGCAGCTAGAGGCATCATTCAGATATCCTTTTGAAGTGCCGGCGATCCTGCGGACCATAAGAACGATCATAGCGGCGGTTCCGCCGCTTGATCGTTCTTATAGGCGGCGGGAGGGGAAATCCCCCCCCCCTCCCGCCACCATCCGATGCTTCTCCGGGCTCTCCCGTGCGATCGGGGACCCGGAGCGAATCTTCCGGCGCCGTTGGTGGGTCACATGACGAGCATAGAGATCACTGGTGACCAGATGGTCACCAGTCACCTCTATGATCGTCGGAGGCCCGGGCGCGATGTGATGACGTCACGCCCGGGTCCTCAAATGTAAACAAAGCCACCATTGCGGCTGTAAGTATGAGATCAGTGAAATTTTTTTCACTGATCTCATGCTTTCCAGCCTGGAGGAGAGATGTGGGGTCTTATTGACCCCGCATCTCTCAATAAAGAGGACCTGTCACACACATTCCTATTACAAGGGATGTTTACATTCCTTGTAATAGGAATAAAAGTGATCAAAAAAAAAAGTAAAATAATTGTAAAAAAATAAATAAATGAGTAAAAATAAAAATAAAAATAATAAAAAAGAAAATTAAAACGCCCCTGTCCCCGGTAGTTCGCGATCAGAAGCAAATGCACACGTAAGTCGCCCACATATGTAAACGCCGTTCAAACCACATATGTGAGGTATCGCCGCGTGCGTTAGAGCGCGTGCAACAATTCTAGCACTAGACCTCCTTTGTAATTCTAACCTGGTAACCTGTAAAAAAAATTAAAGCGTCGCCTATGGAGATTTTTAAGTACCGAAGTTTGGCGCCATTCCATGAGTGTGCGCAATTTTAAAGTGTGACATGTTAGGCGTAACATCATCTTTCATATTTTCCCAAAAAATTGGGCTAACTTTACTGTTTTGTTATTTTTTAATTCATGAAACCATTTTTTTTTTTTAAAAAAGGCGTTTGAAAAATTATTGCGCAAATATCGTGCAAGAAAAAAAGTTGCAATGACCGTCATTTTATTCCCTAGGGTGTCTGCTAAAAAAACATATATAATGTTTGGGGGTTCTGAGTAATTTTCTAGCAAAAGAATGATGATTTGTACATGTAGGAGAGAAGTGCTAGAATAGGCCCGGTATTGAAGTGGTACAAAAAGCCCTGTATTGAAGTGGTTAATGTAATGTCTGGTCCCGGCAATATGGATGAAAATCATTGAGAAAAATGGCATGGGTACCCCCCACCCCACTTGTATGGATATTAAGGGGAACCCCGCACCCAAAATTAAAAAAAGGCCCTATATACTCTGAACAGCAGTATACAGGCGGTGCAAACAAGACAGGGACTGTAGGTTTGTTCTTAAGTAGAATCTTTTTCTAATTTGGAACAGGTACATTTTTTAGTGTAGCTCTAGCCAAAAAATCTATTTTTAAGCTTTTTGGAGAACATAGGGAAGGGTTATCACCCCTGTAACATTTGTTTTGCTGTCTGTGCACCTGTTCAGAACATTTCACCTCACTTTCCGTCCCAATGACAAATGTTTTTGGAAAAGTGGGTTTTTTATTGAAACAAGAATTGGTGATAAAGCATCAGTAGAGAGGAGACACCTTTTTCCCATATTAGCTTTTACAGGAGAGAATTTGCCTTCCTAGGGGTAGATTTCCTCTCACTTCCTGTTGTCTCCTTCCGTTTGCAAGTAGGAGTCGTTTGTAAGTTGGATGTTTGAAAGTAGGGGCCTGTCGTATATACTCTGCAGAAATTTGCCCCTTAGGTGTCGGTGTTGCCACAACACTGTAAGCCCTCACAGTTACTCTTGGTGGGCACTGGAACGCCCTGCTGTGAACTATTATATCAGGAATTGTAATTACATGCCATTGTTGAACAGTGGTAGGAAAAATTGGGCCTTTGGTGGTGGTGCTGGTGCTACAACACTGTCAGCCCTCACAGTTAGTCTTGGTGGGCGCATGAATGGGCCCTACTGTAAATTATTAGATCAAGAATTGTAATTGCATGCCCCTGTTGAAGAGGGGCAGAAAAATTGGGCCTTTGGTGGTGGTGGTAGTGGTGTTGCCACAACACTGTAAGCCTTCACAGTTACTCTTGGTGGGCGCAGGAATGGGCCCTGCTGTGAATTATTAGATCAAGAATTGTAATTACATGCCTCTGTTGAACAGGGGCAGAAAAATTGGGCCTTAGGCACTGGTGCCACAGCACTGCAACCCCTCACAGATACTGTACTTGGAGCACAGCAATGAGCCCTGTTGCAAAGTATTGCATCAAAAATTGTAATTACACGCCCCTGTTAAACAAGGGATGAAAAATTGGGCCTTAGGCACTGGTGCCACAACACTGCAACCCCTCACAGATACTGTACTTGGAGCACAGCAATGAGCCCTGTTGCAAAGTATTGCATCAAAAATTGTAATTACACGCCCCTGTTAAACTGGGGCTGAAAAATTGGGCCTTAGGCACTGGTGCTGGTGCCACGACACTGCAACCTCTCCCAGATACTCTAGTTGGAGTGCAGGAATGAGCCCTGCTGCAAAACATTGCATTAAAAAATTGTAATTACATGCCCCTGTTAAACAGGGGCTAAAAAATTGGGCCTTAGCCACTGGTGGCGGCACCCAGAAACAAAAATGTTCTTCCAAGCTATCATCATGAATCGGATAATTGAGGAGGAGGAGGATAGTCAGTCAACATAACAGGACAGTCACTCAGCATCAGCATAGGCAGTCTTGAAGGGATGTGACATTTCAAAATAAATTATTCTGTTATATCAGCTTCAGGTGCTTGGTAGCTGGTGGTGATCCAAGACTGGTTCATCTTTATGAAGGTCAGTCGATCAACCGAGTCGGTGGACAGGCGCACCCTGTGATCCGTGACAAAGCCTCCAGCAGCACTGAATGTGCGTTCTGAAAGAACGCTGGATGCAGGACAGGCCAGTAGCTCAATTGCATACTGTGCAAGCTCTGGCCAGTGATCCATCCTCAACACCCAGTAAGCCAGAGGATTTTCGGTGGGAAAGGTGTCCAAGTCTGACCTTGCCCCTAGGTATTCCTGCACCATGTATATCAGACGCTGGCGATGGTTGCTGGAACTGATCATACCTTGGCAGAGGCGTACTAAGTGGGGGGCGGAGGGGGCGGGCCGCACCGGGGTGCCACACACTGGGGGGTGTCAGGCCGGCGCCCCCCCGTGACTTAAGCGGTGATAGCGCCGGCGCCGCTCCGTCAAGTAAGAGCTGCCTGCAGTGAGACTCCAGGCAGGCACAGGCAGATATATCACGATACGAAGGGAGGGGGGGTGACATTGCTGCACCATCCATCCCCTCCTCACGGCCGCGGCTGAGCTATCCCGATGTTCGGCACTTCTCACAGAACACATGCACAGCCGTGTGAAGTCGCCTCCCCCTCCTTTCTGTTTATGTGTACAGAGGGGGAGGGGACCTTCTGTGCATGTGCTGCCTCACGCTGATCTAAGGTACTGAATGGGAGGGGGGGTTTGCACGGGGGTCTGCATTGAGGGGGGGTTTGCATGAGGGGGGGTGTCTGCATTAAAGGGGGTTTGCACTGAGGGGTCTGCACTGAGGGGGGGGTTTGCACGAGGGTCTGCATTAATGGGGGGAGGTTTGCACTGAGGGGGGGGTTTCTGCATTGAGGGGGGGTTTGCATGAGGGGGGGTGTCTGCATTAAAGGGGGTTTGCACTGAGGGGTCTGCACTGAGGGGGGGAGGTTTGCACTGAGGGGGGTTTGCACGAGGGTCTGCATTAATGGGGGGAGGTTTGCACTGAGGGGGGGGTGTCTGCATTGAGGGGGGGTTTGCATGAGGGGGGGTGTCTGCATTAAAGGGGGTTTGCACTGAGGGGTCTGCACTGAGGGGGGGGAGGTTTGCACTGAGGGGGGTTTGCACGAGGGTCTGCATTAATGGGGGGAGGTTTGCACTGAGGGGGGGGGTGTCTGCATTGAGGGGGGTTGCACTGGGGAGGTTTGCACTGAGGGGGATTTGCACGGGGGTCTGCATTAAGGGGGAGGTTTGCACTGTGGGGGGGGTTTGCACAGGGGTTTTCTTTAAGGGGGGAGGTTTGCACTGAGGGGGGGTGTCTGCATTGAGGGGGGTTTGCATTGAGGGGGGGTTTGCATGGGGGGGAGGTTTGCACTGAGGGGGGGGTGTCTGCATTAAGGGGGGTTTGCACTGAGGGGAAGGGGGGGTTGCACTGGGGGGTCTGCACTGAGGGGGGAGGTTTGCACTGAGGGGGGGTTTGCACGAGGGTCTGCATTAAGGGGGGAGGTTTGCACTGAGGGGGGGGTGTCTGCATTGAGGGGGGGTTGCACTGGGGAGGTTTGCACTGAGGGGGATTTGCACGGGGGTCTGCATTAAGGGGGGAGGTTTGCACTGTGGTGGGGTTTGCACGGGGGTCTGCATTAAGGGGGGAGGTTTGCATTGAGGGGCGGTTTGCATTGAGGGGGGGGGTTTGCATGGGGGGAGGTTTGCACTGAGGGGGGGTGTCTGCATTAAGGGGGGTTTGCACTGAGGGGGAGGGGGGGTTGCACTGGGGGGGTCTGCACTGAGGGGGGAGGTTTGCACGGGGGTCTGCATTAAGGGGGGAAGTTTGCACTGAGGGGGGTTGCACTGGGGAGGTTTGCACAGGGGGGTCTGCATTGAGGGGGGGTCTGCACTGAGGGGGGGGAGGTTTGCACTGAGGGAGGTCTGTGTAACATGCAGGGGGTCCAGAGCTGTGAGGTGCTGTGTAATGTAAAATGGTCCAGAGGTGCGGTGCTGTGTAATGTAAAGGGGTCCAGAGTGCTGTGTACGGTCAAGGGGTCCAGAAGTGCAGGGGGCTGTGTAATGTCAAGGCATCCAGAGGTGCAGGGTGCTGTGTAATGTAAAGGGGTCCAGAGGTGCAGGGGGCTGTGTAATGTAAAGGGGTGCAGAGGTGCAGGGTGCTGTGTAATGTAAAGAGGTGCAGAGGTGCAGAGTGCTGTGTAATGTAATGGGGTCCAGAGGTGCAGGGTGCTGTGTAATGTAAAGGGGTGCAGGGTGCTGTGTAATGTGAAGGGTGCTGTGTAATGTAAAGGGGTGCAGGGTGCTGTGTAATGTAAAGGGGTCCAGAGGTGCAGGGGGCTGTGTAATGTAAAGGGGTGCAGAGGTGCAGGGTGCTGTGTAATGTAAAGGGGTGCAGAGGTGCAGAGTGCTGTGTAATGTAATGGGGTCCAGAGGTGCAGGGTGCTGTGTAATGTAAAGGGGTGCAGGGTGCTGTGTAATGTAAAGGGGTGCAGAGTGCTGTGTAATGTAATGGGGTCCAGAGGTGCAGGGTGCTGTGTAATGTAAAGGGGTGCAGGGGCTGTGTAATGTAAAGGGGTGCAGGGGGCTGTGTAATGTAAAGGGGTGCAGAGGTGCAGGGGGCTGTGTAATGTAAAGGGGTGCAGAGGTGCAGGGGGCTGTGTAATGTAAAGGGGTGCAGAGGTGCAGGGTGCTGTGTAATGTAATGGGGTCCAGAGGTGCAGGGGACTGTGTAATGTAAAGGGGTGCAGAGGTGCAGGGGGCTGTGTAATGTGAAGAGGTGCAGGGGGCTGTGTAATGTAAAGGGGTCCAGAGGTGCAGGGGGCTGTGTAATGTAAAGGGGTCCAGAGGTGCAGGGGGCTGTGTAATGTAAAGTGATGCAGAGGTGCAGGATGCTGTGTAATGTAAAGGGGTCCAGAGGTGCAGTTGTGTAGAGGGGCTACACAGTAGTAACAAAGAGATATTGAAGGATGCAGAGGTATGCAGGGGACACAGAGGGGTGTTTTTACATTTTACGTGGGGGGGGGGTGCCAGATATTGGATCCGCCCCGGGTGCCAAATTCTCTAGGTACGCCCCTGTACCTTGGGACTGCGGACTAAAAAATTGTCTGAACGCATCGGTCAGACGGCCACCTTCCCCACCGCTCCTTCTTTGACTGACCGAAGCCTCAGCAACTCGTTGTCCAGGAGTCGGACCAGGAGTTTGTAACCTCCCAGTCTCTGGGAACGCGTTGCACAGACCTTTCTGCAAGGCCTCCCGGAGATGTCTCATCCTCTGCTCCCTCTGCGACGGTAAGATAAGGTCTGCAACCTTACCCTTGTACCGTGGATCAAGGAGAGTGGCCAGCCAGTAATGGTCCCTCTCCTTGATCCGAAGAATGCGAGGATCCTTCCGCAGACTTTGCAGGATCAGGGAGGCCATGCAGCGTAGGTTAGCTGAGGCATTCGGTCCGGAGTCCTTTGGGTCACTAAGGACGACATGATCCGCAGCCACCTCCTCCCAGCCACATACAAGTCCACGGGTTTCTTGGGACTGTAAATCATCCCTAAAAGACTGCTGCTGTTGATGCAGAGTGCCAGGCTACACCTCCATGCTGACACAATCCTCCTCCTCCTCCTCCTGTGCGATGGGTGGGACTGAAGGAACACTGTCTGGGTAAAGGGGGCCTTGAGAGGCAAGGAAGTCCTCCTCTTCCTGCCTCTGTTCTGCCTCAAGTGACCTGTCCATTATTCCACGCAGCGTATGCTCCAACAGGTGAACAAGAGGTACAGTGTCACTGATGCATGCACTGTCACTGCTCACCATCCTTGTGGCCTCCTCAAATGGGGCCAGGACAGTGCATGCATCCCTTATCATGCCCCACTGGCGTGGTGAAAAAAAACCGAGCTCCCCTGACCCTGTCCTGGTGCCATAGTCGCACAGGTACTCATTGATGGCCCTCTACTGCGTGTGCAGCCGCTGCAGCATGGCCAACGTTGAGTTCCACCTGGTGGGCATGTCACATATAAGGCGGTTCTTGGGCAGGTTCAACTCCTTTTGCAGCTCAGCCATTCGAGCACTGGCATTATATGATCTGCGGAAATGCACACAGACTTTCCTGGCCTGCCTCAGGACATCCTGTATGCCCGGGTACCTGCCCAAGAACCGCTGCACCACCAGGTTAAGGACGTGAGCCACACAGGGCACATGGGTCAGTTGTCCCTGTCGGAGAGCGGAGAGGAGGTTGGTGCCATTGTCGCAAACCACCATTCCTGGCTTAAGCTGGCGTGGCGTCAACCACCTCTCGGCCTGCCCCTGCAGAGCAGACAGAACCTCTGCCCCAGTGTGGCTCCTGTCCCCCAAACACACCAGCGCAAGCACGGCATGGCATCTTTTTGCCTGCATACTTGCGTAGCCCCTTGAACGCCTACGGAGCACCGCTGGGTCCGAGGACAAAGCACAGGAAGAGGCCATGGAGGAAGAAGAGGAGGAGGGGTTGGAGGAGAGAGGTGTGTCACAACCAGTAGTAGCATTTTGGAGGCGTGGCGGCGGAACAACCTCCAACACTACTGCACCTTGTCCTGCATCCTTCCCAGCTGCCAAAAGAGTGACCCAATGGGTCATGAAAGAAAGGTAACGTCCCTGTCCATGCCTGCTGGACCATGAGTCAGCAGTAATATGCACCTTACTGCTGACCGCCCTGTCCAGCGAGGCATGGACATTGCCTTTCACATGCCGGTAGAGAGCCGGAATCGCCTTCCGTGAGAAAAAGTGGCGTTTGGGAACCTGCCACTGAGGAACCGCACATTGCATAAACTCACGGAAGGGGGCCGAGTCTACCAACTGAAAAGGCAGCAGTTGAATTGCTAGCAATTTAGCCAAGCTGGCATTCAACCGCTGGGCATGTGGATGGCTGGGAGTGAACTTCTTTCGACGGTCCAGCAGCTGGGGCAGGGAAATTTGCCTGCTACAATCGGACGTCGGTGTACTGCTAGCAGAGTGCCCGCAAGTACTTGGCCGTGACACACCTAATTCTACACCTTCATTCCTCTCAGTGCAGGTTTCAGAGAGGACTGAAGGTATAGTGGGGTTGGAGATCCCTGCTGATGAGGAGCAAGGAGAGGTCCGCTTTGTTCTTTGGTGTGGGTCTTTAAGGTACGCTTGCCAATGAGCTGCATGGCAGGTCAACATATGTCTAGTCAAGCAAGTGGTGCCCAAGCGGCTGATGTTTTGGCCACGCGAGATACGCTTGAGACATATGTTGCAAATAGCAGCGGTGCGATCTGATGCACTCTACTCAAAAAAGGCCCACACCAAAGAACTTTTGGAATAACGGACAGAGGCAGCGCCCTGCACAGGCGTAGCTCTGCGGTGTGATTCAGTCGGTGTGCTGCCCTTACGCTGGCCCCCGGAGAAATCCTGCCTCGTTGGAGATGTGCCTCCTCCTCATCCTCCTCCTCCTCCTCTCTCCTATCAGGCACCCACGTGGAGTCAGTGACCTCATCATCCCCTCCCTCCTCATCACTGGAGCCAATCTGGCAGTATGCTGCAGCTGCTGGAACATTAATGCCAGATTGCTGTCCTTCTTGAGCATCCCCTCTCTTTGCGCTCACGCTACTGCCTTCCTCTAACTGGGTATCATCATCAGACCCTTCGAAACGCTGGGCATCCTCCTGGAGCATGTACCCAACACTGTGCTCAAACAGTTCGGGGGACTCCTTAGGAGGACATGGTGGGTCTAGGGAAGGAGTGACTGATGATGACATTGATACGAGGGAAGAGGACGCTTTGGCAGCTGCTTTGCCAGTACCCTGAGCCTGGGTGAGAGAGGATGAGGAGGATGAGGAGGGCTTGGTCATCCACTCTACCAAGTCTTCGGCATGATGCGGCTCAACACGTCCAGCTGCTGAAAATAAGGACAAGCGTGTCCCATGGCCACGTGCTCATGACAATGCACCACGTCTACGACCAGCACTGTTGCCCCCAGACACAGAGCCTGCTTGCCCTCTTTTATTGGCTCGTGACTGTCTGCCTCTCTTTTTTGGCCTTCCAGACATAGTAATGGCCTGCAGGGAGATTGGAAAACCAGCAATTGGGTAGTGTATATTGTGCTGGAGGCACACAACACCCACTAACTCCAGCAGATGCCTTTATTAGAGAACAGCAATGACGGGTATATACAGGTGTACACTGTGCCACTAACTCCTGCAGATGCCTGTATTAGAGAACAGCAATGACGGGTATATACAGGTGTATACTGTGCCACTAACTCCTGCAGATGCCTGTATTAGAGAACAGCAATGACGGGTATATACAGGTGTATGCTGTGCCACTAACTCCTGCAGATGCCTGTATTAGAGAACAGCAATGACGGGTATATACAGGTGTACGCTGTGCCACTAACTCCTGCAGATGCCTGTATTAGAGAACAGCAATGACGGGTATATACAGGTGTACGCTGTGCCACTAACTCCTGCAGATGCCTGTATTAGAGAACAGCAATGACGGGTATATACAGGTGTACACTGTGCCACTAACTCCTGCAGATGCCTGTATTAGAGAACAGCAATGACGGGTATATACAGGTGTACACTGTGCCACTAACTCCTGCAGATGCCTGTATTATAGAACAGCAATGACGGGTATATACAGGTGTACACTGTGCCACTAACTCCTGCAGATGCCTGTATTAGAGAACAGTAATGACGGGTATATACAGGTGTATACTGTGCCACTAACTCCTGCAGATGCCTGTATTAGAGAACAGCAATGACGGGTATATACAGGTGTATACTGTGCCACTAACTCCTGCAGATGCCTGTATTAGAGAACAGCAATGACGGGTATATACAGGTGTATACTGTGCCACTAACTCCTGCAGATGCCTGTATTAGAGAACAGCAATGACGGGTATATACAGGTGTACACTGTGCCACTAACTCCTGCAGATGCCTGTATTAGAGAACAGCAATGACGGGTATATACAGGTGTACACTGTGCCACTAACTCCTGCAGATGCCTGTATTAGAGAACAGCAATGACGGGTATATACAGGTGTACACTGTGCCACTAACTCCTGCAGATGCCTGTATTAGAGAACAGCAATGACGGGTATATACAGGTGTACACTGTGCCACTAACTCCTGCAGATGCCTCTATTAGAGAACAGCAATGACGGGTATATACAGGTGTATACTGTGCCACTAACTCCTGAAGATGCCTGTATTAGAGAACAGCAATGACGGGTATATACAGGTGTATACTGTGCCACTAACTCCTGCAGATGCCTGTATTAGAGAACAGCAATGACGGGTATATACAGGTGTACACTGTGCCACTAACTTCTGCAGATGCCTGTATTAGAGAACAGCAATGACGGGTATATACAGGTGTACACTGTGCCACTAACTCCTGCAGATGCCTGTATTATAGAACAGCAATGACGGGTATATACAGGTGTACACTGTGCCACTAACTCCTGCAGATGCCTGTATTAGAGAACAGCAATGACGGGTATATACAGGTGTATACTGTGCCACTAACTCCTGCAGATGCCTGTATTAGAGAACAGCAATGACGGATATATACAGGTGTATACTGTGCTGGGGGCACACAACACCCACTAACTCCTGCAGATGCCTGAGAAAAGAATAGAACATAGAACACACTGTCCCTGCCTATGTATCTCTTTCCCTGCCTGCCTATCTAGCTTAGAGAACAGCAATAAAGTGTAGATCCAGGTGTATACTGTGCTGGAGGCACACAACACCCACTAACTCCTACAGATGCCTGAGAAAAGAATAGAACACACTGTCCCTGCCTATGTATCTCTTTCCCTGCACGCCGGAACACACTGCACGAGGCCGCCGCGCTGGCGGCCTTTTATAGTGTGGGGCGTGTACTAAACCCCCCTGAGCTATGATTGGCCGCAGGCATCCTGCCTGTGGCCAATTATGGCTCTCCTCGCTGCCGGCGCTGTGATTGGCCAAGCATGCGGGGTCACAGTGCATGCTTGGCCAATCACAGCGCCGGAAATGCTGTGCGATGGCGCAGTGCATTGTGGGCCGTTCGCGTCACACGAATTTGGCGCGAACGGCCCATAATGTTCGCAATTCAGCGAACAGACGAACAGGCGATGTTCGAGTCAAACATGCGTTCAACTCGAACACCGAGCTCATCCCTAGTGACAACAGTTGGTGTGATTATTTGCAAATGGAAGAAACACAAAATAACGGTCAATCTCCCTCAATCTGAGGCTTCATGCAATATCTCACCTTGTGGAGTTTCAATGATCATGAGAACGGTGCAGAAACAGCCCAGAACTACACGGGAGAATGTTGTCAATGATCTCAAGGCAGTTGGGACCATAGTCACCAAGAAAACAATTGGTAACACACTACACTATGAAGGACTGAAATCCTGCAGCGCCCGCAAGCCCCCCTGCTCAAGAAAGCACATGTACAGGCCCGTCTGAAGTTTGCTAATGAACATCTAAATGACTCAAAGGAGAACTGGGTGAAAGTTTTGTGGTCAGATGAGACCAAAATTGAGCTCTTTGGCATCAACTCAACTCGCCGTGTTTGGAGAAGGAGGAATGCTGCCTATGACCCCCAAGAACACTATCCCCACCCTCAAACATGGAGGTGGAAACATTATGCTTTTTTTTCTGCTAAGGGGACAGGACAACTTCACTGCATCAAAGGGACGATGGACAGGGCCATTTACTGTCAAATCTTGGATGAGAACCTCCTTCCCTCAGCCAGGGCATTGGAAATGGGTCGTGGATGGGTATTCCAGCATGACAATGACCCAAAACACACGGCCAAGGCAACAAACGAGTGGCTCAAGCAGAGGCACATTAACCACTTAACGACCGCCCACCGCCGATTTACGTCGGCAGAATGGCACGGACAGGCAGAATCACGTAGATCTACGTGATCGCCTTTGTGCAGTTGGGGGGTCCATCCGGACCCCCCTTCACTGCAGTGAGCGGCCGTTAAGTGTTCGGGAGCGATCAGGCATGAGGGGGCGGCCGCTCGATTCCGCCCCCCCCCCCTCGCGATCGCTCCCGGCCAATGAAAATGCTTCCTCCGCCATGTGATGTAAACAAGGCTGGAGGAAGTGATGTCATCTCCCTCGCCGCGGTCTTTTCGTTCCCGGCGCCGAGCAGAGAAGAAGCAGGTTAGTGCACCAACAGTCCACTGACACGTAGGTACACATAGGCACACAAATCACCCCCAGTCACCCCCAGATCACCCCCCAGGTCACCCCAAAGCCCCCAATCACAGTGTCACTGATTGCAGTGATCATTTATTTTACTGATCACTGCATTTAGTGTCATCTGTGATTGTAAAAAGTTGCAGGGCAGTTAGGATTAGGCCCCTTTAGGTCCAGGGTTGATCACTGTCACTTACCAAACACAACACACATAACTGCAGCGTTCGCAGTGCTTGGTTTTTGGGGCCCTGTACGCGGCTAGGCTCCCAAAAAGTCCCACACATGTGGTATCCCCGTACTCAGGAGAAGCAGCAGAATGTATTTTGGGGTGTAATTTCACATATGCCCATGGCATGTGTGAGCAATATATCATTTAGTGACAACTTTGTGCAAAAAAAAAAAAGTTTGTCATATTCCCGCAACTTGTGGCAAAATATAAAATATTCCATGGACTAAACATGCCTCTCAGTAAATAGCTTGGGGTGTCTACTTTCCAAAATGGGGTCATTTGGGGGGGTTTTGTGCTATTTTGGCATTTTATGGCCTTCGAAACTGTGATAGGTAGTGAGGAGTGAAATCAAAAATTTGCGCCCTTAGAAATCCTGAAGGCGGTGCTTGGTTTCCGGGGTCCTAAAAAGTCCCACACATGTGGTATCCCCGTACTCAGTAGAAGCAGCAGAATGTATTTTGGGGTGCAATTCCACATATAACCATGGCATGTGTGAGCAATATATCATTTAGTGACAACTTTTTGTAATTTTTTTATTTTTTTTGTCATTATTCAATCACTTGGGACAAAAAAAAAAAATATTCAATGGGCTCAACATGCCTCTCAGCAATTTCCTTGGGGTGTCTACTTTCCAAAATGGGGTCATTTTGGGGGGTTTTGTACTGCCCTGCCATTTTAGCACCTCAAGAAATGAGATAGGCAGTCATAAATTTAAAGCTGTGTAAATTTCAGAAAATGTACCCTAGTTTGTAAACGCTATAACTTTTGCGCAAACCAATAAATATACGCTTATTGACATTTTTTTTACTAAAGACATGTGGCTGAATACATTTTGGCCTAAATGTATGACTAAAATTGAGTTTATTCGATTTTTCTTATAACAAAAAGTAGAAAATATCATTTTTTTTCAAAATTTTCGGTCTTTTTCTGTTTATATCGCAAAAAATAAAAATCGCAGAGGCAATCAAATACCATTAAAAGAAAGCTCTATTTGTGGGAAGAAAAGGACGCAAATTTCATTTGGGTACAACATTGCATGTCCGCACAATTTACAGTTAAAGCAGCGCAGTGCCGAATCCCAAAAACAGGCCTGGTCCTAATGGCCCGAAATGGTCCGGGGCTTAAGTGGTTAAAGGGGTTTGTTATTTTATTTTTTCAAATAACAAACATGTTATACTTACCTCCTCTGTGCAATGGTTTTGCACAGAGTGGCCCTGATCCTCCTCTTCTGGGGTCCCACAGCAGCGCTCCTGGCTCCTCCACCTCATCGAGTGCCCCCACGGAGAGCCGCATGCCATGAGGGCACATATGTGTGCGTGCTCCCCAGTCCTTCTGCTGCGTACATTGACACACACAGTAGGACTTGGCCCCGCCCCCATCTCCCGTGTCACTGGATTTGATTGACAGCAGCAGGAGCCAATGGCGCGCATCGCGGCGATCGTTGCTGCGGGATGTCAGTCTGACACCCCGCAACACCGATCTAGGTAAAGAGTCTCCGACGGTGACTCTTTACCACGTGATCAGCCGTGTCCAATCACGGCTGATCACAATGTAAACAGGAAAAGCCGGTCATCTGTCAGACGCGAGTAGAGGAGAGCCGATCGACTGCTCCTCTGACAGGGGGGGGTTTGTGCTGATCCATTATCAGCGCAGCCCCCCCGAGGATGCCCACTGGACCACCAGGGATGCCACTAGACCACCAGGGAAGCCCACCTATAGGTATTGCACACTAGACCACCAGGGATGCTAATTATATACTAAATGGATGCCAATCAGTGCCCACAATGGGCACCACTGATTGGCAGGCATAATTGTTTGGCACTGATTGGCATCCATTAGTACAGTACAGTGCCACCTATCAGTGCCCATCCATGCCACCTATCAGTGCCCATCCATGCCACCTATCAGTGCCCACCCGTGCCGCCTATCTGTGCCCACCCGTGCCGCCTATCTGTGCCCATCCGTGCCGCCGATCGTTGCCCATCCGTGCCGCCGATCGTTGTCCATCCGTGCCGCCGATCGTTGCCCATCCGTGCCACCTCATCGGTGCCCATCCGTGCCACCTCATCGGTGCCCATCCGTGCCGCCTTATCCGTGCCCGTCAGTGCAGCCCCATCAGTGCCCATCAGTGAAGGAGAAAACAAACTTATTTACAAAGTTTTGTAACTGAAACAAAAAAAAAAATTTCTTTTTCAAAATGTTCGGTCTTTTTTTATTTTTTAGCAGAAAATAAAGATCGCAGAGGTGATCAAATACCACCAAAGGAAAGCTCTATTTGTGGGAACAAAATGATAAAAATTTAGTTTGGGTACAGTGTAGCATGACCGCGCAATTATCATTCAAAGTGCAACAGCGCAGAAAGCTGAAAATTGGTCTGGGCAGGAAGGTGTATAAGTGCCCAGTATGGAAGTGGTTAAGAATCAATGGCACCCCCATGCATCTGCTATAGAGCAGTGCTTTTCTCTGCATGTCAAGAACACGCAATTTTTTGCACGTCCCCAACATGTAGATATTCAAGATGGCCACACTTGTTAAAATTTTTGTTGAACCAGCGGTTAAAGTGTAAGAAAAGCCGAACTCTATCTATTCTGAAAAATGTCCTATCCTATCAGCAAAAGTATGCAGGCATAGGACACACCCCTCGCCACACACCCTTAAAGGAGCCTTGTACAAAAAAACAAGATTGGTTAAACCAACAAGCAGTGCTGTATCCTGGCCTAGGCCAACATGGCCCAGGCCTATGGCAGCACTTTGCAGGGGGGCAGCACGGAAAGAGTCCCCACGGCTTGCGCTACACTATTAGTGTAGCGCCAGTCTTATGGGGCGGACTTGGCTGAGAGGCAAATTAGTTTAGCACCCCCATAAAGCGGCCTCACTGCTTCAGGTATGCCGCCGGCCGGCATTCCGCAACTGTGGGGGGGGGGGCGCTGCTTATAATTTTGACTGTCCTAACATCCTGGACCACACCGTCCCCAGTACACGGCGAGGTGGAAAGGGATGGCGGTGGCGTATGCAAAACCTGCTGGTGTGGAGGCGGAAGCCTTCTGATTGGAATAGAGAACCATTGGGTCGAAGCCGAAGGGCCGGGTCCCTGGCCTTCTGGCCTGGATTTGTGTGGTTTCCGCCCCTTTCAGTTTTTCGGCTGGGAAGGCCTGCCCCTTTTCGGTGTTATTGAGGGGAATTGGCCGGTACCGCCGAATATAATTAGGTGGGAGCAATGGGAGCTGTGGTTGAGGTTTCGCCAATTTATCCTCTCCATTGGTTCCTCTTTGTTCTGATACCTTCCTGACAGGGGTGGGGCTGCATCGATCTGGGCTGTTGGTCAGGGTTGAGAGAAAAGCCCGTGGTGATTGTGCCCCTGGAGTGGCAGTCCAGGGGTGCCATACTTGCACTGTGTCGAAGGGCACTTTCGAGTGTTGGCACCTTGGTCACGTCACCACACACACTTTTTTCACACCTGCCTCCTGGGCCGGGCCTTTTGGAGGATTTTTTTTATTCCTGGCCGGAGGGCCTGGCCATTGTATTGCACAATGGCCACTTTTCACTCTCCCACCTTCCTTCTCCCCACTTTCTTTTTATTTATCCCCGTGTGTGTCACTTTTTTGTATTATTTTGTTGATTGTGTACACGTTTTGTCACTGTGTGTTTAGTAGGGTGTAGGTCCTCGGGCCTGCCCTGAACGACTTGGGAGTCGGTGGACATGGCCTTCTGGCTTAGTTCACCTGCTCTCATGGGGTCTCCCTTTGGGGGAGCCCCACCTAGTACTTGGGTGGGTCTGTTTCGGCAGACACTCCAGAGAAAGAGGTCCGTCTGGTTTCGGCCAGATGGACCACCTGATGTACCTCAGTCCCCGTCAGGAGCCTAACGCCCCGGGGGATCAGGGTTAAGTCCTTCCATGTGGAGGACAAGTGTTACACCCGTTGCACGTTTTGTGTTTCACTCTTTATGTGTGTGCACTTTTTTTGGCACGGGTGGAGTTTTTGGGTGTGTTTCACACACCATGGGCTTTTCAAAAAAAAAAAAAAACATCCTGGACCACAAACCTTCCTCACTGTGCTATATGTTTTCTGCTGCACCATTGACAAGGTTAAATCTTCTTAGTCCGCTCAATAAAATTATCAGAAATTTGTGCTTAAAGTAGAAATATAGGTAACACTTTTTTTTAATTTTGGATAGAGTAAGGGAGGGTTATAGCCCCTGTCAGTTTATTTTTTAACCATCCCTGTCCCATTGCAGAGATTTCCCTTCACTTCCCTCCCAAACAAACAAAACAGGAAGTGAGAGGAAATCTATGCAAATTAAGCAAATCCATTGCCCCCCCCTCCCCCACGCAAGCCCTCAGAACTAGTGTCCCCACTCGAAAATTTCAGGGCGGGTCTTAAACAGAAATGGATGTGGCCTTGACAGGAAGGGGTGGGTCATATTTAAATTAGGGGGTGCACGCGTTTAGTCAGGCCTAGGGCAGCACAAAACCTAAATACACCACTGCCAACAAGTGCTTTTTTTACCACTACTATTCCTTTATATTGGCTTTTGGAAATTACAAATGTAGTCATTTAGAAATCCGATGAAAGGTTTAGTGCTGGGAAACACTTTTTGAAAGATAAAAAATTCATTTTATATACAACTATATAGATCAGACCAAAATGAGGGAAAAATGGAGGAGGAAAGGGGAACAGAGGGACATTGCTCCAAATCAGAGACAGTCCCTCGAAATCAGGGACAGTTGGGAGCTATGGCTTTACTACCTTTTTAATAGGTGGCTTTGTCAGCCCTCTCCAGCCTGACAGGCTTCAAATGACAAAACAAAAGTCCTGGGTGCAAAGTTCCAGCCAAACATTGTTTGTGTCCAATCAGATGCAGCCCTTGTTTGTGTATTCTGACAGCCACCATGTAATAGCCCAGCAGGGGGATTAGTCCATTCATGCTGTATATTGTAGATGGAAGAATCTGTTAGATCTTTTTTGTTCGACCTGCAGGCTGAATGACAAAAAACTAATACATAGTTGCCAACAGTCACGGATTGGCCGGGACATTCCCGGGATTCAAACCCTTTTCCCGGATTTATTTTGTCCCGGCCAATGTCCCGGCCAATCCATTTTTTCCCGGTTTCCACGACTTTGGCCGCCGCGGGCCGACGCCGCTAGAGGTCCACGGCCGGCGGAGACAATGTCTCCGCCGGCCGCCATTTTAAAGAAGACCAAAACCAGGATGTAGTACAATAGAAAATAAAGCTGCTGCGGCGCCGCCCATACCCCGCATCTCCCCGTGGGTGGGCGGCGCCGCAGCAGCTTTATCTTCTATTGTACTACATCCGTGTTTTGGCTGGCCGGCCGGCCACCCCCCCGCCCCGCCCCGCCCCGCTGCAGGTCTGTCTGTAATGGAAAGGGGTGGGGGTGGGCGGCACCACAGCTTAATTTTTTGTGCAACCACGCGGTCGGCTCCGCCTCTATTTTGTTCCCCCTCGGGGAAGGGGAAACAGTAATGGCGGTCGAGACAGGAGACACCTGGTTAAGGGGGGACTCCGCTGGGGACGCCTGATGTAAGGGGGGACTCCGCTGGGGACGCCTGTTGTAAGGGGGGACTCCGCTGAGGACACCTGATGTAAGGAAGGACTCCGCTGGGGACGCCTGACGTAAGGGGGACTCCACTGGGGACGCCTGATGTAAGGGGGGACTCCACTGGGGACGCCTGTTGTAAGGGGGGACTCCGCTGGGGACGCCTGTTGTAAGGGGGGACTCCGCTGGGGACGCCTGATGTAAGGGGGGACTCCGCTGGGGACGCCTGATGTAAGGGGGGACTCCACTGGGGACGCCTGATGTAAGGGGGGACTCCACTGGGGATGCCTGATGTAAGGGGGGACTCCGCTGGGGACACCTGATGTAAGGGGGGACTCCGCTGGGGACGCCTGATGTAAGGGGGGACTCCACTGGGGACGCCTGATGTAAGGGGGGACTCCACTGGGGATGCCTGATGTAAGGGGGGACTCCGCTGGGGATGCCTGATGTAAGGGGGGACTCCGCTGGGGACGCCTGATGTAAGGGGGGACTCCGCTGGGGACGCCTGATGTAAGGGGGGACTCCGCTGGGGATGCCTGATGTAAGGGGGGACTCCGCTGGGGACGCCTGATGTAAGGGGGGACTCCACTGGGGACGCCTGATGTAAGGGGGGACTCCGCTGGGGATGCCTGATGTAAGGGGGGACTCCGCTGGGGACGCCTGATGTAAGGGGGGACTCCGCTGGGGACGCCTGATGTAAGGGGGGACTCCACTGGGGACGCCTGATGTAAGGGGGGACTCCACTGGGGACACCTGATGTAAGGGGGGACTCCACTGGGGACGCCTGATGTAAGGGGGGACTCCGCTGGGGACGCCTGATGTAAGGGGGGACTCCGCTGGGGACGCCTGATGTAAGGGGGGACTCCGCTGGGGACACCTGATGTAAGGGGGGACTCCGCTGGGTACGCCTGATGTAAGGAAGGACTCCGCTGGGTAAAGCTGATGTAAGGACGGACTCCATTGGGGGCACCTGATGGCATCTGGTGGCAGGCGACGTGGCAGGTGACACACTTGGGGCTTACAGTGATTCGGCATTATGGTGAGTTGAATGATTTAATTTTATATTACAATGTAATAATAGAAATAATGCGCTTCAATCATCCTGACACCATAACAAACATGGTGTCGGGATGATTGAAGCGCCAACAGGTGTTTTGGAGTATACTTATCTGCCAATTTTGTTACACATTTCTATTGTGGTGTAGGATATGGCTTCTTTCTTTCTATTTCTTTCTCTCTCTTTCTCTCACCTCGGACTGTAGCCACACCCCTTTGAACCACGCCCATTTAAGCCACACCCACTATCGTGCGTAAACCACGCCCATTTTTTGCCGCCTCGCGCTTCGCGCGCCGCATTTTTCATTTCAGCATGACACGCCTACAAACGAATGCCCCGCCCCCTAATTATAGCAAGGCTCCGCCTCAATACAAAAAAAGTGTCCCAGATGTTTTTTTTCCAATGTTGGCAACTATGCTAATAGTGTATGGCCAGCTCCACAAGCACAGCAGTTTGCTTTTGATATTTCTGTGGCTGCAGCCATTGATCTAAGATCAAGTAATGGCACAAGAAATGCATGAATGAGACCTGATCAGGCTGCCAAGTGCCTTTTCTACTACTACAGCAGAGCAGTTATGTTGATTGCACATCTTCAAAAAGTAGAAATACCGGCCAGTTTACACCATAGAAACGCAGTCTGGATGCGTTTCAGATGCTTTTCTGCATGCACGTTTTTGGTGCGTTTTTTGATGCAGTCCATTATATTTTTTCCACTTCTTTTTTCTTAACTTTAAATAAATACATGTGTGTTGCAGTGCGTTTTTGATGTGGTTTACAGTGTTCCAGTACAGTCCAGTGCAGGAAAAATGCAGCATGTTCTACTTTTATTTCTGTAACCGGAATTCACTGGAAATGCAAGCACTGGTTTGATCTATGCCATTGAAAACCAATTACCTACTTTCCATGTGTTTTTCATTCAGAAAAAAAAATGCACTGGACTGCATGTGGTGTAAACTGGCCCTTAAAATTACTTTAACCACTTCAGCTCGCCCTTTATGACCCGGCCATTTTCTTTGCTATTTGGCATTGTGCTACTTTAACTGTAGATTGCGCTGTCCTGCAATGCTGTACGTAAACAAAATTTATATAATTTTTCCGCATAAATAGAGCTTTCTTTTAGGTGGTGTTTGATCTTGGATTTAGATTTTTTGCGCTATAAATGAAAAAAGAGCATACATTTTGAAAAAAAAAATAATAATTTTACTTCCTCTTATAAAACCTATCCAGAAAAAAATAAAAATAAAAAATTCTTCATACATTTAGGCCGAAATGTATTCTGCTACATGTCTTTGGTAAAAAAAAAAAAATCACAATAAGTGTATATTGATTGGTTTGCGTGAAAGTTATAGCGTCTACAAACTACGAGGTATATATACTATATATATATACCGTATATATTTTTTTGTACTAGTAATTGCGGTGATCATCGACTTATAGCGGGACGGCGGACAATCTGACACTTTGTGGGAACTAACTGCCACTGACATCTCGATGCGGCACTGCAAAGTTGGCATTGCACCGATTTGAGCAGTGCAATTACCGGCAATAGGATGGGACTTGTCATGTGATTTGACCTGTCAAAACGCATGACAAGTCGATCAAAAGGGAACGGGGGCTGACTGTGTGTACTGTGTGGTGCTTTTACTAGGAGAAGTGCCGGTGTTTATTCCCTGCTTTGCAAGGAAACAAAAACATGCACATCGTCGCTGTCAGAAGAGAGCTTTGTGTTTACACAAAACTCTCTCCTGTCACTCGCTCCAACGATCGCCAGGTCCTGGCCATAAATCATTGGCCGGGAATCGGTGATTGGTATGTGCTGGAGTCGGTGCGCGTGCGCCCCCTACCCAGAAATGCAGAATTACGTATTAGTAAAACTACAGTGCGCAGTCGGCAAGTGGTTAAAATATACATACTTAAGCCTCGTACACACGGTCGGACTTCCATCTGACTTTTCCGTGGATTTTTGTCCGAAAGGAGTTGGCCGGGCACACCCATAGCATACACACCACAGGACTTTTCTGCAAACTTTCCCAAAACTTTTTCCAACATCACATGGTTTTTCTGCTCTTTTCTGCTCTTTACCGCCACCCTTTGGTCAACTTCTGCTATTGTTGGTTGATTTTAACATTATTTGTTTTATCCATCGGACAAAAGTCCGATGGTTTTCTGTACACACGGTCGGACTTTGCTCCATCGGACTTTTGTTGGCCAAAAGTTTGTCCATTTGCAGACCCAACATTTGTCCGATGAAAACAAAAAAAAAGCAAAAAAAGTTTGTCCGATGGAGCGTACACACGGTCGGATTGTTGGTCCAACTTGCTCAAAATGAAGTTTGTTGGCCAAAAGTCCGACCGTGTGTACGGGGCTTTACAATGGTCCAAGCTGGACTAACGTAACGAAGGCAAATTAAAAACGAATACCTGAAATTCTGTTTAAAACATGTTCTATAAATTCATACAGGAGCTATAGGTATTTCTACGTTTTTGAAGGAGCGTATTTATATGAAGCAATGCTGCAGTAGTAGAAAAGATACTTGGCAGCTGTGGGGGTGATCCTCTATACAGAGCCTGGGGTCTCACTCAGCATGGGAGGACAAGGCTCATTCATGACCTCCTCGTGTCATTAGTTACTGTGGTTTGTCATTGGTTTGTCCTGGGGCAATGGCTGCAGTCAGAGAAATTACATCAGGAGCAAACGGCTGTTCTGGGTAATTACTCATTCATTTCCTACATGAACTGTCTGTCTACAGTATTTGTGCAAAGCTTCTGAAAACTGCATACCCTTTTACATTATAATACTTCTAAGTGTATCTGTAAAACCTAAGCGTTTTTTTTAGTTTCAGATAGAGTGTGGAGGGATTAGAGGTTTTATTGATGTCTATTAGGGATGAGCTTCGAGTTTGAGTCAAACTCATGTTCGACTCGAACATTGCCTGTTCACCCGTTCGCCGAACAGCGAACAAATTGGGGTGTTCGCGGCAAATTCGAAAAGTCTATGGGAGAAATCTAAAGTGCTAATTATAAAGGCTTATATGCAAGTTATTGTCCTAAAAAGTGTTTGGGTACCCAGGTCCTGCCCCAGGGGACATGTATCAATGCAAAAAAAAGTTTTAAAAACAGCAGTTTTTTCGGGAGCAGTGATTTTAATAATGCTGAAAATGAAAAAATAAAAGTGAAATATTCCTTTAAATTTCGTACCTGGGGGGTGTGTATGATATGCATGTAAAGTGGCACATGTTTCTCGTGCTTAGAACTGTCCCTGCAAAAAATGTCATTTTTGAAGGAAAAAAAGTCATTTAAAACTCACTCGCGGCTATTAATAAATTGTCAGCTCCCGGCAATACATACAAAAGTCATTGATAAAAAAAAAAAAAAAGCGTGGGGGTCCCCCAGAATTCAATTACCAGGCCCTTCAGGTCTGGTATAGATATTAAGGGGAACCCCGCCGCAAATTTAAAAAAAAATGCGTGCGGTTCCCCCAAATATCCATACCAGGCCCTTCAGATCTGGCATGGATTTTAAGGGGAACTCCACCCCAAATTTAAAAAAAAATGGTGTGGAGTCCCCCCAAAAATCCATACCAGACCCTTATCCAAACACGCAACCTGGCAGGTTACAGGAAAAGAGGGGGGGACGAGAGAGCGGCCACCCCCACCCTCCTGAACCGTACCAAGCCACATGGCCTCAACATGGAGAGGATGTCCCCATGTTGATGGGGACAAGGGCCTCATCCCCACAACCCTTGCCCGGTGGTTGTGGGGGTCTGCGGGCGGGGGGCTTATCGGAATGGAAGACCCCTTTAACAAAGGGGACCCCCAGATCCTGGCCCCCCCTATGTGAATTGGTAAGGGGTACATTGTACCCCTACCATTTCACGAAGAAAGTGTAAAAAGAAAAAAAAAAAAAACGCATTGGAAAAGTCCTTTATTAAAAAATAAAAAATAAATAAAAAAAAAAGCATTCCAGCGATGAAATCCAGTGTCCCGCGGCGATCCGATGTCCAGCGCTGTCCGTCATTGGCTGAGCCTGAGCGGACCTGATGGGGAACTTCCTCCACAGTCTATTACATGTATAGACCCGCCCCTTCTAAAGTGGAACATGAGAAGGGGCGGGTCTATACTTGTATTACACAGTGAGGGAAGTTCCCCATCAGGTCCACCCCCTCGGTATGTCAGACCCAGCCTACGTCATTGGCCTGAGCGGACCTGATGGGGAACTTCCTTCACTGTAAATTTAAATTACACAGTGAAGGAAGTTCCCCGCTCAGGCCAATGACGTAGGCGGGACACTGGATTTGTCCCCACATCCTCCCCATGTTGAGGGCATGTGGCTTGGTACGGTTCAGGAGGGGGGGGCGCTCTCTCGTCCCCCCCTTTTTTCCTGCAGCCTGCCAGGTTGCATGCTCGGATAAGGGTCTGGTATGGATTTTTGGGGGGACTCCACGCCATTTTTTTTTTAATTTGGGGTGGAGTTCCCCTTAAAATCCATGCCAGATCTGAAGGGCCTGGTATGGATATTTGGGGGAACCGCACGCATTTTTTTTTAAATTTGCGGCGGGGTTCCCCTTAATATTTATACCAGACCTGAAGGGCCTGGTAATTGAATTCTGGGGGACCCCCACGCTTTTTTTTTTTTTTTTTATCAATGACTTTTGTATGTATTGCCGGGAGCCCCAAATTCATTAATAGCCGCGAGTGAGTTTTAAATGACTTTTTTTCTTTCAAAAATGACATTTTTTGCAGGGACAGTTCTAAGCACGGGAAACATGCGCCACTTTACATGCATATCATACACACCCCCTAGGTACGAAATTTAAAGGAATATTTCACTTTTATTTTTTCATTTTAAGCATTATTAAAATCACTGCTCCCGAAAAAACGGCTGTTTTTAAAACTTTTTTTGCATTGATACATGTCCCCTGGGGCAGGACCCGGGTCTCCAAACACTTTTTAGGACAATAACTTGCATATTAGCCTTTATAATTAGCACTTTAGATTTCGAACGTTCGAGTCCATTGTATTTAATAGGGTACTAAAGTTCACGCGAACATTCTGTCTGTTCGCAGGTTCTGGTGCGAACCGAACAGGGGGGTGTTCGGCTTATCCCTGATGTCTATGTGCCTGCTAGGTAAATTAATCCTTTCAGACTTTTTCCTAATAGCGATTGTCACTAGGACAGAAAGTGATGGGAATTCCAAACTTTTAAAATTGCACCCATAAGGCCTCATGCACACTGGGCGTTTAGCCTCAGTGCACGAGATCCTAACACTTTGGTGCAGGTGGAGGGCACAGCCCAATTGCCGCTAGCCTTTAAGGGAGGCTGACAGCTGCTGCAGTTGGATGGGGCACCAAGTTGTACTGGAGTTTAATGCATAGCTCCCAACTGTCCTTGATTTTGAGGGACTGTCCCTGATTTGGAACAATGTCCCCCTGTCCCTCATTCCTCCTCATTTGTCCCTCTTTTTGGTCTGATCTATATAGATGCATATAAAAATGCACTTTTTATCTATCAAAAAGTGTTTTCCAGCGCTAAACCTTTCATCTGATTTCTAAATTGCTGCATTTGTAAATTCCAAAAGCCAATATAAAGGAATAGTAGTGGTAAAAAAAGCACTTGTGGGTTTAACCAATCTTGTTTTTTTGTACAATTCTCCTTTAAGGGGGCGTGGAACGGGGTGTGTCCTAAGCCTGCATACTTTTGCTGATAGGTGTCCCTCATTCCCATCTCAAAAAGTTGGGTGGTATGTTTAACCACTTGCCGACCGCCGCCTGTACATATACGTCGGCAGAATGGAATGGCTGCGCAAAGCAACGTACCTGTACGTTGCTTTTAATTTGCCGCCATGCGCGCACACGCTCCATGAGCATGCCCGCGGGTCCCACCGTTTTGATGTCCGCCGGGTGCCCGGGAACGCCTCACGGAGAGGCAGAAGGGGGAGATGCCTATGTAAATGTAACGGAGCCTCACTCCCCTTCTCGCCTATTGTGAATGGCTTGTGTCTAGGGGTACCTGAGAGAGGAAAGTGCAGGAACACTACGCCAAGCTCTCCCCTCGTATGTGTATGAGGGTTGAGCAGAGTTACTTGAATTACCTCCGGGTCTGTTCACTGCATACGAAGCCTTAGTTGTTCTGTGGAGATGTGTCTGCCAATAACATAGAGCCCCACACCAATCGAAAGTCCAACACTCCTTTATTTATTTTCTTGCAGGGTGAACACAATCAGTTGAACTTTCAGTAATGAACAAACAGGGGTGTGGATACGAGTAGGCCCAGTCACAACTGAACTCTCCTATTCCTTTGCTAGCGAATAGGTCTGGCGTACAGTCTCTGCCACCGACCGTGAGTTTTGGTCGCTGCCACCGACCAGATGAACTGTTGAGGCCCTTGCCACAGGCCTAATAGCAGGCCTCTGCCACTGATCTGAGTCGAATAGCTGGACCGCTGCCACCGGTCATAGAACATGAACCACCTTCCTCTCTGAACTTGGCCCCTGTTTGGGAAGATATCCCTCCGGGTGGTCTCCAAAGGTTCATCCGACACTGGCAATCTGCTGCACCAGGTCTTCGGATGAGTCCCTCCTCCGGTCCCTTACGCCGCTGGATTCGGGTGCCCCACTCCCGAGGCCCCCTAGGACAATCCCTCCCTCGCGGGACCCAGCGGAAGGTACTGGGCCCCAGGCCTCCGGCTGAGTACCTCACCCCAGACTGAAGGTGTCTGGGATGGAACACGAACTCCAGATGTCCAGGCCTAGGCCGCCTGGACCCCGACCGCGAACAGCAGCCCTCAGGCTGAAGGTGCCTGGGACTCGAACATCATGGTGAAGATGTCCGCCCCTTTATACCCTCTCCCAGGATGCACAGCGAGTTCCCCGCCCCGCCGTACAACCGCTGCGAGAGGCCACAAAGGGTACGGCACTGCAGCGATGGTTCAACCCTGGCCCAAAGTGACAGCGCCACCTGCTGGGCCGCAGGGAACTATACATCACTGGTGTCTTCACCAGAATTTAAAAGTATATACTCGCTACACTAACAAGGCATTTCCCTGTTCTGCCTAGTGACAGAACAGTGATCTACTGCTCCCTGTCATCGGGAGCAGTGATCACTGTCGTGTCACTTGTAGCCCAGCCCCCCCACAGTTAGAATCAGTGCATTTTTATAGCACTGATCGCTGTATAAATAACATTGGTTGCAAAATAGTGTCAAAAGTGTGCGATGTGTCTGCCATAATGTCGCAGTCCCGATAATAAAAATTGCAGATCGCCGCCATTACTAGTAAAAAAAAAAATTATAATAAAATTGCTATATATATTTTTTTTTTTTTTTAACAAAAATATGTAGAATATTACATATCAACCTAAACTGAGGGGGAAAAAAAAAAATGAAAAAAATTGTGGGATATTTATTATAGCAAAAAGTAAAAGATAATGTGTTTTTCCAAAATTGTTGCTCTTTTTTTGTTTATAGCGCAAAAAATAAAAAAAATCAATTTTGTTTGGTCGCACGACTGCTCAATTGTCAGTTAAAGCGAGGCAGTGCCGAATCTCAAAAAGTGCTCTGGTCAAGAAGGGGGTAAATTCTTCCGGGGCTTAAGTGGTTAAGGCAGTATGCGCCCAAAGACGAATGCCCAGAATGAAAATTTTTTGTATTCTGGGCATTCATCCCAGAGCGCATTCTGCCCTAAAAGTAAGTACCCCTTGGTGCGCAGTTCAGCCACAGCAACTTTCAGCTTTTGCAGGCTGCTGGCAGTAGAGCTGGATGGTATGCCTGTCCCTGCCCACACAAAAACACTGGGATCTTATATACTGAGGCTAGACACTCATGGCACATGAGGCCTGAGAGGAGATGAGAGGAATTCTTCCAAAGGGAACATCTGCCCCCCTCACTGGAGACATTACTTCTCTCTTCTTGTAGTTTCTCCAGGACAGAATGTGAAGGGAAATCTCGATAGCACACAGACATCCCCAAAAAAAACCTTAAGGGTTCTAATCATCCCCTACTGCATCCAAAACTAGGTTTGCCCTTAGAAAAAACCTTTTAGGGTTCTTTCACATGTATCTAGTGGTGGGAGTACATAAACATGCATTCTGTTAAGGCAGTTCCTTCATTTGAACGCACCACAGCAAAACAGCCTGCATCATTTTTTTAAGCACAGTGAGTTGTAATACAAGTGCATACTTTTATCTCCTATTGTTGCATTTCAGTGCTTCTGATATCCTGCACTCTCTTTGTGGATGCCTGATTGGATGGCAATGCAGGAGGACAATTGGGAGACAGGACAGAGGATTGATCTATAAAAGGAAGGATCACCAGGTTTTATTTAATGTAAGCTGAAGATTTTAAAAATAATAAAAATCACACAGTATGGAGATGTATAACAGTATAAGGAACCACAAGGCTGAGAGTGGGACCGGGAAGCCAACCCTCCTGGAAATGTGTCAGAGGCAGAAAAATCTTTGATGTCTATAGCTTTCAAAGTGAGTAAAGATAGGAGGCACAGGTGACAGAGAGATAACTGTTATAGCTCTTCCTTTCCAGGAACCTTACTACATACCTCCCAGCTGTCCTGGATCCTGCGGGACCTTCCCAGAACTTTAAGGGGCGACTCCTCAGGCGACTCGGTCACCTGAGGAGTCGTGTCCCGGTCTGTGCTATGGAACCATTCTAATAGGAGCGACCTGAGTCGCTCCGACTTAGAAAAAGGTTCCTGTACTACTTTGGGGGCGACGCAGGGCGACTTGCATTGACTTCTATACAGAAGTCATTATGCAAATCGCCTCGGCGGGCGTCTCAAGTCGTCTTGAGATTGCGCCGCCGAGGTCGCCCCCGAAGTCGTGCCGCCCCTGTGTGAACCGGGCCTTACCAAGTCCCGGAGTCCCACAGGTCTGGTCTATATACTGGAGCAGAAGGCCAGAACAAGTTTTTTCGGCTCCCCTAACTTAATTTGCAGGCAGCCGGCAGGAAGAGATGCTGGCTACTGCAACTGCGCCTAGCAGGGGATCGAAGGCGGAGAATCAGTGCACCACACAGGAGATGCAGGGGAAGTTCAAGGCCGAGACAAGCAGGGTAGGGCAGGGGTGGAGGCGAGGGTGTGCCATGCAAGCGCCCTATATACTACTAAGTGCCCTGGGTTTGGACTGCCTTCTGTCTTCCAGCAAAGTTTACTCACAGTTGGCCGCAGCAGTGCTTCGCCAGGCAGCTAGTATGATCACCATGGCCAGCACTGCCCACAGCCGCGTGGATGCTGCACACACAAGTTAGTCCTGCCCTGAGGCTCAGGTGAGCAAAGAGGAAAGCAGGGCAAGGAGGGGATCCGAGTAGGGATTGGGATGCAGAGAATAGCACAGAGAGTGTGGTGTAAAAGTGAGCTAAGAGGGGATTTGGGATGTGGAGATGAGCAGAGAAGGGGGTTTGAGGTGCAGAAATGAGCAGACAAAGGGGGGGTGCAGAGGTAAGCAGGGTAGGTGGGGGTTGGGGGTCCAACATTGGGCAAGGTGGGATTAGGGTGTAGAGTTTACTGTAGCAGAGACAGTGGGGTGAAACTGTGAGCAGAGAGGAAAACAGGGATTAGAAGAAGTAGAGGAGTTGTGCTGCAGAGGTTAGCATAGAGGGGGAGTTGGGGTGCAGTGGTTAGAAGAGAGGGGAGTTGGGCTGTACAGGTCAGCAAGGGGTGGTTGGCGTGCAAAGGTGAGAAGAAAAGGCGTAGGATGAAGACATGAGCAGAAAGTTGGGGTGCAAAGGTGAGTGTAGAGGTAAGCAGATTAGAGGTGCAGAAATGATCAGAGAGGTTTGGAGAACAAAGGATAGTATATGGCTAGGGGTTTGGGGTGTATAGTTTAGCAGAGAAGGGGGTTTTGGGTGTAAAGGCAAGCAGATGGAGGCGCAGAAGCAAGCATAGAGAGCGTTTGGGGAACAGAGGTTAGCAGGGGGGTTGTGGTGAATAGGTTAGTGGGGGGAGGGGGTGGGAGTGCAGTGGTGAGCAAAAAGGGTGGTTGAGGTGCAACTTCTCCCCCAGAAATCCTCCCCCAAAAGGGAGCACAAGGAGGAGGGCAGAGTATACGGACAGGAGGCAGTGTGTATAGAATAGGGTTCTAGTGTAAAATGGGAGTGGGAGCAGTTAATAAGCCACACCTATTATTTAGCATAATTTAAGCAAACCCACTTTTGCCACATCTCGCTACGCAAGCACCGCATGTTGCTGTCTCCCTAATGTGTCCCTCATTCTTAAGTCCAAAAGTTGAGAGGAATGCTTTTAAGGGCTTTTTTGTGATGCCAGTGTCAATGTAAAGCAAACCCGTAACATATAAAAAAAACTGTAATAAGCTCTGGTTGTGAATTTAGGTGACATCAGGTGCTATTAGGTAATAGATTGAAACTCCTCCTGATTTTACCCCAGGAACTCAACCTCCAACTTCCATGTTTACAGAATGCAGACTCCTGTTGTTCAAGCTGTAATAGCGGTGATTTCAATTTTCTAGAAGTGTCATATAACAAGGAGGAAAAAACTCTTTCTTCTCTCACTGGAAATTTGTAAAAATGTCTTCAAATCTATGTCTGTACTGTTCAAATGTATACTGTGCAAATTAATAATATGCTTGACATGCTTTTATATTTGCATATTTATAATATTTAAAAAAAATATATATATTTTTCTCTAATAAACCATATTTTTTTATAGTATCAAATTTTTGTTCTTGTTTGCCCTAAAGTCTCGCTGTACTGGGGGGTACTTATACCCTTTCAGGGTTTATTTCAGGGTTTATTCCCACCAATTTGGGATGTTGGCAACGCTTGAAGGAAAACATTTTTGTTTTGTTTTCCCTTCCTTGTGGTTCATTACTTATACTTAAAGATTAGAGTAGCAAATACCCATCCCCCCACTTCGAACCACCTATCATTTACTTATTATTTTTTCTTCTCAAAAAATATATTTTTTCATATACGGTATATATATTTTTTCTAATTTTGTATGTACAATTCATTCATATATCTGTAGCGACCTCACCCCTCTCACCCCATCTCATTCTCGGCTTGTCTGTCTCTGTCTAGGGGTGTTAGTGCCAGGGGGAGGGATGAGATACACTACGGCCCATGTCCTCCATAGTGAAGAGGTGAAGGCCAGAAAGATCGGGCTTTGTGTAGGTGTCCTAAGGTCAAATCCTTTCCTCAGATTCACTCCCCTTTGCTCCTAGTAACCAGAGTTCCACACACTGAATAGGTCCAACACAGTTTTATTCTTCTCAGCGAATAAACATACAGCACAGTCAAGTTGGGACCTTTGCAACAGTTCAGTATTAATGGGAGTAGGTCGAGGCACAATCCTTCATGGTATCGCTAACCACTGTAGTGTCACCAATGGCGAATAGTCACTGCCACTGACTATATGAGGTAGAACATGAATTACCTTCGCTAGCACGGCCCCTATCAGGGGAAGGATATCCGTCCAAGGGAGTCAACGGAGGCCTCTTTGTCACCAGCAATGCTGCGCCGGACTCTCCAGAGAAGTTCCGCTCACCAGTCCTCACAAACTCAGACACGGGCACCCAAAGAGTTAGGGCCCCCTCGAATTCCTCCACCCTTGCGGAACTCAGTCGAAGGTACTGAGCCCCAGGCATCCACCATAGTACCTCACCCCAGGCTAAAGGTGCCTGAGATGGACTCCATCTCTCGCTCCGGCCAGGTCAAGGGCCCCTGGGCCCGGAACTCCAGGACGCCAGCACCCAAGCTGAAGGTGCCTGGGTGCGGCCGCGTCCTCCGACTCTGAACCCCAAGGTCAGGGCGTCCGCCCCTTTTATCTCCTCTCCTTTTGCGTTCCAGCAGGTTCCCCGCCCCGCTGTACCAGCGCCAGGAAAGGACAAAAAGGCACAGTCTTGCGGTGTGAGTTCAACTCCGGCCAGGGCAACATCACCACCTGTAGGCCACAGGGAACCTCACACCACCAGAGTCCTCCAAGAACCACAAAAGGGTCTCGGATTCCCTAGCAATCAGTGCATCTGGGTTACACTACCACCCAGATGCTTCCCCTAAATTCAAATACCCGCTACATATCAACTGATAATTTTTCTCTCAAGAATTTCTCTGAATTCTTTTCAGTTCTAATTCTGAGATGTATCTTGCATGTTGATGGATATACAGTAGATGTGAATTTTCTTACTTTCTAGAATAAGAGCATTTAGGTAATTTTCAGTCATGTTCCAGGGAAAAGAATGGGATACTCTTATGGCTGGTTTCTCAAAGGATTATAGCAAAAAATCTTCTTCTCAATCCGAAATTTCTTCGTTGTTCTTTCAGCTAGGTAAAGCGGTCGACAAAAAAGTCGCATGTTTTTGGCATGCAGACGCTTTCGACAAATACATCAAAGAGGACATCAATCCTCTAGGACTGCGGATTCAAATCTTTCCTATCCTAGATGACATCGATCCCGTTTAAGGAGCTACCAAGCTATAAAGAACACAAAGAAAAAATTAAAATCCGTTTGAATCAACTGTCACAGGATAAATTGGCAACAAAGGATAAGAAATTTTGGCGCGACAAGCGCGCATTTCAGGAGGGTAAAGCCTTTAAGTGGCAACAGCCAAACCAGTCTCAGCGGTACCAAAAGGGCAATATGGGTCAAAATCCAAAAGATTCAGGGTCTAACTCTTCTTTGAATTCCTCTATCTCTTCCTCTTCTCAAAATAAATATAGAAATCGGAAACAACCAAAAAACCAAGAGAGCATCACCTGGCGAAGATCCATCATTAAACAAGAAAAGAATGACAGATTCCACTTCTATTCAACCATCACCCATCCGTCTATCTCTTGGTAAAGGTAATTCATGTGGTGTCAGTCAACCTTCTTCTACTGGGCTTTCTGGTACTACTGCAACCACACACACTGGTGATTCTTTACTTTCATCCATTCCCCCCACTGCACCTCTTACTGACAAGGATTTTTTAGTTCATTGAATGGCAGAAGGCCTTCCAGACACTTAGATTCATTATCAATGTCCAATTTGGACCCTATTTCTCACCCTCCTCCTAATTGTAATAATCCAAAACATTATTAACCTTTCTAATCATCCCCTCACCCAAGCAGAAAATTACCTTCTATGTAAGGGCCTTAGTTTCTGTCCAGTTGCCAACTTAGACAATTTTGAAACAATAAAATACCTAAATCTATTTGCCAGAAAACTCCACTACAAAAGTCTCTTCTCCAAAGAGACTGTAGCTTCAAAATCGGATACCAAAAAATCAGACGTAGCATTAGATGATCTCTTAACCCTTCTCGAGGAACAAGACCCAATTGACCTAATTGATTCAGTTGATATTGAGGCCTTATTGGAGGCACGTATCTCAAAAGAACCTCCACCCCCATCTTGTATAACAACACAAAATACATTTATGAAAAAATCTGATAAATTCCCCTCCTTTGCGGGGAACCCCAATCTTGCTGCCTTTATAGCATTAACAACAGCAGAAATCCGTAAACTTAAACCTCATGTCCTGCACAGTAACCTCACTAATGACGAACTCTCTGCCTTAGAATCTTGTTAACCATTAAACCATCCGATAAGGTTGGCAACGCCATTATTATGACTAATGAGGAATATGCAACAATGTGTAAAGATGTTGTCACCAATCAATCATGGTACAAACCTATCTCTAGGGTGTTCTGGACAAGTTCGACAGCGCATTCTATGAGCTAGTTGATGGAGCTTTTTGCAATAAGGCTATAGACAGGGATGTCTGGGAATACATCAGAACATCTCACCCATGCATCCCGACTCTGTCTCCCGAAAATACACAACAATCTAGAAAATCCGCCAGGTTGCCCGATTATTTCGGGAAACGGTTCTATAACCGAAAACCTGAGCAAATTTATTTATTGATAGTCACCTAAGACCTTTTGTCACTAACCTTTACTCGTATGTAAAAGATACTATCCATTTATTACAAAATCTAGACGAATTGCATATTCCACCACACGCTTTATTAGTCGCTATTGACGTAGAGTCATTATTTAGCTCTATCCCTCACGATCGGGGGCTTTTAGCAACTCAGCGGACTATATCACAATCCCACAGGGATGATCGGAAGTTCAACCTCTTTCTCATTGAGGCTTTGAACTTCATTCTTACTCACAATATTTTCTCTTTTGATGAATCCCACTACCTCCAGGTACAGGGGGTTGCAATGGGGACATGCTGTGCCCCATCGTATGCCAACCTGTACCTGTGGGAGTGGGAAAAATCTTTGCTATCGAGTGACAATTTATCATCATATACCTCCCATGTTTTAAAATGGTTCAGGTATATAGATGATATTCTAATGATATGGGACAGTACACCGGAACATCTGCAAGCCTTCATCTGTACCATGAATAAAAACACTTAATATCTTTACTTTACCATGACGTTTAGTGACACATCTATCACTTTTCTTGACCTAAATATCACCAAATCAGCAGATGGTTCATTGTCCAGCGGTCTTTATCGTAAAGAGACCGTTGGCAATACCATCTTGCATGCGTCAAGTTTGCATCCTCAGCCTCTAATCATGTCCATACCATATGGGCAGTACCTAAGGCTCAGACGCAATTGCTCAACAGAGGCAGAATTTATCAAGGAGGCTGATTCACTCAGGAATTGCCTCCTAGATCGGGGCTACTCACCTACGTGCTTGAAAAAAGCCTTCAAACGTGCACGTGGACAAACAGGACATGACCTATTATTTTCCCAAAAAAGTAACATCTCGAAACCAATCACCCGATTGATAACGATTGATAACGACATATAGCAAACAACACAAGGCTCTCAAAAAAATCCTACAAAAACACTGGCACAGAAATAGATCCAAATTTAAATCCACATATCTCTGCCACTCCGAACATAACATTTAGAAGAGCATGCTCACTTAGAGACCATTTGGTCCAAAGTGAGTATGTCGGATCCTTTCCGATCCGACCCATGCAAAAGAGTTGGAACATATATGTGCGGCGGCTGTTCGTGTTGTCGATACATGAACACACAGCCTAAATTTATTTTACCAAATGGAAAAATGCATAGACCAAAACACTATGCTAACTGTAAAACATCTGGGGTTATCTATTTATTGATGTGTCAGTGCCAGTGTTTTTATGTAGGTAAGACCAAATTAGAATTTTATAAAAGAGCAGCTCGCCACATCACAAGCATTAGTGATGAGCCGAACACCCCCGGGTTCGGTTCGCACCAGAACCCGCGAACGGACCGAAAGTTCGCACGAACATTAGAACCCTATTAAATACAATGGATGCGAACGTTCGGATTCTAAAGTGCTAATTATAACGACTATTATCCATGTTATTGTCCTAAACAGAGTTTGGGAACCCGGGTTCTGCACCAGGGGACATGTATCAATGCAAAAATAAGTTTTAAAAACGGACGTTTTCCGGGAGCAGTCATTTTAATGATGCATAAAGTGAAAAAAAAAAGTCAAATATTCCTTTAAATATTGTACCTGGGTGGTGTCTAAAGTATGCCTGTGAAGTGCCACGTGTTTCCCGTGTTTAGAACTGTCCCTGCACAAAATAACATTTCTAAAGGAAAAAAAAGCCATTTAAAACTGCTTGCGGCTTTAATGTAATGTCTGGTCCCGGTAATATGGATGAAAATCTTTAAGAAAAATGGCATAGCTACCCCATCAACCCCCCCCCTACCCCAGCCCATTACCAGCCCCTTTGGGTCTTGTATGGATATTAAGGGGAACCCCGCACACAAAATAAAAAAGGCCCTATATACTCTGAATAGGGATGAGCTTGGTGTTCGAGTCGAACATACGTTCGACTCGAACATCGGCTGTTCGATCGTTCGCCGAACAACCAACGATTTGGGCCGTTCGCGCCTAATTCGCGGCCCACAATGCACTACGCCATCGCAGTGTCATCCAGGCGCTGTGATTGGCCAAGCATGCACTGTGACCCCGCATGCTTGGCCAATCACAGCGCCGGCAGCGAGGAGAGCAATGATTGGCCACAGGCAGGATGCCTGTGGCCAATTATTGCTGAGGGTGTTTAGTACACGCCCCACACTATAAAAGGCCGCCAGCACGGCGGCCTAGTGTAGTGTGTTCCGGAGCAGGGAAAGAGAAGCATAGGCAGGGACAGTGACATTTTTTTTTCTTGCTTAACCTGGATTCCTTTAGGTTAGGGAAAGAGAAGGATAGGTAGGGAGAGTGTCAGTCTGTTTTACTGTGCTAAACCTTGTTTGTAGGGACAGGGAAGGACAGTGAGGGAAATTCTCATTGTGCTATACTGTGCTAAAGCATTCCTCATCAACCATCTTTAAAAAAAATTTTTTATAGGGACAGAAAACTATAGGTAGGGAGAGTGTCAGTGTGTTTTACTGTGCTAAACCTTGTTTGTAGGGACAGGGAAGGACAGTGAGGGAAATTCTCATTGTGCTATACTGTGCTAAAGCATTCCTCATCAACCATCTTTAAAAAAATTTTTTTATAGGGACAGAAAACTATAGGTAGGGAGAGTGTCAGTGTGTTTTACTGTGCTAAACCTTGTTTGTAGGGACAGGGAAGGACAGTGAGGGAAATTCTCATTGTGCTATACTGTGCTAAAGCATTCCTCATCAACCATCTTTAAAAAAAAAATTTTTTATAGGGACAGAAAACTATAGGTAGGGAGAGTGTCAGTGTGTTTTACTGTGCTAAACCTTGTTTGTAGGGACAGGGAAGGACAGTGAGGGAAATTCTCATTGTGCTATACTGTGCTAAAGCATTCCTCATCAACCATCTTTAAAAAAACATTTTTTATAGGGACAGAAAACTATAGGTAGGGAGAGTGTCAGTGTGTTTTACTGTGCTAAACCTTGTTTGTAGGGACAGAGAAGGACAGTGAGGGAAATTCTCATTGTGCTATACTGTGCTAAAGCATTCCTCATCAACCATCTTTAAAAAAAAAATTTTTATAGGGACAGAAAACTATAGGTAGGGAGAGTGTCAGTGTGTTTTACTGTGCTAAACCTTGTTTGTAGGGACAGGGAAGGACAGTGAGGGAAATTCTCATTGTGCTATACTGTGCTAAAGCATTCCTCATCAACCATCTTTAAAAAAACATTTTTTATAGGGACAGAAAACTATAGGTAGGGAGAGTGTCAGTGTGTTTTACTGTGCTAAACCTTGTTTGTAGGGACAGGGAAGGACAGTGAGGGAAATTCTCATTGTGCTATACTGTGCTAAAGCATTCCTCATCAACCATCTTTAAAAAAAAATTTTTTATAGGGACAGAAAACTATAGGTAGGGAGAGTGTCAGTGTGTTTTACTGTGCTAAACCTTGTTTGTAGGGACAGGGAAGGACAGTGAGGGAAATTCTCATTGTGCTATACTGTGCTAAAGCATTCCTCATCAACCATCTTTTAAAAAAAAAAAATTATAGGGACAGAAAACTATAGGTAGGGATAGTGTCAGTGTGTTTTACTGTGCTAAACCTTGTTTGTAGGGACAGGGAAGGACAGTGAGGGAAATTCTCATTGTGCTATACTGTGCTAAAGCATTCCTCATCAACCATCTTTAAAAAAATTTTTTTTTATAGGGACAGAAAACTATAGGTAGGGAGAGTGTCAGTGTGTTTTACTGTGCTAAACCTTGTTTGTAGGGACAGGGAAGGACAGTGAGGGAAATTCTCATTGTGCTATACTGTCCTAAAGCATTCCTCATCAACCATCTTTAAAAAAACATTTTTTATAGGGACAGAAAACTATAGGTAGGGAGAGTGTCAGTGTGTTTTACTGTGCTAAACCTTGTTTGTAGGGACAGGGAAGGACAGTGAGGGAAATTCTCATTGTGCTATACTGTGCTAAAGCATTCCTCATCAACCATCTTTAAAAAAACATTTTTTATAGGGACAGAAAACTATAGGTAGGGAGAGTGTCAGTGTGTTTTACTGTGCTAAACCTTGTTTGTAGGGACAGGGAAGGACAGTGAGGAAAATTCTCATTGTGCTATACTGTGCTAAAGCATTCCTCATCAACCATCTTTAAAAAAAAAAATTTTATAGGGACAGAAAACTATAGGTAGGGAGAGTGTCAGTGTGTTTTACTGTGCTAAACCTTGTTTGTAGGGACAGGGAAGGACAGTGAGGGAAATTCTCATTATGCTATACTGTGCTAAAGCATTCCTCATCAACCATCTTTAAAAAAAAATTTTTTATAGGGACAGAAAACTATAGGTAGGGAGAGTGTCAGTGTGTTTTACTGTGCTAAACCTTGTTTGTAGGGACAGGGAAGGACAGTGAGGGAAATTCTCATTGTGCTATACTGTGCTAAAGCATTCCTCATCAACCATCTTTAAAAAAAAAAAAATTATAGGGACAGAAAACTATAGGTAGGGAGAGTGTCAGTGTGTTTTACTGTGCTAAACCTTGTTTGTAGGGACAGGGAAGGACAGTGAGGGAAATTCTCATTGTGCTATACTGTGCTAAAGCATTCCTCATCAACCATCTTTAAAAAAAATTTTTTTTATAGGGACAGAAAACTATAGGTAGGGAGAGTGTCAGTGTGTTTTACTGTGCTAAACCTTGTTTGTAGGGACAGGGAAGGACAGTGAGGGAAATTATCATTGTGCTATACTGTGCTAAAGCATTCCTCATCAACCATCTTTAAAAAAAAAAAAAAAATATAGGGACAGAAAACTATAGGTAGGGAGAGTGTCAGTGTGTTTTACTGTGCTAAACCTTGTTTGTAGGGACAGGGAAGGACAGTGAGGGAAATTCTCATTGTGCTATACTGTGCTAAAGCATTCCTCATCAACCATCTTTGAAATCCTTGTTTTTTGGACAGTCAGGGAAATTGTCATTGTGCTATTCTGTGCGAAAGCAATCATCCTCAACCATATTTAGAAATCCTTAAGTAAAGGGACAGAGAAGGACACCTGAAGGTAGCCCTTATTGCTTTTTTTCCCATCTCCCTGCAGGCCATCCATTAGAATGTCTGGAAGGCAAACAAGGAGAGGCAGACAGTCAGGAGACAATAAAAGAGGGCAAGCAGGCTCTGTGTCTGGGGGCAACAGTGCTGGTCGTGGACGCGGTGCATTGTCATCAGCACATGGCCATGGGACACGCTTGTCCTTCTTTTCGGCAGCTGGACATGTTGAGCCACATCATGCCGAAGACTTGGTAGAGTGGATGACCAAGCCCTCCTCCTCCTCCTCATCCTCTCTCACCCAGGCTCAGGGTACTGGCAAAGCAGCTGCCAAAGCGTCCTCTTCCCTGGTATCAATGTCAGACTCATCATCAGTCACTCCTTCCCTAGACCCACCATGTCCTCCTCCTGAGGAGTCCCCCGAACTGTTTGAGCACAGTGTTGGGTACATGCTCCAGGAGGATGCCCAGCGTTTCGAAGGGTCTGATGATGAAACCCAGCTAGAGGAAGGCAGTACCGTGAGAGCAGACAGAGGGGATGCTCAAGAAGGACACCAATCTGGCAGTCATGTTCCAGCAGCTGCAGCATACTGCCAGATTGGCTCCAGTGATGAGGAGGGAGGGGATGATGAGGTCACTGACTCCACGTGGGTGCCTAATAGGAGAGAGGAGGAGGAGGAGGCACATCTCCAACGAGGCAGGATGCCCTTTGGTGGCCAGCGTAAGGGCAGTACACCGACGGAATCACACCGCAGAGCTCCGCCTGTGCAGGGCGCTGCCTCTGCCCGTCATTCAAAAAGTTCTTTGGTGTGGGCCTTTTTTGAGGCTAGTGCATCAGATCGCACAGCTGCTGTTTGCAACATATGTCTAAAGCGTATATCGCGTGGCCAAAACATCAGCCGCTTGGGTACCACATGCCTGACCAGACATATGTTGACCTGCCATGCAGCTCGTTGGCAAGCCTACCTCAAAGACCCACACCAAAGAACAAAGCGGACCTCTCCTTGCACCGCATCAGCTGGGATCTCCAACCCCACTATAACTTCAGTCCTCTCTGAAACATGCACTGAGAGAAATGAAGGTGTAGAATTAGGTGTGTCACAGCCAAGTACTTGCGGCCACTCTGCTAGCAGTACACCGACGTCCGATTCTAGCAGGCAAATTTCCCTGCCCCAGCTGCTGGACCGTCGAAAGAAGTTCACTCCCAGCCATCCACATGCCCAGCGGTTGAATGCTAGCTTGGCTAAATTGCTAGCGCTTCAACTGCTGCCTTTTCAGTTGGTAGACTCGGCCCCCTTCCGTGAGTTTGTGCAATGTGCGGTTCCTCAGTGGCAGGTTCCCAAACGCCACTTTTTCTCACGGAAGGCTATTCCGGCTCTCTACCAGGATGTGGAAGGCAATGTCTTGGCCTCGCTGGACAGGGCGGTCAGCGGTAAGGTGCATATTACCGCTGACTCATGGTCCAGCAGGCATGGACAGGGACGTTACCTTTCTTTCACGGCCCATTGGGTCACTCTTTTGGCAGATGGGAAGGATGCAGGACAAGGTGCAGTAGTGTTGGAGGTTGTTCCACCGCCACGCCTTCAAAATGCTACTACTGGTTGTGACACACCTCTCTCCTCCACCCCCTCCTCTTCTTCTTCCTCCATGGCCTCTTCCTGTGCTTTGTCCTCTGAACCAGCGGTGCTCCGTAGGCGTTCAAGGGGCTACGCAAGTACGCAGGCAAAAAGATGCCATGCCGTGCTTGCGCTGGTGTGTTTGGGGGACAGAAGCCACACTGGGGCAGAGGTCCTGTCTGCTCTGCAGGGCCAGGCTGAGAGGTGGTTGACGCCACGCCAGCTTAAGCCAGGAATGGTGGTTTGCGACAATGGCACCAACCTCCTCTCCGCCCTCCGACAGGGACAACTGACCCATGTGCTCTGTGTGGCTCACGTCCTTAACCTGGTGGTGCAGCGGTTCTTGGGCAGGTACCCGGGCTTACAGGATGTCCTGAGGCAGGCCAGGAAAGTCTGTGTGCATTTCCGCAGATCTTATAATGCCAGTGCTCGCCTGGCTGAGCTGCAAAAGGAGTTGAACCTGCCCAAGAACCGCCTTATATGTGACATGCCCACCAGGTGGAACTCAACGTTGGCCATGCTGCAGCGGCTGCACACGCAGCAGAGGGCCATCAATGAGTACCTGTGCGACTACGGCACCAGGACAGGGTCAGGGGAGCTTGGTTTTTTTTCTCCACGCCAGTGGGGCATGATCAGGGATGCATGCACTGTCCTGGCACCATTTGAGGAGGCCACGAGGATGGTGAGCAGTGACAGTGCATGCATCAGTGACACTGTACCTCTTGTCCACCTGTTGGAGCACACGCTGCGTGGAATAATGGACAGGGCACTTGAGGCAGAACAGAGGCAGGAAGAGGAGGACTTCCTTGCCTCTCAAGGCCCCCTTTACCCAGACAGTGTTCCTTCTGTCCCACCCATCGCACAGGAAGAGGACGAGGAGGAGGAGGAGGATTGTGTCAGCATGGAGGTGGAGCCTGGCACTCAGCAGCATCAACAGCAGCAGTCTTTTAGGGATGATTTACAGTCCCAAGAAACCCGTGGACTTGTACGTGGCTGGGAGGAGGTGGCTGCGGATCATGTCGTCCTTAGTGACCCAGAGGACTCCGGACCGAATGCCTCAGCTAACCTACGCTGCATGGCCTCCCTGATCCTGCAAAGTCTGCGGAAGGATCCTCGTATTCTTCGGATCAAGGAGAGGGACCATTACTGGCTGGCCACTCTCCTTGATCCACGGTACAAGGGTAAGGTTGCGGACCTTATGTTACCGTCGCAGAGGGAGCAGAGGATGAGACAACTCCGGGAGGCCTTGCAGAAAGGTCTGTGCAACGCGTTCCCAGAGACTGGGAGGTTACAAACTCCTGGTCCTGGACAACGAGTTGCTGAGGCTTCGGCCAGTCAAAGAAGGAGCGGTGGGGAAGGTGGCCGTCTGACCGATGCGTTCAGACAATTCTTTAGTCCGCAGCCCCAAAGTATGATCGGTTCCAGCAACCATCGCCAGCGTCTGATAAACATGGTGCAGGAATATCTAGGGGCAAGGTCAGACTTGGACACCTTCCCCACCGAAAATCCTCTGGCTTACTGGGTCTTGAGGATGGATCACTGGCCAGAGCTTGCACAGTATGCAATTGAGCTACTGGCCTGTCCTGCATCCAGCGTTCTTTCGGAACGCACATTCAGTGCTGCTGGAGGATTTGTCACGGATCACAGGGTGCGCCTGTCCACCGACTCGGTTGATCGACTGACTTTCATCAAGATGAACCAGTCTTGGATCACCACCAGCTACCACACACTTGATGCTGATATAACAGACTAATTGATTTTAACATGTCACATCCCTTCAAGACTGATGCTGATGCTTAGTGCCTGTGCTGTTATGTTGACTGGCTATCCTCCTCCTCCGAGTCCTCAATGATACGATTGATGATGATAGCTTGGAAGATCATTTTTGTTTATGGGTGCCGCCACCAGTGCCTAACGCCCAATTTTTCAGCCCCTGTTTAACAGGGGCGTGTAATTACAATTTTTGAAGCAATACTTTGCAACAGGGCTCATTGCTGTGCTCCAAGTACAGTATCTTTGAGGGGTTGCAGTGTTGTGCCACCAGTGCCTAAGGCCCAATTTTTCAGCCCCTGTTTAACAGGGGCGTGTAATTACAATTTTTGAAGCAATACTTTGCAACAGGGCTCATTGCTGTGCTCCAAGTACAGTATCTGTGAGGGGTTGCAGTGTTGTGCCACCAGTGCCTAAGGCCCAATTTTTCAGCCCCTGTTCAACAGGGGCATGTAATTACAATTCTTGATCTAATAATTCACAGCAGGGCCCATTGCTGCACCCACCAAGAGTAACTCTGAGGGCTTACAGTTTTGTGGCAACGCCACCACCACCACCACCACGAAAGGCCCAATTTTTCAGCCCCTGTTCAAAAGGGACATGTAATTACAATTCTTGATCTAATAATTCACAGCAGGGCCCATTCCTGCACCCACCAAGAGTAACTCTGAGGGCTTACAGTGTTGTGGCAACACCACCACCACCACCACGAAAGGCCCAATTTTTCAGCCCCTGTTCAACAGGGGCATTCAATTACAATTCTTGATCTAATAATTCACAGCAGGGCCCATTGCTGCACCCACCAAGAGTAACTGTCAGGGCTTACAGTGTTGTGGCACCAGCACCACCATCAAAGGCCCAATTTTTACTACCACTGTTCAACAATTATATGTAATTACAATTCCTGATATAATAGTTGACAGCAGGGCGTTCCAGCACCAACCAAGAGTAACTGTGAGTGCTTACAGTGTTGTGCCAACACCAACAACTAAGGGGCCTATTTCTGCAGAGTATATACGGCAGGTCCCTACTTTCAAACATCCAACTTACAAACGACTCCTACTTGCAAACGCAAGAAGACAACAGGAAGTGAGAGGAAATCTACCCCTAGGAAGGAAAATTCTCTCCTGTAAGAATTAATATGGGAGAAAGGTGTCTCCTCTGTACTGATGCTTTATCACCAATCCTTGTTTCAAGAAAAACACCACATTTCAAAAACAGTTGTCATTGGGACGCAAAGTGAGGTGAAATGTTCTGAACAGGGGCACAGACAGCAAAACAAATGTTACAGGGGTGATAACCCTTACCTATGTTTTCCAAAAAGTTTAAAAATAGATTTTTGGGCTGGAGCTACACTTAAACAATGTACCTGTTCAAAATTAAAAAAAGATTCTACATAAGAACAAACCTACAGTCCCTGTCTTGTATGCACCGCCTGTATACGGCTGTTCAGAGTATATAGGGCCTTTTTTATTTTATGTGCGGGGTTCCCCTTAATATCCATACAAGACCCAAAGGGGCTGGTAATGGGCTGGGGTAGGGGGGGGTCATGGGGTAGCTATGCCATTTTTCTTAAAGATTTTCATCCATATTACCGGGACCAGACATTACATTAAAGCCGCAAGCAGTTTTAAATGGCTTTTTTTTCCTTTAGAAGTGTCATTTTGTGCAGGGACAGTTCTAAACACGGGAAACACGTGGCACTTCACAGGCATACTTTAGACACCCCCCAGGTACGATATTTAAAGGAATATTTGACTTTTTTTTTTCACTTTATGCATCATTAAAATGACTGCTCCCGAAAAACGACCGTTTTTAAAACTTATTTTTGCATTGATACATGTCCCCTGGTGCAGAACCCGGGTTCCCAAACCCTTTTTAGGACAATAACATGCATAATAGTCGTTATAATTAGCACTTTAGAATTAGAACGTTCGCATCCATTGTATTTAATAGGGTTCTAATGTTCGTACGAACTTTCGGTCCGTTCGCGGGTTCTGGTGCGAACCGAACCCGGAGGTGTTCGGCTCATCACTAACTCTGAACAGCCGTATACAGGCGGTGCATACAAGACAGGGACTGTAGGTTTGTTCTTATGTAGAATCTGTTTGTAATTTTGAACAGCTACATTGTTTAAGTGTAGCTCCAGCCCAAATACCTATTTTTAAGCTTTTTGGAAAACATAGGGAAGGGTTATCACCCCTGTAACATTTGTTTTGCTGTCTGTGCCCCTGTTCAGAACATTTCACCTCACTTTGCGTCCCAATGACAACTGTTTTTGAAATGTGGTGTTTTTATTGAAACAAGGATTGGTGATAAAGCATCAGTAGAGAGGAGACACCTTTCTCCCATATTAATTCTTACAGGAGAGAATTTTCCTTCCAAGGGGTAGATTTCCTCTCACTTCCTGTTGTCTTCTTCCGTTTGCAAGTAGTAGTCGTTTGTAAGTTGGATGTTTGAAAGTAGGGACCTGCCGTATATACTCTGCAGAAATTGGCCCCTTAGGTGTTGGTGTTGGCACAACACTGTAAGCACTCACAGTTACTCTTGGTGGCTGCTGGAACGCCCTGCTGTCAACTATTAGATCAGGAATTGTAATAACATATAATTGTTGAACAGTGGTAGTAAAAATTGGGCCTTTGATGGTGGTGCTGGTGCCACAACACTGTAAGGCCTGACAGTTACTCTTGGTGGGCGCAGCAATGGGCCCTGCTGTGAATTATTAGATCAATAATTATAATTGCATGCCCCTGTTGAACAGGGGCTGAAAAATTGGGCCTTTGGTGGTGGTGGTGGTGGTGGTGGTGGTGGTGTTGACACAACACTGTAAGGCCTGACAGTTACTCTTGGTGGGCGCAGCAATGGGCCCTGCTGTGAATTATTAGATCAATAATTATAATTGCATGCCCCTGTTGAACAGGGGCTGAAAAATTGGGCCTTAGGCACTGGTGGCACAACACTGCAATCCCTCACAGATACTGTACTTGGAGCACAGCAATGAGGCCTGTTGCAAAGTATTGCATCAAAAATTGTAATTACACGCCCCTGTTAAACAGGGGCTGAAAAATTGGGCCTTAGCCACTGGTGGCGGCACCCATAAACCAAAATGATCTTCCAAGCTATCATCATTAATCGGATCATTGAGGAGGAGGAGGAGGATAGCCAGTCAACATAACAGCACAGGCACTCAGCATCAGCATCAGTCTTGAAGGGATGTGACATTTTAAAATCAATTAGTCTGTTATATCAGCATCAGGTGTGTGGTAGCTGGTGGTGATCCAAGACTGGTTCATCTTGATGAAAGTCAGTCGATCAACCGAGTCGGTGGACAAGCGCACCCTGTGATCCGTGACAAATCCTCCAGCAGCACTAAATGTGCGTTCTGAAAGAACGCTGGATGCAGGACAGGCCAGTAGCTCAATTGCATACTGTGCAAGCTCTGGCCAGTGATCCATCCTCAAGACCCAGTAAGCCAGAGGATTTTCGGTGGGGAAGGTGTCCAAGTCTGACCTTGCCCCTAGGTATTCCTGCACCATGTATATCAGACGCTGGCGATGGTTGCTGGAACCGATCATACTTTGGGGCTGCGGACTAAAGAATTGTCTGAACGCATCGGTCAGACGGCCACCTTCCCCACCGCTCCTTCTTTGACTGCCCGAAGCCTCAGCAACTCGTTGTCCAGGACCAGGAGTTTGTAACCTCCCAGTCTCTGGGAACGCATTGCACAGACCTTTCTGCAAGGCCTCCCGGAGTTGTCTCATCCTCTGCTCCCTCTGCGACGGTAAGATAAGGTCCGCAACCTTACCCTTGTACCGTGGATCAAGGAGAGTGGCCAGCCAGTAATGGTCCCTCTCCTTGATCCGAAGAATACGAGGATCCTTCCGCAGACTTTGCAGGATCAGGGAGGCCATGCAGCGTAGGTTAGCTGAGGCATTCAGTCCGGAGTCCTCTGGGTCACTAAGGACGACATGATCCGCAGCCACCTCCTCCCAGCCACGTACAAGTCCACTGGTTTCTTGGGACTGTAAATCATCCCTAAAAGACTGCTGCTGATGATGCTGAGTGCCAGCCTCCACCTCCATGCTGACACAATCCTCCTCCTCCTCCTCCTCCTCCTCCTCCTCTTCCTGTGCGATGGGTGGGACAGAAGGAACACTGTTTGGGTAAAGGGGGCCTTGAGGGGCAAGGAAGTCCTCCTCTTCCTGCCTCTGTTCTGCCTCAAGTGCCCTGTCCATTATTCCACGCAGCGTGTGCTCCAACAGGTGGACAAGAGGTACAGTGTCACTGATGCATGCACTGTCACTGCTCACCATCCTCGTGGCCTCCTCAAATGGTGCCAGGACAGTGCATGCATCCCTGATCATGCCCCACTGGCGTGGTGAAAAAATCCCGAGCTCCCCTGACCCTGTCCTGGTGCCGTAGTCGTACAGGTACTCATTGATGGCCCTCTGCTGCGTGTGCAGCCGCTGCAGCATGGCCAACGTTGAGTTCCACCTGGTGGGCATGTCACATATAAGGCGGTTCTTGGGCAGGTTCAACTCCTTTTGCAGCTCAGCCAGGCGAGCACTGGCATTATAAGATCTGCGGAAATGCACACAGACTTTCCTGGCCTGCCTCAGGACATCCTGTAAGCCCGGGTACCTGCCCAAGAACCGCTGCACCACCAGGTTAAGGACGTGAGCCACACAGGGCACATGGGTCAGTTGTCCCTGTCGGAGGGCGGAGAGGAGGTTGGTGCCATTGTCGCAAACCACCATTCCTGGCTTAAGCTGGCGTGGCGTCAACCACCTCTCGGCCTGCCCCTGCAGGGCAGACATGACCTCTGCCCCAGTGTGGCTCCTGTCCCCCAAACACACCAGCGCAAGCACGGCATGGCATCTTTTTGCCTGCGTACTTGCGTAGCCCCTTGAACGCCTACGGAGCACCGCTGGTTCCGAGGACAAAGCACAGGAAGAGGCCATGGAGGAAGAAGAAGAGGAGGGGGTGGAGGAGAGAGGTGTGTCACAACCAGTAGTAGCCTTTTGGAGGCGTGGAGGTGGAACAACCTCCAACACTACTGCACCTTGTCCTGCATCCTTCCCAGCTGCCAAAAGAGTGACCCAATGGGCCGTGAAAGAAAGGTAACGTCCCTGTCCATGCCTGCTGGACCATGAGTCAGCGGTAATATGCACCTTACCGCTGACCGCCCTGTCCAGCGAGGCCAAGACATTGCCTTCCACATGCCTGTAGAGAGCCGGAATCGCCTTCCGTGAGAAAAAGTGGCGTTTGGGAACCTGCCACTGAGGAACCGCACATTGCACAAACTCACGGAAGGGGGCCGAGTCTACCAACTGAAAAGGCAGCAGTTGAAGCGCTAGCAATTTAGCCAAGCTAGCATTCAACCGCTGGGCATGTGGATGGCTGGGAGTGAACTTCTTTCGACGGTCCAGCAGCTGGGGCAGGGAAATTTGCCTGCTAGAATCGGACGTCGGTGTACTGCTAGCAGAGTGGCCGCAAGTACTTGGCTGTGACACACCTAATTCTACACCTTCATTCCTCTCAGTGCAGGTTTCAGAGAGGACTGAAGGTATAGTGGGGTTGGAGATCCCAGCTGATGCGGTGCAAGGAGAGGTCGCTTTGTTCTTTGGTGTGGGTCTTTAAGGTAGGCTTGTCAACGAGCTGCATGGCAGGTCAACATATGTCTGATCAAGCATGTGGTGCCCAAGCGGCTGATGTTTTGGCCACGCGATATACGCTTGAGACATATGTTGCAAACAGCAGCTGTGCGATCTGATGCGCTCGCCTCAAAAAAGGCCCACACCAAAGAACTTTTTGAATGACGGGCAGAGGCAGCGCCCTGCACAGGCGGAGCTCTGCGGTGTGATTCCGTTGGTGTGCTGCCCATACGCTGGCCACCCAAGGGCATCCTGCCTCGTTGGAGATGTGCCTCCTCCTCATCCTCCTCCTCCTCCTCTCTCCTATTAGGCACCCACGTGGAGTCAGTGACCTCATCATCCCCTCCCTCCTCATCACTGGAGCCAATCTGGCAGTATGCTGCAGCTGCTGGAGCATGACTGCCAGATTGGTGTCCTTCTTGAGCATCCCCTCTCTCTGCTCTCACGCTACTCCCTTCCTCTATCTGGGTACCATCATCAGATCCTTCGAAACGCTGGGCATCCTCCTGGAGCATGTACCCAACACTGTGCTCAAACAGTTCGGGGGACTCCTCAGGAGGAGGACATGGTGGGTCTAGGGAAGGATTGACTAATGAAGATAATGATACCAGAGAAGAGGACGCTTTGGCAGCTGCTTTGCCAGTACCCTGAGCCTGGGTGAGAGAGGATGAGGAGGATGAGGTGGGCTTGGTCATCCACTCTACCAAGTCTTCGGCATGATGTGGCTCAACATGTCCAGCTGCCGAAAAGAAGGACAAGCGTGTCCCATGGCCATGTGCTGATGACAATGCACCGCGTCCACGACCAGCACTGTTGCCCCCAGACACAGAGCTTGCTTGCCCTCTTTTTTTGCCTCCTGACTGTCTGCCTCTCCTTGTTTGCCTTCCAGACATTTTAATGGATGGCCTGCAGGGAGATGGGAAAAACAGCAATAAGGGCTACCTTCAGGTGTATACTGTGCAGGAGGCTTAGCAACAATGACACTGACACTGTCCCCTGCCTATCCTTCTCTGTCCCTAAACACAAGGATTTGCAATATGCTTCAGCAAGATTGGTTTAGCACAGAATAGCACACTGACAGTTTCCCTCACTGTCCTTCTCTGTCCCTACAAACAAGATTTAGCACAGAATAGCACACTGATAGTTTCCACAAGTGTCCTTCTCTGTCCCTAAACTCAAGGATTTCAAATATGGTTCAGCAAGATTGGTTTGGAACAGAATGGCACACTGACACTTTCCCTCACTGTACCTCTCTGTCCCTAAACTCAAGGATTTCAAATATGGTTCAGCAAGATTGGTTTAGAACAGAATAGCACACTGACAGTTTCCCTCACTGTCCTTCTCTGTCCCTACAAACAAGATTTAGCACAGAATAGCACACTGATAGTTTCCACGAGTGTCCTTCTCTGTCCCTAAACTCAAGGATTTCAAATATGGTTCAGCAAGATTGGTTTAGAACAGAATAGCACACTGACAGTTTCCCTCACTGTCCTTTTCTGTCCCTACAAACAAGATTTAGCACAGAATAGCACACTGATAGTTTCCACGAGTGTCCTTCTCTGTCCCTAAACTCAAGGATTTCAAATATGGTTCAGCAAGATTGGTTTAGCACAGAATAGCACACTGATAGTTTCCCTCACTGTCCTTCTCTGTCCCTACAAACAAGATTTAGCACAGAATAGCACACTGATAGTTTCCACGAGTGTCCTTCTCTGTCCCTAAACTCAAGGATTTCAAATATGGTTCAGCAAGATTGGTTTAGCACAGAATAGCACACTGATAGTTTCCCTCACTGTCCTTCTCTGTCCCTACAAACAAGATTTAGCACAGAATAGCACACTGATAGTTTCCACGAGTGTCCTTCTCTGTCCCTAAACTCAAGGATTTCAAATATGGTTCAGCAAGATTGGTTTAGAACAGAATAGCACACTGACACTTTCCCTCACTGTACCTCTCTGTCCCTAATCTCAAGGATTTCAAATATGGTTCAGCAAGATTGGTTTAGAACAGAATAGCACACTGACAGTTTCCCTCACTGTCCTTCTCTGTCCCTACAAACAAGATTTAGCACAGAATAGCACACTGATAGTTTCCACGAGTGTCCTTCTCTGTCCCTAAACTCAAGGATTTCAAATATGGTTCAGCAAGATTGGTTTAGAACAGAATAGCACACTGACACTTTCCCTCACTGTACCTCTCTGTCCCTAAACTCAAGGATTTCAAATATGGTTCAGCAAGATTGGTTTAGAACAGAATAGCACACTGACAGTTTCCCTCACTGTCCTTCTCTGTCCCTACAAACAAGATTTAGCACAGAATAGCACACTGATAGTTTCCACGAGTGTCCTTCTCTGTCCCTAAACTCAAGGATTTCAAATATGGTTCAGCAAGATTGGTTTAGCAGAGAATAGCACACTGATAGTTTCCCTCACTGTCCTTCTCTGTCCCTACAAACAAGATTTAGCACAGAATAGCACACTGATAGTTTCCACGAGTGTCCTTCTCTGTCCCTAAACTCAAGGATTTCAAATATGGTTCAGCAAGATTGGTTTAGCACAGAATAGCACACTGATAGTTTCCCTCACTGTCCTTCTCTGTCCCTACAAACAAGATTTAGCACAGAATAGCACACTGATAGTTTCCACGAGTGTCCTTCTCTGTCCCTAAACTCAAGGATTTCAAATATGGTTCAGCAAGATTGGTTTAGAACAGAATAGCACACTGACACTTTCCCTCACTGTACCTCTCTGTCCCTAAACTCAAGGATTTCAAATATGGTTCAGCAAGATTGGTTTAGAACAGAATAGCACACTGACAGTTTCCCTCACTGTCCTTCTCTGTCCCTACAAACAAGATTTAGCACAGAATAGCACACTGATAGTTTCCACGAGTGTCCTTCTCTGTCCCTAAACTCAAGGATTTCAAATATGGTTCAGCAAGATTGGTTTAGAACAGAATAGCACACTGACACGTTCCCTCACTGTACCTCTCTGTCCCTAAACTCAAGGATTTCAAATATGGTTCAGCAAGTTTTCTTTAGAACAGAATAGCACACTGACAGTTTCCCTCACTGTCCTTCTCTGTCCCTACAAACAAGATTTAGCACAGAATAGCACACTGATAGTTTCCACGAGTGTCCTTCTCTGTCCCTAAACTCAAGGATTTCAAATATGGTTCAGCAAGATTGGTTTAGAACAGAATAGCACACTGACACTTTCCCTCACTGTACCTCTCTGTCCCTAAACTCAAGGATTTCAAATATGGTTCAGCAAGATTGGTTTAGAACAGAATAGCACGCTGACACTTTCCCTCACTGTACCTCTCTGTCCCTAAACTCAAGGATTTCAAATATGGTTCAGCAAGATTGGCTTAGAACAGAATAGCACACTGACACTTTCCCTCACTGTCCTTCTCTGTCCCTACAAACAAGGTTTAGCACAGAATAACACACTGACACTCTCCCTACCTATCCTTATTTGTCCCTAAACACAAGGAATCCAGGATTAGTAAAGGAAAAAAATGACACTGTCCCTGCCTATGCTTCTCTTTCCCTGCTCCGGAACACACTACACAAGGCCGCCGCGCTGGCGGCCTTTTATAGTGTGGGGCGTGTACTAAACCCCCTCAGCAATAATTGGCCACAGGCATCCTGCCTGTGGCCAATCATTGCTCTCCTCGCTGCCGGCGCTGTGATTGGCCAAGCATGCGGGGTCACAGTGCATGCTTGGCCAATCACAGCGCCTGGATGACACTGCGATGGCGTAGTGCATTGTGGGCCGTTCGCGTCACTCGAATTTGGCGCGAACGGCCCAAATCGTTCGTTCTTCGTCGAACGATCGAACAGCCGATGTTCGAGTCGAACGTATGTTCGACTCGAACACAAAGCTCATCCCTAACAAGCATTAAGTATGCTAACCCAGATCTCCCTCTGGGTCGGCATGTACGTGATCATCATGCAGGCATTCCCCCCCCCCCGTTTTCTATTTACCATTTTTTTTTTTTAACAGAAGGAATTTTTATTAGAAGAAAAAATACCATTGTACATGTAAAGAACTGTAGACAATACACAGGAATAGAATGTGTCATCTAACAGAGAACAACTAGGTCAGCATGTAACCAGGAGGTATATCATCAAACATTTCAGGTAACATAACAGTGATGTTAAATCTAGACTTAGGGCACATATGCACATAGTTATCAGGACTACCCATCCACCTACTCAGCGTGGAGGGGGGGTTGAAATGTAATATCAATTAGTATATACCTAGGGGGGAGGGGGGAGGGAGGAGAGGAACCAGTGTCATGACCTCAATCCACAATCTACACCGTGAGGTGTCTGGCCTCAACCCATCTCGACCATATTTTCAGGAACTTTTTTGGACAATTGCGACCCATGTACGTCAGCTTGTACAACGGGAGCGTATCATTCACCAGTCTTTTCCATGCCGAGATCCGGGGTGGCTCAGGCATCTTCCAATTAATCAGAATAGTTTTCCTGGCGTAATACACACAATAAAAAATAAAAAGTTTTGTATGTGTGTTAGTAGGCAGATTGTCCGTTATACCCAGGAGGAGGATCAGGGGGTCGAGTCCGATGGAAACACCACTAAGTAATCTAATGTCAGCGGCCAAAACCTCTGTATCTGGGAGCAACTCCAGGCCATATGTATAAAGTTACCTACACCCTCCCCGCAGTGCGGACACTGAGCGCCAGCCAGGCGATAGATGACGACAGCCGTTGTGGCGTATAGTACACCCTGTGAAGAAACTTGATCTGAACGAATCAATCCTTGGCTGCTATCATAAGGGGGATGTACTGCTGCAGGCCCTCGGACCAATATTCCTCTGTCAGGTTTGGTAGATCTCTCTGCCAGGCATTGAATGCCCTGTTAGTTCCAGTGCTGCCAGCACAGGTGATTCTAAAGTATATGGAGGACAACGTTCTATGTCACGAGCCGCGAGAAGTCGCTCAACTGAGTGTGGGGCTAAGGTGATCGGCTCCAGGAACTGAGCTCTAAGTGCATGTCGAAGCTGCATAAATCTAAAATACATCCATGAGGGGAGTGAAAATTTGTCCTTCAGGTCTCGGAAGGAGAGGAGACAGCCCCCAGGCATAACATCTTGGAGAGTCCTTACCTCGTACCTGGCCCACACCTGCGGGTCCGGCACGGTCCGCAAATGGGGCAGCTCCAGGTATCCCCAAAGGGGAGTATAGGGAGAATAGGTCCGGGGCTTCACCAGGGACCCTGAAACTCGTCTCCACACTCCAAGGGTTGCTCTCATAGGGGTAGTAATATGTATACTAGAACGAGGTCCTCGGAACACTAAATTGCTAAGTTCGGCGTATGAGCCCAGTATTGCAGCCTCAAGATTCACTGCAGGGTTGGATCGGTCCTGCATGAACCACCTCCTCACTGAAACCAGGACCGCCGCCCAGTAGTATTTCTTAAAGTTGGGTAGTGCCAGGCCCCCTCCCAACAATGGGAGCTGGAGCGTGGGTCTAGCCACTCTGGGGACCGTACCCTGCCACACAAATGCTCCAATCGTCTGATCCAGTTTAGTAAAAAAGGAATTAGGTATGCTAACGGGGGTGTGCCTAAATGCGTGAAGGAATTTAGGGAGGAAGGACATCTTTATCAAATTAATCCTACCTACCGGAGTCAGCGGCAGGGTCTTCCAAGTGTTGCACTTGTGGGTAACATTTTGCAAAATCGGGCGAACATTGGCTTCCAAGTAGTCCGGCAGGTGTCTCTGAACATATATGCCCAGATACTTAAATTTGTCGACCCAATGAAGGGGGGCCGGTAAGTTAGGAGGAGGGGCCATCGGGCGTAAAGGAAAGAGCACGGATTTGTCCCAATTTATTTTAATGCCCGAGAGCCTGCCAAACCGCTCGAAAATCTCAAGGGCCGCCGCCAAGGAAGCATGAGGGTCGCCCAGATACAGGAGGGTGTCATCTGCGCACATGGAGATCTTTTTGGCACCTGGATGCCAGACACCCTATCGGAAGAACGTATCAACGCAGCCAACGGCTCAACAGCCAGGGCGAAGAGGGTGGGAGAAAGGGGGCATCCCTGTCTAGTGCCCCGGCAGAGCGGGAAGGCCACAGACAGAATACCACCGGTACGGACCCTAGCCGTTGGACAAGAATACAATAGCTGTATCCACGATATAAAGACTGGTCTGAACCCAAACTTATGCAGCACTGCCCACAGGTTTTCCCACTCCACCGAGTCAAAGGCTTTTTCAGCATTCAGGGAGGCAATCAACTCTGAACCCTCCCCCCCAGCCACCCGATCTATCACTGTAAATAGCTGTCTCAAATTAATATCTGTACCTTTCCCAGGCATAAAGCCTGTCTGATCTCCATGCACCAGGGACAGTATCACTCCGTTAAGTCGAGTAGCCAGGATCTTGGTAAGGATCTTGGCGTCGACATTAAGCAGGGAGATAGGCCTGTGCGAGGAACAGAGCTCGGGGTCCTTCCCCGGTTTAGGGATAACCACAATTATCGCTCTCAGCATCGAGGGTGGCAACCAGGAGTCTCCGATCGAGGTCTGGAGGACCTTCCTCAGCGCAGGGGTTAATGATTCGCTATGTGTTTTGAAAAATTTGGCTGGGAGGCCGTCCTCACCCGGGGTTTTCCCTGTCTGCATAGATGCCACAGCCTTTCGGATCTCTTTCAGAGTAAACGGGGCATCCAGGCTCGACCGGGCCTCCACCGTGAGCATGGGGAGGTCAACTGAGTCAAGGTAGGTCCGGAGTTCAGCTATAGAGTAGTCGGCCTTGGAGGAATAAAGATCAGCATAGTAGGAGGCGAAACACAAGTTAATCTAAGTCGGATCCGTCAGCAGGCTCCCCGCTACGTCCCTAATATTAGCCACCGGAGTGGATACTGACTGCTCTCTAGAGAGCCAAGCCAGCATGCGTCCAGTCCTCTCTCCCTGCTCAAAGATCCTCTGGGACTTATATAGCAGTTGTTTTTTTGCAGCCGAAATCCTAAGCAACTGAACCTCTCGGAGCGCTGCAGAGAGGGCCAACCGGTGGCTCTCCCCCCCCAGTTTCCGCATACCTAGCCTCTTATGCTTGGGTGTAAGATTCCGCCTCTAGCAAAGAGTCTCAGGAGGACTTGCAAGCCGAGCCAATGACATTCTAGTATTGCCCCCTAATATGAGTTTTAAAACACTCCCAACTAGTGGGGGATTTACGTGGGGGGGGTCAGAGGACCAAAATGACACTATGGCCGAATCTACCTGTGGTTCAACCCGTTCATCTGTAACCCAGTACCTGGAAAGCCTCCAGAGGCAAGTAGCCGGAGTTGTAGTTGTCTGGAGCTGCAGGAGAACAGGGGCATGGTCCGAAATACCTCTAGGAAGGGCCAGGACCGGGCCGCTTACATAGATAAGATCAATACGGGACATTGCCAAATACGTGACAGAGTTGCACGTATAGCCCCTAGTGATAGGGTTCTTCCATCGCCAAACATCAGTTAGACCCAACATTGAGGCCCAGCGACAAAATGGAGAATCTAAAGCTGGATCCTGAGCCAGTTTTTCCAAATTCGGACAGGGGACCATGTTGAAATCCCCAGCCAAGACAACCGCAGCTGTCGGAAATTCAGCCACCAGCTGTGCTATCTTGGTGAGGAGTCCAACCGTGGCAGGGGGAGGGATATACAGGCCCACCAGCACCATAGGGAGACTGTCAACTATTGCATGTAATACCACGTATCTGCCTTCAGGGTCTAATTTCAAGTCAAGGAAAACAAACGGTAGGGACTTGTGTATGCGTATGCTAACCCCCCTGGCCCGGGAGGTGTATGTAGAATGATAATAATGCCCCACCCATGGCTTCCTGAGGCCAAGGACTCTGCCCCCTACCAAATGGGTCTCCTGGAATAGGCAAATATCTGGGTTGTAATCCTTAAGAAATTTGAAAACCAGGGTCCTCTTAATAGGAGAGTTTATCCCCCTGACATTCCACGATATTAGTGTCAATGGAGCCATGTCAGTGGGATGAAACATAACATGGGGAGCCCAACCCCCCAACCGAGACCCAAATGAGGATCATCGGTGGGGTACGGCCCCCCAAAAGGATTAAACAGTGTCCACCCTCCCACACACAAGTCCCGTTCCAGAGAAAATTTAAACATTCCTTCGCTATTTACCTGAACAACTGAAACAAAAACAGCAGTAACATAAAAGCCCCAGCCCCCCCCCCCTAACCCCATGCAACCACCCCAACCGTGATGCATTTGGATCCCTATAACAAATAGGGATGAGCTTCGTGTTCGAGTCGAACATACGTTCGACTCGAACATTGGCTGTTCGATCGTTCGACGAAGATCGAACGATTTGGGCCGTTCGCGCCAAATTCGAGTGACGCGAACGGCCCACAATGCACTACGCCATCGCAGTGTCATCCAGGCGCTGTGATTGGCCAAGCATGCACTGTGACCCCGCATGCTTGGCCAATCACAGCGCCGGCAGCGAGGAGAGCAATGATTGGCCACAGGCAGGATGCCTGTGGCCAATTATTGCTGAGGGTGTTTAGTACACGCCCCACACTATAAAAGGCCGCCAGCACGGCGGCCTAGTGTAGTGTGTTCCGGAGCAGGGATAGAGTAGCATAGGCAGGGACAGTGACTGTTATTTCTTTCTTGCTTAACCTGGATTCCTTTAGTTTAGGGAAAGAGAAGGATAGGTAGGGAGAGTGTCAGTGTGTTTTGTGCTTCTGCTATAGTGTGCTTAAAAAAAAACATTTATTCTAGGGACAGAAAACTCTAGGTAGGGACAGTGTCAGTTTCTTTCACTCTGCAAGTCCTTGTTTCCAGGGACCTGGAAGGACAGTGAGTGAATTGTCCTTTTGCTATATTGTGATTAAAAAAAACATTTATTCTAGGGACAGAAAACTCTAGGTAGGGACAGTGTCAGTTTCTTTCACTCTGCAAGTCCTTGTTTCCAGGGACCTGGAAGGACAGTGAGTGAATTGTCCTTTTGCTATATTGTGATTAAAAAAAACATTTATTCTAGGGACAGAAAACTCTAGGTAGGGACAGTGTCAGTTTCTTTCACTCTGCAAGTCCTTGTTTCCAGGGACCTGGAAGGACAGTGAGTGAATTGTCCTTTTGCTATATTGTGATTAAAAAAAACATTTATTCTAGGGACAGAAAACTCTAGGTAGGGACAGTGTCAGTTTCTTTCACTCTGCAAGTCCTTGTTTCCAGGGACCTGGAAGGACAGTGAGTGAATTGTCCTTTTGCTATATTGTGATTAAAAAAAACATTTTTTTCTAGGGACAGAAAACTGTAGGTAGGGAGAGTATTTTTTTTCTTTCACTCTGCAAGTCCTTGTTTCCAGGGACCTGTAAGGACAGTGAGTTAATTGTCCTTGTGCTATATTGTGCTGAAAAAAACATTTATTCCAGGGACAGAAAACTCTAGGTAGGGACAGTGTCAGTTTCTTTCACTCTGCAAGTCCTTGTTTCCAGGGACCTGGAAGGACAGTGAGTGAATTGTCCTTTTGCTATATTGTGATTAAAAAAAACATTTTTTTCTAGGGACAGAAAACTGTAGGTAGGGAGAGTGTTTTTTTTCTTTCACTCTGCAAGTCCTTGTTTCCAGGGACCTGTAAGGACAGTGAGTTAATTTTCCTTGTGCTATATTGTGATTAAAAAAAACATTTATTCTAGGGACAGAAAACTCTAGGTAGGGACAGTGTCAGTTTCTTTCACTCTGCAAGTCCTTGTTTCCAGGGACCTGGAAGGACAGTGAGTGAATTGTCCTTTTGCTATATTGTGATTAAAAAAAACATTTATTCTAGGGACAGAAAACTCTAGGTAGGGACAGTGTCAGTTTCTTTCACTCTGCAAGTCCTTGTTTCCAGGGACCTGGAAGGACAGTGAGTGAATTGTCCTTTTGCTATATTGTGATTAAAAAAAACATTTATTCTAGGGACAGAAAACTCTAGGTAGGGACAGTGTCAGTTTCTTTCACTCTGCAAGTCCTTGTTTCCAGGGACCTGGAAGGACAGTGAGTGAATTGTCCTTTTGCTATATTGTGATTAAAAAAAACATTTATTCTAGGGACAGAAAACTCTAGGTAGGGACAGTGTCAGTTTCTTTCACTCTGCAAGTCCTTGTTTCCAGGGACCTGGAAGGACAGTGAGTGAATTGTCCTTTTGCTATATTGTGATTAAAAAAAACATTTATTCTAGGGACAGAAAACTCTAGGTAGGGACAGTGTCAGTTTCTTTCACTCTGCAAGTCCTTGTTTCCAGGGACCTGGAAGGACAGTGAGTGAATTGTCCTTTTGCTATATTGTGATTAAAAAAAACATTTATTCTAGGGACAGAAAACTCTAGGTAGGGACAGTGTCAGTTTCTTTCACTCTGCAAGTCCTTGTTTCCAGGGACCTGGAAGGACAGTGAGTGAATTGTCCTTTTGCTATATTGTGATTAAAAAAAACATTTATTCTAGGGACAGAAAACTCTAGGTAGGGACAGTGTCAGTTTCTTTCACTCTGCAAGTCCTTGTTTCCAGGGACCTGGAAGGACAGTGAGTGAATTGTCCTTTTGCTATATTGTGATTAAAAAAAACATTTATTCTAGGGACAGAAAACTCTAGGTAGGGACAGTGTCAGTTTCTTTCACTCTGCAAGTCCTTGTTTCCAGGGACCTGGAAGGACAGTGAGTGAATTGTCCTTTTGCTATATTGTGATTAAAAAAAACATTTATTCTAGGGACAGAAAACTCTAGGTAGGGACAGTGTCAGTTTCTTTCACTCTGCAAGTCCTTGTTTCCAGGGACCTGGAAGGACAGTGAGTGAATTGTCCTTTTGCTATATTGTGATTAAAAAAAACATTTTTTTCTAGGGACAGAAAACTGTAGGTAGGGAGAGTATTTTTTTTCTTTCACTCTGCAAGTCCTTGTTTCCAGGGACCTGTAAGGACAGTGAGTTAATTGTCCTTGTGCTATATTGTGCTGAAAAAAACATTTATTCCAGGGACAGAAAACTCTAGGTAGGGACAGTGTCAGTTTCTTTCACTCTGCAAGTCCTTGTTTCCAGGGACCTGGAAGGACAGTGAGTGAATTGTCCTTTTGCTATATTGTGATTAAAAAAAACATTTTTTTCTAGGGACAGAAAACTGTAGGTAGGGAGAGTGTTTTTTTTCTTTCACTCTGCAAGTCCTTGTTTCCAGGGACCTGTAAGGACAGTGAGTTAATTTTCCTTGTGCTATATTGTGATTAAAAAAAACATTTATTCTAGGGACAGAAAACTCTAGGTAGGGACAGTGTCAGTTTCTTTCACTCTGCAAGTCCTTGTTTCCAGGGACCTGGAAGGACAGTGAGTGAATTGTCCTTTTGCTATATTGTGATTAAAAAAAACATTTATTCTAGGGACAGAAAACTCTAGGTAGGGACAGTGTCAGTTTCTTTCACTCTGCAAGTCCTTGTTTCCAGGGACCTGGAAGGACAGTGAGTGAATTGTCCTTTTGCTATATTGTGATTAAAAAAAACATTTATTCTAGGGACAGAAAACTCTAGGTAGGGACAGTGTCAGTTTCTTTCACTCTGCAAGTCCTTGTTTCCAGGGACCTGGAAGGACAGTGAGTGAATTGTCCTTTTGCTATATTGTGATTAAAAAAAACATTTTTTTCTAGGGACAGAAAACTGTAGGTAGGGAGAGTATTTTTTTTCTTTCACTCTGCAAGTCCTTGTTTCCAGGGACCTGTAAGGACAGTGAGTTAATTGTCCTTGTGCTATATTGTGCTGAAAAAAACATTTATTCCAGGGACAGAAAACTCTAGGTAGGGACAGTGTCAGTTTCTTTCACTCTGCAAGTCCTTGTTTCCAGGGACCTGGAAGGACAGTGAGTGAATTGTCCTTTTGCTATATTGTGATTAAAAAAAACATTTATTCTAGGGACAGAAAACTCTAGGTAGGGACAGTGTCAGTTTCTTTCACTCTGCAAGTCCTTGTTTCCAGGGACCTGGAAGGACAGTGAGTGAATTGTCCTTTTGCTATATTGTGATTAAAAAAAACATTTTTTTCTAGGGACAGAAAACTGTAGGTAGGGAGAGTATTTTTTTTCTTTCACTCTGCAAGTCCTTGTTTCCAGGGACCTGTAAGGACAGTGAGTTAATTGTCCTTGTGCTATATTGTGCTGAAAAAAACATTTATTCCAGGGACAGAAAACTCTAGGTAGGGACAGTGTCAGTTTCTTTCACTCTGCAAGTCCTTGTTTCCAGGGACCTGGAAGGACAGTGAGTGAATTGTCCTTTTGCTATATTGTGATTAAAAAAAACATTTTTTTCTAGGGACAGAAAACTGTAGGTAGGGAGAGTATTTTTTTTCTTTCACTCTGCAAGTCCTTGTTTCCAGGGACCTGTAAGGACAGTGAGTTAATTGTCCTTGTGCTATATTGTGCTGAAAAAAACATTTATTCCAGGGACAGAAAACTCTAGGTAGGGACAGTGTCAGTTTCTTTCACTCTGCAAGTCCTTGTTTCCAGGGACCTGGAAGGACAGTGAGTGAATTGTCCTTTTGCTATATTGTGATTAAAAAAAACATTTTTTTCTAGGGACAGAAAACTGTAGGTAGGGAGAGTGTTTTTTTTCTTTCACTCTGCAAGTCCTTGTTTCCAGGGACCTGTAAGGACAGTGAGTTAATTTTCCTTGTGCTATATTGTGATTAAAAAAAACATTTTTTCTAGGGACAGAAAACTGTAGGTAGGGAGAGTGTTTTTTTTCTTTCACTCTGCAAGTCCTTGTTTCCAGGGACAGAGAAGGACACCTGAAGGTAGCCCTTATTGCTTTTTTCCCATCTCCCTGCAGGCCATCTATTAGAATGTCTGGAAGGCAAACAAGGAGAGGCAGACAGTCAGGAGGCAATAAAAGAGGGCAAGCAGGCTCTGTGTCTGGGGGCAACAGTGCTGGTCGTGGACGCGGTGCATTGTCATCAGCACATGGCCATGGGACACGCTTGTCCTTCTTTTCGGCAGCTGGACATGTTGAGCCACATCATGCCGAAGACTTGGTAGAGTGGATGACCAAGCCCTCCTCCTCCTCCTCATCCTCTCTCACCCAGGCTCAGGGTACTGGAAAAGCAGCTGCCAAAGCGTCGTCTTCCCTGGTATCAATGTCAGACAAATCATCAGTCACTCCTTCCCTAGACCCACCATGTCCTCCTCCTGAGGAGTCCCCCGAACTGTTTCAGCACAGTGTTGGGTACATGCTCCAGGAGGATGCCCAGCGTTTCGAAGGGTCTGATGATGAAACCCAGCTAGAGGAAGGCAGTAGCGTGAGAGCAGACAGAGGGGATGCTCAAGAAGGACACCAATCTGGCAGTCATGTTCCAGCAGCTGCAGCATACTGCCAGATTGGCTCCAGTGATGAGGAGGGAGGGGATGATGAGGTCAATGACTCCACGTGGGTGCCTAATAGGAGAGAGGAGGAGGAGGAGGATGAGGAGGAGGCACATCTCCAACGAGGCAGGATGCCCTTTGGTGGCCAGCGTAAGGGCAGTACACCGACGGAATCACACCGCAGAGCTCCGCCTGTGCAGGGCGCTGCCTCTGCCCGTCATTCAAAAAGTTCTTTGGTGTGGGCCTTTTTTGAGGCTAGTGCATCAGATCGCACAGCTGCTGTTTGCAACATATGTCTCAAGCGTATATCGCGTGGCCAAAACATCAGCCGCTTGGGTACCACATGCCTGACCAGACATATGTTGACCTGCCATGCAGCTCGTTGGCAAGCCTACCTCAAAGACCCACACCAAAGAACAAAGCGGACCTCTCCTTGCACCGCATCAGCTGGGATCTCCAACCCCACTATAACTTCAGTCCTCTCTGAAACATGCACTGAGAGGAATGAAGGTGTAGAATTAGGTGTGTCACAGCCAAGTACTTGCGCCCACTCTGCTAGCAGTACACCGACGTCCGATTCTAGCAGGCAAATTTCCCTGCCCCAGCTGCTGGACCGTCGAAAGAAGTTCACTCCCAGCCATCCACATGCCCAGCGGTTGAATGCTAGCTTGGCTAAATTGCTAGCGCTTCAACTGCTGCCTTTTCAGTTGGTAGACTCGGCCCCCTTCCGTGAGTTTGTGCAATGTGCGGTTCCTCAGTGGCAGGTTCCCAAACGCCACTTTTTCTCACGGAAGGCTATTCCGGCTCTCTACCGGCATGTGGAAGGCAATGTCTTGGCCTCGCTGGACAGGGCGGTCAGCGGTAAGGTGCATATTACCGCTGACTCATGGTCCAGCAGGCATGGACAGGGACGTTACCTTTCTTTCACGGCCCATTGGGTCACTCTTTTGGCAGCTGGGAAGGATTCAGGACAAGGTGCAGTAGTGTTGGAGGTTGTCCCACCGCCACGCCTCCAAAATGCTACTACTGGTTGTGACACACCTCTCTCCTCCACCCCCTCCTCTTCTTCTTCCTCCATGGCCTCTTCCTGTGGTTTGTCCTATGAACCAGCGGTGCTCCGTAGCCGTTCACGGGGCTACGCAAGTACGCAGGCAAAAAGATGCCATGCCGTGCTTGCGCTGGTGTGTTTGGGGGACAGAAGCCACACTGGGGCAGAGGTCCTGTCTGCTCTGCAGGGCCAGGCCGAGAGGTGGTTGACGCCACGCCAGCTTAAGCCAGGAATGGTGGTTTGCGACAATGGCACCAACCTCCTCTCCGCCCTCCGACAGGGACAACTGACCCATGTGCCCTGTGTGGCTCACGTCCTTAACCTGGTGGTGCAGCGGTTCTTGGGCAGGTACCCGGGCTTACAGGATGTCCTGAGGCAGGCCAGGAAAGTCTGTGTGCATTTCCGCAGATCTTATAATGCCAGTGCTCGCCTGGCTGAGCTGCAAAAGGAGTTGAACCTGCCCAAGAACCGCCTTATATGTGACATGCCCACCAGGTGGAACTCAACGTTGGCCATGCTGCAGCGGCTGCACACGCAGCAGAGGGCCATCAATGAGTACCTGTGCGACTACGGCACCAGGACAGGGTCAGGGGAGCTTGGTTTTTTTTCTCCACGCCAGTGGGGCATGATCAGGGATGCATGCACTGTCCTGGCACCATTTGAGGAGGCCACGAGGATGGTGAGCAGTGACAGTGCATGCATCAGTGACACTGTACCTCTTGTCCACCTGTTGGAGCACACGCTGCGTGGAATAATGGACAGGGCACTTGAGGCAGAACAGAGGCAGGAAGAGGAGGACTTCCTTGCCTCTCAAGGCCCCCTTTACCCAGACAGTGTTCCTTCTGTCCCACCCATCGCACAGGAAGAGGAGGAGGAGGAGGAGGAGGAGGAGGAGGATTGTGTCAGCATGGAGGTGGAGGCTGGCACTCAGCATCATCAGCAGCAGTCTTTTAGGGATGATTTACAGTCCCAAGAAACCAGTGGACTTGTACGTGGCTGGGAGGAGGTGGCTGCGGATCATGTCGTCCTTAGTGACCCAGAGGACTCCGGAGCGAATGCCTCAGCAAACCTACGCTGCATGGCCTCCCTGATCCTGCAAAGTCTGCGGAAGGATCCTCGTATTCTTCGGATCAAGGAGAGGGACCATTACTGGCTGGCCACTCTCCTTGATCCACGGTACAAGGGTAAGGTTGCGGACCTTATGTTACCGTCGCAGAGGGAGCAGAGGATGAGACAACTCCGGGAGGCCTTGCAGAAAGGTCTGTGCAACGCGTTCCCAGAGACTGGGAGGTTGCAAACTCCTGGTCCTGGACAACGAGTTGCTGAGGCTTCGGCCAGTCAAAGAAGGAGCGGTGGGGAAGGTGGCCGTCTGACCGATGCGTTCAGACAATTCTTTAGTCCGCAGCCCCAAAGTATGATTGGTTCCAGCAACCATCGCCAGCGTCTGATAAACATGGTGCAGGAATATCTAGGGGCAAGGTCAGACTTGGACACCTTCCCCACCGAAAATCCTCTGGCTTACTGGGTCTTGAGGATGGATCACTGGCCAGAGCTTGCACAGTATGCAATTGAGCTACTGGCCTGTCCTGCATCCAGCGTTCTTTCGGAACGCACATTCAGTGCTGCTGGAGGATTTGTCACGGATCACAGGGTGCGCCTGTCCACCGACTCGGTTGATCGACTGACTTTCATCAAGATGAACCAGTCTTGGATCACCACCAGCTACCACACACCTGATGCTGATATAACAGACTAATTGATTTTAAAATGTCACATCCCTTCAAGACTGATGCTGATGCTGAGTGCCTGTGCTGTTATGTTGACTGGCTATCCTCCTCCTCCGAGTCCTCAATGATACGATTGATGATGATAGCTTGGAAGATCATTTTTGTTTATGGGTGCCGCCACCAGTGCCTAACGCCCAATTTTTCAGCCCCTGTTTAACAGGGGCGTGTAATTACAATTTTTGAAGCAATACTTTGCAACAGGGCTCATTGCTGTGCTCCAAGTACAGTATCTGTGAGGAGTTGCAGTGTTGTGCCACCAGTGCCTAAGGCCCAATTTTTCAGCCCCTGTTTAACAGGGGCGTGTCATTACAATTTTTGAAGCAATACTTTGCAACAGGGCTCATTGCTGTGCTCCAAGTACAGTATCTGTGAGGGGTTGCAGTGTTGTGCCACCAGTGCCTAAGGCCCAATTTTTCAGCCCCTGTTCAACAGGGGCATGTAATTACAATTCTTGATCTAATAATTCACAGCAGGGCCCATTGCTGCACCCACCAAGAGTAACTGTCAGGGCTTACAGTGTTGTGGCACCAGCACCACCATCAAAGGCCCAATTTTTACTACCACTGTTCAACAATTATATGTAATTAAAATTCCTGATATAATAGTTGACAGCAGGGCGTTCCAGCACCAACCAAGAGTAACTGTGAGTGCTTACAGTGTTGTGCCAACACCAACAACTAAGGGGCCTATTTCTGCAGAGTATATACGGCAGGTCCCTACTTTCAAACATCCAACTTACAAACGACTCCTACTTGCAAACGCAAGAAGACAACAGGAAGTGAGAGGAAATCTACCACTAGGAAGGAAAATTCTCTCCTGTAAGAATAAATATGGGAGAAAGGTGTCTCCTCTGTACTGATGCTTTATCAGCAATCCTTGTTTCAAGAAAAACACCACATTTCAAAAACAGTTGTCATTGGGACGGAAAGTGAGGTGAAATGTTCTGAACAGGGGCACAGACAGCAAAACAAATGTTACAGGGGTGATAACCCTTACCTATGTTTTCCAAAAAGTTTAAAAATAGATTTTTGGGCTGGAGCTACACTTCAACAATGTACCTGTTCAAAATTACAAACAGATTCTACATAAGAACAAACCTACAGTCCCTGTCTTGTATGCACCGCCTGTATACGGCTGTTCAGAGTATATAGGGCCTTTTTTATTTTATGTGCGGGGTTCCCCTTAATATCCATACAAGACCCAAAGGGGCTGGTAATGGGCTGGGGTAGGGGGGGGGGGTCATGGGGTAGCTATGCCATTTTTCTTAAAGAATTTCATCCATATTACCGGGACCAGACATTACATTAAAGCCGCAAGCAGTTTTAAATGGCTTTTTTTTCCTTTAGAAGTGTCATTTTGTGCAGGGACAGTTCTAAACACGGGAAACACGTGGCACTTCACAGGCATACTTTAGACACCCCCCAGGTACGATATTTAAAGGAATATTTGACTTTTTTTTTTTCACTTTATGCATCATTAAAATGACTGCTCCCGAAAAACGACCGTTTTTAAAACTTCTTTTTGCATTGATACATGTCCCCTGGTGCAGAACCCGGGTTCCCAAACCCTTTTTAGGACAATAACATGCATAATAGTTGTTATAATTAGCACTTTAGAATTCGAACGTTCGCATCCATTGTATTTAATAGGGTTCTAATGTTCGTTCGAACTTCCGGTCCGTTCGCGGGTTCTGGTGCGAACCGAACCCGGGGGTGTTCGGCTCATCACTAATAACAAACATGGTTAACAACCACAGAGGGTCATGATCAACAGACAAGTAGGCAAGTACACCCCAGGCACAAGGCGCTGAGGTATTTGGCAGAGACGCTGCCATTGGGGCATAGCGTATAGAAACAAGTTCACCCGACCAGTGTCGGGGCACAAACTTAGGCATGAGTGAGTCAGTCAATAGTGAACCATGCAACCTCCCGGGGTCCCCCTCAGAAGGGACAACTCGATGGGCATAGGCGGGCCCCAGAAGGCACCCGTTGAGTCAGTCATTGTCCACAAACAGCATTCCCAGAGCCAGGATGACATGATCTCCTATCCGTACAACCTGCAGGTAGTCTATCTGCAGAGCAGGAGAGGGGGGGGGGGGCCGCCTTTGGAAGAAATCAGGGGATTCAATGGGGGAAACAGTTCCACAAGGGGGAGGGTATCCCATCGTTAAGCGAACAGGGGGGAATGACAGTCATTGCAGCAGTAACAGCTAGGTCCCGGAGTGTACGGGGGAAGAAGGGGAAGAAACAGTGAAGAGGGACCCCTTAAAATAGTACTCACATGCCATCCTTACAGAAGCCCATGAGCAGGAAATCAGGCTCGAGGCAAGGTATTTACCCATTGAGCAGCCTCCTCCGGCGAAGTAAAGAAGCGAGTCGACTCCCCGTCAACCACTCTCAGGCGGGCAGGAAAGAGCATGCTGTACGTTATGTTGCGGGAACGTAGGGACTGCTTGACCGCATCAAAGGATTTGCGACGCCTCTGTGTGTCCACGGAGAAGTCTGGGAAGAACATCAGACGTGCCTCTTCATGTCGGATGGCATCCATCTTACTGGCTTCTCTAAGGATCAGGTCGCGGTCTCGAAAATTCAGCAGCTTAAAAATAATGTTACGGGGAGGCGTCCCCAGAGGCCCAAAAGTTGGTGGCATTCTGTGGGCCCTTTCCACTACGAACTGAGGCGAGAAGGCAGCTTGCGGGAAGAGGGCGCGGAGGAGGCGCTCCGTATAGGATGTGGTGTCCGGTCCTTCTCTACCCTCCGGCACACCGACAATCCGGAGATTATTGCGCCGATTACGATTCTCGGCATCCTCTGCGCGGGATTCAAGGTGTTTCAGCCGCATTTGTACCGTGTGCAGGGTGGCCGAGTGATCCCTGACCGTGTTCTCTGTGCGGGAGCTGTGCATACTTAAAGCCGGTTGTTGCTGCGTCAGGCCACGCCCTCAGACGAAGTCAGGAAGTGACGAAACGCGTGACCACGCAGCGAACAATCGGAAGTGACGTTTGCACTCCACGGGCTTGCAACCAGGAAGACGCCGGAGGAACGAGCAAACGGCGATCATCAGGGGCAAGTCTATTTAAGCGCTAAACATTATAATATGCCTGATTTTTACATGTATTTGGTACGCATTGATGTAAGGGGGTACTAAGGGTTTTTTTTTTTCAATAAACTGTCCAAACGGTACTGCCCTATGTGGATGTGTTTGTTTCCTCACACACGATAGCGTTACCTGGGAAACAAGTAAACCTTATGGTGAAAGGCAGAGACGCTGAAAGTGGATGGTGATTGAATGCTCATATTCATCCTATATCTGGTGAGTGCATCCCCAAAAGGGGAATTTTACCCCCCAAGCGGTGAAACATCTTTTGGTGAAAGAAGCACTTGTCACTAGGATTCTGATCAGTCACAGCCATACTCATTTCATTCATTATCTTCCCTTCCTATATGAATTACTATATAGAGGACGCTCAAATGAACATTTGATCATAGCGCTGCTACAGTATTATTGTGGACTCCGTGTCGCCCGCCCTCATCTACACGGCTGCGGAACTTGTCAGAGTCCTTCCGCATGAGGCTCATCTCCAGCTGCAGAGAGATGATCTTGGAGGTAAGGGTAGCCTGGGCATCAAAGTTAGCCTGCGCTGTGAGGGCCGGAGCCGCGTCCGGGACAACGGTGGAGGCCTGCGACGCCATGCTCCAGGCCTCAGACACGTGTATGGTACCTCCAGCGGGCTTAACGGACGTAGATTTAGGTGTCTGGAGTCCGGATTGGTACCTCCGTCTGTCATCATCTGCCAAAGCAGAGTAGTAGGCTCACTGACAGGATTAAAGCTGCTCAGGATAGATAAATCGGATTAATGCACCCCATGGCTGCGGAGCTCTGCACCTAGACGTCTGTCCTGGTCGCCAACTTGGTCACGCCCCTTTCATTTACCATTTTAGACCGGGTCCACCCGGACAGTAGAGGCAGTGACTGGAATAAAATCCTGCTTCAAAAAGAGGTTCGCTGGATTGCTGACCTCGATGCAACATTATTTCCAGGTCTAAACACCCAACTAAGTTTCCGCCCATTTCTGGACGGTTTCAATTCAAAGGGTTGCGAAAAAGAATGAATGCCTGTGAAGATATATGTTCAATATCTATTTCATCATTGGTAGAGTTGATTGATAATCTGTTGGTATATCATGATAATTAATGCATGTTCCCTTTTTTGACAATTGAATACATAATGTCTTGTGTTCCTAAAGATTGATATATAAGATTAGCTATGTACAACTTTGTTTGATGTCCAGTCTCATCTTTTGAAGTTCCATCAGCCATTTCACATCTGATTGTCGCATTCAATCACATCCACATACCGATTGAACTCATTTTGGTCCCATCATTCAGGGGCCGTTTAGGAACCTTTTCGGTTCAATACATGATTATTTATTTTTATCCAAATATATATCTTTTTCAATTAGACTATACCACAACTGCCCTATGCCTTTGTACATTCCATTGCTCGGTTCGTCCCCGCACGACGCACGGGAGCCCGTTCCCCTCCTCCCTTCCATCGAGGTGGGGGGCGGGCGTCTCACTTTCGCGGCCTGCCACGATACCCCATATACCAGTGGGGCGTCCTGGCTTTTGCTGCGGTTTTGCGTCGGTGGGCTTATTCTGCATGACGTTTTCCCACTCTTGTAATAGGAGGATGCCATGCAGTCTTCGCCCTGAAGGTTCCCCTCTACATCCCATTTCCTTTTTGTTCCCAGGATGTTTGGTCCTATTCGGACTCAACATATGCTAGAGCAGTGGTTCTCAACTCCGGTCCTCAGGGCCCACTAACAGGCCAGGTTTGCAAGATAACTGAAATACATCACAGGTGATATCCTTTGCTGCTCAGTGATTGCAGTATTCTAGCCTGCATCTCCCCAAGGTAATACTTAAAATCTGGCCTGTTAGTGGGTCCCGAGGACAGGAGTTGAGAACCACTGTGCTAGAGGATCATTTGTGTGTACTGCGTTTTGTCAAAATGCACCAGCTTTTAGATATATTTTTTCTTGCTGGTTTATGTTGTCATTTTTAGCTCCCACTCAGTTGGATATACAATGGCGTACTTTTTGTGTTTGTGTGCCCCTGTTGGAATGTCAGATGTCAACTCTATCATCATGGGTTGATGCAGTCTGATGTGCTGTGTTTGTTTTTCTTTTTGGTGTTTTGAATATTCTTTCTTAGTGTTTTGCCTATCTTCTACCAGCAGGGGGCGTGGGCTTTGCTTGCGGCATACTGTTTTGGCTGCAGGCCGCCCGCTCCACATGATTGCCTTGCACCAGCAGGGGGCGCGGGCCTTGCCTACAGCATACTGCTTCAGTCGTAGGCTGCCCACTCCACATGCCCTTGCCAATGAGTGCGTCCATGCCACTCAGCAAAATGATGTTGTCAGCCGCCGAGCGGGCGATGCGCATGCTCAGACACACGTCAGCGCGCCGGCTAATGTGACGGCGCGAGTGGCTGACATCATCAGCCGATGAATGCTAGTGCGCAGGGCAGGACTTACCATTGGGCTTGACTGGGCTCAAGCCCATGGGCCCCGCCCAATAGGGGGCCCCGCGCTTGCGCACATTAGCCCCTCTAAACCGGCATTTAAAGCGTGACGGAATGCAGTCTGTGAGAACTAGGCTTGTGCACAACGGAAAAATTTGTTCCGTTTCGGTTCGTTTCTTTCCGGTCCTGTTGATTCGTAATCATTCGTAATTTTGCTAGACGGGATTTTTCGTGTTCGGACTCATTCGTATTTTTGCAAGCGACATTTTTCGTTGAATTTTTTGTTGCTTTATAATTCGTACTTTCGGTAGAGTACGTTGTTTTTCGTTGATTCTGGACACAACTCCTACTTTCGTAACTTTTTTTGGGTTCGTTGATTCGTAATTTTCTGTGTCTCTCTCACGACGACGCTGACTATTATGCCTAATGTGCTTCGAATGGATTTGTACTTTTCGAAATACATAGCGGTTATTTGTAACGATTCGAAATCTCGTATTTTACTTTCGTTTTTTACATGCGGCTATAGCCTCCGCCCCTGTACACCATTTTGAGAGGGTTCAGCACGGTGAGGGAGAAGCAGAGAGCAGAGCAGAGTGTTATTGTGCTTCGAATGGATTAGAAATCTCGTATTTTACTTTCGTTTTTTACATGCGGCTATAGCCTCCGCCCCTGTACACCATTTTGAGAGGGAGTTCAGCACGGTGAAGGAGAAGCAGAGAGCAGAGCAGAGTGAGTGTTATTGTGTTTCCAATGGATTTGTACATTCGTAAGTTTTTTCATAACGAATTATGCCGAAGACATTCGGGCATTCGCTATTTTGCGGTATAATTTATTTCGGATTCGGTTTTATTCGTAATTGCTTTGTTCGGAAATTCGAATGCTTCCGAATGTCCGAAAGTTGCTAAATTCGGACGAATTTCGATTCGTTACGAAACGAATTGCACAAGCCTAGTGAGAACTTCCCCTCTGTCTGGCACAAAGGAGAAGTCTTGCAGTGTTTAGCTCCTTCCACTCTTCCCGATACTCCCCCGTGTGACTAAAGAAGACGTCACAAAAGGGGAGTGAAAGAAAACAGCAGCAGCAGACACAGCAACGAATGGTTATGGCGCAACGGCACATGCGCAAGATTACCGACAGGGACACAGTAAGGGCAGAAGCGACGTCATAAATTGAATTACATAACAGCAGTACAAATGGCTTTCGAGATACCCGGAAATACAGAGAACGAAACCATACTAAAAAAAGGTGTTTGCAGGCCTCGTTTTTGGGGGATATATTGATATGTATTGCATTGCAATGAGCTGTTATAACTTAATAATTGAAAAACTGCAAAAATCGGCCGGGGTTTACTTCCTCTTTAATTTTTCATTAAATTGTTCTATTTAAAGTAATGTATAGAAGGTAGGGCCCGTAAGTGAAGCCCAGGGGCCCCCACCACCCTAAGTCCTGCCCTGCTAGTGCGCGTGTGCGGGCAACTTTTTAAGCCCGCAAATGGCACAATTGTCAGTACAGACGCTGCTCTTGAAGCAATCACACCACAAATCCTGCCTCTCCGATTTTTTGGTAAGTAAGAACTCCGCTCTACTCTATGATTCCTGTTTTTGTGACTGTTTGAATAATCTGGCAGGTAAGAACGTTGCTTTACTTCATGCAGTCCTTCCCTATGAATGTTTACTATTGATGTAAACATATATTCTGTTAGTCAGAGGTCTATTTATTGGCACTCTCATCATGTAATTTGCCCGTATCTTTAACAATTATTTATTTATATATATATATATATATATATATATATATATATATATATATCTATATATATATATATATATATAGATAGATAGATAAATAGATAGATATATATATATATATATATACACTTCATTTAATTTATAATGGTTAATACACATTTTTTAGAGACATATGGCATGTCTGTAGTGTTGAGCGAACCCGAACTGTAAAGTTCGGGTCCGTACCGAACTTTAGCTTTTTCCCGAACCCGAACCCGGACTTTGCGCAAAAGTCCGGGTTCGGGTTCGGCAATCTAATTACGCATTTAGAAATGCTTCAGGGGCCAGCCAATCACCTTTTGATTAGCTGGTGTGCCCTTAGAGGCCATCATAGCCATGCCTACTAATGGCATGGCTGTGATTGGTCAGTGCAACATGTGACCCAGCTTCTATATAAGCTAGAGGCACACAGCACACACGTCACTCTGCTTCAGAATAGATAGGGAGAGGATCTAGTCTGCTGCTGCTGCTTTTAGGGAGAGATAGAAAAATACATGAGTTAGTCCTGATTCTGGAATCTGAGGGAAAAGATAGAGACAGTGTAGTGTAGGGCCAGGTTCCTGTTTTTTGCTTTTATGGAGAGAGATATATTTTATATAGGAATAGGAGTCTAGATTCAGAGATATAACTCAGCGATCTGCATAGGTTTACCTGTTTGTGTTACAGTGCAATCTTTTTACACTGCTATGAGCCCAGTGTCAGAGAAAATCTACCTTTTATCTGCAAGCTCAGTGCACCAGCACTGCATATATTACGTTGAGAGATACACCGTTTCCATACAGTGGGTGTATTCTGCTCTTGGAAAAAGATCCATTTAGGACAAAAAAAAGGCACTTTATTGTGCTCTTTTCCAAAAGACCCATTGGGCAAAAAAAAATAAAAAATTCCATTTTATTTTGCTCGTGCAAAAAAAGACCCGTTTAGGGCAAAAAAAAAAAAAATTTGCACTTTAATGTACGCTTGCAAAAAGAGCCATTTAGGGCCACAAAAAATATTTTGCAGTGTGTTATACATATGTGGAGGTGTGTGAAATAAACAATTTATATATAGTTTTCTTCTACTGTGCTATACTAAAAAAAAATATTTTTTTTGAATAGCATTTTCTGCAGTTCTGTAGCTATGCGATTCAGCGGTTACGTACTGTGGGTGTATTGTGGTCTTCCAAAAAACGCCATTTAGGGCCACAAAAAATATTTTGCAGTGTGTTATACATATGTGGAGGTGTGTGAAATAAACAATTTCTAAATAGTTTTCTTCTACTGTGCTATACTAAAAAAAAAAAACATTTTTTTTGAATAGCATTTTCTGCAGTTCTGTAGCTGTGTGATTCAGCGGTTACGTACTGTGGGTGTATTGTGGTCTTCCAAAAAACGCCATTTAGGGCTACAAAAAATATTTTGCAGTGTGTTATACATATGTGGAGGTGTGTGAAATAAACAATTTCTAAATAGTTTTCTTCTACTGTGCTATACTAAAAAAAAAAACTTTTTTTTTGAATAGCATTTTCTGCAGTTCTGTAACTGTGCGATTCAGCGGTTACGTACTGTGGGTGTATTGTGGTCTTCCAAAAAATGCCATTTAGGGCTACAAAAAATATTTTGCAGTGTGTTATACATATGTGGAGGTGTGTGAAATAAACAATTTCTAAATAGTTTTCTTCTACTGTGCTATACTAAAAAAAAAACTTTTTTTTTAATAGCATTTTCTGCAGTTCTGTAGCTGTGCGATTCAGCGGTTACGTACTGTGGGTGTATTGTGGTCTTCCAAAAAACGCCATTTAGGGCCACAAAAAATATTTTGCAGTGTGTTATACATATGTGGAGGTGTGTGAAATAAACAATTTATATATAGTTTTCTTCTACTGTGCTATACAAAAAAAAAAAATTTTTGAATAGCATTTTCTGCAGTTCTGTAGCTGTACGATTCAGCGGTTTCGTACTGTGGGTGTATTGTGGTCTTCCAAAAAACGCCATTTAGGGCCACAAAAAATATTTTGCAGTGTGTTATACATATGTGGAGGTGTGTGAAATAAACAATTTCTAAATAGTTTTCTTCTACTGTGCTATACTAAAAAAACAACATTTTTTTTGAATAGCATTTTCTGCAGTTCTGTAGCTGTGCGATTCAGCGGTTACGTACTGTGGGTGTATTGTGGTCTTCCAAAAAACGCCATTTAGGGCCACAAAAAATATTTTGCAGTGTGTTATACATATGTGGAGGTGTGTGAAATAAACAATTTCTAAATAGTTTTCTTCTACTGTGCTATACTAAAAAAACTAATTTTTTTTAATAGCATTTTCTGCAATTCTGTAGCTGTGCGATTCAGCGGTTACGTACTGTGGGTGTATTGTGGTCTTCCAAAAAACGCCATTTAGGGCCACAAAAAATATTTTGCAGTGTGTTATACATATGTGGAGGTGTGTGAAATAAACAATTTATATATAGTTTTCTTCTACTGTGCTATACAAAAAAAAAATTTTTTTTGAATAGCATTTTCTGCAGTTCTGTAGCTGTACGATTCAGCGGTTACGTACTGTGGGTGTATTGTGGTCTTCCAAAAAACGCCATTTAGGGCCACAAAAAATATTTTGCAGTGTGTTATACATATGTGGAGGTGTGTGAAATAAACAATTTCTAAATAGTTTTCTTCTACTGTGCTATACTAAAAAAACAACATTTTTTTTGAATAGCATTTTCTGCAGTTCTGTAGCTGTGCGATTCAGCGGTTACGTACTGTGGGTGTATTGTGGTCTTCCAAAAAACGCCATTTAGGGCCACAAAAAATATTTTGCAGTGTGTTATACATATGTGGAGGTGTGTGAAATAAACAATTTCTAAATAGTTTTCTTCTACTGTGCTATACTAAAAAAACAACATTTTTTTGAATAGCATTTTCTGCAGTTCTGTAGCTGTGCGATTCAGCGGTTACGTACTGTGGGTGTATTGTGGTCTTCCAAAAAACGCCATTTAGGGCCACAAAAAATATTTTGCAGTGTGTTATACATATGTGGAGGTGTGTGAAATAAGCAATTTCTAAATAGTTTTCTTCTACTGTGCTATACTAAAAAAACAAAAAATTTTTTTAATAGCATTTTCTGCAATTCTGTAGCTGTGCGATTCAGCGGTTACGTACTGTGGGTGTATTGTGGTCTTCCAAAAAACGCCATTTAGGGCCACAAAAAATATTTTGCAGTGTGTTATACATATGTGGAGGTGTGTGAAATAAACAATTTCTAAATAGTTTTCTTCTACTGTGCTATACTAAAAAAACAAAAAAAATTTTTAATAGCATTTTCTGCAGTTCTGTAGCTGTGCGATTCAGCGGTTACGTACTGTGGGTGTATTGTGGTCTTCCAAAAAACGCCATTTAGGGCCACAAAAAATATTTTGCAGTGTGTAATACATATGTGGAGGTGTGTGAAATAAACAATTTATATATAGTTTTCTTCTACTGTGCTCTACTAAAAAAACAACATTTTTTTTGAACAGCATTTTCTGCAGTTCTGTAGCTGTGCGATTCAGCGGTTACGTACTGTGGGTGTATTGTGGTCTTCCAAAAAACGCCATTTAGGGCAACAAAAAATATTTTGCAGTGTGTTATACATATGTGGAGGTGTGTGAAATAAACAATTTCTAAATAGTTTTCTTCTACTGTGCTATACTAAAAAAAAAACATTTTTTTGAATAGCATTTTCTGCAGTTCTGTAGCTGTGCGATTCAGCGGTTACGTACTGTGGGTGTATTGTGGTCTTCCAAAAAACGCCATTTAGGGCCACAAAAAATATTTTGCAGTGTGTTATACATATGTGGAGGTGTGTGAAATAAACAATTTCTAAATAGTTTTCTTCTACTGTGCTATACTAAAAAAACAATTTTTTTTTTAATAGCATTTTCTGCAATTCTGTAGCTGTGCGATTCAGCGGTTATGTACTGTGGGTGTATTGTGGTCTTCCAAAAAACGCCATTTAGGGCCACAAAAAATATTTTGCAGTGTGTTATACATATGTGGAGGTGTGGGAAATAAACAATTTCTAAATAGTTTTCTTCTACTGTGCTATACTAAAAAAAAAAAAAAAAATTTTAATAGCATTTTCTGCAGTTCTGTAGCTGTGCGATTCAGCGGTTACGTACTGTGGGTGTATTGTGGTCTTCCAAAAAACGCCATTTAGGGCCACAAAAAAATATTTTGCAGTGTGTAATACATATGTGGAGGTGTGTGAAATAAACAATTTATATATAGTTTTCTTCTACTGTGCTCTACTAAAAAAACAAAATTTTTTTTGAACAGCATTTTCTGCAGTTCTGTAGCTGTGCAGTTCAGCGGTTACGTACTGTGGGTGTATTGTGGTCTTCCAAAAAACGCCATTTAGGGCCACAAAAATATTTTGCAGTGTGTTATACATATGTGGAGGTGTGTGAAATTAACAATTTCTAAATAGTTTTCTTCTACTGTGCTATACTAAAAAAACAACATTTTTTATTTAATAGCATTTTCTGCAGTTCTGTAGCTGTGCGATTCAGCGGTTACGTACTGTGGGTGTATTGTGGTCTTCCAAAAAACGCCATTTAGGGCCACAAAAATATTTTGCAGTGTGTTATACATATGTGGAGATGTGTGAAATAAACAATTTATATATAGTTTTCTTCTACTGTGCTATACAAAAAAAACAAAATTTTTTTTAATAGCATTTTCTGCAGTTCTGTAGCTGTGCGATTCAGCGGTTACGTACTGTGGGTGTATTGTGGTCTTCCAAAAAACGCCATTTAGGGCCACAAAAAATATTTTGCAGTGTGTTATACATATGTGGAGGTGTGTGAAATAAACAATTTCTAAATAGTTTTCTTCTACTGTGCTATACTAAAAAAAAAACATTTTTTTTGAATAGCATTTTCTGCAGTTCTGTAGCTGTGCGATTCAGCAGTTACGTACTGTGGGTGTATTGTGGTCTTCCAAAAAACGCCATTTAGGGCCAGAAAAAATATTTAGCAGTTTGTTATACATATGTGGAGGTGTGTGAAATAAACAATTTATATATAGTTTTCTTCTATTGTGCTATACTAAAAAAACAACATTTTTTTTTAATAGCATTTTCTGCAGTTCTGTAGCTGTGCGATTCAGCGATTACGTACTGTGGCTGTGTTCTGCTCTTCCAAAAACACCCATTTAGGGCAACAGCCTAAATTTGGAAAATATGAGGAGAAGGTCAAAGGGACGTGGTGGCCCCGGTCGTGGTGCTGCTGGTGGAGCTCCTGTTGCAGGGAGAGGACGTGGTGGATCTGTGCCAGATACACGCACAAGTGAAACACCTTCCTCAGGTGCGAGTAGGCGACCGAGCCTGCGGCGGTATTTTGTCGCGCCTAATGAGGCTGTACGAATGTTTAGGCCAGGAAAAGTACAGGCGATAGTAGATTGGGTTTCTGACAGTGCCTCGGGTTCCTTCACATTGTCTCCCACCCACTCTTCTGATGAAAGATCAGAGTTGGCACCTGAAACCCATGTCCATCAGTCTTTCACCTCACCCCCTTGCAAATCAGCCAAGCAGTCTGAGCCCCAAATCATGCAGCAGTCTCTTCTGCTTTTCGATGACTCTGTTAGCAGGGTTTCCCAGGGCCATCCACCTAGCCCTGCCCCAGAAGTGGAAGAGATTGAGTGCACCGATGCCCAACCACTTATGTTTCATGATGAGTACATGGGAGGACCATCGCAGCACGTCTCGGATGATGACGAAACACAGGTGCCAACTGCTGCTGCTTTCGCAATTGTGCAGACAGACAAGGAGGGCAGGGGTGAAGACTGGGTGGAAGATGATGTGGAGGACGATGAGGTCCTCGACCCCACATGGAATCAACGTTATGCAGGTGACCAGTGTAGTTTGGAGGAAGAGGCGGTGGTCGCACAGAGCCACCAGTACAGCAGAAGAGGGAGCAGGGTGCAAAAGCGGAGCGTCCGTCCCCTAGACAGTATGTCTGCTACTGCCCAACGCAGCAAGGGACCGAGCACACCAAAGCCAGGTCCAAGGAGTTCCCTAGCGTGGCAGTTCTTCACACAATGTGCTGATGACAAGACACGAGTAGTGATGAGCCGAACACCCCCGGGTTCGGTTCGCACCAGAACCCGCGAACGGACCGAAAGTTTGCACGAACATTAGAACCCTATTAAATACAATGGATGCGAACGTTCGGATTCTAAAGTGCTAATTATAACGACTATTATCCATGTTATTGTCCTAAACAGAGTTTGGGAACCCGGGTTCTGCACCAGAGGACATGTATCAATGCAAAAAGAAGTTTTAAAAACGGACGTTTTCCGGGAGCAGTCATTTTAATGATGCATAAAGTGAAAAAAAAAAAGTCAAATATTCCTTTAAATATTGTACCTGGGGGGTGTCTAAAGTATGCCTGTGAAGTGCCACGTGTTTCCCGTGTTTAGAACTGTCCCTGCACAAAATAACATTTCTAAAGGAAAAAAAAAGCCATTTAAAACCCCAGCCCAGCCCAGCCCAGCCCAGCCCCTTTGGGTCTTGTATGGATATTAAGGGGAACCCCGCACACAAAATAAAAAAGGCCCTATATACTCTGAACAGCCGTATACAGGCGGTGCATACAAGACAGGGACTGTAGGTTTGTTCTTATGTAGAATCTGTTTGTAATTTTGAACAGCTACATTGTTTAAGTGTAGCTCCAGGCCAAATACCTCTTTTTAAGCTTTTTGGAAAACATAGGGAAGGGTTATCACCCCTGTAACATTTTTTTTGCTGTCTGTGCCCCTGTTCAGAACATTTCACCTCACTTTGCGTCCCAATGACAACTGTTTTTGAAATGTGGTGTTTTTATTGAAACAAGGATTGGTGATAAAGCATCAGTAGAGAGGAGACACCTTTCTCCCATATTAATTCTTACAGGAGAGAATTTTCCTTCCAAGGGGTAGATTTCCTCTCACTTCCTGTTGTCTTCTTCCGTTTGCAAGTAGTAGTCGTTTGTAAGTTGGATGTTTGAAAGTAGGGACCTGCCGTATATACTCTGCAGAAATTGGCCCCTTAGGTGTTGGTGTTGGCACAACACTGTAAGCACTCACAGTTACTCTTGGTGGGTGCTGGAACGCCCTGCTGTCAACTATTATATCAGGAATTGTAATAGCATATAATTGTTGAACAGTGGTAGTAAAAATTGGGCCTTTGATGGTGGTGCTGGTGCCACAACACTGTAAGGCCTGACAGTTACTCTTGGTGGGCGCAGCAATGGGCCCTGCTGTGAATTATTAGATCAATAATTATAATTGCATGCCCCTGTTGAACAGGGGCTGAAAAATTGGGCCTTTGGTGGTGGTGGTGTTGACACAACACTGTAAGGCCTGACAGTTACTCTTGGTGGGCGCAGCAATGGGCCCTGCTGTGAATTATTAGATCAATAATTATAATTGCATGCCCCTGTTGAACAGGGGCTGAAAAATTGGGCCTTTGGTGGTGGTGGTGATGGTGGTGCTGGTGCCACAACACTGTAAGGCCTGACAGTTACTCTTGGTGGGCGCAGCAATGGGCCCTGCTGTGAATTATTAGATCAATAATTATAATTGCATGCCCCTGTTGAACAGGGGCTGAAAAATTGGGCCTTAGGCACTGGTGGCACAACACTGCAACCCCTCACAGATACTGTACTTGGAGCACAGCAATGAGGCCTGTTGCAAAGTATTGCATCAAAAATTTTAATTACACGCCCCTGTTAAACAGGGGCTGAAAAATTGGGCCTTAGTCACTGGTGGCGTCACCCATAAACCAAAATGATCTTCCAAGCTATCATCATTAATCGTATCATTGAGGAGGAGGAGGAGGATAGCCAGTCAACATAACAGCACAGGCACTCAGCATCAGCATCAGTCTTGAAGGGATGTGACATTTTAAAATCAATTAGTCTGTTATATCAGCATCAGATGTGTGGTAGCTGGTGGTGATCCAAGACTGGTTCATCTTGATGAAAGTCAGTCGATCAACCGAGTCGGTGGACAGGCGCACCCTGTGATCCGTGACAAATCCTCCAGCAGCACTGAATGTGCGTTCTGAAAGAACGCTGGATGCAGGACAAGCCAGTAGCTCAATTGCATACTGTGCAAGCTCTGGCCAGTGATCCATCCTCAAGACCCAGTAAGCCAGAGGATTTTCGGTGGGGAAGGTGTCCAAGTCTGACCTTGCCCCTAGGTATTCCTGCACCATGTATATCAGACGCTGGCGATGGTTGCTGGAACCGATCATACTTTGGGGCTGCGGACTAAAGAATTGTCTGAACGCATCGGTCAGACGGCCACCTTCCCCACCGCTCCTTCTTTGACTGCCCGAAGCCTCAGCAACTCGTTGTCCAGGACCAGGAGTTTGTAACCTCCCAGTCTCTGGGAACGCGTTGCACAGACCTTTCTGCAAGGCCTCCCGGAGTTGTCTCATCCTCTGCTCCCTCTGCGACGGTAACATAAGGTCCGCAACCTTACCCTTGTACCGTGGATCAAGGAGAGTGGCCAGCCAGTAATGGTCCCTCTCCTTGATCCGAAGAATACGAGGATCCTTCCGCAGACTTTGCAGGATCAGGGAGGCCATGCAGCGTAGGTTAGCTGAGGCATTCAGTCCGGAGTCCTCTGGGTCACTAAGGACGACATGATCCCCAGCCACCTCCTCCCAGCCACGTACAAGTCCACTGGTTTCTTGGGACTGTAAATCATCCCTAAAAGACTGCTGCTGATGATGCTATGTGCCAGCCTCCACCTCCATGCTGACACAATCCTCCTCCTCCTCCTCCTCCTCTTCCTGTGCGATGGGTGGGACAGAAGGAACACTGTCTGGGTAAAGGGGGCCTTGAGAGGCAAGGAAGTCCTCCTCTTCCTGCCTCTGTTCTGCCTCAAGTGACCTGTCCATTATTCCACGCAGCGTGTGCTCCAACAGGTGGACAAGAGGTACAGTGTCACTGATGCATGCACTGTCACTGCTCACCATCCTCGTGGCCTCCTCAAATGGTGCCAGGACAGTGCATGCATCCCTGATCATGCCCCACTGGCGTGGTGAAAAAAACCCGAGCTCCCCTGACCCTGTCCTGGTGCCGTAGTCGCACAGGTACTCATTGATGGCCCTCTGCTGCGTGTGCAGCCACTGCAGCATGGCCAACGTTGAGTTCCACCTGGTGGGCATGTCACATATAAGGCGGTTCTTGGGCAGGTTCAACTCCTTTTGCAGCTCAGCCAGGCGAGCACTGGCATTATAAGATCTGCGGAAATGCACACAGACTTTCCTGGCCTGCCTCAGGACATCCTGTAAGCCCGGGTACCTGCCCAAGAACCGCTGCACCACCAGGTTAAGGACGTGAGCCATACAGGGCACATGGGTCAGTTGTCCCTGTCGGAGGGTGGAGAGGAGGTTGGTGCCATTGTCGCAAACCACCATTCCTGGCTTAAGCTGGCGTGGCGTCAACCACCTCTCGGCCTGCCCCTGCAGAGCAGACAGGACCTCTGCCCCAGTGTGGCTCCTGTCCCCCAAACACACCAGCGCAAGCACGGCATGGCATCTTTTTGCCTGCGTACTTGCGTAGCCCCTTGAACGCCTACGGAGCACCGCTGGTTCCGAGGACAAACCACAGGAAGAGGCCATGGAGGAAGAAGAAGAGGAGGGGGTGAAGGAGAGAGGTGTGTCACAACCAGTAGTAGCATTTTGGAGGCGTGGCGGTGGAACAACCTCCAACACTACTGCACCTTGTCCTGCATCCTTCCCAGCTGCCAAAAGAGTGACCCAATGGGCCGTGAAAGAAAGGTAACGTCCCTGTCCATGCCTGCTGGACCATGAGTCAGCGGTAATATGCACCTTACCGCTGACCGCCCTGTCCAGCGAGGCCAAGACATTGCCTTCCACATGCCTGTAGAGAGCCGGAATCGCCTTCCGTGAGAAAAAGTGGCGTTTGGGAACCTGCCACTGAGGAACCGCACATTGCACAAACTCACGGAAGGGGGCCGAGTCTACCAACTGAAAAGGCAGCAGTTGAAGCGCTAGCAATTTAGCCAAGCTAGCATTCAACCGCTGGGCATGTGGATGGCTTGGAGTGAACTTCTTTCGATGGTCCAGCAGCTGGGGCAGGGAAATTTGCCTGCTAGAATCGGACGTCGGTGTACTGCTAGCAGAGTGGCCGCAAGTACTTGGCTGTGACACACCTAATTCTACACCTTCATTCCTCTCAGTGCAGGTTTCAGAGAGGACTGATGCTATAGTGGGGTTGGAGATCCCAGCTCATGCGGTGCAAGGAGAGGTCCGCTTTGTTCTTTGGTGTGGGTCTTTAAGGTAGGCTTGCCAACAAGCTGCATGGCAGGTCAACATATGTCTGATCAAGCATGTGGTGCCCAAGCGGCTGATGTTTTGGCCACTTGATATACGCTTGAGACATATGTTGCAAACAGCAGCTGTGCGATCTGATGCACTCGCCTCAAAAAAGGCCCACACCAAAGAACTTTTTGAATGACGGGCAGAGGCAGCGCCCTGCACAGGCGGAGCTCTGCGGTGTGATTCCGTCGGTGTGCTGCCCATACGCTGGCCACCCAAGGGCATCCTGCCTCGTTGGAGATGTGCCTCCTCCTCATCCTCCTCCTCCTCCTCTCTCCTATTAGGCACCCACGTGGAGTCAGTGACCTCATCATCCCCTCCCTCCTCATCACTGGAGCCAATCTGGCAGTATGCTGCAGCTGCTGGAGCATGACTGCCAGATTGGTGTCCTTCTATAACATACCCTCTCTCTGCTCTCACGCTACTGCCTTCCTCTAGCTGGGTATCATCATCAGATGCTTCGAAACGCTGGGCATCCTCCTGGAGCATGTACCCAACACTGTGCTCAAACAGTTCGGGGGACTCCTCAGGAGGAGGACATGGTGGGTCTAGGGAAGGAGTGACTAATGATGACATTGATACCAGAGAAGAGGACGCTTTGGCAGCTGCTTTGCCAGTACCCTGAGCCTGGGTGAGAGAGGATGAGGAGGATGAGGTGGGCTTGGTCATCCACTCTACCAAGTCTTCGACATGATGTGGCTCAACATGTCCAGCTGCCGAAAAGAAGGACAAGCGTGTCCCATGGCCACGTGCTGATGACAATGCACCGCGTCCACGACCAGCACTGTTGCCCCCAGACACAGAGCCTGCTTGCCCTCTTTTTTTGCCTCCTGACTGTCTGCCTCTCCTTGTTTGCCTTCCAGACATTTTAATGGATGGCCTGCAGGGAGATGGGAAAAACAGCAATAAGGGCTACCTTCAGGTGTATACTGTGCAGGAGGCTTAGCAACAAAGACACTGACACTGTCCCCTGCCTATCCTTCTCTGTCCCTAAACACAAGGATGTGCAATATGCTTCAGCAAGATTGGTTTAGCACAGAATAGCACACTGATAGTTTCCCCGAGTGTCCTTCTCTGTCCCTAAACTCAAGGATTTCAAATATGGTTCAGCAAGATTGGTTTAGGACAGAATAGCACACTGACACTTTCCCTCACTGTCCTTCTCTGTCCCTACAAACAAGATTTAGCACAGAATAGCACACTGATAGTTTCCACGAGTGTCCTTCTCTGTCCCTAAACTCAAGGATTTCAAATATGGTTCAGCAAGATTGGTTTAGCACAGAATAGCACACTGATAGTTTCCCTCACTGTCCTTCTCTGTCCCTACAAACAAGGATTAGCACAGAATAGCACACTGATAGTTTCCACGAGTGTCCTTCTCTGTCCCTAAACTCAAGGATTTCAAATATGGTTCAGCAAGATTGGTTTAGAACAGAATAGCACACTGACAGTTTCCCCGAGTGTCCTTCTCTGTCCCTAAACTCAAGGATTTCAAATATGGTTCAGCAAGATTGGTTTAGGACAGAATAGCACACTGACATTTTCCCTCACTGTCCTTCTCTGTCCCTACAAACAAGATTTAGCACAGAATAGCACACTGATAGTTTCCACGAGTGTCCTTCTCTGTCCCTAAACTCAAGGATTTCAAATATGGTTCAGCAAGATTGGTTTAGAACAGAATAGCACACTGACAGTTTCCCTCACTGTCCTTCTCTGTCCCTATAAACAAGGATTAGCACAGAATAGCACACTGATAGTTTCCACGAGTGTCCTTCTCTGTCCCTAAACTCAAGGATTTCAAATATGGTTCAGCAAGATTGGTTTAGGACAGAATAGCACACTGACACTTTCCCTCACTGTCCTTCTCTGTCCCTACAAACAAGATTTAGCACAGAATAGCACACTGATAGTTTCCACGAGTGTCCTTCTCTGTCCCTAAACTCAAGGATTTCAAATATGGTTCAGCAAGATTGGTTTAGCACAGAATAGCACACTGATAGTTTCCCTCACTGTCCTTCTCTGTCCCTACAAACAAGGATTAGCACAGAATAGCACACTGATAGTTTCCAGGAGTGTCCTTCTCTGTCCCTAAACTCAAGGATTTCAAATATGGTTCAGCAAGATTGGTTTAGAACAGAATAGCACACTGACAGTTTCCCCGAGTGTCCTTCTCTGTCCCTAAACTCAAGGATTTCAAATATGGTTCAGCAAGATTGGTTTAGCACAGAATAGCACACTGATAGTTTCCCTCACTGTCCTTCCCTGTCCCTACAAACAAGGATTAGCACAGAATAGCACACTGATAGTTTCCACGAGTGTCCTTCTCTGTCCCTAAACTCAAGGATTTCAAATATGGTTCAGCAAGATTGGTTTAGCACAGAATAGCACACTGATAGTTTCCCTCACTGTCCTTCTCTGTCCCTACAAACAAGGATTAGCACAGAATAGCACACTGATAGTTTCCACGAGTGTCCTTCTCTGTCCCTAAACTCAAGGATTTCAAATATGGTTCAGCAAGATTGGCTTAGAACAGAATAGCACACTGACAGTTTCCCCGAGTGTCCTTCTCTGTCCCTAAACTCAAGGATTTCAAATATGGTTCAGCAAGATTGGTTTAGGACAGAATAGCACACTGACACTTTCCCTCACTGTCCTTCTCTGTCCCTACAAACAAGATTTAGCACAGAATAGCACACTGATAGTTTCCACGAGTGTCCTTCTCTGTCCCTAAACTCAAGGATTTCAAATATGGTTCAGCAAGATTGGTTTAGAACAGAATAGCACACTGACAGTTTCCCTCACTGTCCTTCTCTGTCCCTACAAACAAGGATTAGCACAGAATAGCACACTGATAGTTTCCACGAGTGTCCTTCTCTGTCCCTAAACTCAAGGATTTCAAATATGGTTCAGCAAGATTGGTTTAGGACAGAATAGCACACTGACACTTTCCCTCACTGTCCTTCTCTGTCCCTACAAACAAGATTTAGCACAGAATAGCACACTGATAGTTTCCACGAGTGTCCTTCTCTGTCCCTAAACTCAAGGATTTCAAATATGGTTCAGCAAGATTGGTTTAGCACAGAATAGCACACTGATAGTTTCCCTCACTGTCCTTCTCTGTCCCTACAAACAAGGATTAGCACAGAATAGCACACTGATAGTTTCCACGAGTGTCCTTCTCTGTCCCTAAACTCAAGGATTTCAAATATGGTTCAGCAAGATTGGTTTAGCACAGAATAGCACACTGATAGTTTCCCTCACTGTCCTTCTCTGTCCCTACAAACAAGATTTAGCACAGAATAGCACACTGATAGTTTCCACGAGTGTCCTTCTCTGTCCCTAAACTCAAGGATTTCAAATACGGTTCAGCAAGATTGGTTTAGAACAGAATAGCACACTGACAGTTTCCCTCACTGTCCTTCTCTGTCCCTACAAACAAGGATTAGCACAGAATAGCACACTGACACTTTCCCTCACTGTCCTTCTCTGTCCCTACAAACAAGATTTAGCACAGAATAGCACACTGACACTTTCCCTCACTGTCCTTCTCTGTCCCTAAAAACAAGGTTTAGCACAGAATGACACACTGACACTCTCCCTACCTATCCTTCTCTGTCCCTAAACACAAGGAATCCAGGATTAGTAAAGGAAAAAAATGACACTGTCCCTGCCTATGCTTCTCTTTCCCTGCTCCGGAACACACTACACAAGGCCGCTGCGCTGGCGGCCTTTTATAGTGTGGGGCGTGTACTAAACCCCCTCAGCAATAATTGGCCACAGGCATCCTGCCTGTGGCCAATCATTGCTCTCCTCGCTGCCGGCGCTGTGATTGGCCAAGCATGCGGGGTCACAGTGCATGCTTAGCCAATCACAGCGCCTGGATGACACTGCGATGGCGTAGTGCATTGTGGGCCGTTCGCGTCACTCGAATTTGGCGCGAACGGCCCAAATCGTTCAATCTTCGTCGAACGATCGAACAGCCGATGTTCGAGTCGAACGTATGTTCGACTCGAACACGAAGCTCATCCCTAGACACGAGTGGTTTGCACGCTGTGCAATCAGAGCCTGAAGCGAGGCATAAACGTTCTCAACCTGAGCACAACCTGCATGACCAGGCATCTAAGTGCAAAGCACGAGCTGCAGTGGAGTAGACACCTCAAAAACCAAGAAAGGTCTCTGGCTCCTCCTGCTTCCTCTTCTGCTGCAGTCTCGGCCTCTTCATCCACCTCTGTAGTGACAGTGGCACCTGCCACCCCGCAAACAGAGGATCTGCCAGCAACACTACCACCTGGGTCATCAACCATCTCCACAATGTCCCATGGAAGCGTTCAGCTCTCTATCTCCCAAACATTGGAGCGGAAGAGGAAGTACCCCCCTAGCCACCCGCGATCCCTGGCCCTGAATGCCAGCATTTCAAAACTCCTGGCCTTTGAAATGCTGTCATTCCGTCTGGTGGAGACGCAGAGTTTTAAAAGCCTGATGGCATTGGCTGTCCCACAGTACATCGTGCCCAGCCACCACTACTTTTCCAGGCGAGCCATCCCTTCCCTGCACAACCAAGTGGGGGACAAAATCAGGTGTGCACTGCGCAACGCCATCTGTGGCAAGGTCCACCTAACTACGGATGCGTGGACCAGTAAGCACGGTCAGGGACGTTATATCTCCCTAACAGCACACTGGGTAAATGCAGTGGCGGCTGGGCCTGAGGCAGATAGCAGTTTGGCGCATGTCCTTCCACCACCGAGGATTGCAGGGCGCTTCAGTTTGCCTCCTGTTGCTAACTCCTCCTACTCCGCTTCCTCATCCTCTACCGCCTCCTCATCCGGTCAGCGTAACACCTTCACCACCAACTTCAGCACAGCCAGGGGTAAACGACAGCAGACAGTTTTAAAACTTTCCTGTTTGGGGGAAAAACCCCACACCGCGCAGGAGTTGTGGAGGGACATGGAACAACAGACCAATGAGTGGTTGCTGTCAGTGAGCCTCAAGCCCGGCCTGGTGGTGTGCGATAATGGGCGAAATCTCGTAGCAGCTCTGGGCCTAGCCGGTTTGATGCACATCCCTTGCCTGGCGCATGTGCTGAACTTGGTGGTCCAGCGGTTCCTTAAAAATTACCCCAATATGCCAGAGCTGCTGCAGAAAGTGCGGGCTGTGTGTGCGCACTTTCGGCGTTCTCACCCTGCTGCTGCTCGCCTGTCAGCGCTGCAGCGTAACTTCGGCCTTCCCGCTCACTGCCTCATATGTGACGTGCCCACAAGGTGGAACTCCACCTTGCACATGCTGGCCAGACTGTGCGAGCAGCAGCAGGCGATAGTGGAGTTTCAGCTGCAGCAATCACGCGTGAGTCGCTCTGCGGAACAGCACCACTTCTCCACCAATAACTGGGCCTCCATGCGAGACCTGTGTGCCTTGTTGCGCTGTTTCGAGTACTCCACCAACATGGCCAGTGCCAATGATGCCGTTCTCAGCGTTACTATCCCAGTTCTATGCCTCCTTGAAAAAACGCTTCGGGCGATGATGGAAGAGGATGTGGCACAGGAGGATGAGGAGGAGGAGGAGGAAGCGGGATCATTTCAAAGGCTTTCAGGGCAGTCTTTCACAAGTGGTTACGAGGGTGGGTTCCTGCACCAACAAATGCCAGGTACACAATTGTCCGGCAGAAAGGGCACAGTTCTGGAGGATGACGAGGTGGAGGAGGAGATGGAGGAGGAGGAGGAGGAGGAGCCATGTTCACAGCAGGGTGGCACCCAGACCAGCTCGTGGCCATCACTGGTGCGTGGCTGGGGGGATACAGAGGACACAGACGATACACCTCCCACAGAGGACAGCTTTTCTTTGCCTCTGGGCAGCCTGGCACACATGAGCGATTACATGCTGCAGTGTTTCCGCAATGACCGCCGAGTTGCCCACATTTTAACTGGTGCTGATTACTGGGTGGCCACCCTGCTGGATCCCCGTTACAAGGACAACGTACCGTCCTTAATTTCCTCACTGGAGCGGGATCGTAAGATGCGCGAGTACAAGCGCGCGCTGGTAGACGCGCTGCTGGTGGCATTCCCACCTGACAGCGGGCGTACGGTGGAAGCACAAGGCGAAGGCAGAGGAGGAGGAAGAGGTCGCCAATGCAGCCGGGGCACCGGCAGCACCTCAGAAGGCAGGGTTAGCATGGCCGAAATGTGGAAAAGCTTTGTCAGCACGCCACAACAACCAGCACCACCAGCTGAGATGGAACGTCTTAGCAGGAGGCAGCATTTCACCAACATGGGTGAGCAGTATGTGTCCACAGGCCTACACGTACTGGATGACGGGTCTGCCCCCTTTAACTTCTGGGTCTCCAAATTGGGCACATGGCCTGAGCTTGCCCTTTATGCCTTGGAGGTGCTGGCCTGCCCTGCAGCCAGTGTATTATCTGAACGTGTATTTAGCACGGCAGGGGGCGTTATCACAGACAAGCGCAGCCGCCTGTCCAGAGCCAATGTGGACAAGCTCACGTTCATTAAAATGAACCAGGCATGGATCCCACAGGACTTGTCCGTACCTTCTGCAGAATAGACATGTATACCGGTGTTGTGACAAAAACTGTCCGGCCATCGGATTGTGTCGGCCCGTACTGCGAAGGCGCAGCGCTTGCGCAGTACAGAGGACAAGGAGATTCACAAAATCTCCGAAGATGAACGGCGCCTGCGCCGTGAGTGCAGGTTCAAGCCCACCATCCAAGTGGATATACGGTAGCACATAGTAACAGGGCCCCTCACGGGCTCGCTTCGATCGCCACGCTTCGGGCACGGCCTCACTTGGCTCGGCTTGAACCACGGATGGTGTGGCCTTCACCTGAACTCACCACGCAGGCGCCGTTCGTCTTGGGAGATTTTCAAAATCCACTTGTCCTACATACTGAGCAAGCGCAGTACAGGGTGGACACTATTTGATGGGGGACAGAATTCGACACATCACTGGCCTTACCCAGCCATTGTTGTATTTTTGAACCAGTGTTGGCTACCTCGTCCTCCTCCACCGCCACTTCCACCTACACAGCCACATCCACCGCCACCTCAACCTCCTACTCCATATGGACCTCGTCCTCCTAGGTCAAGATTATAATTTTTATTTTATTTTTTTGTAGCGCACAGATTCTTTCCCCCTTACCTGCCTTTATGTTGTTGGCTCCTCGCAGGAGGGAGAAAGGCACACCGCACTACCAGCCCGTACCCTCCTATATAAAGAGGTTGAGCGGTGTACTTGACGGGCCGTGTCCACAGCCGGAGTCAAAACTCCTCCAGAGGATGATTCTCACCTCTACTGTAGGTAGAGGCAAGTCCTTTAATTCCCAGTAAAGTCAATGTCCACACCAGCTGAAATTACAACTCTTATTCTCTCATGGCAAAATAAATTGTACTCGGATAGAAAAGGTTAGAGCAAAGAAACAGGACAGATTAAGGTGTGGAGGAGGTCCAGGCACAAACGTAGCACATACACTTCACTGCTTAGGTTTCTCAAACAGTTTTAGGTGCACGGTCTCTGCCACAGACCTTGAGGTTGGTCTCTGCCACAGACCGGGTGTACAAGGCCCCTGCCACGGACCTGGAGAACTTTGGTCTCTGCCACAGACCAGGATGTATAAGGCCCCTGCCACGGGCCGGGTGAATAAGGCCTCTGATACAGTCAAGATGACCTTGAGCTTCTCCTTCTACGAACCTAGCCCATATCAAGGGGAAGACATTTCTCCAGGGAGTCAACAGACCCTTCCTTCACCGTGACTCCTGCATCGGTCCATCAGAATGATCCTCCCTTCCCTGGAACAGGGTCCCCTACACGAGGCGGCACCCTAAGACTCCTCAACCCTTAGCGGACTCCAGACGAAGCGTCCCGCCCGCAGATCCCAACAACCAACGGCCAGGGTTGTCGGGAAGAGGCCCTGTCCTCATCAACATGGGCACCGGGTTTTTTGGGTGGGGGGGGCCGCAGGGCGCCTCCCTGCCCCAAAGCACTCACCCCCCATGTTGAGGGCATGCGGCCTGGTACGGTTCAGGAGGGGGGGGGGGCGCTCGCTCGTCCCCACCCCCTTTCCTGACCGGCTGGGCTGCGTGCTCGGATAAGGGTCTGGTGTGGATTTGGGGGGGACCCCCATGCCGTTTTTTCGGCGTAGTTGTTCCCCTTTAAATCCATACCAGACCCAAGGGCCTGGTATGCTCTTGGAAGGGGAACCCATGCCGTTTTTTTATTTCAAATTTGCCGTGGAGTTCCCCCTCAAGATCAGCAGAGCGCAAGTCGCATGCCAAAGTCGGATCATGCAAGACGGCGTTCGGACTTTGATCCGACTTCAATGATATTCAATGGAGTGAAGTAGGATCAAAGTCGGACCAAAGTAGTACAGGGAGCATTTTCAAAGTCGGTCCGACATGTGTCGGACCAGTTAAGACGGCTCCCATAGGGAAACATTCATTTTCACACGTCATACGACATGAGCTCCCAATGTCGGAAGCGTTTGTCGCACCAGTGTGAACCCGGCCTCAAAGTTCAACATGGCACATCATGGCAAAGAACTCTCTGAGGATCTTAAAAGAAGAATTGTTGCTCTACATGACGATGGCCTAGACCAGTGGTCTCCAAACTGCGGCCGAGGGCCGGATGCGGCCCTTTGCTTGCCTTTATCCGGCCCTTGGGGCACTATCTCTACCACTGATACGAGACCATATTCTGCCATTTGACACCACTAATGGGGCACTATTCCTCCCTATGATACCAGCAATGGGGCACTATTCCTCCCCCTAATACCAGATGTTTACTTCCACTGATGCCAGGAAAATTTCCAATCCCGGTGGCCAAAGTCCGGCCCTCCAAGAGTCCGAAGGACAATAAATCGGCCCTTTGTTTAGAATGTTTGGAGACCCCTGGCCTAGACTATAAGAAGATTGCTAAGACCCTGAAACTGAGCTGCAGCACAGTGGCCAAGACCATACAGCGGTTTACCAGGACAGGTTCCACTCAGAACAGGCCTCACCATGGTCGACCAAAGAATCTGAGTGCATGTGCTCAGCATCATATCCAGAAGTTGTCTTTGGGAAATAGATGTATGAATGATGCCAGCATTGCTGCAGAGGTTAAAGGGGTTGGGGGTCAGCCTGTCAGTGCTCAGACCAAATGCCGCACACTGCATCAAATTGGTCTGCATGGCTGTTGTCCCAGAAGGAAGCCTCTTCTAAAGATGATGCACAAGAAAGCCCGCAAACAGTTTGTTGAAGACAAGCAGACTAAGGACATGGATTACTGGAACCATGTCCTGTGGTCTAATGAGACCAAGATAAACTTATTTGGTTCAGATGGTGTCAAGCATGTGTGGCGGCAACCAGGTGAGGAGTACAAAGACAAGTGTGTCTTGCCTACAGTCAAGCATGGTGGTGGGAGTGTCATGGTCTGGGGCTGCATGAGTGCTGCCAGCACTGGGCAGCTACAGTTCATTGAGGGAACCATGAATGCCAACATGTACTGTGACATACAGAGCATGATCCCCTCCCATTTGGAGACTGGGTCACAAGGCAGTATTCCAACATGATAACAAGCCCAAACACGCCTCCATGACGACCACTGCCTTGCTAAAGAAGCTGAGGTGATGGGTGATGGAGGTGGCCAAGCATGTCTCCAGACCTAAACCCTATTGAGTATCTGTGAGGCATCATCAAACAGAAGGTGGAGGAGCGCAAGGTCTCTAACATCCACCAGCTCCGTGATGTCATCATGGAGGAGTGGAAGAGGACTCCAGTGGCAACCTGTGAAGCTCTGGTGAACTCCATGCCCAAGAGGGTTAAGGCAGTGCTGGAAAATAATGGTGGCCACACAAAATATTGACACTTTGGGCCCAATTTGGACATTTTCACTTAGTGTTGTACTCACCTTTGTTGCCAATGGTTTAGTCATTAATGGCTGTGTTGAGCTATTTTGAGAGGACAGAAAATGTACACTGCTATACAAGCTGTACACTCACTACTTTACATTGTAGCAAAGTGTCATTTCTTCAGTGTTGTCACATGAAAAGGTATAATAAATATTTTCAAAAATGTGAGGAGTGTACACTTTTTTGAGATACTGTGTGTGTGTATTGTGAGGGGGTTAGCTCGGCAGCGGGTGTGTGTGACCCCCGGGATGGGCTCCCCACACAAAAACAGGCCCAGCAAACGGAGGTTGTGGTTTTCAAAATCAAAAAGGTGCGGTTTATTTTCTATTTACAGTGACAAAACACAGCAAAGCAAAAGAAACATAAACAAAATAAATCCTGGTCAACTTGACCTCTGACTAAACATACAGGTTTCCTACCTAACAACTGGGATCAGCCTAGTGCTGTCCTAGTCCCTAAGTCCCTGGTTTTAAATGTCCAAGCAAATAGCCACACAGGCTTTGTCTCACCGCACAGGGGTTCACTCTCCCTAGACAGTCCACACAGGTCTGGGTCCAGGCATGAGCAAACATCTAATGAAGCTGGGAGTTCTTATAGAGGCCTAAATGAGCTGACAAGCTTCAGCTGGTCTCATCAACTCCCTGTCTGCACGACGCCCCACACTCTCCCTAGAGGTATGAGTCATCCATGAGCCCACTAGCCTCAGCTGGGCTTATACAACTCTCCACCTAGTTGTATAAGTCGGCGTAAAGCCTGAATCTGGGCGAAATATATCTACCCCCCTGGATGCAACCAGGTGACTTTACCTTCCTGCTGTCACATACCCCCCCCTCTTGTTTTAACCTCGGGGTTGGAACACCAGCAATCAGGCATTCATGTACTCGAGACAAAGCATCCACATTCCCCATTTGAACGCCAGGGCGATGCTTTACTGTGAAGTTGAATTCCTGGAGGGCCAGGAACCACCTATTCACTCTTCTATTTGTTTCCTTGTTTTGAGCCATCCACTTTAACGGAGCGTGATCCGTAACCATGTCAAAGTGCCTACCTAGCAGGTAGTACCGAAGGGAATCTAGAGCCCACTTCACCGCTAAACACTCCTTTTCAACGGTGGCGTAATTTACCTCATGGGACTTCAACTTCCTGCTGAGGTAAATGACTGGGTGCTCTTCCCCGTTCCAGACCTGGGACAATACTGCTCCTAACCCCACATCTGACGCATCACTTTGTACGACAATGTCTTTAGAGAAGTCGGGTGAGTACAACACTGGCTGGCTACATAAGGCTTGTTTCAAGAATTGGAATGCTGCCTCAGCCTCGGGGGTCCATTTAATCATGACCGACCCTTTCCCCTTCGTCAGGTTGGTTAGGGGCACAGCCTTAGAAGCAAAGTGGGGAATGAATCGCCGATAATACCCAGCGATTCTCAGAAAGGCTCGTACCTGCTTCTTGCTGTTGGGACGTGGCCAACTCTGGATGGCCTCGACTTTGTTGAGTTGGGGTTTTATTACTCCCCTCCCAATGGTGTACCCAAGATATTTGGCCTCCTCCTGCCCAATGGTACACTTCTTGGGGTTAGCCGTAAACCCCGCTTCCCGAACAGAGTCCAGGACTGCTTGCACTTTTGGCAGATGTGAGGCCCAATCTGTGCTATGGACAATTACGTCATCCAGGTAAGCCGCAGCATACTTCCGATGGGGCCTCAGCATCTGGTCCATTTTCCGCTGGAATGTGGCCGGCGCATTCTGTAACCCGAACGGCATTCTTTTATATTGGAACGCCCCGTCTGGGGTTACAAATGCGGTTTTCTCTTGGGCCGACTTGGCCAGGGGGATTTGCCAATACCCTTTTGTGAGGTCAAGAGTCGTCATGTATCGGGCTGTTCCCAGCCGGTCGATCAACTCATCTATACGTGGCATGGGGTAGGTGTCAAATTTTGTAACTTTGTTCAACTGACGAAAATCGTTACAAAATCGCCAGCTCCCATCCGGTTTAGGCACCAACACAATGGGACTAGACCAATCACTTTGGGACTCCTCTATCACCCCTAAGTTCAGCATTTTCTGTACTTCCTCCCGTATTGCCTCCCGTCGGGCCTCTGGGATCCGATAGGGTTTTAACTTCACCCTTTCACCGGGCGGGGTAATGATGTCATGCTCTACCCCAGATGTTTGTCCCGGCAGCTCAGAGAATACCTCCTTGTTGCGAAGCACAAACTCCTTAACCTCCTGTTGTTGGGGTTGTGACAAGGTGGCTGCTATTCCAACCTCAGGAATCACGCAACCAGTTTGAGCTGGTGACCAAGTGTCTGCGACTAGGGACTCTCTATCCCTCCAGGCTTTCAACAGATTAACGTGATAGATCTGTTCGGGCTTTCGCCTTCCTGGTTGTCTGACCTTGTAATTCACTTCGCTCACTTTTTCCATTATCTCGTAAGGGCCTTGCCATTTGGCAAGGAATTTACTTTCAACCGTAGGGACAAGTACCAGTATCCTATCCCCCGGGGAAAAGGTACGGGTCTTGGCTCCATGGTTGTACACTCTCTGCTGTGCTAACTGCGCTTGGGCCAAATGTTCCTTCACGATGGGCATTACCTGTGCAATTCGGTCTTGCATCAGGGCGACATGCTCAATCACACTCCTGTGGGGAGAACTCTCACTTTCCCAAGTTTCCTTGGCAATATCCAACAGCCCTCTTGGGTGTCTCCCATACAGTAACTCAAAGGGGGAGAATCCCGTAGAGGATTGGGGCACCTCCCTAATAGCAAACATCAGATAAGGAAGTAGACAGTCCCAATCCTTTCCATCTCTATCCACCACTTTCTTCAACATTTGTTTTAGGGTTTTGTTGAATCTTTCAACCAGCCCATCGGTTTGGGGGTGATACACAGATGTACGTAATTGCGTCACTTTGAACAATTTACACAGCTCCTTCATAACCCGGGACATAAAGGGTGTACCTTGGTCCGTAAGCAGTTCTTTACAAATACCCACCCGGCTAAACACAAGAGATAGCTCTTTGGCTATGGTTTTGGCCGAGGTATTTCGGAGAGGGATCGCTTCTGGATAACGGGTGGCATAGTCCATTATAACTAATATGTACTGGTGCCCCCTAGCGGACTTGATTATAGGACCTACCAAATCCATGGCGATCCTCTCAAACGGGACCTCAATGATGGGTAGAGGGACCAGCGGGCTACGGAAATGTGGCATCGGGGCCGACCTCTGACACACAGGGCAGGAGGAACAATAATTTTCTATGTCCTTCATCACCCCCGGCCAATAGAATCTCTGTAATACCCTCTCTCGGGTTTTCTCTGTCCCCAGATGACCTCCAAGAATGTGCCCATGGGCCAACTCCAACACCAACTTCCTGTAAGGTTTGGGCACCACAAGCTGCTCAACGGTTTCTTCTGCCCTTTTTGCCACCCGATACAGTAGGTCCTTCTCTACGCTGAAGTATGGGTAAGTGCAGGTATTATCTGGGTTCACTAACTCGCCATCTATTTTCACTACGTTTTCCCGTGCCTTTATTAGGGCGGGGTCTTTCAACTGTTCTGTGGCAAAGTTTTCCCTGTGAACCTCAAGATCAGAAAACTCCACAGACGGTAGGTTTTCGTCTGAGGAGGTGGGCTCCTCTCCAGTTTCTTGAGTCTCCCCTGCCAATACTGATAAGGGAAATTCCGGAGAGCCCTCACCACTCTCAGGGGAGTTCTGGCTATCACATTCCTGGTACATAGGGGCACCAGTGGGGGGCTCAGGATCATCCCACAGTTCCCAGAACTTCGGAAAATCCCTTCCCACAATGGCGTCATGCGGTAACTGAGATACTAAGCCCACTGGATGAGAGAGGGTACCTTTGGGGGTCTCGAAACACACTGTAGTCACTGGATACTCTCGGGTGTCCCCATGCACACAAATAACAGCTACCTTGCTATTCCCAGAGACCTCTGTTTTAACTAACTCAGCCTTTATCAGGGTCACAAGGCTACCTGAATCCAGCAATACCACAACATTTCTACCATTAACACACATTTTGCATAAATGTTTCTCAGTTCCTCGAATGGCAGTGCATGCGACTGTCGGACACAGCGACTGACGTCTGCCCGTCAGAAAGTCACACTGCATGGGTTCCTCCACAACCGGGCAATTGGCTGCAATATGTCCCGCTTGCCGGCAGCGGTAGCAAACGATCCTTCTTGCCGCCTCTTGAGCCGCTGATTTCCCAGGCTGTTCTCGCCAAACTTGGGGTAGAGCTCCCACCCTCTCACTCTCTCCACCCTCACCCCTTGGAATCCTCTTATCCGCCCCTGGGGATGGTCTGGTCTTAGGGTGGAAAGTCCGAGTGTCTCTGGAAGAGGCCGTCAGGTTCTCTGTAGCCAAGTATTTCTCCACACGATCCACAAGACCATCGGCCATCTCTGGGTCTCCATGGCTTACCCACTTTTGGATGGTAGTAGGAAGAGCTCTCAAAAACCGATCCATTACAACACGTTCCACAATCTTTGGTGCGGACAAAGTCTCTGGCTGTAGCCACTTTCTGCTCAGGTGAATGAGATCATACATTTGAGACCTGGGGGGTTTTCCAAGCTGGAAAGTCCAGTTATGCACACGCTGAGCCCGGACAGCCTGGGTGACACCCAGCCTTGCCAATATTTCAGCTTTTAGCATCACATAGTCTTTGGCTTGGTTAGGCTCTAGGTCATAGTAAGCTTTCTGCGATTCACCAGTTAACAGAGGAGCCACCAGTCCAGCCCACTGCTCCTCAGGCCACTTTTCTCTTTCAGCGGTCCTTTCAAATGTGGTCAAAAATACCTCTGGATCATCCTCTCCAGTCATTTTTGTCAATAAACGACTCACCCCAAAGGACGCGGTATTAGTGGGACGGCTTTTCTCACTGGTCTGCGGACGTTGCTGCATTACTGCTTCCATCTGTTGTTGTAGTCTCTGCTCTTGCTTCTGCAACAGGTCTATGAAGCGGGCCTCAGATTGCTGCTGGGCTTGTTGCTGAGCCTCCAGACTCTGTTGCAAAGTTGCGTTTGTCTGCTGCTGGGCTGCAAGGCTCTGTTGATGAGCTTTCTGCTGGGCTGCGAAGTTCTGTTGTTGAGCTGCAAGGCTCTGTTGATGAGCTGCAAGGCTCTTTTGCAAACCTGCATTTGTCTGCTGTTGATTGGCATTTGCTAGAGCCAGCTGCTTCAGTATCTCCTCCATGCTGGCTTAAAAAAAAATCTGCCACTGGTTCTCCACCAACTGTGAGGGGGTTAGCTCGACAGCGGGTGTGTGTGACCCCCGGGATGGGCTCCCCACACAAAAACAGGCCCAGCAAACGGAGGTTGTGGTTTTCAAAATCAAAAAGGTGCGGTTTATTTTCTATTTACAGTGACAAAACACAGCAAAGCAAAAGAAACATAAACAAAATAAATCCTGGTCAACTTGACCTCTGACTAAACATACAGGTTTCCTACCTAACAACTGGGATCAGCCTAGTGCTGTCCTAGTCCCTAAGTCCCTGGTTTTAAATGTCCAAGCAAATAGCCACACAGGCTTTGTCTCACCGCACAGGGGTTCACTCTCCCTAGACAGTCCACACAGGTCTGGGTCCAGGCATGAGCAAACATCTAATGAAGCTGGGAGTTCTTATAGAGGCCTAAATGAGCTGACAAGCTTCAGCTGGTCTCATCAACTCCCTGTCTGCACGACGCCCCACACTCTCCCTAGAGGTATGAGTCATCCATGAGCCCACTAGCCTCAGCTGGGCTTATACAACTCTCCCCCTAGTTGTATAAGTCGGCGTAAAGCCTGAATCTGGGCAAAATATATCTACCCCCCTGGATGCAACCAGGTGACTTTACCTTCCTGCTGTCACAGTATATATATATATATATATATATATATATATATATATATATGTGTGTGTATGTATATGTGTATATGTTTGCGGGTTCTAAGTAATTTTCTAGTAAAAAATACTGAGTTTTACTTATAAACAAAAAGTGTCAGAAAAAGGCCTGTTCTTCAAGTGGTTAATGTTTTGTCATTTTATAAGACTCGAGTGTAAGGTCTATTCTAGTAATGTCCAGATTCCAGAAAAAAAAAACGGTATGCCGAAACATAGTATTAAATATGTTTCCTATAAGCAGACACTTCTTCCAATAAGATGTCCTCTTAAAATAATTACAAGCTTTATTTTTATATTCGCCATTCCATAGGGAAAGTAAAATACTGTATATACTCGAGTATAAGCCAAGTTTTTCAGCACATTTTTTTGTGCTGAAAATGCTCCCCTTGGCTTATACTCGAGTCTGTGTCCATCTTCAACTTTGTGCGCCTGATCCTGGCCAGCCGTAGGTCCCCTGGACCCAAACATTTTGCACACATGTAGCCCCCCTCCTCCGCTACAACTGTGCAAAGTTTGTTGTCCAGGGGTCCTACGGCCGGGGAGCACCGATTTTTCAAAGCCGGGCACCCCTTCCATAGACTCCCATGTTAAACGTCAGTCTAGTCACAGCGCAGGAGATAAGGTAGGGAGATTGGGCACAGTGAGGCATGGACACAGTGAAGCATGGGCACAGTGACAGTGAGGCATTGGCACAGTGAGGCATGGACACAGTGAGGCATGTGCACAGTAAGGCACAGTGAGGCATGGACACAGTGAGGCACAGTGAGGCATGCAGATGGACACCCTAGGCTTATACTCGAGTCAATAAGTTTCCTCATTTTTTTGTGATAAAATTAGGTGCCTCGGCTTATATTCGGGTCGGCTTATACTCAAGTATATACAGTAGTTGATATCTTGCTAACTATGTGCCAGTCTTCACTGCAAGTGCAATTTTTTTCTGATAATGTAGTAACTGATACAGGAAAAGCTAATTTTAATTGGTATTGATCACATCATTTTTATGTTTTTTTAAAGTGTTAGATACAACAGAAGCAAAAGAACAACCTTGGTGTATACATATGTAGCGGCCTCACCCCATCTCCTTTGTCTAGGGGTATGTCACACGACAGGGTGAGATGCGCTACGGCCCATGTCCTCCCCATAGCTGTGGGTGAGGTGAAGGCCAGTATCAGATATTTCCTCGGGCCTATGTGCTTCTGTCTAGAATCAAGTCCCGCTGTGTCAACACTTCCCTCTGCTCCCATTAACCAGAGTTCCACACACCGATCACAGTCCAACTCTTGTTTTATTGTACATCTCACAATAAACAGTGCTTCAGTAGCCAACTGGTTGCGACTTGATAACATTTTGATACGGGGAATGAGCAGGTCGAGGCACTATCCTGGTTATCGGCTAAACCACTGCGATCTCGCCAGCGGTTACTATAGCATTAACTAGAAAGGACTTAGAACTTGAGAGTCTCTACCAGCGACTCAAGAGAACGTAGAAAGGAGTACCTTCGCTGCGTTGCGGCCCCTGTCAGGGGAAGATGTCCCTCCAAGGGAGTTACCAGAGGCCCATCCGTCACTGGGTTGATGCTGCTCCAGACTCTCCGAATGGGTAACCTCCCCGGCCTCCTCACCTCAGACATGGAAAGTAGACACCCCAAGGAAATTGCTGAGAGGCATGTTGAGCCCATTGAATATTTTTTTTTTTTTGTCCCAAGTGATTGAATAATGACAAAAAAAAAAATTACAAAAAGTTGTCACTAAATGATATATTGCTCACACATGCCATGGTTATATGTGGAATTGCACCCCAAAATACATTCTGCTGCTTCTCCTGAGTACGGGGATACCACATGTGTGGGACTTTTTAGGAGCCTAGCCACGTACGGGACCCCGGAAACCAAGCACCGCCTTCAGGATTTCTAAGGGCGCAAATTTTTGATTTCACTCCTCACTACCTATCACAGTTTCGAAGGCCATAAAATGCCAAAATAGCACAAAACCCCCCCAAATGACCCCATTTTGGAAAGTAGACACCCCAAGCTATTTACTGAGAGGCATGTTCAGTCCATGGAATATTTTATATTTTGCCACAAGTTGCGGGAATATGACAAACTTTTTTTTTTTTGCACAAAGTTGTCACTAAATTATATATTGCTCACACATGCCATGGGCATATGTGATGGGCATATGTGAAATTACACCCCAAAATACATTCTGCTGCTTCTCCTGAGTACGGGGATACCACATGTGTGGGACTTTTTGGGAGCCTAGCCGCGTACGGGACCCCAAAAACCAAGCACCGCCTTCAAGGTTTCTAAGGGCATAAATTTTTGATTTCACTCCTCACTACCTATCACAGTTTTGAAGGCCATAAAATGCCAAGATGGCACAAAACCCCCCCAAATGACCCCATTTTGGAAAGTAGACACCCCAAGCTATTTGCTGAGAGGCATGTTGACCCCATTGAATATTTTTTTTTTTGTCCCAAATGATTGAATAATGACAAAAAGAAAAAAAAAATGTACAAAAAGTTCTCACTAAATGATATATTGCTCACACATGCCATGGTTATATGTGGAATTGCACCCCAAAATACATTCTGCTGCTTTTCCTGAGTACGGGGATACCACATGTGTGGGACTTTTTGGGAGCCTAGCCGCGTACAGGGCCCCAAAAACCAAGCACCGCCTTCAGGATTTCTAAGGGCGTAAATTTTTGATTTCACTCCTCACTACCTATCACAGTTTCGAAGGCCATAAAATGCCAAAATAGCACAAAACCCCCCCAAATTACCCCATTTTGGAAAGTAGACACCCCAAGCTATTTACTGAGAGGCATGTTGAGTCCATGGAATATTTTATATTTTGCCACAGGTTGCGGGAATATGACAAACTGTTTTTTTTTTGCACAAAGTTGTCACTAAATGATATATTGCTCACACATGCCATGGGCATATGTGAAATTACACCCCAAAATACATTCTGCTGCTTCTCCTGAGTACGGGGATACCACATGTGTGGGACTTTTTGGGAGCCTAGCCGCGTACGGGACCCCAAAAACCAAGCACCGCCTTCAAGGTTTCTAAGGGCATAAATTTTTGATTTCGCTCCTCACTACCTATCACAGTTTTGAAGGCCATAAAATGCCAAGATTGCACAAAACCCCCCCAAATGACCCCATTTTGGAAAGTAGACACCCCAAGCTATTTGCTGAGAGGCATGTTGAGCCCATTGAATATTTTTTTTTTGTCCCAAATGATTGAATAATGACAAAAAGAAAAAAAAAAAAATGTACAAAAAGTTGTCACTAAATGATATATTGCTCACACATGCCATGGTTATATGTGAAATTACACCCCAAAATACATTCTGCTGCTTCTCCTGAGTACGGGGATACCACATGTGTGGGACTTTTTGGGAGCCTAGCCGCGTACGGGACCCCAAAAACCAAGCACCGCCTTCAAGGTTTCTAAGGGCATAAATTTTTGATTTCACTCCTCACTACCTATCACAGTTTTGAAGGCCATAAAATGTCAAAATAGCCCAAAACCCCCACAAATGACCCCATTTTGGAAAGTAGACACCCCAAGCTATTTGCTGAGAGGCATGGTGAGTATTTTACAGCTCTCATTTGTTTTTGAAAATTAAGAAAGACATTTTTTTTTCTTTTTTTTTTTCTTTTTTTACATTTTCAAAACTTTGTGACAAAAAGCGAGATCTGCAAAATACTCAACATACCTCTCAGCAAATAGCTTGGGGTGTCTACTTTCCAAAATGGGGTCATTTGGGGGGGTTTTGTGCCATCTGGGCATTCCATGGCCTCCGAAACTGCGATAGGCAGTGAGGAGTGAAATCAAAAATTTACACCCATAGAAATCCTGAAGGCGGTGCTTGGTTTTTGGGGTCCCGTACGCGACTAGGCTCCCAAAAAGTCCCACACATGTGGTATCCCCGTACTCAGGAGAAGCAACAGAATGTATTTTGGGGTGTAATTCCACATATGCCCATGGCATGTTTGAGCAATATATAATTTAGTGACAACTTTTTGTACATTTTTTTTTTTTGGTCATTATTCAATCACTTGGGACAAAAAAAAAATATTCAATGGGCTCAACATGCCTCTCAGCAAATAGCTTGAGGTGTCTACTTTACAAAATGGGGTCATTTGGGGGGGTTTTGAACTGTCCTGGCATTTTATGCACAACATTAGGAAGCTTATGTCACACATCATCCACTCTTCTAACCACTTGAAGACAAAGCCCTTTCTGACACTTTTTGTTTACATGAAAAAATATTTTTTTTTGCAAGAAAATTATGTTGAACCCCCAAACATTATATATTTTTTTAAAGCAAAGGCCCTACAGATTAAAATAGTGGGTGTTGCATTTTTTTTTTCCACACAGTATTTGCGCAGCGTTTTTTCAAACGCATTTTTTGGGGGAAAAACACACTTTTTTTATTTTTAATGCACTAAAAAACACTATATTGCCCAAATGTTTATGGAAATAAAAAAGATGATCATAGGCCGAGTACATGGATACCAAACACGACATGCTTTAAAATTGCGCACAAACGCGCAGCGGCGACAAACTACATTCATTTTTAAAAGCATTTAAAAGCCTTTACAGGTTACCACGTTAGATTTACAGAGGAGGTCTACTGCTAAAATGACTGCCCTCGATCTTACCTTCGCGGTGATACCTCACATGCATGATGCAATTGCTGTTTACATATGACGCTAGACCGACGCTTGCGTTCGCCTTTGCGCAATAGCAGGGGGGGACAGCGGTGCTTTTTTATTTTTTTTATTTTTTTTATTATTTATTTGGCTTTTTTATTTTATTTTTAAACTGTGCCTTCCATATTTTATTTTTTTACAATTTTTATCGTTATCTCAGGGAATGTAAATATCCCCTATGATAGCAATAGGTAGTGACAGGTACTCTTTTTTTGAAAAAAATTGGGGGGTTAGACCCTAGATCTTTCCTCTGCCCTCAAAGCATCTGACCACACCAAGATCGGTGTGATCAAATGCTTTCCCAATTTCCCAATGGCGCTTTTTATATCCGGGGGGGGGGGGGGGACATTCCCTCCCACTGCTTGTAAAAGCAGTCTAGAGGCTAATTATCTGCTAGAATTGCTTTTACATGAAAGCCGGCTGCTGGCTGAAAAGAATGATACCAAGATGATACCTAAACCCGCAGGCATCATTCTGGTATAAACATTCAAAGTCCAGCAACATACCAGTACGTTGCTGGTCCTTGTTGGACATGTATTGTAATCTTTTTTTTCATACAGCCTATTGGCTGAACGAAAAAAAGAGATTGATTGGTGGGTATGCCCACCATTAGAATACCTCCCTTCATCCACCCACTTCTAATGATGGGCATATATGCCGAAGCATGGGGGCATCCTCCCGCAAAAAAGTTATGCCGCGTACACACGGTCAAGCCTTCGTCGGAATTTCGACCGTATGTACGCGGCATAAAAGGTTATGCCGCGTACACACGGTCGGACTTTTCCACGGATAAGCCTCCGTTGGAATTTCGACCGTATATACGCGGCATTAGGAGCAAAATCGCTCCTCCGCCCCTGCTGCCCCCATGCTTCGGCATATATGCTCTTTTTTTTAACTGTGGTGGTGAAATCACCTCCTACAGCGTTGGAGTCACGGCTTTATGTATCGTGGGAGCAAACGCTGTTGCTGTCAAGATAAATAGATCCGCGCTGCAACTGAATGGCGTACCTGCTAAGCAAATGGTGGTTAACATTAAAACAAAGTAACATTACAGTACAACAGTAAGACCTTACCATGCCATACCTGCAAAGCAAATACCAAAACAAAACCTAGTAAAAAATAAAAAAATGTTTTAACGCAACCTGTGCCTAAAATATATATATGCCGAAGCATGGGGGCATCCTCCCGCAAAAAAGTTATGCCGCGTACACACGGTCGGAATTTTCCACGGGCAGGCCTCCGTCGGAATTTCGACCGTATGTACGCGGCATTAGGAGCAAAATCGCTCCTCCGCCCCTGCTGCCCCCATGCTTCGGCATATATGCTCTTTTTTTTAACTGTGGTGGTGAAATCACCTCCTACAGCGTTGGAGTCACGGCTTTATGTATCGTGGGAGCAAACGCTGTTGCTGTCAAGATAAATAGATCCGCGCTGCAACTGAATGGCGTACCTGCTAAGCAAATGGTGGTTAACATTAAAACAAAGTAACATTACAGTACAACAGTAAGACCTTACCATGCCATACCTGCAAAGCAAATACCAAAACAAAACCTAGTAAAAAATAAAAAAATGTTTTAACGCAACCTGTGCCTAAAATATATATATGCCGAAGCATGGGGGCATCCTCCCGCAAAAAAGTTATGCCGCGTACACACGGTCGGAATTTCGACCATATGTACGCGGCATTAGGAGCAAAATCGCTCCTCCGCCCCTGCTGCCCCCATGCTTCGGCATATATGCTCTTTTTTTTAACTGTGGTGGTGAAATCACCTCCTACAGCACTGGAGTCACGGCTTTATGTATCGTGGGAGCAAACGCTGTTGCTGTCAAGATAAATAATTCCGCGCTGCAGTTGAATGGCGCACCTGAAAACAAAAAATTACATACCTGAAAAGCAAGCATGATAAAACATTGCAGAATAGAATACAGTAAAAAAGAGCAGAACAATAGAGAGAAAATAGAGAGAGAGAGAACAATAAAACGACAACTATTTTTGGTTTTTTTATTTTATATTTTTTTGTGTTTTGTTTTTTACGTTTTTTTTTTCTTTTTTACACTTTTTTTTGTAACTTTACAACTGTAATGGTTCGGGTCTCTCAAAATGTAATGGCATCTTGGGAGACCCTGTGTAAGTGTGTCCTTGTCTGTGAAATGCTGTACCCTACGCTAAAACTTCACTTTTGAGTGGTAGCGTTCAAAACATTCACCTTGGCAAAGACCAGGCTTGTCAGGACAGAGTGGACAAAAACTACGGGTGTCACGCCTAAATCCGCGCTTGCTACAGACACGACATCTTTTTTGGGGGTGGCTTTGGGTAGGGGTACTCGGGAGGACATACGAATAATGCCTCTCATGCAGCCGGCTTACTGCATTTGGTTGGGGATGGTGAGGTGCAGAACCGCCTGGATACAGGAGTTCTGTGACTATCTCATTCTGGAATTTTAGAAGAGATAACGTCCCGCCTGAAGCTCTGTATAGCACATGAGCGTTCAGCAAAGCCAATTGGAATAATGATAGAGACACTTTTTTGTACCAGCGTCTCGCCTTACGGTCAATTAGATACGGCGCCATCAACTGGTCGTTGAGGTCCACCCCTCCCATATTTTGGTTATATTCGTGGACACAGAGGGGTTTCTCCACAACACCAGTCGCCGTACGAATTTGGACTGTCGTGTCTGCATGAAGGGAGGTAAGAAGGAAAACATTCTTATTGTCCCTCCACTTCATAGCGAGCAAGTTATTACACTTCAAGCAGGCTCTCTCCCCCAGCCTAAGACGGGCATCTACAAGCCGCTGGGGAAAGCCCCGGCGATTAGGTCGCACGGTGCCACATGCTCCAATCTTATGATCAAACAAGTGACTAAACAGTGGCACGCTCGTGTAATAATTGTCCACATACAAGTGGTACCCCTTTCCGAATAAGGGTGACACCAAGTTCCACACTATCTTGCCAGCGCTCCCTATGTAATCCGGGCAGTTGACCGACTCAATCTGACTGTCTTTTCCCTCATAAACCGTAAAGTTCACTACATAGCCTGTTGCCCTGTCACAGAACTTGTAGAGCTTGACCCCGTATCTGGCACGCTTGCTGGGAAGGTACTGCTTGAAAGACAAGCGGGCAGAAAATTTAATCAGGGACTCATCAACGCAGACAACTTGATCGGGAGTAAACAAGGCTGCAAAACGTTCGTTGAAGTGGTTTATGAGGGGCCGAATTTTATAGAGCCGGTCGTATTCAGGGTCCCCACGTGGACGACAAAGTTCATTGTCGTTGAAGTGCATGAACCGCAAAATCTGCTCGTATCGTGCCCTGGACATGGAGGCAGAGAACACGGGCATGTGGTCAATTGGGTACGTGGACCAATAAGCACGCAATGACGGAAATTTATGTGTGCCCATGTTGAGGGAAAGGCCCAGAAAGGTCTTAAATTCGGAAACTGTAATTGGTTTCCAATTTCTGGCAATTTTAGGCAACTGGGGGTTAGCGGCGATAAATTGACCAGCATATAAATTACTCTGGTCCACAATAGATCTATAGAGATCTTCCGTGAAAAACAGCGAATAAAAATCAATTGGAATAAAATCAGCTGTTTCCACCTGAATACCGGGTTGGGCAGTGAATGGGGGAAGTACGGGTTCTGCAGAAGTGGTGGGGACCCAATCAGGATAGGCGAATTCTGCAGGAAGGGCAGTATGGGCACGACGGGCCTGCCTTTGTCTTCTTGGTGGCAGCGGGACACTACTTGTGCTTGCCACCTCGCCAGCTTGAACTGCACTTATGGGACTCGCCACGTCACCAAGTGTTACTGCAGTGCTGGATGTACGTCCAGGCTGTACTAGGCCGCTGGTGCTTGCCAGTTCACCAGAAGGAATAGCGGCGCTAGTACTACTCTGCTCCATGATACGAGAGGCCTGCGGTTCTTGCTCCTCAACAACCTCAGAAGATCGGGATCGGGTACGCCTGACCTTAGCAGGGACCTCAACTTCGTCGTCAGAGCTATCTGATGTGGGGCCGCTGACGTCACTGTCTTCTACGGGAAGATATTCTGAGCCTGAATCTGACAGATACGTGACCTCCTCTTCACTATCTGTCATGCTCAGAATCTCGTAGGCCTCTTTACTAGTGTACCTTCGTCTTGCCATTTTGGGCTCTAAATTTAGGGGTACACTAGTAAGATTCACAGGAAGAAAAGCACCTGACTGTCGTCAGCAAATGTATCAAACGCTACAAAAAAACTGTTAGCGATCGCAGGGATCAGGCCTGTCTCTGCGAACGCTGCAGTTATGTGTGTTGTGTTTGGTAAGTGACAGTGATCGATCGATACTGCACTTGGGTGGGCTGGGCTGGGCTGGGCGGAGGGGCTAAACGCAGGCGCTAGCAGGTATCTGGGCTGATCCCGCTAACACTGCGTTTTTGGGAACCCTAAACCGCTGGGGATGCTAGTATAGATCTGATCAGATACTATACCACTAAGGGGGGTGTATGCTTTGCGCGTGGGTGTTAGCGTTACTGGCACTAACCTAACACTGCCTGGGGCGACGCAGACCCTCTCTGGCGCTAAAACCTAATTGATCTCACCCGCCGGGCGATCAGGGGGGTTAAACCTTTATTGGGTTATATACGGCGGGTGCCCTGATGCTATAAAAAGCAAACTAATCAACCAGCGTCACCTGTAACCTTTATATGGTGATCACTGGTGAAAGGGTTAACTAGGGGCAATCAGGGGGTTAAAACCTTTATTAGGTTAAATATGGGGGTACCTGACACTATATAAAAACCTGACGGGTAACCTAAATAACTAAATAACTTACTGGCTAACCAGTGACACCAGTGACGCTTATACGGCGATCACTGGTGAAAGGGTTAACTCTAGGGGCAATCAGGGGGTTAAAATAATATATGGGGGTACCTGACACCAATAAAAACCTGCGGCGAACCTAAAAAAAAAATAACTGCCTATCTAAAACACCAGCGACACGAATACAGCGATCGGAAAAACAATCGCTTAGTGACGCTGAAGTTAGGGGGCGAAAGGGTTACCTGAGGGTGATCAAGGGGTTAAACCTTTATTAGGGGGGGGTTAGGGGGCTACCCTGGACCTAAAGGGGCCTAATCCTAACTGCCCTGCAACTTTTTACAATCACAGATGACACTAAATGCAGTGATCAGTAAAATAAATGATCACTGCAATCAGTGACACTGTGATTGGGGGCTTTGGGGTGACCTGGGGGGTGATCTGGGGGTGACTGGGGGGTGATTTGTGTGCCTATGTGTACCTACGTGTCAGTGGACTGTTAGAGCACTAACCTCTGTCTTCACTCCTCGGCGCCGGGAACGAAAAGACCGCGGCGAGGGAGATGACATCACTTCCTCCAGCCTGTGTTTACATCACATGGCGGAGGAAGCAATTTCATTGGCCGGGAGCGATCGCGAGGGGGGGGGCCGAATCGAGCGGCCGCCCCCTCATGCCTGATCGCTCCCGAACACTTAACGGCCGCTCACTGCAGTGAAGGGGGGTCCGGATGGACCCCCCAACTGCACAAAGGCGATCACGTAGATCTACGTGATTCTGCCTGTCCGTGCCATTCTGCCGACGTAAATCGGCGGTGGGCGGTCGTTAAGTGGTTAAAAGAAGCCAAGGCAGAGAACCTAGCATTGTCCTGAGGTCATGAGAAAAGAGCTTGTCTTCAAATAGAACCATCTGAATGGGGTCACGTTGGCCTTCATTTAGTGTTCTGACTGTAAACTTTAGTGGTTAGAAATGGTATCTTCTGGGTGGTTTATGGAAGGAATCTGCCTGATGTTTACTTGTAATTATTAGTATGAATAGTGTGACAGCAGGAAGGTAAAGTCACCTGGTTGCATCCAGGGGGGTAGATATATTTCTCCCAGATTCAGGCTTTATGCCGACTTATACAACTAGGGAGGGAGTTGATGAAGCCCAGCTGAGGCTAGTGGGCTCATGGATGATTCATACCTCTAGGGAGAGTGCTGGGCGTCGTGCAGGCAGGGAGTTGATGAGACCAGCTGAAGCTTGTCAGCTCGTTTAAGGCCTCTATAAAAACTCCCAGCTTCATTAGGTGTTTGCTCATGCCTGGAACCAGACCTGTGTGGACTGTCTAGGGAGAGTGAACCCCTGTGCGGTGAGACAAAGCCTGTGTGGCTATTTGTTTGGACATTTACTAAACCAGGGACTTAGGGACTAGGACAGCACCAGGCTGATCCCAGTTGTTAGTTAGGAAACCTGCATGTTTAGTCAGAGGTCAAGCTGACCAGGGTTTATTTTGTTTATGTTTCTTTTTGCTTTGCTGTGTTTTTTTGTCACTGTAAATAGAGAAATAAACCGCACCTTTTTGATCTTGAAAACCACAACGTCCGTCTGCTGGGCCTGTTTTTGTGTGGGGAGCCCATCCAGGGGATCACACACACCCGCTGCCGAGCGAACCCCCCCACAGTTGGTGGAGAACCAGTGGCAGTTTTTTTTTAAGCCAGCATGGAGGAGATACTGAAACAGCTGGCTCTAGCAAATGCCAATCAACAGCAGACAAATGCAGGTTTGCAAAAGAGCCTTGCAGCTCAACAACAGAGCTTTGCAGCCCAGCAGCAAGCTCATCAACAGAGCCTTGCAGCCCAGCAGCAAGCTCACCAACAGAGTCTGGAAGCTCAGCAACAAGCCCAGCAGCAATCTGAGGCCCGCTTCATAGACCTGTTACAGAAGCAAGAGCAGAGACTACAACAAATGGAAGCAGTAATGCAGCAACGTCCGCAGACCAGTGAGGAAAGCCGTCCCACTAATACCGCGTCCTTTGGGGTGAGTCGTTTATTGACAAAAATGACTGGAGAGGATGATCCAGAGGTATTTTTGACCACATTTGAAAGGACTGCTGAAAGAGAAAAGTGGCCTGAGGAGCAGTGGGCTGGACTGGTGGCTCCTCTGTTAACTGGTGAATCGCAGAAGGCTTACTATGACCTAGAGCCTGACCAAGCAAAAGACTATGTGATGCTAAAAGCTGAAATATTGGCAAGGCTGGGTGTCACCCTGGCTGTCCGGGCTCAGCGTGTGCATAACTGGACTTTCCAGCTTGGAAAACCCCCCAGGTCTCAAATGTATGATCTCATTCACCTGAGCAGGAAGTGGCTACAGCCAGAGACTTTGTCCGCACCAGAGATTGTGGAACGTGTTGTAATGGATCGGTTTTTGAGAGCTCTTCCTACTGCCATCCAAAAGTGGGTAAGCCATGGAGACCCAGAGACGGCCGGTGGTCTTGTGGATCGTGTAGAGAAATACTTGGCTACAGAGAACCTGACGGCCTCTTCCAGAGACTCTCGGACTTTCCACCCTAAGACCAGACCATCCCCAGGGGCGGATAAGAGGATTCCAAGGGGTGAGGGTGGAGAGAGTGAGAGGGTGGGAGCTCTACCCAAAGTTTGGCGAGAACAGCCTGGGAAGTCAGGGGCTCAAGAGGCAGCCAAATGGATTGTTTGCTACCGCTGCCGGCAACCGGGACATATTGCAGCAAATTGCCCGGTTGTGGAGGAACCCATGCAATGTGACTTTCTGACGGACAGACGTCAGTCGCTGTGTGCGACAGTCGCATGCACTGCCATTCGGGGAACTGAGAAACATTTATGCAAAATGTGTATTAATGGTAGAAATGTTGTGGTATTACTGGATTCAGGTAGCCTTGTGACCATGATAAAGGCTGAATTAGTTAAAACAGAGGTCTCTGGGAATAGCAAGGTAGCTGTTATTTGTGTGCATGGGGACACCCGAGAGTATCCAGTGACTACAGTGTGTTTCAAGACCCCCAAAGGTACCCTCTCTCATCCAGTGGGGTTAGTATCTCAATTACCGCATGATGCCATTGTGGGAAGGGATTTTCCGAAGTTCTGGGAACTGTGGGATGATCCTGAGCCCCCCACTGGTGCCCCTATGTACCAGGAAGGTGATAGCCAGAACTCCTCTGAGAGTGGTGAGGACTCTCCAGAATTTCCCTTGTCAGTATTGGCAGGCGAGACTCAAGAAACTGGAGAGGAGCCCACCTCCTCAGACGAAAACCTACCGTCTGTGGAGTTTTCTGATCTTGAGGTTCACAGGGAAAATTTTGCCACAGAACAGTTAAAAGACCCCGCCCTAATAAAGGCACGGGAAAACGTAGTGGAAATAGATGGCGAGTTAGTGAACCCAGATAATACCTGCACTTACCCATACTTCAGCGTAGAGAAGGACCTACTGTATCGGGTGGCAAAAAGGGCAGAAGAAACCGTTGAGCAGCTTGTGGTGCCCAAACCTTACAGGAAGTTGGTGTTGGAGTTGGCCCATGGGCACATTCTTGGAGGTCATCTGGGGACAGAGAAAACCCGAGAGAGGGTATTACAGAGATTCTATTGGCCTGGGGTGATGAAGGACATAGAAAATTATTGTTCCTCCTGCCCTGTGTGTCAGAGGTCGGCCCCGATGCCACATTTCCGTAGCCCGCTGGTCCCTCTACCCATCATTGAGGTCCCGTTTGAGAGGGTCGCAATGGATTTGGTAGGTCCTATAATCAAGTCCGCTAGGGGGCACCAGTACATATTAGTTATAATGGACTATGCCACCCGTTATCCAGAAGCGATCCCTCTCCGAAATACCTCGGCCAAAACCATAGCCAAAGAGCTATCTCTTGTTTTTAGCCGGGTGGGTATTTGTAAAGAACTGCTTACGGACCAAGGTACACCCTTTATGTCCCGGGTTATGAAAGAGCTGTGTAAATTGTTCAAAGTGACGCAATTGCGTACGTCTGTGTATCACCCCCAAACCGATGGGCTGGTTGAAAGATTCAACAAAACCCTAAAACAAATGTTGAAGAAAGTGGTGGATAGAGATGGAAAGGATTGGGACTGTCTACTTCCTTATTTGATGTTTGCTATTAGGGAGGTGCCCCAATCCTCTACGGGATTCTCCCCCTTTGAGTTACTGTATGGGAGACACCCAAGAGGACTGTTGGATATTGCCAAGGAAACTTGGGAAAGTGAGAGTTCTCCCCACAGGAGTGTGATTGAGCATGTCGCCCTGATGCAAGATCGAATTGCACAGGTAATGCCCATCGTGAAGGAACATTTGGCCCAAGCGCAGTTGGCACAGCAGAGAGTGTACAACCGTGGAGCCAAGACCCGTACCTTTTCCCCGGGGGATAGGATATTGGTACTTGTCCCTACGGTTGAAAGTAAATTCCTTGCCAAATGGCAAGGCCCCTACGAGATAATGGAAAAAGTGAGCGAAGTGAATTACAAGGTCAGACAACCAGGAAGGCGAAAGCCCGAACAGATCTATCACGTTAATCTGTTGAAAGCCTGGAGGGATAGAGAGTCCCTAGTCGCAGAAACTTGGTCACCAGCTCAAACTGGTTGCGTGATTCCGGAGGTTGGAATAGCAGCCACCTTGTCACAACCCCAACAACAGGAGGTGAAGGAGTTTGTGCTTCGCAACAAGGAGGTGTTCTCTGAGCTGCCGGGACAAACATCTGGGGTAGAGCATGATATTATTACCCCACCCGGTGAAAGGGTGAAGTTAAAACCCTATCGGATCCCAGAGGCCCGACGGGAGGCAATACGGGAGGAAGTACAGAAAATGCTGAACTTAGGGGTGATAGAGGAGTCCCAAAGTGATTGGTCTAGTCCCATTGTGTTGGTGCCTAAACCGGATGGGAGCTGGCGATTTTGTAACGATTTTCGTCAGTTGAACAAAGTTACAAAATTTGACACCTACCCCATGCCACGTATAGATGAGTTGATCGACCGGCTGGGAACAGCCCGATACATGACGACTCTTGACCTCACAAAAGGGTATTGGCAAATTCCCCTGGCCAAGTCGGCCAAAGAGAAAACCGCATTTGTAACCCCAGACGGGGCGTTCCAATATAAGAGAATGCCGTTCGGGTTACAGAATGCGCCGGCCACATTCCAGCGGAAAATGGACCAGATACTGAGGCCCCATCGGAAGTATGCTGCGGCTTACCTGGATGACGTAATTATCCATAGCACAGATTGGGCCTCACATCTGCCAAAAGTGCAAGCAGTCCTAGACTCTATCCGGGAAGCGGGGTTTACGGCTAACCCCAAGAAGTGTACCATTGGGCAGGAGGAGGCCAAATATCTTGGGTACACCATTGGCAGGGGAGTAATAAAACCCCAACTCAACAAAGTCGAGGCCATCCAGAGTTGGCCACGTCCCAACAGCAAGAAGCAGGTACGGGCCTTTCTGGGAATCGCGGGTTATTATCGGCGCTTCATTCCCCACTTTGCTTCTAAGGCTGTGCCCCTAACCAACCTGACGAAAGGGAAAGGGTCGGTCATGATTAAATGGACCCCCGAGGCTGAGGCAGCATTCCAATTCTTGAAACAAGCCTTATGTAGCCAGCCAGTGTTGTACTCACCCGACTTCTCTAAAGACTTTGTCGTACAAAGTGATGCGTCAGATGTGGGGTTAGGAGCAGTATTGTCCCAGGTCTGGAACGGGGAAGAGCACCCAGTCATTTACCTCAGCAGGAAGTTGAAGTCCCATGAGGTAAATTACGCCACGGTTGAAAAGGAGTGTTTAGCGGTGAAGTGGGCTCTAGATTCCCTTCGGTACTATCTGCTAGGTAGGCACTTTGACATGGTTATGGATCACGCTCCGTTAAAGTGGATGGCTCAAAACAAGGAGACAAATAGAAGAGTGAATAGGTGGTTCCTGGCCCTACAGGAATTCAACTTCACAGTAAAGCATCGCCCTGGCGTTCAAATGGGGAATGTGGATGCTTTGTCTCGAGTACATGAATGCCTGATTGCTGGTGTTCCAACCCCAAGGTTAAAACAAGAGGGGGGGGTATGTGACAGCAGGAAGGTAAAGTCACCTGGTTGCATCCAGGGGGGTAGATATATTTCTCCCAGATTCAGGCTTTATGCCGACTTATACAACTAGGGAGGGAGTTGATGAAGCCCAGCTGAGGCTAGTGGGCTCATGGATGATTCATACCTCTAGGGAGAGTGCTGGGCGTCGTGCAGGCATGGAGTTGATGAGACCAGCTGAAGCTTGTCAGCTCGTTTAAGGCCTCTATAAAAACTCCCAGCTTCATTAGGTGTTTGCTCATGCCTGGAACCAGACCTGTGTGGACTGTCTAGGGAGAGTGAACCCCTGTGCGGTGAGACAAAGCCTGTGTGGCTATTTGTTTGGACATTTACTAAACCAGGGACTTAGGGACTAGGACAGCACCAGGCTGATCCCAGTTGTTAGTTAGGAAACCTGCATGTTTAGTCAGAGGTCAAGCTGACCAGGGTTTATTTTGTTTATGTTTCTTTTTGCTTTGCTGTGTTTTTTTGTCACTGTAAATAGAGAAATAAACCGCACCTTTTTGATCTTGAAAACCACAACCTCCGTCTGCTGGGCCTGTTTTTGTGTGGGGAGCCCATCCAGGGGATCACACACACCCGCTGCCGAGCGAACCCCCCCACAATAGTTAAAGTGATTGTAAAGTCTATTTTTTTTTTAAGAACATACAGGTTATATTTGATATTGCACAGAGTGGCTCCTAGCCTCGTTTTCTGAGGGGTACCTCACTGGCGCTGCTGGCTCCTTCTCTTCTGTGTGCCGACTCTGTTGGCACATCTGTGGGCTTGCTCCAGAGCTGCTCCAGAGCCACGCTGCCTGCGCCCACTCCCACTCGCTCGTCAAAAAATTTGACTAACAGCAGCAGGAACCAATGGTTCATATTGCCTTAACAGAGTCTGTTAGAGTAGGGAGAGGCGCTGCAGATGGGCAGTAGGGCACAGCTGGATCAAGTGAGGGTAAATGTACAGGAAGGTGGGAGGGGAGATACAGGTACTGAAACATTTTTTTACTTTAATGCAAGGAGAGCATTAAGGTGATCCTAAAGGCTCAAGGTTTTTTTACCTTCATTCTACGAAGAGGAGGATCCGGGCTGCTCTGTGCAAAGCTACTGCACAAAGCAGGTAAGTATAACATGTTTGTTATTTTAAAAAAAAAGGAAAGCCTTTAAAGTGGTTATTAAGCCACTTTATAAAGTACATGCAATCCCCTCTGTTAGAAAACGTTCTATGCCCCAATGTCTGTGCTTTTTAAAAAAAAATGCAGATTTCTACTTAGTTTCACACGTGACTGCTCGCTGCTCCCTCTCCCAATCGGACAGCTACAGCAGGAGGGGCCGAGAATCCCCCGCTGACATCAACCGGGTGGCGAGGAGGAGAGAGCGCTGAGCGGCTCTATAAAATAAAGTAGAAATAGGCATATTTTTTACAAAGCACAGACACTGGGGCATAGAACATTTTCTAACAGAGGGGATTGCATTTACTTTACAAAGTTATTTTAGCAGCAGGGGGGGGGGCGGGCACTGTCGTGAACTGACAGGTGGGGGGGTGGAGGATTACAGAGGAGAGCTGCGGATTACAGGCGCACGTAAACCGACCACGGTGTCAGGGCTCAGCAGCCATGATAAACCGTGGTCAGTTTACAAAAGGGGAGGGCAGAACCAGGCAGAATCAGTCAGGTATTTCAGGTGATAGAAAGGGCCAAATTTCACAGAACAAGCACTGTGCTGTTTAACATGTTTTAAAGGAACAGGTTCAATATTTTTTATTTAGGGTAACAAACACTTTAATATCACTTTAAGGTAAAAAAAAGTTTAGGCTTTAGAACCACTTTAACTTCCAATGCAGCCTTTCCCAACCAGAGTTTCAAAGAACCCTCGGGTTCCTCCAAAGGTTGCTAGAGGTTCTTTGAGCAATAAGCAATTTCTGCCTCTCAGATAAGTAACCACTGACATCAATTATCTTTTTTAGAGATCTGTAAGGAGGCAAATCTTCCTACTGACCACAAACATAAGGGAGCACTCTTCCTATTGACCATCACACTTATATACTGTGAGCTGTAGATATAGTAATTATAAGCGGATGTTCCCTGATATCAGATTTTTTTTTCTAGGGGTCCTTCATGGTAAAAAGGTTGAGGAAGTCAATATCAATGGCCTAAATTCCAATTCCATTTTTTACTGTACTGTCCAGCTCTTTTGAATAATAAGTTGGCTGATATGAATCAAGGCTGCTTGCTTTAAAACGGGCAAACAGGATTAGTGTTTATACAGTAAAGAGAGTGTTGCCCAGTCCAAGTAATATCTGTTTAGTTATATATCAGTTTGACGGTATTTGGAGAATTAGTGAGTATAATAGAGCATGTTGATGTACCCTGTGTCACGTGTAGATCTTCATCTTTCGTTTTTCTGCTCAGTTCCCCTTTATTTGCTACTGATCTTAGCAGCTATCAGCTGTTACCACGTGTTTTAGAGAATTCTTAAAATGATAACCAGATGAGAGAATCTTACTTAAGTCCTGTCAATTCGAAAGGAAAAATGTATATGTTTGTAGCTAGCTTAAATTAGAACTGTGGCCTTCTATTAAAAATAAAAATAAGTGTTGAAGCACATAAATATAAGTACATTTGCCTTTAGGGGCCATTCACACCAGGTGCGGTGGGGCTGTCTTGGGTGGCTATTCCAGCAAAATGCCTTGTTACCTGTGTGCCCAGTTCACACCACTGCATTGTGGTTGTATGTGGGCATGTGCGCTAAAAAAAAGTAAGGCAGACTGTACTTTTTTGCACAGCGTAGTGCGAGACAATCCACTTTGTGACATTTTAACCCTTTCAATACAGGGCTTTTTATACCACGTCCATACTGGGCCTATTCTGGCACTTCTCTCCTACATGTACAAATCATCAGTCTTTTGCTAGAAAATTACTCCCAAACATTATATATGTTTTTTTAGCAGACACCCTAGGAAATAAAATGACGGTTGCTGCAACCTTTTATCTTGCGCTGTATTTGCGCAATCATTTTTCAAACGCCTTTTTTGTTGAAAAAAAATGGTTTCATGAATTAAAAAATAACAAAACAGTAAAGTTAGACCAATTTTTTTATAAAATATGAAAGATTATGTTACGACGAGTAAATAGATACCTAGCATGTCACACTTTAAAATTGCGCACACTAATGGAATGGTGCCAAACTTCGGTACTTAAAAATCTCCATAGGCGACGCTTTGAAATTTTTTACAGGTCACCAGATTAGAGTTACAGAGGAGGTCTAGTGCTAGAATTGTTGCACGGACTCTAACGCACGCGGTGATACCTCACATATGTGGTTTGAACGGCGTTTACATATGTGGACGAGACTTACGTGTGCGTTCGCTTCTGAGCGCAATCTATTGGGGACAGGGGCGTTTTAAAAAAAAAAATTATCATTTTTATTTTATTTTACTTAATTTGTTTATTTTTACACTTTTTTTTATCACTTTTATTCCTATTACAAGGAATGTAAACATCCCTTGTAATAGGAATGGTGTGTGACAGGTCCTCTTTATGGAGAGATGCGGGGTCAATAAGACCCCACATCTCTCCTCCAGGCTGGAAAGCATGAGATCGGGAAAAATAAATCACCGATCTCATGCTTTCAGCCGCAATCGCGGCTTTGTTTACCTTTGGGAACCCGGGCGTGACGTCATCACATCGCGCCCGGGCCTCCGATGGTCATAGAGATGACTGGTGACCATCTGGTCACCAGTCATCTCTATGCTCGTCATGTGACCAACCACCGGCGCAGGACGATTCTTTCTCCGGGTCCCCGATGGCACGGGAGAGCCCGGAGAAGCACCGGATGGCGGCGGGAGGGGGGAGGGATGTCCCCTCCCGCCGCCTATAAGAATGATCAAGCGACGACCTAATCACCGCTCCCGATCACAGAGAGCTGTGATCAGTGTCCTATCACTAGGCAGAACGGGGAAATGTTTGTTTATATTAGCATTTCCCCGTTCTTCCTCTCTGTGAGACGATCGCGGGACTCACAGAGCTGGCGGCGCGCGCCTACAACCCCAGGCCTTAAAGGCGACGTATATATTCGTCGATCTGCCCAGCCGTGCCATTCTGCCGACGTATATAGTCGAGCAGCGCTCGGCAAGGGGTTAATAACCCCACATATACCTGTTGATCCTGTCACTGAAGTTGACCTAATGCAACTTCATTTGGTGGTGTGTCAACAATGCTGCAGGGGTCATGGATATTAGCATTGTCACTGTTGACTCACAAGCATGTCTCTTGTCGATCAGCTCCTGACCATACCTAGTCCTCTGCCCACTGCTTTCTGGAATGAAAGCACTGCCTCTCTTGCTGGAATGTTCCCAGAGTGAGTGTCTGGGAGGGGGAGCGTGTGAGTGTCAGGGCTGACTCCTGCTACTTAAAGCGGAGTTCCACCCAAAAGTGGAACTTCCGCTCATTTGTCTCCTCCCCCCCTTCGGTGCCACATTTCGGGGGGGGGGGGGGAGAGCGGATACCTGTCTTTGACAGGACGTGAGCCACACAGGGCACATGGGTCAGTTGTCCCTGTCGGAGGGCGGAGAGGAGGTTGGTGCCATTGTCGCAAACCACCATTCCTGGCTTAAGCTGGCGTGGCATCAACCACCTCTCGGCCTGCCCCTGCAGAGCAGACAGAACCTCTGCCCCAGTGTGGCTCCTGTCCCCCAAACACACCAGCGCAAGCACGGCATGGCATCTTTTTGCCTGCGTACTTGCGTAGCCCCTTGAATGCCTACGGAGCACCGCTGGTTCCGAGGACAAAGCACAGGAAGAGGCCATGGATATTAGCATTGTCACTGTTGACTCACAAGCATGTCTCTTGTCGATCAGCTCCTGACCATACCTAGTCCTCTGCCCACTGCTTTCTGGAATGAAAGCACTGCCTCTCTTGCTGGAATGTTCCCAGAGTGAGTGTCTGGGAGGGGGAGCATGTGAGTGTCAGGGCTGACTCCTGCTACTTAAAGCGGAGTTCCACCCAAAAGTGGAACTTCCGCTCATTTGTCTCCTCCCCCCCCCTTCGGTGCCACATTTCGGGGGGGGGGGGGAGCGGATACCTGTCTTTGACAGGTATCCTGTCCCCACTTCCGGGAGTCTGGGCCTCGGCGAATTACATCATCGACTCAGGTCCCTCCTCCCGCCGCTGCCGAGCCAGTAGGAGAGCGCAGCAGTGCCTCGTGCATGAGCAGTAGGGACCCGGCGTGAAGCCGTAATGCTGCACTGGAAACATCAGCTGCGCTGTCGACATCACCTGGACTCCAGGACAGGTAAGTGTCCTATTATTAAAAGTCAGCAGCTGCAGTATGTGTAGCTGCTGGCTTTTAATTTTTGCAGGGGTGGGCGGACCTCCTCTTTAACAAGCAGCTCTTTTCTTTCAGTGCTCATAAGCTGCTCAGCTGTTGGTTAAGTACTGGCAGCCACTCATACCACAGTGACTCACCTGGTTATCATCAATCTACCTCATTAGTCAAGCCTAAAGCAAAGTCCTTTTTGCTATTTATACAGCTCATTTCCTCCTTGCCCTTGCATGGTCTATGATCTCTAAGTGCTTCCTTCCTGTGCTCCTGTGTATGACTTGGCCTGGCTGACTCCCCTTTTGATTCCTGGTCCTGATTTTTGCTCCTCACTACACTGACTTCTGGCTTTCTGACCCGGATTGTCTGATTACCCACTCTGGCATCCAAACCCTGGCTTCTGTTTTTGACTAGGGATGAGCTCGGTGTTCGAGTCGAACATACGTTCGACTCGAACATCGGCTGTTCGACCGTTCGGCGAACATCGAACGATTTGGGCCGTTCGCGCCAAATTCGAGTGACGCGAACGGCCCACAATACACTGCGCCATCGCAGTGCAATACCGGCGCTGTGATTGGCCAAGCATGCACTGTGACCCCGAATGCTTTGCCAATCACAGCGCCGGCAGCTAGGAGAGCCATAATTGGCCACAGGCAGGTTGCCTGTGGCCAATTATAGCTCAGGGGGTTTAGCACACGCCCCACACTATAAAAGGCCGCCAGCGCGGCGGCCTTGTGTAGTGTGTTTCGGCGCAGGAAAAGAGTTACATAGGCAGGGACAGTATCAGTGCTATTTGTACCTCAAACTTGTGTGTAGGGAGAGAGAAGGATAGGCAGGGAGAGTGTCAGTGTCATATTCTTTGATAAACCTTGTGTGCAGGGAGAGAGAAGGGTAGGCAGGGGACAGTGTCAGTGTCACATTCTTTGCTAAACCTTGTGTGCAGGGAGAGAGAAGGATAGGCAGGGAGAGTGTCAGTGTCATATTCTTTGATAAACCTTGTGTGCAGGGAGAGAGAAGGATAGGCAGGGGACAGTGTCAGTGTCATATTCTTTGCTAAACCTTGTGTGCAGGGAGAGAGAAGGATAGGCAGGGAGAGTGTCAGTGTCATATACTTTGATAAACCTTGTGTGCAGGGAGAGAGAAGGATAGGCAGGGGACAGTGTCAGTGTCATATTCTTTGCTAAACCTTGTGTGCAGGGAGAGAGAAGGATAGGCAGGGAGAGTGTCAGTGTCATATACTTTGATAAACCTTGTGTGCAGGGAGAGAGAAGGATAGGCAGGGGACAGTGTCAGTGTCATTGTTGCTAAGTCTCCTGCACATTATACACCTGAAGTTAGCCCGTATTGCTGTGTTTTCCTGGTGTGTTACACCAACAGGCATTTGCAGCACTTACAGCGGGCGGAGTGTGCCTCCTGATCATATTGCACCTGAAGTTAGCCTGTATTGCTGCTTTTTCCTGGTGTGTTACACCAACAGGCATTTGCAGCACTTACAGCGGGCGGAGTGTGCCTCCTGATCATATTACACCTGAAGTTAGCCCGTATTGCTGTGTTTTCCTGGTGTGTTACACCAACAGGCATTTGCAGCACTTACAGCGGGCGGAGTGTGCCTCCTGCACCTTATACACCTGAAGTTAGCCTGTATTGCTGCGTTTTCCTGGTGTGTTACACCAACAGGCATTTGCAGCACTTACAGCGGGCGGAGTGTGCCTCCTGCACATTATACACCTGAAGTTAGCCTGTATTGCTGCGTTTTCCTGGTGTGTTACACCAACAGGCATTTGCAGCACCTACAGCAGGCGTAGTGTGATTCCTGCAAAATATACTCCTGAAGCTAGGCCTTATTGCTGGTTTTCCCATTTCCCTGCAGGCCATTAGAATGTCTGGAAGGCAAACAAGGAGAGGCAGACAGTCAGGAGACAATAAAAGAGGGCAAGCAGGCTCTGTGTCTAGAGACAACAGTGCTGGTCGTGGACACGGTGCATCGCCATTAGCACGTGGCCATGGGACACGCTTGTCCTTCTTTTCGGCAGCTGGACGTGTTGAGCCGCATCATGCCGAAGACTTGGTAGAGTGGATGACCAATCCCTCCTCCTCATCCTCTCTCACCCAGGCTCAGGGTACTGGCAAAGCAGCTGCCAAAGCGTCCTCTTCCCTGGTATCAATGTCATCATCAGTCACTCCTTCCCTAGACCCACCATGTCCTCCTCCTGAGGAGTCCCCCGAACTGTTTGAGCACAGTGTTGGGTACATGCTCCAGGAGGATGCCCAGCGTTTCGAAGGGTCTGATGATGATACCCAGCTAGAGGAAGGCAGTAGCGTGAGAGCAGAGAGAGGGGATGCTCAAGAAGGACACCAATCTGGCAGTCATGTTCCAGCAGCTGCAGCATACTGCCAGATTGGCTCCAGTGATGAGGAGGGAGGGGATGATGAGGTCACTGACTCCACGTGGGTGCCTAATAGGAGAGAGGAGGAGGAGGAGGAGGATGAGGAGGAGGCACATCTCCAACGAGGCAGGATGCCCTCGGGGGGCCAGCATAAGGGCAGCACACCGACGGAATCACACCGCAGAGCTCCGCCTGTGCAGGGCGCTGCCTCTGCCCGTTATTCAAAAAGTTCTTTGGTGTGGGCCTTTTTTGAGTCAAGTGCATCAGATCGCACAGCTGCTGTTTGCAACATATGTCTCAAGCGTATATCGCGTGGCCAAAACATCACCCGCTTGGGCACCACATGCTTGACCAGACATATGTTGACCTGCCATGCAGCTCGTTGGCAAGCCTACCTTAAAGACCCACACCAAAGAACAAAGCGGACCTGTCCTTGCACCGCATCAGCTGGGATCTCCAACCCCACTATACCTTCAGTCCTCTCTGAAACCTGCACTGAGAGGAATGAAGGTGTAGAATTAGGTGTGTCACAGCCAAGTACTTGCGGGCACTCTGCTAGCAGTACACCAACGTCCGATTCTAGCAGGCAAATTTCCCTGCCCCAGCTGCTGGACCGTCGAAAGAAGTTCAGTCCCAGCCATCCACATGCCCAGCGGTTGAATGCTAGCTTGGCTAAATTGCTAGCGCTTCAACTGCTGCCTTTTCAGTTGGTAGACTCGGCCCCCTTCCGTGAGTTTGTGCAATGTGCGGTTCCTCAGTGGCAGGTTCCCAAACGCCACTTTTTCTCACGGAAGGCGATTCCGGCTCTCTACCGGCATGTGGAAGGCAATGTCTTGGCCTCGCTGGACAGGGCGGTCAGCGGTAAGGTGCATATTACCGCTGACTCATGGTCCAGCAGGCATGGACAGGGACAATACCTTTCTTTCACGGCCCATTGGGTCACTCTTTTGGCAGCTGGGAAGGATGCAGGACAAGGTGCAGTAGTGTTGGAGGTTGTTCCGCCGCCACGCCTCCAAAATGCTACTACTGGTTGTGACACACCTCTCTCCTCCACCCCCTCCTCTTCTTCTTCCTCCATGGCCTCTTCCTGTGCTTTGTCCTCGGAACCAGCGGTGCTCCGTAGGCGTTCAAGGGGCTACGCAAGTACGCAGGCAAAAAGATGCCATGCCGTGCTTGCGCTGGTGTGTTTGGGGGACAGGAGCCACACTGGGGCAGAGGTTCTGTCTGCTCTGCAGGTGCAGGCCGAGAGGTGGTTGACGCCACGCCAGCTTAAGCCAGGAATGGTGGTTTGCGACAATGGCACCAACCTCCTCTCCGCCCTCCGACAGGGACAACTGACCCATGTGCCCTGTGTGGCTCACGTCCTTAACCTGGTGGTGCAGCGGTTCTTGGGCAGGTACCCGGGCTTACAGGATGTCCTGAGGCAGGCCAGGAAAGTCTGTGTGCATTTCCGCAGAACTTATAATGCCAGTGCTCGCCTAGGTGAGCTGCAAAAGGAGTTGAACCTGCCCAAGAACCGCCTTATATGTGACATGCCCACCAGGTGGAACTCAACGTTGGCCATGCTGCAGCGGCTGCACACGCAGCAGAGGGCCATCAATGAGTACCTGTGCGACTACGGCACCAGGACAGGGTCAGGGGAGCTTGGGTTTTTTTCACCACGCCAGTGGGGCATGATTAGGGATGCATGCACTGTCCTGGCACCATTTGAGGAGGCCACGAGGATGGTGAGCAGTGACAGTGCATGCATCAGTGACACTGTACCTCTTGTCCACCTGTTGGAACATACGCTGCGTGGAATAATGGACAGGGCACTTGAGGCAGAACAGAGGCAGGAAGAGGAGGACTTCCTTGCCTCTCAAGGCCCCCTTTACCCAGACAGTGTTCCTTCTGTCCCACCCATCGCACAGGAGGAGGAGGAGGATTGTGTCAGCATGGAGGTGGAGCCTGGCACTCAACATCATCAGCAGCAGTCTTTTAGGGATGATTTACAGTCCCAAGAAACCAGTGGACTTGTACCTGGCTGGGAGGAGGTGGCTGCGGATCATGTTGTCCTTAATGACCCAGAGGACTCCGGACCGAATACCTCAGCTAACCTACGCTGCATGGCCTCCCTGATCCTGCAAAGTCTGCGGAAGGATCCTCGTATTCTTTGAATCAAGGAGAGGGACCATTACTGGCTGGCCACTCTCCTTGATCCACGGTACAAGGGTAAGGTTGCGGACCTTATCTTACCGTCGCAGAGGGAGCAGAGGATGAGACATCTCCGGGAGGCCTTGCAGAAAGGTCTGTGCAACGCGTTCCCAGAGACTGGGAGGTTACAAACTCCTGGTCCTGGACAACGAGTTGCTGAGGCTTCGGTCAGTCAAAGAAAGAGCGGTGGGGAAGGTGGCCGTCTGACCGATGCGTTCAGACAATTCTTTAGTCCGCAGCCCCAAGGTATGATCGGTTCCAGCAACCATCGCCAGCGTCTGATATACATGGTGCAGGAATACCTAGGGGCAAGGTCAGACTTGGACACCTTCCCCACCGAAAATCCTGTGGCTTACTGGGTCTTGAGGATGGATCACTGGCCAGAGCTTGCACAGTATGCAATTGAGCTACTGGCCTGTCCTGCATCCAGCGTTCTTTCAGAACGCACATTCAGTGCTGCTGGAAGATTTGTCACGGATCACAGGGTGCGCCTGTCCACCGACTCGGTTGATCGACTGACCTTCATAAAGATGAACCAGTCTTGGATCACCACCAGCTACCAAACACCTGAAGCTGATATAACAGACTAATTTATTTTCAAATGTCACATCCCTTCAAGACTGATGCTGAGAGACTGTCCTGTTATGTTGACTGACTATCCTCCTCCTCCTCAATGATCCAATTGATGATGATAGCTTGGAAGAACATTTTTGTTTCTGGGTGCCGCCACCAGTGGCTAAGGCCCAATTTTTCAGCCCCTGTTTAACAGGGGCGTGTTATTACAATTTTTTATGCAATGCTTTGCAGCAGGGCTCATTCCTGCACTCCAACTAGAGTATCTGGGAGAGGTTGCAGTGTCGTGGCACCAGCACCAGTGGCTAAGGCCCAATTTTTCAGCCCCTGTTTAACAGGGGCTTGTAATTACAATTTTTGATGCAATACTTTGCAACAGGGCTCATTGCTGTGCTCCAAGTACAGTATCTGTGAGGGGTTGCAGTGTTGTGGCACCAGTGCCTAAGGCCCAATTTTTCTGCCCCTGTTTAACAGGGGCGTGTAATTACAATTTTTGATGCAATACTTTGCAACAGGGCTCATTGCTGTGCTCCAAGTACAGTATCTGTGAGGGGTTGCAGTGTTGTGGCACCAGTGCCTAAGGCCCAATTTTTCTGCCCCTGTTTAACAGGGGCATGTAATTACAATTCTTGATCTAATAATTCACAGCAGGGCCCATTCATGCGCCCACCAAGAGTAACTGTGAGGGCTCACAGTGTTGTGGCAACACCAACATGTAAGGGGCAAATTTCAGCTGAGTATATACGGCAGGCCCCTACTTTCAAACATCCAACTTACAAACGACTCCTCCTTGCAAACGGAAGGATACAACAGGAAGTGAGAGGAAATCTACCACTAGGAAGGCAAATTCTCTCCTGTAAGAGTTAATATGGGAAAAAAAGTGTCTCCTCTCCACTGATGCTTTATCACCAATTCTTGTTTCAATAAAAACCTCAAATTTTCAAAAAACATTTGTCATTAGGACGGAAAGTGAGGTGAACTGTTCTGAACAGGTGCACACTGCACAGACAGCAAAACAAATGTTACAGGGGTGATAACCCTTCCCTATGTTTTCCAAAAAGCTTAAAAATAGATTTTTTCGCTGGAGCTACACTTAAACAATGTACCTGTTCAAAATTACAAACAGAATCTACATAAGAACAAACCTACAGTCCCTGTCTTGTATGCACCGCCTGTATACGGCTGTTCAGAGTATATAGGGCCTTTTTTATTTTGTGTGCGGGGTTCCCCTTAATATCCATACAAGACCCAAAGGGGCTGGTAATGGGCTGGGGTAGGGGGCTGGCTGTGATGGGGTATTTATGCCATTTTTCTTAAAAAAATTTATCCATATTACCGGGACCAGACATTACATTAAAGCCGCAAGCAGTTTTAAATGGCTTTTTTTCCTTTAGAAATGTAATTTTGTGCAGGGACAGTTCTAAACACGGGAAACACGTGGCACTTCACAGGCATACTTTAGACACCCCCCAGGTACGATATTTAAAGGAATATTTGACTTTTTTTTTTCACTTTATGCATCATTAAAATGACTGCTCCCGAAAAACTGCAGTTTTTAAAACTTTTTTTGGGATTGATACATGTCCCCTGGTGCAGAACCCGGGTTCCCAAACCCTTTTTAGGACAATAACATGCATAATAGTCGTTATAATTAGCACTTTAGATTTCAAACGTTCGCATCCATTGTATTTAATAGGGTTCTAAAGTTTGTGCGAACTTTCGGTCCGTTCGCGGGTTCTGGTGTTCGGCTCATCACTATTTTTGACTACATTTCTGAACTGTGTTATTTTTGCCATTTCATTAAAGATGTGATTCTAACTGCACTTTCTGTCTCCGTCTGGTTTATGGTTCCTGACAGTGAGACAAAAATGACAGAGTATTTGGCTCAGTCAGAGAGGTAAAGAAAGGTTTTTGTTTATGAGGATTATGCTTTGTATAGTAACGAGGTTTGAGACTTATTTAGCCTGTCATTTTTGAACCTTTAGTTGTATTTTACAGCCGAACCGCAGGTATCGATTTTCTTGCATAGTTACATAAGTCCAGCTTGGTATGCATATGCCATACCAGTTGGGTTTCCATGGAAGGAATGAATCACTGTAGTGGCCTTTTACAAAAACTTGTGACACGCAATGTCTCTGCAATAAAATACACCTACCTACCTGCCTGCCCACAGTCTTCTATGGCATGTATCGCTTATATCGCTGGCATGGTCCCTGTGTTTCTGGATTACTGATGCCTGCACACTCGCAGGAGTTACGTCATCCTGAACGAGCCAATGAAGATGGCTGAAGCCCATCACCCAGGGAGAAGATACCAGTGTCAACGAGGAACTCCTCTCGGACTTCAGCGCATTATGGAAAAGGTCCAGTTAGCTCCTACCGTGTCCTCCTTTAGGAGATCTTTGAAAATGAATTTATTCAGGGAAGCCTACCCCACCTCCACCTACAAACTGCACTTAGGCAACCTCTATCAGATCATCCCCTGCTATTACCTTTTTGTAAAACACAACAGAAGGCGCTTCTAAGTGCAGTAATCACAAGACTATTATATTGCCATAGATAAAAACGCACTTACTAGAAGTAAGGAAAGAAAAGGCTCATCTCTGTGATGGAGAGGGAGATGTAAAGTCCAGCAGGAGGCAGTCTTGAGGGTGGTCTGGTGTGCAGCCAGTTGTCCCAACTCCTAGCCGACCAGCAGAGGGAAGCCACAAGGAGAACCCACCAGGAAGAGCGTCCACGTTGCTGGGACCAGCGTGGAATGCAGGACCCGGAAGTGATGTCAACAGGATGTGGCCCGGGGTGTCTTTATTTTTCTTGGCAATAAAATAGTCTTGTGATTACTGCACTTAGAAGCACCTTCTATATTGTGCTTTATTGCCAGAGAATTGCTTCACCTCTTGGAGTGCTGCTCTAGTGCCATCCAAGTCATCGGTTTGCCTGACTCACACCACCATCTCTGCAGACTGCTATCTCTGCTTAGTCTTGTCTTCCAGAGCACCCTTCTTCCCATTACTTTATTACCTTTTGTAGCACCTCTCCCTCCCTTTAGACTGTAAGCTCCTAGAGCAGGGCCCTCCTGTTTTAAACTGTATTTTAATTGTATTGCCTCCCTTTATATTGTGTAGCGGGGTTCCTTTAAATGCTCTCGAACTACTGTTCCCAGAACCCCACTGGTTCCCAGGATGTTTTGCTTCTGCCCCAGAGACTCATGGGTGGGAATATATAAGGAAGGGGTAAGGCCTGGCTCGGCCTCTTTGGACACGGGACGGCAGAGACTGATACACCTGTGCAGACCTGTGCTGGGTAAGGCCTGAAGCCTGGGGCCTTCCGCAGCCGACCAAAGAGCCTTCCACCCCACTGCGAGCCTGGGTGGCATCCGACATCTCTACTTACAGCCTGGATGGGATCGGGGACCCGATCGCAGCAACGGCTGTGGGCGAGTGAAGTCACAACCGGTGGAAGTTCCGGACAGAGATCGTGTCCGGCGGGTGAGCGAGCGTAAGCTCATTCCCTAACCTGTTTGCTAGTACTGTGCCTATAAACTGCCGAGGCCTACTACCTCATGTTAAAGACTCTCACTGGAGATTCACAGCAGGACTGATCCAGAGGATCTCCAGTGAAGTGTTGTCAGTTATCAACTTTCCCTTTTCCTGGATTACAATTGTTGTTTATTCTTAAGTGCACCACCTCTACAGATGCCGGTGAAGAATCCATCATTCATACAGGACTGAGTTCTAGAGTTAGGAATCAGGCCTGATTCATTAGGGACCTAGTTTAGTTATTGCGCCACAGGGCGCCTAGTTAACAGTCGCCCCACGTGGCGTCTCCTTATCCACCTCCCCCCTTTCTCCATGGTGTAGTGTGACTGATATTTTAATATTGCAGGGCTCTGTGAATATTCTAATGGTCAAGTTCTTATCACTGTTCATTCCCTTTGCATAGCTGAAAGTAAAAATCTATTATTCCTTTATAACTACTCCGTGTCTGAGTCTCTCATAAAGTATAAGTATTAAATGTGTATACCCCTAAACTAACTGTGCCAGAAAGGGTCGAGTAGATTGCCGGGGGTTGGCGGAGCTGTACTCAGGGCCCAGACCAAATCTGTGGCCCTCTTAGTTGAGGGTAACGCTACACGTGGGGGTTCTCGTCCGGGATCCTGATAGAGCAGAAAACCCGCCAAGAGGTACCGGCATGGACCCAAAATACATCAGAACGTGGTGTGGAGTAGATAAGACAGATCCAAGCCTGTCAGTGGTCATTAACATGCCCGGTCAGGAATGGTCGACCGAGACGGTGGAAGGATTAATGAAGTCAGTGACCCCAGATGGTACACCGTGGGTGATGGGAACAAAGTTAGACCCAGACACCTCACACCAGTATGCACTAGTGGAGTATTCAGATGAGAAGCCAGAAGTTTGCAAGCGCAAATATACGCAGACGTCGGATAACAGATCTTATAGTCTGGCGCATGCTATTAAGAAGGAGCCACCCCTAACGGGACCACCGCGGACTGCGGCCCGTACCTCACCAGAGAGGAGAGATGGAGCGACACCTCCGGTGACGCCTGCACCTGCCACGGCCATATCACCCGAACTGATAAAGGCGCTAGGGGACCTACTAACAAACTGTCAGAAGGCAAGCACGGTGCACGTAGAGACTAGCTACCGGAGACTAAAAGCATTCTCGGGGAAGCTCCCCGTCCCTGCGGGGGAGGAAGATTTTGACACTTGGGTGGAACAGGCATTGCAGGCAGTAGAAGCATGGGAGGTGCCTGAGGCACAGAAGAGACAGCGAGTCCTAGAAAGTCTGAAAGGTGCCGCGGCAGAAGCGGTGAAGAGCTTCCGGTTTGGAAATGAAAACTGTACAGCTCAAGATTGCCTGGCCATGCTGCAGGAAGAGTTTGGTCAGCTGGAGAAGGTGTCAGAGATGATCTATCAATTTGAACACACTCTCCAGCAGCCTAATGAGAAACTGTCAGAATATGTTAGAAGGCTGAACAGGCAGTTATGCAAGATTGTACTGAAGAAGGGAATGCTGCCCAAAGATGCAGATGAAGCACGCATGAAGCAGATCATGAGGGGAGCGCGGCGCTCAGACCCGGTCTGGCTGCACCTGAAAACCTCAGGAGGAGGAATGTCACTAACCTACTCTGATCTAATAAAAATTATTAGGGACGAAGAGGCGCTGCAGGAAGATCAGCAGGTGGCCAAGGCGAATGTCACACCTGTACCAGTGTTGGTCCATTCGGTCAAGAGCCCGGAAAGAGATGCGGAGATTGACACTTTGAAATCGCAAATGGCCCAAGTGTTGGAGATGCTGACCTCTTTGATGGAGAAAGATCAGAGAAGACCAGAGAAACCAAGCCCAAGAAAGGAGTTGTTCCCGAACACCTGAGCACCGGCCTCCCTACAGGACCGAGAAGAGGTGATTTGCTATAACTGCGGAGGGAGTGGCCACTTTGCTAACGTATGCTCCAGCCCAAAGGAGAAGAGAACAGATAATTGCAAGCCGGCGGGAAACTCCAAAGGGCCCCGGTGAAGGAGTCAACCCAGTGCCCATCATCTTCAGTGCGCTCCAAACTAAAAAAAAAGGCCAAGAATGGAGGAGACAAAACTCCTAGGAGGAGGTATAGTACCCCCCCACCAAGATGTACCCCAGAGGGAGGGGGCAAGACCCCTCAGTGGAAATACAGCACCCCAAAGAAGGAACATCCACCTAAGAGGAACAATAACATCCCTCAGCGGGTTTGTGCCCCCATTGAGAGGGAGAAAGTCAATGCATGCCAGGCTCAGGAAAAATTAAAGTCCAAAAGGAGCAGGGCAAGGAAAAGCCCAAAGAAGAAGGTGACCCCAGTCCGGCCATACCCAAAGGAACTGGTGGGCCCGTCTCCTACTGTGCCCATTCAAGTGGAAGGAGTCTATACTAAAGCTCTTTTGGACACCGGAGCACAGGTGACTTTACTATACCGGGACTTCTATGATAGGCACTTGAGTCATCTGCCTATCCAGAAGATAGAAGAGCTGGAGATATGGGGACTTGGAACCCAGAGTTTCCCTTACGATGGGTACCTGCCCATAAAGATGACTTTCGACCCATCCGTGGCTGGGAAGGCTGAAGTGTTTGACACCCTGGCAGTTGTGTGTCCTCGGCCGCCTGGAGCCAGCAAGATTTCCCTGATCATTGGGACAAACACGGATCTAGTCAGGAGACTCCTGACCCCTCTAGTGAAAGAGAGAAACCATTCAGCCACCAAAATCCATCCCATGCTAAAGACGGCCTACCAACGACTGGTCTTAGAGCAGAAGACCCCGGGAGAGGGGATAGGGAAGGTGTGGAGACTTGGCAGAGAAGGAGTAGTGCTACAGCCCGGAGAAGTAACCTGTCTTAGGGCCACTGTGAAGCTTACGTGGGAACAACCTGGCCCCTTTGTCATGCTGGAATCCGACCCAAGGGAAGAGTCCTCAGGCCTGGAAGTGATACCAGAAGTGATTCCATTCAAGGCCCTGAAGAAGGCCCATGGCAGAGTTCCGGTGAGTGTTAGGAACACTACGGGAGGGCCCATGGAGATTCCTGCCAGAGTGTTGCTGGGTCAGGTGAGCCCTGCTGCCCCGGTCACTTGGTCCGAAGTCAAAGGGACGGGTGACGGAGGAGATGTTTGGGAGAAGCTGTCCGTGGAAAACCCGAACCTACCCAGGGCTTGGAAAGAAAGAGCCAAGGCCCAGCTGACCAGGTGGGAGAAGATCTTTTCCGAAGATGAATTCGATGTGGGGTGTGCAAGAAGTGCCACCCATTGGATCCGCCTCCAAGAAGATAAGCCCTTCCGAGAGAGGGTCAGGCGGGTCCCCCCGGCAGATCTGGAGGATCTGAGGGAACAACTTGTAGAACTAAAGAAGACTGGTGTGATCCGGGAGTCTAGAAGCCCCTATGCCTCCCCAATCGTGGTGGTCAGAAAGAAGAATGGATCGTTGAGGCTTTGTATCGATTACAGGACTCTCAACAGGAGAACCATCCCTGACCAATACACCACGCCAAGGATAGAAGATGCCTTACAAAGTTTGTCTGGAGCCAAATGGTTCAGTGTGATGGACCTCAAGAGTGGGTACTATCAAATGCCTATGCACCCAGAAGACAGGGAGAAGACAGCCTTCATAACCCCGGTGGGATTCTTCGAATTCAATAGGATGCCTCAGGGTCTATCTGGAGCTCCTGCTACCTTTCAACGCCTTATGGAGAAGACTGTTGGAGACATGAATCTTATAGAAGTCCTTGTGTACTTGGACGATGCCATTGTCTTCGGGAGAACCTTGGAAGAACATGAAGCCAGGCTGGAGAAAGTATTGAGAAGACTCAGTGAAGAGGGACTTAAGCTTTCCCCCGAGAAGTGTCGGTTCTACCAGTCTTCTGTGAACTATCTGGGGCACATAGTGTCTGAAGAAGGGGTGGCCACAGATCCTGAGAAGTTGGAAGCAGTCACTTCCTGGCCACGACCCACCACAGTAACAGAGCTCAGATCCTTCCTGGGGTTCTGCTCCTATTATAGGAGGTTTGTGGAGGGGTTTGCTCGGATTACCCGCCCGTTGAATGAATTGCTAAAGGCAGAAGGGGAAGAGGATGACTCAGGGCCCAGGAGGCCTGGTGAGTCAGTTCAAGATCAGTGGAACCCAAGGTGTGAAGAGGCCTTTCAGGCCCTGAAGAGGAGCTTAACCACTGCCCCAGTCCTGGCCTACGCCGACCCTACCAGACCTTATGAATTACATGTGGATGCCAGCCATGAGGGTCTAGGCGGTGTGCTTTACCAAGAACATGAAGGACAACTGCGACCAGTGGCCTATGTGAGCAGGAGCCTGACCCCCTCAGAAAAGAATTACCCCACTCATAAGCTGGAATTCCTGGCCCTCAAATGGGCGGTAGTAGACAATCTAAAAGACTACCTGTATGGGGCAGAGTTTACTGTGAAGACAGACAACAACCCCCTGACCTACCTCTTCACCACCGCAAAACTAGATGCCACCGGACACAGGTGGTTGGCCGCATTGTCTGGATTCAACTTCAGTCTGAAGTACAGACCAGGAGCTGGAAATAGGGATGCAGATGCCCTGTCCCGGAGGTCTCATCCAAGTGGCACCGGACGGGGTGCGGGCCCTTTGTCAAGGGGCTGAATTCCAAGCCAGAGGAGGCTCCAGAGCAGAAGAAATAGGGGTTACCATGGTAGGAGTCCCCAAACACTATTGTGGAGTAACTCAACTGGAGGAAGACAACCTACCGAGACTGTCCAAGAAGGAGTTGAGGTGTGACCAATTGGAAGACCCCATGGGGAGATTGGTCCTCGAAGCCCTGGAGAATCAGGATCCCAACAAACTCCTACATCACCCCTCAAAGGAGGCTCGCCTGTTGAGGAAGGAATTGGACAGGCTGCAGGTACATCAGGGAGTGGTCTACCGAAGGGGCCCCTCTGATGACTCAGAAGATAAGTGGCAGTTATTCCTTCCAGAGAAGCACCGAGAGACTGTACTAATTGCCCTGCATGACCACCATGGTCACCTAGGGGCAGAAAGGACCTTCCAGCTTGTTAGAAATCGGTTCTATTGGCCCTGCATGAGGGCAGAAGTAGAGGAGTATTGCCATTCCTGTGCACGATGCATTCAGAGAAAGACCCTACCCCATCAAGCTGCCCCAATGGGCCACTTACAGGGTCAGGGCCCAATGGATCTGGTATGCATTGACTTTCTCTGCCTCGAACCCGACCTGAGTGGATTGGGGAATGTTCTGGTAATAACCGACCATTTCACCCGCTATGCTCAAGCTTTCCCAACCAAAGACCAGAAGGCATCCACCGTGGCCAAGATACTTATGGAGAAGTATTTCGTCCATTACGGACTACCACAGAGACTCCACTCAGATCAAGGAAGGGACTTTGAGAGTCGGTTGATCCGAAGACTTTTGGATTAATTGGGAATAAAGAAGACCAGAACTACGCCTTACCACCCACAAGGAGATGCTCAGCCGGAGAGATTTAACCGGACCCTGCTCAACATGTTGGGAACCTTAGAAACAGAGAAGAAGCAACACTGGAGTCAACACATATCAGCCCTAGTGCATGCCTATAACTGTACCACAAGGGACGCCACTGGCTACTCCCCTTATCGACTTATGTTTGGGAGAGAAGCAAAGCTACCCGTGGACCTGGCCTTTGGCACTTCTTTAGACAATACCTCAGCTACATCCCACAAGGGATACGTGGACAGACTTAGACGTAGCTTACAGTTGGCCTATGAACAAGCCCAGGCGGCTTCGGATCAAAGGGGAGCCCGCAACAAGAGAAATTTCGATCTGAAGGTTCGAGTGCAAGATCTGCAGCCCGGGGACCAAGTACTGCTACGCAATCTGGGGGTCCCTGGAAAACACAAGCTTGCCGACAGATGGAGATCTGAACCCTATGTCGTCTGTAGGAAGTTGCCTGGTTTGCCTGTCTACAAACTAAAGCCAGAAGGAAAGGTGGGTCCACTGAAGACGTGGCATCGAAACCACCTGCTCCCACTTGCTGAGGCAGTCAGAATACCTCCCGTGAGAGACTCCCCTGAACCGGCCTCTATTCTGGATACTCCTAGGCCGAGCACTCGGTCCCAGACTTCTAGAGTTGAAGATGGGGAGGCCTCCCAATTGAGTACAGATGAAGGTGGAGAACTGGACTGGCTGTGGCCTCCCTTGACTCTGGGAACGTCCGCCATAGATCTCCCAAATGGAGGGGATACCCCAGATGCAACGCTGAATCCGGAGGCTACTGAATTCATACCCTTCAGTCCCTCAGCTGATTACTGGGAAGATGTTCCTGACACTTGCGCAGAGGAGTACCCTAGAGATTCCATACGTCAGTCGACTTCTGAATCAGAGGTTCCAGAACCAGCAATGTTACCTGAACTTACTCCTGAAGAAGAGCCTGTGGTGCCAGAGTCAGAAGCACCAAGAGAGCAGAGGGCTCGCAGAGTCATCAGGCCTCCCAAGAAACTAACTTACCCCCAAATGGGGACGAGCTCAGAGGACTCTGTTGTAACGGCTAGGAGAAGTGTTGAACAACCTGATCCTTACACTGTCCATTTGGTGGAGGACAACCCCAGCTCACTCTCTGGCACAGTTAGGCAGGCCACTCATGGTAGTGTGACCTGTGGGCAAGAGAGTTCCATCCCAAAGTTTTGGTGGGAATTCCCTATGCCAACATCATGCTCGACATTGTCCAAAATGGTAAACAGTATTTGTTGAAGTTTATCTTTGGGGACCAAAGAGTTTAAGTGGGGGGAGTGTGTAGCGGGGTTCATTTAAATGCTCTCGAACTACTGTTCCCAGAACCCCACTGGTTCCCAGGATGTTTTGCTTCTGCCCCAGAGACTCATGGGTGGGGATATATAAGGAAGGGGCGAGGCCTGGCTCGGCCTCTTTGGACACGGGACGGCAGAGACTGATACACCTTTGCGGACCTGTGCTGGGTAAGGCCTGAAGCCTGGGGCCTTCCGCAGCCGACCAAAGAGCCTTCCACCCCACTGCGAGCCTGGGTGGCATCCGACATCTCTACTTACAGCCTGGATGGGATCGGGGACCCGATCGCAGCAACCGCTGTGGGCGAGTGAAGTCACAACCGGTGGAAGTTCCGGACGGAGATTGTGTCCGGCGGGTGAGCGAGCGTAAGCTCATTCCCTAACCTGTTTGCTAGTACTGTGCCTATAAACTGCCGAGGCCTACTACCTCATGTTAAAGACTCTCACTGGAGATTCACAGCAGGACTGATCCAGAGGATCTCCAGTGAAGTGTTGTCAGTTATCAACTTTCCCTTTTCCTGGATTACAATTGTTGTTTATTCTTAAGTGCACCACCTCTACAGATGCCGGTGAAGAATCCATCATTCATACAGGACTGAGTTCTAGAGTTAGGAATCAGGCCTGATTCATTAGGGACCTAGTTTAGTTATTGCGCCACAGGGCGCCTAGTTAACAGTCGCCCCACGTGGCGTCTCCTTATCCACCTCCCCCCTTTCTCCATGGTGTAGTGTGACTGATATTTTAATATTGCAGGGCTCTGTGAATATTCTAATGGTCAAGTTGTTATCACTGTTCATTCCCTTTGCATAGCTGAAAGTAAAAATCTGTTATTCCTTTATAACTACTCCGTGTCTGAGTCTCTCATAAAGTATAAGTATTAAATGTGTATACCCCTAGACTAACTGTGCCAGAAAGGGTCGAGTAGATTGCCGGGGGTTGGCGGAGCTGTACTCAGGGCCCAGACCAAATCTGCGGCCCTCTTAGTTGAGGGTAACGCTACAATTGTAAAGCACTGTGTAAACTGTTGGCGCTATATAAATCCTGTAAAATAATAATAATTTCATATTGTGAAAGTAAGTATTGAAATTCAGAAGAAACCCCTGTCTATGTACTTCCACCCTAGTGCATGTGACTATTGTGCCGTAGCACAAAGAACCCTGTCAATAATCATGCACTTAGCAAATGCTTTTGTAAATATCAGGCTGAGAACATAAAACCGATTACCTCATAAATATATGAATGAAGATGTACGCTTCTGAGAACTCCTAAGTAATCATAATCTAATCCACGGCATGTCTGTGTTGAAAGTAGACAAGCATTCCGCTGTAAACTCACCACAAACATGTTGCTTGTCTTTCAAAAGCACTTGGCTCATTAACAGTCAACTGCCATACTACTTGTTAGCACAAGGACCATTGTTAGACTTCAGCATTGCTTCTTAGGCGCACTGATCTTTTTATTTATTATAGGATGCAATTTTATATTTTTTTATTGCATTTGCATTTTATATTTTTTATGGCTACTTTGTTTTTTTTTTTCAGACAACCTTCTTTTTGTAAGTGTCCTTTGCTTTATTTCCCCAAAGCCCATGGATGATATGATCTATAGTACTAAATTAATCCTCCTATTCTTCAGACCTCGGAGAATGAAAAGAGTAAGACCTTTTATCCATGCCACCCTTCCTGGTGCCTCCTTCACCAATAGATCATGAAATTGAAATTCTATTTTACCAAGGGGGACAGCTTTATAGCCCCATAGCAGCTGTGGGTTTTTTTTTTTTTTCTTTAACTTAGAAGCATAAAGAAGCAATTGAAAAGCCTGAATACCCAAGACGGCTTTTTGAACTCACAACAGCTGTCAAACTTTCAGCTACAAAATCTGAATTTCTTTTAGAGTATGAGAAGAATCTGTACGTCCCACCACTTTGTACAGAATTATAGAACAGTACATTGTGGTAAGGCATTTCCTATCATCTCACACCCAGGAAACCACATCAGTCTATTCATATGACGGTATACTATACAATATGCATTGGTTCCAGTGTGTCTCGGGTTGTAAACGTTGTACCTCGCATACTATTTTAGAGCAGGAACTATATATGTTGTTTATGGCTATCTGTGCTGCTGTTAGTTTATGCCCAACTTCCTATTCTGATGGCATAATAGGAGGTGAGGATAAATCTTCCCCAATGGGAACACTGATGGCAGTAGAAAAACAGGTTCTGATCCTATCTGTCTGTATCTCCAAACGAAAAAAAGTTTTGGCTGGAGTTCCATTACCAGTAAATTTAAAGTGTTCCTTTACGCTCTCCACGCACTTTCCATCACTTCACTTCTACCTGCTCCTCTCTTACAATAAGACTTTTTTTCTTTATTTTCCTTTTATTATTATTTTTTTTTTTTTTTTTTTTTTATTAGAAACACTACCAACAATTCTGATTCTCACCTAGGTGCGAACAACATATTCAGTTGCTCACAGCCCCTTGAGATAAACTATAGTACCAAAAGTTTTGGGATGCCTGATTTTACAGGCACATCAATGGCATCCTAGCCTTAGTCCGTAGGGTTCAATATTGAGTTGGCCCACCCTTTGTAGCTATAACAGCTTCAACTCTTCTTGGAAGGCTGTCCACAAGGTTTAGGAGTGTGGCCTCGTACACACGGCCGAGATTCTCGTCGAAAAAAACATGTCGTTTTTTTCGACGAGATTCTTGGACAAGAAAATTGTCCCTGCCGAGTGTACACACGCTCGATTCAAAGAACCCGCGGTTCTTTGAATGGAGCGTACGCGGTGACGTCATTGACTACGACGAGCATGCGCTCGTCACATTCGATGCCGTCGCCGCCATCTTGGTATACCCTACGTATGCCTAGGAATCTACCGCACATGCGTCAAATTCATTTCGAACATGCGCGGGCTTCCCGGCGGACAGGTAAGTGTACACACACTCACTTTTCTCGTCGAGAAACAGGCTGACGAGAATCTCGACGAGAAAATAGAGAGCAGGTTCTCTATTTTCTCGTCGAGGTTACTTGTCGGTTTTCTCGACGAGAAACCATACACACGAACGAATTTCTCGGCAAGACATCTCTGCCAGCAAGTTTCTTGCTGGTTCTTGCCGAGAAACTCGGTCGTGTGTACGAGGCCTCAGTCTATGGGAATGTTTGACCATTCTTCTAGAAGCGCATTTGTGAGGTCAGGCACTGATGTTGGACGAGAAGGCCTGGCTCGCAGTTTCCGCTTTAATTCATCCCAAAGGTGTTGTATCGGGTTGAGGTCAGGACTCTGTGCAGGCCAGTCATGTTCCTCCACCCCAAACTCGCTCATCTATGTCTTTATGGACCTTGTTTGTGCACTGGTACACAGTCATGTTGGAACAGGAAGGGGCCATCCGCAAACTGTTCCCACAAAGTTGTGAGCATGAAATTGTCCAAAATTTCTTGTTATTCTGACGCCTTAAGAGTTCTTAAGAGTTCCCTTCACTGGAACTAAGGGGACAAGCTCAACCCCTGAAAAACAACCCCACATCATAATCCCCCCTCTACCAAATGATTTGAACCAGTGCACAAAGCAAGGTCCATAAAGACATGGATGAGCGAGTTTGGAGTGGAGGAACTTGACTGGCCTGCACAGAGTCCTGACCTCAACCTGATACAACATCTTTGGGATGAATTAGAGCAGAGAATGCGAGCCGGGCCTTCTCGTCCAACATCAGTGCCTGACCTCACAAATGCGCTTCTGGAACAGTGATCAAAAATTCCCATAGACACACTACTAAACCTTGTGCACAGCCTTCCCAGAAGAGCTGAAGCTGTTATAGCTGCAAAGGGTGGGCCAACTCAATATTGAACCCTACAGACTAAGACTGGGATGCCTTAACATTCATGTGCATGTACTTTTGGTAATATAGTGTACTCATGCCAGGCATCCCAGGAGGCCTCAAGTACTCAATAAAACAAGTGCCGCTGTGTTTCATCAGGGGGCTGGCTGTCTCTTCTTCCTGGTTCTTGTAAGAGACAGAGAGTTCCTGATGATGTCAGAAAAGAAAATGGCGGCTTGGGACCAGGGCCATAGAGTACATCGTTCAGCATTTCAGTAGCATTTTAGCTGTTCAGGTTACTGCTCCCTTTGTTGTAATAGGTGATTAAAAATAGGGGTTGTGTTGATAAGACTATGGAATTTCTACATTGGATCCTGCCCGAAATAGTTTACTTCGACAGCAAAAATCCAGAGACTTTATTTTTATATTTCAGCAACTGTGTGCATATTCTGGCCTTTTGATATTTACCTATTTTTAACCACCTGGAAGATATACCTCCCTTCATGACCAGGTAAGTTTTTGCGATATGACACTGCGTTACTTTAACTGATAGTTGCGTGGTCCTGCAAGAGCTGTACCCAAACAAAATGTATGCCCCTTTTCCCACAAATAGAGCTTTCTTTTGGTGATATTTGATCACCACTGCATTTGTTATTTTTTGCGCTATAAACAAAAAAAGACCAATTTTGAAAAAAAAAATAAAAATTATTTTACTTTCTTCTATAAAACATATCCAATAAAAAAAATTGAATTTTTTTTATTTCTTCATCAGTTTAGGCCAATATGTGCATATTTTTGGTAAAAAAACAAACAAACAATAAGTATATATAGATTGATTTGCGTGAGTTATATAAGGATCTCTTTTTAAAGGCTTGAGTTTATCTAGGCTCAGGTGAGTTTAACCCCCTGGGGGAGTGTGCCTCACACGGTGAAGATTTTGTGTTTGGTGGATGGTGCACACATTGACTAATCTCTAGGATCACCCACTGTGTTTAGAGAGCAATTTATACTGTCATCACATACAAATTATCTTTTTGGGATATTGATGTTGGTCAGAAGCAGAACTGGCCTAAAAGTAGCGCTGTTTTAACATGGGACTGATGCAGTACTCTATGGCCTTGTACACACGGCCGAGATTCTCGTTGAAAAAAACATGTCGTTTTTTTCGACGAGATTCTTGGACAAGAAACTTGTCCCGGCCGAGTGTACACACGCTCGTTTCAAAGAACCCGCGGTTCTTTGAATGGAGCGTACGCGGTGACGTCATCGACTACGACAAGCATGCGCTCGTCACATTCGATGCCGTCGCCGCCATCTTGGTATACCCTACGTATGCCTATGAAGCTACCGCGCATGCGTCAAATTCATTTCGAACATGCGCGGGCTTCCGGGAGGACAGGTAAGTGTACACACACTCACTTTTCTCGTCGAGAAACATGCCGACGAGAATCTCGACGAGAAAATAGAGAGCAGGTTCTCTATTTTCTCGTCGAGGTTTCTTGTCGGTTTTCTCGACGAGAAACCCGATAGCCGCGTACACACGACCGATTTACTCGGCAAGACCTCTCTGCCAGCAAGTTTCTTGCTGGTTCTTGCCGAGAAAATCGGCCGTGTGTACGAGGCCTATCTGAACTTTCTTGCGTTAACCTTTTATACTTTTAAACAGCAGCCTTTGCATTGTATACCCTTATCCGTTTGACCGCTGAAAAGCGATTAAGCAGGTCTTACTTTATATTGTATGTTTAAATGTTAATCTTTACTTGACCATGATAACTGTGAAGTAATTTTGGCGCTGAGTAGTGTACATACGCCCAGGTTCACACTCAGTTTTTTGTAAAAGATATAGCGTCTACAAACTATGGGATATTTTAATTGAATGCATTCTTTTCTTACTAGTAATGGCGGTGATCAGTGACTTATAGCGGAACTGCGATATAATGGCAGACATTCTGACAACAACTGACACTTTTTGGGAACCAGTGCCACTACTAATACAGTGATCAGTGCTAAAAATATGCACTGTCACTGTACTAATGACACTGGCTGGGAAGGGGTTAACATCAGGGGCAATCAAAGGATTAACCGTGTGGCCAACATGTTTTACTGTACTGTGGGAGGTGCTTTTACTAGGTGAAGAGATGGAATTTGTTCCCTGCTTTGCAGGGAAACAAAGTCCATCTCTTCACCGCTGACAGAACGGCGATCCGCCTTATTTACAAAGGTAGCTTGCAGTTCTGTCACTCTGATGATCGGCAGATGCCGGTGGACCTCGATCACAGTGGGAGCGACCCGCCGTTGGCATGCATTCGCGCCCCCTGCCCGGAAGTACAGGATAACGTACTGTGTATATATACTTGATCCTGCACACCCGCCGCCCTGTAGCAGTAAAACTGCTATAGGGCGGTCGCTAAGTTGTTAATAACAATAGACAAGTCTTGAAGAGATTTCGCCCCCCCACAAAAAAAAAATAAAAGTCAGCAGCTACAAATACTGTATTTGTAATATATAAATATTATGACAATTGTCCTGGAATCCAGCGGGGGAAGGGGGGCTGAACTTCCAGGGTGCTTCGCCGCATTTCGCCACAGCCAGGTCTCCCAGAAGTGGGGACGGGTACCTGTCAAAAACAGGAAGCAGATAAGCAGAGTTTCCACTTTTGGGTAGAACTCCACTTTATGTTGGCTGCACACCAGTAGATTTTTGAACGAAAATTCAGTACATACAATGACATGACTATGTCGTTAAGAAGTACTCCAAAAAATATTTGCTTTTAACATTTGATGTTCAAGTGAATGGAATCCCCCCCCCCCCCCTCCCAAAATGAAAACCATATATGAGGTCTGTCTGGAAAGTATATAGCACATGCAGCGCTTTTTGTCTTGAACAGTAGGTGCTGGAACTCAACCACGACCCCCCAAAACACCACCCCCCCACACACACCCTCCAAATCACATCAAATAGTGGGTGTGGTCAGATTTCACAAACAGTAGGAGGGTCTTAAAGGGGCATTAAATACCAGGATTGCATTACATACAGAGTGCAGAGCTGTCGCTTGTAAACACAGAAACCAGACTTCTGTGTTTACAAGTGATTGTGGTGAGCAGGCACCAAAGAGTCTGAGCCAGAGGTGGTGGAACTGAGTTCCACCAAGTTCCACCTGAAAAAAAAAGCCCTGAGCACATGTAATATGAAAAATAGAAACATTTCTTGAAGATACAAGATACATTGTACATAGGACAATGACTCCTCAGGCCCCTTCAAAGTAGGCACCTTGGGACCTCACACAGTTCTCCCAGCGTCTTTTCCACAAGATCCTGCGTCAAAATCTTGGACTCTTGTCGTTTTTGTAATCCCTGGATCAGTTCTAGTTCTCGCAGCATCAGTTGTTGATTGCAGCCCGTACATGTTCAGCATTCTCAGGTGTTCTGCTGTAGGCCTTCCAGAACGTGGATCGCTTTCAACAGATTCTCGACCATCTTTGAAGCCTTTCTGCCACACTTTTATTTGTGCTGCACTTGTTGCATCGTCCCCGAAAGTCTTCTGAATCATCTGAATAGTTTGCGCAGAGGAATATTCAAGTTTAACACAAAATTTGATGCAGAATTGTTGCTCTACTGGCTCAGTCATTTTGAATGTGATGGCCACACAGTACACATACTCACTAGCGCCCCCACTGATTAGTACAGTGAAGTCGTCATTATTCATGCATGCGCATTCTAGTCTCCTATGCTGCCAGGTTATATCAATGTCGCCCAAACTGTAACCGTTATATTACCAAAGGCAGGACTTTTTCTGGACAAACCTCATACATGGTTAGAAATTAGTTTTTTTCAAGAAAAAGTTTCCATCTTTCTCCTTCGAATATACTTCATCAATGTGGCTGAAAACGAACGCCGATTTGAATCCACAAGGACTATGAATAATTCAAAAGATTAAACAAAAACGTTCCTAAGATTACATTTTTATATTTTTTTGCAAAATTTTACTAGTGTTTGACCAGCTTTAGTATTGACAGTCCGGGACATTCACATCATTATCAGAAGGAATGATGTTCCAGTTATGCCGTGTACACACGATCGAGTTTCACGGCGGTGAAAACACCGCCGTGAAACCCGACGGGAAAAATGAGAACCGGCTTGGTCCCCTACACACGGCCGTTTTTCACGACATGTCTTCTCTTGGTCGAGAAAACCGGCCGTGTGTAGGCTCCCTAGCAGTGTTTCCCTATGGGAAAACTGCAGAGGAATAAAATGCTGTGATTCACAACGAGAAAAATTAGAGCATGTTCTAATTTTTCTCGTCGTGATTCACGCCGTTTTTCTCATCGGGAAAAATGCTGGAGAGCCTACACACGGCCGTTTTTCTCGTCCAAGAGAAAAAATTATATTTTTCCCGACGAGAAAAGTGATCGTGTGTACGCGGCATAAGGGATGAGGAATCCCTCCAGTCCTGGCACACTAAAAAGTCACAACAGCTGACAGAAGAACTGGTGGAATTCCAAATATGTTTGCTTTGACTCAGTTGCTGGATTTTACAGTCTAGGCCTTCTGTGTCGGAAGGATAAGTTCAGGGAGAGGTTTCCTTCAGATGTAAATAATTGCGCCTTATGATAAACATGTTCTGTTTATCAGTCTTGGTAGGACATACAAATACAACTACACCATGAAAAAACACCTAAAAGGTTTTAATCCAGGGATTTCTTTACATTTCCATCTTGGTATCTAAAAGGGAACTACTTCAAAATGTTTGCAGTGAGTGGATGATTCATAGGTGCCCAGATTTTTGTTCGCCAGAGAAAAAAAATATACAAGATTTAAAAAAAATTTAATATGTTTTATGTATTTTAAAATATTTTCAATTGGTTTAAACCTACAGCTTTCATTAAAGTATAACTCAAGGCAATTGTAAAAGATACAAATGAATGCAGCTCTGTATTCATTAATTTAATAATAAATGTATTTCTTAATGCAAGCAGCGTAAGTACATGAATTTGACGCAGTATAAGTCTCCGTTTACAGCAGAGCTAAGACTAAAGCCTCGTACACACGACTGAGAATCTCGTCAAGAAAAAACATGTCGTTTTTCTTAACGAGATTCTTGGACAAGAAACTTGTCCCGGCCGAGTGTACACACGCTCCATTCAAAGAACCCGCGGTTCTTTGAATGGAGCGAACGCGGTGACGTCGTCGACTACGACGAGCGTGCGCTCGTCACATTCGATGCCGTCGCCGCCATCTTGCTACACCCTACCTATGCCTAGGAAGCTACCGCGCATGCGTCAAAGTCATTTCGAGCATGCGCGGGCTTCCCGGAGGACAGGTAAGTGTACACACACACACACTTTTCTCGTCGAGAAACATGCTGACAAGAATCTCGACGACAAAATAGAGAGCAGGTTCTCTATTTTTCTCGTCGAGATTCTTGACGGTTTTCTTGACAAGAAACATGATAGCCGCGTACACACGACCGATTTACTCGGCAAGAAAGCTCTGCCAGCAAGTTTCTTGCTCGTTCTTGCCGAGAAACTCGGTCGTGTGTACGAGGCTTAAGGCTGGGTTCACACTGGTGCGACACGACAGTCGTCCTACTTTGGATCTGACTTTGCCCTGCGACTTGAAGTCAGAGACGCGTCCGACTTCAATGAACGGGGATCTGACTTGGATCTCCGCCAATACCAGGCATTGTGTTTGGTATGAATCTTGAGGGGGAACTTCACGCCAAATTTTAAATAAAAATCCGGCATGGGTTCCCCCTCCAAGAGCATACCAGGCCCTTTGGTCTGGTATGGATTTTAAGGGGAACCCCCTACGCCGAAAAAATGGCGTGGGGTCCCCCCAAAATCCACACCAGACCCTTATCCGAGCACGCAGCCCGGCCAGTCAGGAAAGGGGGTGGGGACGAGTGAGCGCCCCCCCTCCTGAACCATACCAGGCTGCATGCCCTCAACATAGGGGAGTGGGTGCTTTGAGGCAGTGGGGCGCACTGCGGCCCCCTTACCCCAAATCACCTTGTCTCCATGTTGATGAGGACAAGGGCCTCTTCCCGACAACCCTGGCCGTTGGTTGTCGGGGTCTGCGAGCGTGAATACATTGTACCCCTACCCATTCATCTGGGGGGAAAAAAGTATCAATAAAAAAAACACACTAGACAGGTTTTTAAAGTAATTTATTAGGCAGCTTCGGGGGTCTCTTCCGACTTTGGGGGTCTCTCCGGCCTCTTCTACCGGTCTCCGGTTCTTCTCCCGCTCTCCGGTGTCTTCTGCCGGGCTCCTCCGCTATCTTCTGCTCTTTTGCCACTCTGTTGCTAGCGTTGGCCCGGTCTTCTCCATCGTCTTTTTCCCTCTTCTCTTCTTCCGATGTTGACACAACGCTCTCTCCCGCTGTAATGTCGTGTGCGCAGTGCGCAACGACTTATATAGGCATGGTGCGTGGTCATGGGTGATGTCATCCGGTGACCTCGCCCTTTATTAAGTCACCGCCCCTTCATGCCTGGGGGTGACGTTATAAGGGGCGAGGTCAGCAGATGACATCATCCGGTGACCACGCCCCATGCCTATGTAGCGGCCACCCCCTCACCCCGTCCTCTTTAGCCTAGGGGTATGTCACGCGACGGGGGTGAGGTGCGCTACGGCCCATGTCCTCCCCACTACTTGCGGGCGAGGTGAAGGCCAATACCTAATGTTTCCTCGGGCCGGTGTCCTGAACATGTACCGAGTCTGTCGTGCAGAAACCACCAAACCACCCTTTGCTCCCATTAACAGAGTCCATACACCGATCACAGTCCAACGGTTAGATTTATTCCGTATCTTCAGTTACAGGGCAATGCGATGGCATGATACGGTGGAATGAGCAGGTCGAGGCACTATACTGATCTGGGTCCCTACACCCCCTATGCTATGACCAAGGGTTGTAGGAGTCTTGACATGAATACCTCCATTGCGCTACGGGCCTCTATCAGGGGAAGATGTCCTCCAAGGGAGTTACTGCAGGCCCATCCGTCACCGGGTTGACACTACACCGGGTCTTCGAACGAGTGACCTCCCCAGCCTCCTCACCTCAGATGCGGGTCCCCTCGCAAGGGGCACCCTGGAGCAACTCCACCCTCGCGGGACCCAGTCGGAGTCACCGGGTCCCAGGCCTCCTCAATAGTACCTCACCCCAGGCTGAAGGTGCCTGGGATGGACTCCATCTTCATCCCGGCCAGGCCTAGGGCGCCTAGGCCGGGACCTTGAACCGCCCGCACCCAGGCTGAAGGTGCCTGGGTGCGTGAAGAGATGATCCCCGAAGAAGACAGACAGACCTCGTGGCGAGGGCGTCTCCCCCTTTTATCTCCTCCCGTCGATACCACGGCGGGTTCCCCGCCCCGACCGTACCATCTCCAGGAAGGGACAAAGAAGGGTAGCACTGCGGTAGTGATTCTACCCCGAGCCAGTAGGTACACTGACACCTACTGGTCGAAGAGAATATTACACCACCCAATCCTCCACGAATAAGAAAAAGGGGTCTGAACCCTAACATAATTACACACTTGGGTCACACTACTCCCCAAGTGTACCCCACTAAATTGAGGACCCCGCTACACACTCCCCCCTGTGATTTGACGCTGGTCCCCAGCGTCAGGTGCACACCCATGTCTCCCAAGGAGCGGTGACATGAAGTGGGCCCCAGAGGCTATCCCTCAAATTTCTGGATACTAAATGTGCCAAGACCTGCTCAAAAGGAAAAGGGGAAATATAAAACGATAAACATTTGTATAAAACATCTGTTCTGTGCACATGTACAATCCCTCCCATCGCTGTCTAAGAACCACCCCACTCTCAGTAGTCTTGACCGATGAATCTCCTGCAGAAGGGAAACAACAAAAAGAAAACACATCCTAACACTCTGTGTTAACTTGGCATGAGTGAGTCCGTCAGCCGAGAGACCCGCTCACTCCAATAAGTAAGTAATGCATATGTAAAATTTTCAAACATTCGTTGCGCAACACTGCCACCTGGTGACAGAGCCGCGGTAATGACACTTGGTGAGTTCTTCATTCTTCCTGCTTTCCTACTCTGACTCTACCCCAAAAGTCTCTGCCTTTGGCACATGAAGAAAAGGGAGAAAAAAACACACAACAGCTCCCAAGTCTCCAGTGAGTAAAAGAAAAGCCCAAATCAAAACAAAAGTAGGGCACAGTTCTAGGCGTCTGGGAATGTCTCTTCCAGAAAGTTTCAACAGCAACAAGATAGGAGCTCACTCCTCCTATAAGTAGAACCTTGGATCCGGCAGAAACAGAGGCTTCAGGTGCCCGTCAAACACTTCCACTGAGTACTCGACATCCTCTCCTTCTTTCCTACAGATGAGCACCTTATCAGCATGAATATGGCGCCCAAGTCTCCAATCAGCTCTGCAGTCCTTGAACTTTTTAGACACAGGCGGCGAACATGACAGGTATCGCCTTGCATGGGGTACTTTAAGCTTTTCCCATACAAACTCGTCATACCACCTTGACGCAGGACCTCAACTTCATACAATAAGTCCCGGGGCAAGTAGGGGTACTCCCACCCATATTCACGGGCGACTCTCTGGGAGAAAAGTCTCTGCAATCTGGCTAGAGGCGGCATCACATCTCGCTCACCTTCTCCTGGCTGTACGATGGCCTCCGGGTGCCGAGGTACCTTCACCATCTCAGGTTGCTTTGTCTTTGGTGCCGGCAACGAAGCACGCTGCGTCCTCACCATCAAAGCGGATGATGTAGTTGAGTGAGGAAAGTTGGTCGAAGGGTTAGATTTCCTCTGGAACTCCGGGGTCTGCGCCCGGAGCGTATTATCTTCTATGGACATGGGGGAATCCTGTGGTTTACTCAGCACAGGTAGCGGGCGTCTGTCCCAGCCCTTCCGTTGAAACAGCTCGTCTATTTCCCCGTCATCCCCACAGTCTGACAACGACTCTAAGTCGGAGGTGTCATACATCTCGGCGGGAAGGTAGTCTCTAGTAGACGGAAGGCTACCCTCCCTTTCGGGCTCCACTGTCTGTGAACTCCCGACACCTCCAACCAACACCGCAGTCCCAGCCCCTAGCTCACCTGGACCTACTGAAGAACTGGGATGTCCGGGACTCTCTTCTCTACCGGCGCCATCCAGGCCAGGCAAGCGGCGGGGTGAAGCTCGACCACGACCACAGGAGGCCTGCACCAGGCCTATCTTCCTCTTCGGGGGTGGTAGCAGGGAGTCTGTGGTGACCGAAGCAGTGTCTTCGGATTTTTCTCTCTCAATCTCTGGTTGGGCAATCACTTCGCCCTGGTCAGCGCGTACGGGGACCTCCGCAGAGGCCTGGATCTCTCCCTCCGGAGTGGCGGTTCCTGTGATGCAATTGAGGCGTAGGGCCCGGGGCCTTTCCGTGTATGGTTCAACCTCAAAAAGGAACTCCTTGCAGGCCTCACATCGCCCGAATGGCTTTAGTTGGACCACCAGTCCCGAGCATCCGGGACAGATCACACCGAGAGCCTCCGTGTCTCTGCATGAATACAGAGCCAACTGTCCTCGGGGCCTAAGTCTTATCCCTGTGTCTGTCAGGGGAGCAGCAAATGCAGTCATCTTCGTGGGGTAAGGTACCGGTATCCACGGGGAGCTTGAGGCCATCCCGACCACTTGCTGTTCCATCACGCGCTGACCACGCGCCGGAGTCTCCACGTGTATCTCCACACGTGGCCAGACTCCTCCCACAACTTGTACGTTTTCGCGGGCTTCCGCCAGCCTCCGCCCACGAATTGTACAGTCATGGGGTGCCTCGTGGCGCAGTGCATTAACAGTCCCCACAAGTAGTACTTCACACGGCTGGACCTTTCCCTTTCTACGCTCCTCTGCGTGGGCCTTTCCCGACTTAGGGTCATGTCCACAACTCCGAGCAGGGATGCACTCTGGCCAATCACATGGCCGACCCGCTCGGAACTCCTCCGGGCAGCAAAGTTCAAACACAGACGCTCTCAGTTTCATCGCCAAGACACACGATATCCCGGACGAGCCCCCACGTGTAGCGGCCACCCCCTCACCCCGTCCTCTTTAGCCTAGGGGTATGTCACGCGACGGGGGTGAGGTGCGCTACGGCCCATGTCCTCCCCACTACTTGCGGGCGAGGTGAAGGCCAATACCTAATGTTTCCTCGGGCCGGTGTCCTGAACATGTACCGAGTCTGTCGTGCAGAAACCACCAAACCACCCTTTGCTCCCATTAACAGAGTCCATACACCGATCACAGTCCAACGGTTAGATTTATTCCGTATCTTCAGTTACAGGGCAATGCGATGGCATGATACGGTGGAATGAGCAGGTCGAGGCACTATACTGATCTGGGTCCCTACACCCCCTATGCTATGACCAAGGGTTGTAGGAGTCTTGACATGAATACCTCCGTTGCGCTACGGGCCTCTATCAGGGGAAGATGTCCTCCAAGGGAGTTACTGTAGGCCCATCCGTCACCGTGTTGACACTACACCGGGTCTTCGAACGAGTGACCTCCCCAGCCTCCTCACCTCAGATGCGGGTCCCCTCGCAAGGGGCACCCTGGAGCAACTCCACCCTCGCGGGACCCAGTCGGAGTCACCGGGTCCCAGGCCTCCTCAATAGTACCTCACCCCAGGCTGAAGGTGCCTGGGATGGACTCCATCTTCATCCCGGCCAGGCCTAGGGCGCCTAGGCCGGGACCTTGAACCGCCCGCACCCAGGCTGAAGGTGCCTGGGTGCGTGAAGAGATGATCCCCGAAGAAGACAGACAGACCTCGTGGCGAGGGCGTCTCCCCCTTTTATCTCCTCCCGTCGATACCACGGCGGGTTCCCCGCCCCGACCGTACCATCTCCAGGAAGGGACAAAGAAGGGTAGCACTGCGGTAGTGATTCTACCCCGAGCCAGTAGGTACACTGACACCTACTGGTCGAAGAGAATATTACACTACCCAATCCTCCACGAATAAGAAAAAGGGGTCTGAACCCTAACATAATTACACACTTGGGTCACACTACTCCCCAAGTGTACCCCACTAAATTGAGGACCCCGCTACACCTATATAAGTCGTTGTGCACCGCGCACATGGCATTACAGCGGGAGAGAATGTCTTGTCAACATCGGAAGAAGAGAAGAGGGAAGAAGACAACGGAGAAGACCAGGCCAACGCTAGCAAAAGAGCAGAAGTGGGAAGAGACCCCCAGAACTGCCTAATTACTTTAAAAACCTGTCTAGTGTGTTATTTTTTTTATTGACACCTTTTCCCCCCCCCGGTGAATGGGTAGGGGTACGATGTACCCAATACTCATTCACATAGGGTGGGCGGCCAGGATCTGGAGGCTCAGGTTCGTCCCAAAGGTGCCCCAGTTGCTGGCCTCATTTCAGTACATGCTCCAGAGTCCGGTCATTGTCAGTCGCACATGCAGCGTATCGATTCGTGTCTCTGTCATGGGAAATTTCTGTCACTCGTTTCACCGTCGCACATCTGGTTCGAATCCTCACGCATTTTTGTGAGCAGGCTCAACTCAAGCATGCCCCAGTTGTTGGCCTCATTTCAGTACATGCTCCAGAGCCCGGGCGTTGTCAGTCACACATGCAGAGCACCAATTCGCGCCTCTGTCATGGGAAATTTCTGTCACTCATTTCATCGTCACGCATCTGATTTGAATCCACAAGCTTTTTCATGTGCAGATTGGCTTCAAGCGTGCCCCAATTGCTGGCTTCATCTCAGTACATGCTCCAGAGTCCGGTCGTCGTCAGTCGCACCTGCGATGCGCCGATTCATGCCTCTGCCATGGGAATTTCTGTCACTCATTTCACTGTAACACATCTGATTTGAATCCATGCGCATTCTTAGGTGCAGCTTCGTCTCAAGTGTGCCCCAGTCGTTGTTGGCCCCATTTCAGTACATGCTCCAGAGTTCGCTTGCTGTTAGTCGCACCGCGCCGCACCGATTTGAGTCTCTGTCATGGGAAATTTCTGTTACTTGTTTAACTGTCATGCATCTGATTCTAATCCACGTGCATTCTCGTGTGCAGGCTCATCTCAAGCGTGCCCCAGTTGTTGTTGGCCTCATTTCAGTACATGCTCCAGAGCCCGGTTGTTGTCAGTCACACCTGCGGCCACCGAATCATGCCTCTGTCATGGGACATTTCTGTCAGTCATTTCACCACCATGCTTCACCATCCGATTCGCTCACTTAGTCATGTTCAAATCAGCTAGTCAAATCCCTCACCACTTATCATCTGTCATTTCTCCTCCAGGTCAGTCAAGTTCAGTAGGTCCCCATCTTGCACCAGGTTGGACGTCATTTCCCCAAGTAAAAAAAATAGAAAAACAAAAAAGAACGCTCACTTTACCTAACTGACCCCCTACACCTCCGACTGAAAAAATTAAATAAAAATACCAAGCACTTACCAACAGCCGATCTGAATCTAGTCGCAACGTTGGCCCTATGATTCGGATCCTCAGCAATCACAAACTTCTTCAACCACTAACACAATCAGCCAATCCGAGTCTAGTCATATCATCGGTGCAACGACTCTGATCCGGAACATGAGCCCCCTCGTCACCTTACATCTACAGCTGATCCGAATCTAGTCGCATCATCGGCGCAACGATTCGGATCCTCGGCAATACAAACTTCACCGACCGATCCGAGTCCATTCGCATCATCGGCCCAACGATTCGGATCCTAGGCAATACAAACTTCACTGACCAATCTGAGTCCAGTCGCAGCATCGGCCCAACGATTCGGATCCTAGGCAATACAAACTTCATCGACCCATCCAAGTCCAGTCGCAGCACCGGCTCAACGTTTCAGATCCTTCACAAAACAAACCCCACCGGTGCTCACACCTCAGCCCGATTCGAACTATTCGCATCAGTGATACGAATATAGTTGTACTTACGATTAGGATCCCTAGCCTTACGTTCGTTATCAAGCATAAACATTTACATCTCACTCCATCTGTATGTACAATGTTGCGCACGGTCATTTCTACATACTCAAAATTTCCGCTAACTTTGTTTTCACCTTTCTAATAAAGCTGCTTAATTGCAATCGCCGCAAGCATTTCTGCAAGCGGCTCAAATCGGTCACTCATCTCCAGTAGCAACTCGGTTGCTCACATATTCTCTGTCACGCTCGCACGCAAACTGGCTTTCACTACGCCTGTCGTTCCTTGAAGCCGACCCGCATCAGGTCAGTTCTCCAAGACTTCACCCGTACACGGGGGTGTTCTAAGAAGCAGCTTCAATCTCTCCCGGGAATTCTCAATTTGCAGTTAAGATCATTCCCCAGGGTCGATCTTTTGTATCACGCCTCCTGGTCTTCCTCTCCCAGACACAGGACCCCGATCAGATCCTTAACTTAGACACCGCGGCAGTAGCGGACCTGTCAATATGGGAGGAGTTCCTTACTACGTGGAACAGTATATCAATGTTATACCATCAATAACGCCCCTATCACCGCAGGTAGTGACAGATGCCGCAGCCTCCACAGGCTTCGCTGCAATTTTTGGCCACCATTGGTTTGCAGGACAATGGCCTCCAGAGATACTCAATCCCAGGGTTTATTTGGGCTTCCTCCCTGTTCGAACAATACCTGATTGTGGCAGCTCTTGGGTCATATCTGGACAGGACAAACCGTGGCCTTCACCACTGACAACCAGGCCATGGCCGAGTTTAATAATAAAGGCAAGTCCAAGTTATGTCCTTCCTACGCAGGCCCATACAACCATCCCTACAGCACCAGTTTAATGTCCACTATCCTTGCTAGTTCCCCATTCGGCCTTCTCCCCAGCCTGGTCATTCAAGCAGCCATCTACTTTGCCTACCACGGGTTCTTGCGGCCTAGCGAGTTCACCCGCAGCAACCCCGCCGACCAAGTTATGCATAGACCTCACTTGGCTCGCTACCAAGACCATTTCATCCTCCACCTTGCAGTATCTAAAACCCAGCAATCAGGCTCCGGGGTAGACACCCACCTCTATAAAACAAACAGTGTCTCTTGTCCAGTAACCATACTCGATCGCCTTCTGTCACTCCTACCGAAACCTTTCCCGATCAAACCCTTGAGTGCCTACCCGTTCGTCAAACACGTGAGAATTCTTCCACGCAACCTACACCTCAACCCCAGTCAGTGCTCCAGTCGCTCTTTCGTATTGGAGCGGCCTCGGCCATTTCCCGGCATGGGGTCCCAGATCACGTCAATTAAGAGACTAGGCAGGTGGAAGTCTGCCTGCTTCGCCCAGCACATCCCCAATCCTCAGGTGGATATGGCACAAGCATTCACCAAACTTGCTCAATGAATAAAGCTAAAACTAATAAAACGACACCCCTACCTGAATGTTTTTGCCCCCTTATTTTGGCATACCGTCCATCAGACTAGGGCACACTTCGGAGCCATTTCATGTTGTAAGTCTTATGGTAAGTCTATCTTGTTCATATCCGTATCGGACATAGGGCTTCAACCAGTGGCCTAACTATAACCTTCAGGGCCCCTGATGGAAGAAACCATGAAGGGCCCCCCTGACCCCCGGACAGGGCTCTTTTCTCCGAGCCCAGTGGCGGAACAACAGGGCCCGGTCGCAAGTGGGTGGCGGCATATAAAGGAACTGATTTCTCTATTTCCCCCGGCTTCTCCTCCTCTCCCTCCCACAGGCATTCAGCGGCTGCAGGAGTAAAATGGAGAGATCGATTCCTCTATGTCGGTGTTTCTCAGTATATCCCTAGGGGAATGGGGCTACACTGCAACCACTCTGCAACTGTGTGCATTGCATGCAGTTGCAGCATAGTGATGATGCATTTAAGGTGTTAAAACAGGCGGTCAGTAGGCAACATATTGCCTCTTTACCGGCTGTCAAATGCCTCTGAAAAGCGATCTGAGCATGGATCCCTTTTCGAAGGAACATCATTTTTTTGCTGGTACTATGAACAAGCAAAAAATAAAATAAAAAAAAATAGGTTCCGATTGTACACATATAGGGGGTCGGGATTAAAAGCGCATACATAAAATGTGCATACATACATGTAAACACACATATATAAACACACATATACTGTATATATACATACACACACGCATATATATAAATACACATATAAACCAGTGGCGGCTGGTGCTCAAAATTTTAAGGGGGGCACAAGCAAACTGAAAAATTCTGAAAAAAAAAAACATCAATTGCATCCACTGTGCCATCAAACACTGCCACTGTGACCATCAAATGCTGCCACTGTGCCATAAAATGCCGCCACTGTGCCCATCAAATGCCACCACTGTGCCCATCAAATGCTGCCACTGTGCCTATCAAATGCTGCTACTGTGCCCATCAAACGCTGCCACTGTGCCCATCAAATGCCGCCACTGTGCCATCAAATTCCGCCAGTGTGCCCATCAAATGCTGCCAATGTGCCTATTAAATTCTGCCAGTGTGCCATCAAATGCTGCCACTGTGCCTATCAAACACTGTCACTGTGCCCATCGAAGTCTGCCACTGTGCCATCAAATGCCGCCACTGTGCCCATCAAATGCAGCCACTGTGCCCATCAAATGCCGCCACTGTGCCCATCAAACTCTGCCACTGTGCCATCAAATGCCACCGCTGTGCCCATCAAATGCTGCCACTGTGCCCATCAAATGCCGCCACTGTGCCCATCAAATGCTGCCACTGTGCCATCAAATGCCGTCACTGTGCCCATCAAATGCCGCCACTGTGCCCATCAAACTCTGCCACTGTGCCATCAAATGCCGCCAGTGTGCCCATTAAATGCTGCCAGTGGGCCATCAAATGCTGCAACTGTGCCATCGAATGCCACCGCTGTGAATCCCCCACGGGGTCCTCCATGCATCTCCTGCCGTCCTCATCTCCTGTCCTCTCCTCCTGATAGGCTTCCAAAAGCCGCGCCTATCTTTCAGCTAATCAGGTGACGGGTAACAGACCCGTGCACCTGATTCGTGGAGAGGCGGTTCAGTGTTAGGAAAGTGAATATTAATTTGCTTTTCTAACACACCTGGGTGGACTGTGAGCGCCAAGCATGGCGCTCGCAGTTCCCCTATTTTAAAGCCCATTAGAGCCCCCCCCTCGCCGCTGTAATTGAGGCGCCCCGGCGCCCCAAAAGGGGCCAGACACCTGAATAGGGGGTGGCAGCGGTGGCCATGGATAGATTCATCCAATGCTTAAATCTATCCATTGGTCATAGAGGGGGTGTCCGGAGAGAGGGGGGGCGCCCGTGCGCCCTTATGGACGCACCGCCACTAAAAACACATGCACATACATGCACACTCACATACATACATAAGCACACACACACACATACATATACATATGCACACTCACATACATACATACATATGCACACACACACATACATATACATACGCACACTCACATACATACATGTGCACACACACACACGCACACACACACATACATGCACAAACATATAAACACACATACAGTAGTAGATAGATAGTCTGATAAAAAAACGGCAGACATTTACCTTACCTCTTCCTGCCGGGTACTGCACTGTAGGGGGAGACAAAGAGCACACACTGTGCTTTCACTTTAGGTTAATGTGACGAGCTCCCCGCACAGTGCCATTACAGTTCGGCTGACGATCAGGGAGCTCGTCTCAGCCGCTCTTCCTATCGAAGAGTACTGGGGGCCCTCAAGGGCCCCCTGCAGCAAGGGGCGAGGTCGCCATGGCGACCTCAGCGACCCCTATAATTCCGCCACTGGCTTCAACCATAAGTAAGAAGGCCAGTATGCTGGCCTGACTTTATGGGAGGAGCTCGGGGGGTATTTAACCAGCCCGCTCACCTGTGGTCTTCGTCGGTTTCCTGTGAGCGATACCCACCCTCCCATCCCCTTTTTTAAGGCATTTCTCAAAATAATTTCTCTCCACAAAATATTCATTCTAATCTTGGGTATGCCCCCTTATTTTGGCATACCGTCCATCAGACCAGGGCAAACTTCAGGTCCATTTCATGTCGTAAGTCTTATGGTAAGTCAATCTTGTTCATATCCGTATCGGACATAGGGCTTCAACCATAAATAAATATATATATATATATATATATATATATATATATATATATATATATATAATCAGTCCACAAAGGAATCCAAAATCGCAATGATCAGTCCGCTTAGGAATCCAAAATGAGTAGAAATATCTTTGGTGTTCGTGTCTCAACAGTATTATATGATTAAACACCCAGAGTGCACCTTCCACCGTTAAAAGTAAAAATGCTGTGCCCTTACCAGATTAATAGACTCCGCATTAAAGGAGCCTAATAAAGAGTGGGTTAATACCAAACATAAGATCTGTCCTCTGGATGTAGACAAGATGGTCTGGATACCAATTCCACTGGCTGCTCTCTTTGCAAGAAACTTAGTGGGGCGTGGGTTCATACCATACCTAGGATTCATCCTCTGTATGTAAACAGGAATGATGTGGATACCAATTCCACTGGTTGTTCTCTCCATCTAGTACTCACAATGAGGTGTAAAAAAGAGAGGAGAAAAACGCCAACATATCGTAAAACCATGGTGGTTTATTGAAAAAATTTCATAGCACAAATCCAATCAGACATAGATAAAGTTCCTAAATAAAAACAATCTGCAGATTGTGTGTAGACTAGCGTGGTAAAACTGAGCATAATGCCGCGTACACACGATCGATTTTCTAGACGGTGAAAACACCGTTGAGAAAATCGATGGGAAAAACGAGGGAACGGCTTGGTTCTCTACACACGTCCGTTTTTCCCGACATTTTTTTTTTGGTCGAGAAAAATGACCGTGTGTGGGCCCTGTGGCAGTGTTTCCCTATGGGAAAACTGCCGCGGATAAAAACGACGGGAATCACGACGAGAAAAATTAGAGCATGTTCTAATTTTTCTCGTCGTGATTAATGCCGTTATTCCCGTCCGGTCGTTTTTCTTGTTAAAAAAAAATAAAAAAAATGATACACGGCATAAGACTTCACCCTACACTACAAGTGCACTTGGTAGTGCAGTCACTGTAGATCTGAGGTGAGGGGAAGCTCTGCTGATTTCTATCATCCAATCATGTGCAAGCAAAAACGCTGTTTTTTTTTATTGTCCTTGCATGTCCCCCTCAGATCTACAGTGACTGCACTTCCAAGTGCCCTTGAAGTGCACTTGTAGTGCACTGCACAGTGGATTTGCCTTTAGTAAATAACCTCCTCAGTATCATTCAGTTAGGGATCAGATCTATTAAAAAAATAGATCATCTTTGAAAAGATCATCCAGCAGCAAATTTTTCTGACAGGAAAAACTTCCAATACAGTGAAGCCCTGTACACACGGCCAGGAATCCCGTCTATTAGAAAACCGTTGGTTTTCCTGACGAGATTCCTGGCAAGCTTGCCTTGCAAAGCCGTGTATACAGACGGCCACTCAAAAGAATTGCCGTTCTTTTGAATGGCAAAAATGCGGTAACGTCATCGACTACGACGAGCCGGCGTCTCGTCACATTCGATTCCGTCGCCGCCATCTTGCTACACCCCACACTAACTTTGTATGCTACCGCGCATGCGTCGAAGTGCTAGCGAGCATGTGCGGTTTCGTTACCCTTCAGGTAAGCATACAGACGACCGGTTTTCTCGTCAGGAAACACTCTGCCGGGAATCCCGACAGGAAAATAGAGAGCAGGTTCTCTATTTTCCCGTTGGGATTCCTGGCTGTTTTCCTGACGGGAAAACTGCTAGGGAGCATACACACGGCCGGGATTCCCGGCCAAATGCTCTCCTGGCAGTTTTCCTGCCGGGAAAACCGGTCGTGTGTACAAGGCTTGAGGGGAAAAAAGCATTTGACCCCCCTGCTAACTTTGTCGGTTTGCCCACTGACAAAGAAATGATCAGTCTATAATTTTTCTTTTAGTCGTTTTTGTGGATATTTAAAAAAAAAAAACATGTTAACATAGGTACAGGTGGATCGTACTCTGGAGGAAGAGATGACTCCTCACTCCCAACACCCTTAATGGGATCTAGCTGTGTCGGGTGGTGAGAGGCAGCTCTCCTGGTAATAAATTGCCAAATAGTTGTTGAAGGTTTATTGTAAATCAGAAACAGGATAGAAAAATAAGGATCATATCATATATGGAAAGTGGGTTTGTGGATGACACAATCCTTAAATCATCTCTAAAAGTCCAACTAACCGTAAATGGTGAACTTGTATAAACCTGATGTGAGTGCAAAAAAAATAAAAATTGAAAGACCGACCGAGGGAGATTGACAGTTATTTTGTGTTTCTTCAATTTGTGAATAATCGCACCAACTGTTGTCACCCTCTCACTAAGCTGCTTGGCGATGGTCTTGTAGCCCATTCCAGCCTTGTGTAGGTCTACAATCTTGTCCCTGACATTCTTGGACAGCTCTTTGGTCTTGGCCATGGTGGAGAGATTGGAATCTGATTGATTGCTTCTGTGGACAGGTGTCTTTTATACAGGTAACAAGCTGAGATTAGGAACACTCCCTTTAAGAGTGCTCCTAATCTCAGCTTGTTACCCGTATAGAAGACACCGGAGAGCCAGAAATCTTGCTGATTCATAGGGGATCAAATACTTATTTCCCTCATTAAAATGCAAATCAATTTATAACTTTTTTTTTAAAATGCATCTTTCTGGATTCTTTTGATGTTATTCTGTCTCTGACTGTTAAAATAAAGCTACCATTAAAATTATAGACTGATCATTTCTTTGTCAGTGGGAAAATGTACAAAATCCGCAGGGGATCAAATACTTTTTCCCTCACTGTATGTACTGTATATTAACTGGCAACCTTAACCAAACATATACGTCAGTACAATGGCAGCGGTGGGCAAATGGGCATGCCCACGGGCCCCGTGAACCCATGACACGGAGAGGCAGAACGGGGAGATGCCTATGTAAACAAGGCATTTCCCTGTTCTGCCTAGTGACATGACAGGGATCTACTGCTCCCTGTCATCGGGAGCAGTGATCGCTGTCATGTCAGTGGTAGCCCACAGTTAGAATCACTCCCTAGGACACACTTAACCCCTTGATCGCCCCCCAGTGTTTAACCCCTTCCCTCCCAGTGTCATTTACACAGTAATCAGTGCATTTTTATAGCACTGTTCGCTGTATAAATGACAGTGGTCCCAAAATAGTGTCAAAAGTATCTGATCTGTCCGCCAAAATGACGCAGTCCCGATAAAAATCGCAGATCGCCGCCATTATTGTAAAAAAAAATAATAATAATAAAAATGCCATAAATCTATCCCCAATTTTGTAGACGCTATAACTTTTGCGCAAACCAATCAATATACGCTTATTGAGATTTTTTTTTTTTTTTTTACCAAAAATATGTGGAAGAATACATATTGGCCTAAACTGAGGAAAGTTGTTTTTTTTTAATATTTTTTGGTGGATATTTATTATAGCAAAAAGTAAGAAATATTGCTTTTTTCTCAAAATTGTCACTCTTTATTTTGTTTATAGAGCAAAAAATAAAAACCGCAGAGGTAATCAAATACCACCAAAAGAAATCTCTATTTGTGGGAAAAAAAAGGACATCAATTTTGTTTGGGTGCAACGTCGCACGGCCGCGCAATTGTCAGTTAAAGCAATGCAGTGCTGTATCGCAAAAACTGCTCTGGTCAGGAAGGGGGTAAATTCTTCTGGGGCTGAAGTGGTTAAAAGAAAAGGCAATCTGAGGCCCAGACTGTGAGTGGAGGAACCCTTTCCGTGGGTGCCATTGGCTCCCGCTGCTGTCAATCAAAGTCAGTGAGCCAATGAGGAGATGGAGGGGGGGCAAGCCATGGCTCCGTGCCTGAATGGACACAGGGAGCTGTGACTCGGCTTGGGTGCCCCCATTGTAAGCTGCTTGCTGTGGGGGCACTTGACAGGAGGGAGGGGCCAAGAGAGCCGGCGAGGCACCCGAGAAGAGGAGGATCCGGGCTGCTCTGTGCAAAACCATTACACAGGGGAGGCAAGTATAACATGTTTGTTATCTTTAAACAAAAAAAGCCAAGACTTTAATATAACTTTAAGCCTAGTACACACGGGCCAAATATCAGGCAGCATGGGCAGGTTCAATAGAACCCGGCCAACATGGAGCCCATGACAGAAGCTTTTTTTAAAACCTCTTTTTATTGAATATATCTGACAAGAATAAATATGACACCATTGTTATAAAATGTTTTGTGCTTTTAATAGGTTTCCTGTGTTGCATGCCAACATTAATCATATTATAACAACACCCTCTGTAAAGAAGCAAAGTCTCATCAGATTGCATGAAACAGCACTTTAGTCACTCAGATTATTTAAATGTTGAGTCAGCAGATAAAAAACATGGAGCCATGCAGTCATGAGTAATGCCATACATTCTGGCTAAAGAACAGAATTCAGAGAGTAGTGGTTAATGATTCTTACTCTGAAAGGTCTAAGGTTATCAGTGGTGTACCCCAAGATTCAGTGTTGGGATCCTTACTTTTTAATATTTTTATAAATGATATTGGGTCTGGAAATAAAAGTAACATTTTAGTCTTTGCAGATAACACTAAGCTATGCAATGGAATAACGTCCTTACAGGATGTCTCCAATTAACGAGCCAACCTCAATGCTCTGTCTAATTGGGCAACTAAGTGGCACATGAGGTTTAATGTTGATAAATGTAAAGCTATGCACTTGGGGGCTAAGAATATGCATGCATCAAACATACTAGGGGGAGTACAACTGGGGGGGGGGGGGGATCCGTAGTGGGAAGGATCTGGGTGTTTTGGTAGATCATAAGCTTAATAGTATGCAATGCCAAGCTTCGATTTCCAAAGCGAGCAAAGTCCTTTTTTGTATTAACCACTTAAGCCCCGGACCATTTGGTAGCTAGAGGACCAGAGGTGAATTCAGAATTTTGCACTGCGCTGCTTTAACTGTAAATTGTGCGGACATGCAATGTTGTACCCAAACGAAATTTGCGTCCTTTTCTTCCCACAAATAGAGCTTTCTTTTAATGGTATTTGATTGCCTCTGTGATTTTTATTTTTTGCGATATAAACGGAAAAAGACCGAAAATTTTGAAAAAAAATGATATTTTCTACTTTTTGTTATAAGAAAAATCGAATAAACTCAATTTTAGTCATACATTTAGACCAAAATGTATTCAGCCACATGTCTTTAGTAAAAAAAATGTCAATAAGCGTATATTTATCGGTTTGCGCAAAAGTTATAGCGTTTACAAACTAGGGTACATTTTCTGGAATTTACACAGCTTTTAATTTATGACTGCCTATCTCATTTCTTGAGGTGCTAAAATGACAGGGCAGTACAAACCCCCCCAAATGACCCCATTTTAGAAAGTAGACACCCCAAGGAAATTGCTGAGAGGCATGTTGAGCCCATTGAATATTTTTTTTTTTTGTCCCAAGTGATTGAATAATGACAAAAAAATAAAATAAAATAAAAAATTACAAAAAGTTGTCACTAAATGATATATTGCTCACACATGCCATGGTTATATGTGGAATTGCACCCCAAAATACATTCTGCTGCTTCTCCTGAGTACGGGGATACCACATGTGTGGGACTTTTTAGGAGCCTAGCCACGTACGGGACCCCGGAAACCAAGCACCGCCTTCAGGATTTCTAAGGGCGCAAATTTTTGATTTCACGCCTCACTACCTATCACAGTTTTGAAGGCAATAAAATGCCAAAATAGCACAAAACCCCCCCAAATGACCCCATTTTAGAAAGTAGACACCCCAAGGAAATTGCTGAGAGGCCTGTTGAGCCCATTGAATATTTTTTTTTTTTTTGTCCCAAGTGATTGAATAATGACAAAAAAAAAAAAAAAAATTACAAAAAGTTGTCACTAAATGATATATTGCTCACACATGCCATGGTTATATGTGGAATTGCACCCCAAAATACATTCTGCTGCTTCTCCTGAGTACGGGGATACCACATGTGTGGGACTTTTTAGGAGCCTAGCCACGTACGGGACCCCGGAAACCAAGCACCGCCTCCAGGATTTCTAAGGGCGCAAATTTTTGATTTCACTCCTCACTACCTATCACAGTTTTGAAGGCCATAAAATGCCAAAATAGCACAAAACCCCCCCAAATGACCCCATTTTGGAAAGTAGACACCCCAAGCTGTTTGCTGAGAGGCATGGTGAGTATTTTACAGCTCTCATTTGTTTTTGAAAATGAAGAAAGAACATTTTTTTTTTTTTTTTCATTTTTTTTTCAATTTTCAAAACTTTGTGACAAAAAGCGAGATCTGCAAAATACTCACAATACCTCTCAGCAAATAGCTTGGGGTGTCTACTTTCCAAAATGGGGTCGTTTGGGGGGGTTTTGTGCCATCTGGGCATTCCATGGCCTCCGAAACTGTGATAGGCAGTGAGAAGTGAAATCAAAAATTGACACCCTTAGAAAGCCTGAAGGCGGTGCTTGGTTTTTGGGGTCCCGTACGCGGCTAGGCTCCCAAAAAGTCTCACACATGTGGTATCCCCGTACTCAGGAGAAGCAACAGAAAGTATTTTGGGGTGTAATTCCACATATGCCCATGGCATGTTTGAGCAATATATCATTTAGTGACAACTTTGTGCAAAAAAAAAAAAAAATAATAATTTTTTCCGCAACTTGTGTCAACATATAAAATATTCCATGGACTCGACATGCCTCTCAGTATATAGCTTGGGGTGTCTACTTTCCAAAATGGGGTCATTTGGGGGGGTTTTGAACTGTTCTGGCATTTTATACACAACATTAGGAAGCTTACATCCACTCTTCTAACCACTTGAAGACAAAGCCCTTTTTGACACTTTTTGTTTACATGAAAACATATTTTTTTTTGCAAGAAAATTATGTTGAACCCCCAAACATTATATATATTTTTAAAGCAAAGGCCCTACAGAATAAAATGGTGGGTGTTGCATTTTTTTTTTCTACACAGTATTTGCGCAGCGATTTTTCAAACGCATTTTTTGGGGAAAAAATACACTTTTTTTAATTTTAATGCACTAAAACACACTATATTGCCCAAATGTTTGATGAAATAAAAAAGATGATACATAGATACCAAACACGACATGCTTTAAAATTTCGCACAAACGCGCATTGGCGACAAACTACATACATTTTTAAAAGCCTTTAAAAGCATTTACAGGTTACCCCGTTAGATTTACAGAGGAGGTCTACTGCTAAAATTACTGCCCTCGATCTGACCTTCGCGGTGATACCTCACATGCATGGTGCAATTGCTGTTTACATATGACGCCAGACCGATGCTTGCGTTCGCCATTGGGCAAGAGCAGGGCAGGACAGGGGTGCTTTTTTTTTTTTTATTATTAATTTTGCTTTTTTATTTTATTTTTAAACTGTTGCTTCCATATTTATTTATTTTTATCACTTTTATTGTTATCTCAGGGAATGTAAATATCCCCTATGATAGCAATAGGTAATGACAGGTACTCTTTTTTGAAAAAACTGGGGTCTATTGGACCCTAGATCTTTCCTCTGTCCTCAAAGCATCTGACCACACCAAGATCGGTGTGATAAAATGCTTTCCCAATTTCCCAATGGCGCTTTTTATATCCGGGGGGGGACATTCCCTCCCACTGCTTGTAAAAGCAGTCCAGAGGCTAATTAGCCACTAGGATTGCTTTTACATGAAAGCCGGCCGCTGGCTGAAAAGAATGATACCAAGATGATACCTAAACCCGCAGGCATCATTCTGGTATAAACATTCAAAGTCCAGCAACATACCAGTACGTTGCTGGTCCTTGTTGGACATGTATTGTAATCTTTTTTTTCATGCAGCCTGTTGGCTGAACGAAAAAAAAGATTGATCGGTGGGTATGCCCACCATTAGAATACCGCCCTTCATCCACCCACTTCTAATGATGGGCATACATGCACCATTTATATATGCCGAAGCATGGGGGCATCTTCTCGCAAAAGATATGCCGCGTACACATGGTCAGACTTTTCCACGGGCAAGCCTCCATCGGAATTTCGACCGTATGTACGCGGCATTAGGAGCAAAATCGCTCCTCCGCTCCTGCTGCCCCAATGCTTCGGCATATATGCTTTTTTTTTTTAACTGTGGTGGTGAAATTACCTCCTACAGCACTGGAGTCGCAGGGATCAGGCCTGTCTCTGCGAACGCTGCAGTTATGTGTGTTGTGTTTTGCAAGTGACAGTGATCGATCGATACTGCACTTCGGTGGCCTGGGCTGGACGGAGGGGCAAAACGCAGGTGCTAGCAGGTATCTGGGCTGATCCCGCTAACACTGCGTTTTTGGGAACCCTAAACTGCTGGGGACGCTAGTATAGATCTGATCAGATCAGATATTGAGCTGATCAGATACTATACCACTAAGGGGGGTGTATGCTTCACGCGTGGGTGTTAGCGCTACTGGCACTAACCTGACGCTGCCTGGGGTGTGACGCAGACCCTCTCTGACGCTAAAACCTAACTGATATCACCCGCCGGGCGATCAGGGGGTTAAACCTTTATTGGGTTATATACGGCGGGTGCCCTGACACTATAAAAAGCAAACTAACTAACCAGCGTCACCCGTAACACTTATATGATGATCACTGGTGAAAGGGTTAACTAGGGGCAATTAGGGGGTTAAAACCTTTATTAGGGTAATATATGGGGGTACCTGACGCTATATAAAAACCTGACGGCGAACCTAAAAAAAAATTACTGGCTACCTATCGGCATCACCGACACTAAGACAACGATCATAAAAACGATTGCTTAGCGACAGTGGTGATAGGGGGTGAAAGGGTTACCTGGGGGGCGATCAGGGGGTTAAACCTTTATTAGATAATATATGGGGGTACCTGACGCTATAAAAACCTGCGGCGAACCTAAAAAAAATTACTGGCTACCGATCAGCATCACCGACGCTAAGACATAGATCAGAAAAATGATCGCATAGTGACGGCGGTGCTAGGGGGTGAAAGGGTTACCTGGGGGGTGATCAAGGGGGTTACACCTTTATTAGGTAATATATGGGGGTACCCGACGCTATAAAAACCTGCGGCGAACCTAAAAAAAATTACTGGCTACCAATCAGCATCGCCGACGCTAAGACATCGATCAGAAAAATTATCGCTTAGTGACAGTGGTGATAGGGGGTGAAAGGGTTACCTGGGGGGGCGATCAAGGGGGTTAAACCTTTATTAGGTAATATATGGGGGTACCCGACGCTATAAAAACCTGCGGCGAACCTAAAAAAAATTACTGGCTACCGATCAGCATCACCGACGCTAAGACATCGATCAGAAAAATGATCGCATAGCCACGGCGGTGCTAGGGGGTGAAAGGGTTACCTGGGGGGCGATCAAGGGGGTTAAACCTTTATTAGGTAATATATGGGGGTACCCGACGCTATAAAAACCTGCGGCGAACCTAAAAAAAATTACTGGCTACCGATCAGCATCACCGACGCTAAGACATCGATCAGAAAAATGATTGCTTAGTGACAGTGGTGATAGGGGGTGAAATGGTTATCTGGGGGGTGATCAGGGGGTTAAACCTTTATTAGGGGGGGTTAGGGGGCTACACTGGACCTAAGACTAAACTTTGGTGACACTTTTACAGTCACAAATGTCACTGATTGCAGTGATCACTAAATAAATGGTCACTGCAATCAGTGACACTGTGACTGGGGGCTGGGGGGTGATCTGGGGGTGTCTGGGGGGGCCTGGGGGGCGATTTATGTGCCTATGTGTCCTGGTGTCAGTGTAGTGTTGTGTGTACTAACCTGCATCTTCTCCTGTACGGTGCTCGGTATATGTGAGTGCCCCAGGAGAGATGACATCACTTCCTCCTTCCTGGCAGGCAGGGGAAGCTCTCTCATTCGCCGGGAGCGATCGAGAGGGGGTGGCCGGAATCGAACGGCCGTCCCCTCATGCCGGATCGCTCCCGAAGGTAAAACGACCGCTCACTGTAAAGAAGGGGGGTCCGATCGGACCCCCCAACTATACAAAGGCAATCACGTATATATACGTGATTGTGCCTGTCGGTGCTATTCTGCCGACGTATATTTACAGTGGGCGGTCGTTAAGTGGTTAAAGTGGTTGTAAAGTCAGAAGTTTTTTTTTTATCTTAATGCATTCTATACATAAAAAAACCTTCTGTGTGCAGCAGCCCCCCAGCACCCCCTAACACTAACCTGAGGTCCCTCTCTCTCCAGCGATGTCCAAGAGTCTCTGAGCCATCCAAGATTCTCCTTCCTGATTGGCTGAGACACAGCAGCGGCGCCATTGGCGCCCACTGCTATCAATCAAGATTGGCTTGCCAATCAGGGGAGAGAGGGGGTGGGGCCGGGTCGGGGCTCTGAATGGATACAGGGAGTTGTGGCTCAGGTGCCCCCATAGAAAGCTGCTTGCTGTGGGGGCACTGAACAGGAGGGAGGGGCCAAGAGCACAAAAGAGGGACCCGAGAAGAGGCAGATCGGGGCTGTTCTGTGCAAATCCACTGCACAGAGGAGGTAAGTATAACATGTTTGTTATTTTTTTAGGGAAAAAAATAAGCTTTTACAATCACTATAAGAGAGGTATGGACTCCAGGGAGAGGGATATCATTTTGCCCCTGTACAAATCATTAGTAAAACCTCATCTGCAATATGTAGTTCTGTTTTGGGCACCAGTTTTTAAAAAGGATATCGGGGGAACTGGAGAAAGTGCAGAGAAGGGCAACCATACTGATAAGAGGCATGGAGGAACTCAGCTATGAGGAAAGATTAGAGGAACTGAATTTATTCCCCCTTGAGAAGAGGAGATTAAGGGGGGATATGATCACCATGTACAAATACATAAGGGGTCCATATACCGAATTTGGTGTTGAGTTATTCACTTTAAGGTCATCACAGAGGACAAGGGGGCACTCTTTACATTTAGAGGAAAAAAGATTTAATCTCCAAATATGGAAAGGTTTCTTAACAGTAATGCCGCGTACACACGACTGTTTTTCATGACGAGAAACATGCCATTTTTTTAATTGGTCGTGAAAAACGGCCATGTGTAGTCTACAGAGCATTTTTCTTGACTGGCCATTGAATGGCCATTAAAAATTTAGAACCTGCTCTATTTTTTCTCGTTGTTTTTCACGTCGTTGTTTTTCTCGTCGTGAAAAACGGTCGTGTGTACGCTTTAACGGCGTGAAAAAAACGCGCATGCTCAGAAGCAAGTTATGAGACGGGAGCGCTCATTTTGGTAAAACTAGCGTTCGTAATGGAGATAGCACATTTGTCATGCTGTAACGGACTGAAAAGCACAGAGACTGAAAAGCGCAAATCATCTCTCACCAAACTTTTACTAACACGCGGTAACACGAAATCAGCAAAAGCAGCCCAAAGGTTGGTGACATCTGAATGGAACTTCCCCTTAATAGTGCCGTCGTACGTGTTGTCGTACATGTTGTACATCACCGCGCTTTGCTCAAGCATTTTTTTTAACGATAGTGTGTATGCAAGGCAGGCTTGAGAAGAATCACGTCGAGAAAAACGTTGTTTTTTTCAATGACGTTAAAAACGGCCAAGTGTACACGGCATTAGAGCTGTGAAAATGTGGAATAGACTCCCTCCAGAGGTGGTTCTGGACAGCTCAGTAGATTGCTTTAAAAAAGGCCTGGATTCTTTCCTAAATGTACATAATATAACTGGATACTAACATTTATAGGTAAGATTGAGCCAGGGAAAATCCGATTGCCTCTCCGTGGATCAGGAAGGAATTTTTTCCCCTGCTATAGCAAATTGGATCATGCTCTGCTGGGGTTTTTCACCTTCCACTGGATCAACTGTGGGTAAGGGTATAGGATTGTGTATATGGGATTGTATTTTTTTTTAGGTTGAACTAGCTGGACTTGTGTCTTTTTTTTCAACCTGACTAACTATGTATTGTATAGTGACATTTTCAGTAAAAAGCCTGAAGGCATCTGCTTGAAACCCATTCTCTCCACTCCAATAATTTATTTATTTTTTGTTCTTTGGAATTACTCATAGTGCCTATTGTATGCCTTTAATATCAGCTGACTGTAATTATATATTCACATGAAAAGGTGCACAGAATCTTTGTGCAACGATGAAGATTTATAGGAACTAATTGACACAGAGCACGGTTTTATGTGGTATTTCTACTTGTGCCAGGATTTGTGTGGGTCAGAGCTCACATGCTTACACTTTCCATTGTTCTGCTGTTTTTTTCCTTTTTTTGAAGTGAACTAGAACCAGACCTGTTATTATTATTTGTTGCATATGTAGCGGGTATCAATATTTAGGGGAAGTGTCTGGGCGGTAGCATGGCCCAGATGCACTAATTACTAGGGTTTTATGGTCGTTTTGGTTCGTGGAAGATATCAATGGTGTCCAGTTCCCTGCGGCCCCTGGGTGGCGCTGTCGCCTTGGGCTGGGGTTGAACCACCATTGTAGGGCCGTGCCCTTTTTGTCCTCTCGCGGCAGTAGTGCAGCGGGGTGGGGAACCCGCTGTGCTTGCTGGGAGAGGGTATAAAGGGGGCGGACACCTTGCGCACGAGGTCCGAGCTCCAGGCACCTTCAGCCTGGGGGGCTGCTGTCCGTTCGTCCGTGTCCAGGTGCCCTTGGCCTGGGCATGTGGAGTCGAGTTCCATCCCAGGCACCTTAAGCCTGGGGTGAGGTACTTTGCAAGAAGGCCTGGGGCCCAGTACCTTCCACTGGGTCCTGCGAGGGATGAAGTATTCCTAGGGTTCCCCCGGAATTGGGTGCCCCAATCCAGGGCGTAAGGGACCAGAGATGTGACCCTCCCGAAGAGCTGGTACAGCATAATGCCGGTGACGGTGTGGGCCTCTGGAGACCAGTGCTAGGACAAGGTCATTCGGTGCCCAGGGTGAAGATGGCAAACTGCGCCCCCCCCCCTGGTGTAAAGAACGAGTCAGTGTCGGTGGCGGTTTCCGATCCCGCCTCCTGGCCGGTCTCTCTGTGAAGTTCCGCCGGCCGGGACTAGGAATCACCTGTCGGGCGCAGAGGCGACTCTAGGAAAAATATATAGGGGGGGGGGGGCACATAAGATGTCACAGTCAAAACTTGGAGGCACTAATAATTTTTACCAGTAAATCATACCACCAAAAATAAACTAAATAAGTGTGTATATATATATGTGTATATATATATATATATATATGTGTGTAGCGGGGTCTCCTTTAAGGCCCCGGGACTACGTTACCCAGAACCCCGTTCGGCACCCAGAGTGCAGTTAGCCACCGCAAAGACTCATGGGAGGGGGTTATTTAAGGAGGAGGCGAGGCGGAGCTGGGCCTCTTTGGACACCGCGCTGCAAGCAAGAGTTTCTTCCTGTGCGGATCTGCTGCAGTGCAAGGCCTGAAGCCTGGGCCTTGCGCAACTTCCAAAGAGCCTTCCACCCCACTACGGAGCCTGGGTGGCATCTGACTTGTCGAGTGAGGACATCAGTTGGATCGGGGACCCGATCGTGACAGATGCTGTGTGAGGATAAACAGCAGGGTGGACGTTCCAGGCTGGGATCGCGTCCGGAGTGGTGAGCGGGCACCTGCCCAGACCAATAGACTGTGCCGTGTTCAGGCCTATAGACTGCATAGGCCCACAGTTTCGTTTATTTGCTGTTCCCCGGGGGGACCGGTAGCAGGACAGAGTTGAAGTGTCCCCCCTCAAGTATAGTGTTTCAAGTTATTGCCTGGTTGTGGATTACAAAGTACTATTCATCAAGTGCACCACCGAAAGCTGGCATGTGAAGAAATCCCTATAGGAGGTGACTGAGATTTATTCCATGTCAGGCCTGACCGGGGTGGGAAGTTAAGATATTGTTTAGTGCATACCATAATAGCTACACGTGGTGAAGTACCGCGCAGCGCCATTATTGTATGCTGTATTGATTTCTGCAGGGCTCTGCTAGCCAATTGCATGTGTTGTGTTCTGCTCATGCTACCTTTAATATGAGAGTAAACTGTTATATTTAATCTCTTGCCTCAGTGTGTTGTCTTACTGCTAAGAGATTATTCCTTGCAATTATATTTGAATGTGATACAAATATAACCCCTAGACTAGCTGTGCCGGAGTGGGTCAAGCAGATTGCTGGGGGGTTGGTAGTGCTGTACACAGGGCCCGAAAACAAATCCAGCGGCTCTCTTAACTGGGGGTAGCGCTACATATATATATATATATATATATATACACACACACACACACACACACACACACACACACATATGTATATATATACACACACATCACTCCCCTCTTTCTCTCGTCTCGTCTCTTGTCTTGTCTAGGGGTATCTTAGAGGGGAGGGAGCGGGGACACCACGCCTGGCTTCCACCACATGTGTCAGTGCGGTATAAGCAACGTTCTTGTATTACCTTCGGGTCAGTGCTGTGCACCTGGATCCTCCCTCCAAGAGTCACCTTGAACAATGTCTGTTAGGAAATGAGCCCCACACCATTAAAGTTCAACACTCCTTTATTCTTCTTGAACGAACACAATCAGTTGAACTCCCTTAGTAGGAACAGAACAGAAAAGGAGATGTGGATGCAAATAGGCCCAGACACAATGTGGTTCTCCACTTTCCTCCCTGAAAGTGGGTTACGGTCTCCGCACGACGGGAATTTCCTTCCAGGCGGTCTCCGACGAGAGGCTCACCTGTCACCGGCAATATGCTGCACCGGGTCTTCAAGTTCCCTAGGATCTCCTTCCCTCGCGGAACTCAGTGTTGGGCACTGAGCTCCAGACCTCCATCCGAGTACCTCACTCCAGGCTAAAGGTGCCTGGGATGGAACACGACCTCCGGCTGTCCTCTAGGCTTAGGCCACCCAGAGGACCGACACGAACCACCGTCCGCAAGCTGAAGGTGCCTGGGACTTCGACCCCGTGACAAAGATGGCCGGCCCCCTTATACCCTCTCCGAGCAAGCACGGCGGGCTCCCCGCCCCACCATACCGCTGCCGAGGGAGGACAAAAAGAAGGCACAGCACACAGCAATGATTCAACCCCAGCCCAGGGCAACAGCGCCACCCACTGGGCTGCAGGGAATTACACATCACTAATGTCTCTGCCAAATTCAAATTTACACCCGGGAAAGTACATACCCGCTACACTCTCCCCCTGGTGTTTTGACACTGGTCCCCAGTGTCTGGAGTAAATCATGCCCTCAACGGCTGACATAATCCAATCCAGAAACCGACTAACAATTGAACAAAAATATAAAACTTTTGAAAAAACTATCCAACTAAAACATTGTGTCTGAGCCCTGTAAAGAAAAGGGAATGAAGACGAGAGAAACAACAGCACTGATTCATAACTTTGAACCACATATTCACATTTGACTTTTTCCACGCATCCTGACTAAGACCCACCCCATCCTCAGTAAACTTGATGGGATGTTCTCCTGCAGAGGGAAAAGAAAGGATTAACACACATAACCCTGACACCTATATTCGTGTAATGGAAAATAAACTTCTCCGAGAAGAAATCCCTTTTCTCCAAAGAGTGAGTGCATGAAAAGTGTCTTAACGTTGCGCAACACTGCCACCTGGTGACAGCACCGCGGTAACTGCACTCGTGGAACTTTCTTCTTTTCTTTCGGCCCTATCTACCCCAGAGTCCATAATCTCTTGTAGAAAGTGAAAAACAAACAGGAACAGTTCTTCATTCCTATGGGCACAAAAGCAACGGGCCCCAGAAAGTTCAGCAGCATGATAAGAACGGAGTCTCTTTTTCTCCTACAGGTAAAAGCGGGGATGTGGCAGAACAAGTGGTTTCAAGTGCTGATCCATGGTTTCCAGATGATACTCCACATTTTCTCCTTCTTTGCGCCGGATCAACACTTTATCTGCATGGATGTGTCGTCCCAACATCCACTCTGCCTTGCAGTCTTTAAAACGTTGAGAGGCCTTTGGAGAGCATGCCAGGTACCTGCGGGTGTGGGGAACCTGAAGGTGGGTCCACACAAAGTCATTGTACCAGCGCTCCCGGCACACTTCCACCTCATAAAGCAGTTCCTTCGATAAGTATGGATACTCCCATCCGTAGTCTGCAGCAACCTTCTGACCAAATAGCCATTGCAATCTCGCCAAAGGAGGCATGGTAACCTTGTCCCCTTCACCAGGCAACACTATCGAGTCCGGGTGGCGAGGGACCTTGATCACATCTGATCTGGGCATAGGTGCCTGCAGCAGCAGTCTCTTTTCCCTGGCCTTCGGTACAGATGGCACCGGGGATGTAGAAGCAGGCTGGGGACCGGACCTCTCTTCAGGCGCTGGTGCCTCCACCCGGGGTGTACTTTCCCCTGTTGACATGGATGGATCTCTGATCCTCCGAGATGAAGCGAGAGGTACTTTGTCCCAGCCCTTCTCGGCAAACAAATCGTCTATAGCAACGTCGTCTCCCATATCCAAGAGCGACTCCAGGTCAGAGGTGTCACACTCCACCGCAGGTATGTAGCCGGTTGTAGAAACGGAGCCACCACCTCCCGCGGATTCGCTAGGCCATGACTTCCCGACACCTCCACCCACACACCAAATCTCTCTGCCTGGCTTACCTCGGCCTTTACTTGAAGCGGGACGTCCGGAACTCTTGTCAACGGATCCTTCCAGGCCGGGCGTAAGCGGGCGAGACGGTCCACCACAACCGCTGGTCGGGGCTACCATGCCGGTCTTTCTCTTCGGTGGCGGACACTGCGAGACAGTGGTGACCGAGTCAGCATCCTCGGATTTCTCCCGTTGGGGTTTTACGACCTCCTCCGCGGTCGTTGCAGTGTGCGTAGGGATGGCTCTCACAGCAGTGATTCCTCCTCTCTGAGTGGTGTTGTCCGCAGCACGGCCGGGGTAAATGGTTCTTGGCCTCTCCACTGCCGGATCCACTTCGAACAGGAACTCCCCACAGGCCTCACATCGCCCGAATGGCTTCAGCTGGCACACCAGTCCCGAACAGCCGGGACAAATCACACCCAGGGCCTCAACGTCCATGCACGAGTACAGGGCGAATCGACCCCTTGACTTTAGCCAGATCCCCGTATCTGTTACTGGAGCAGCAGCAGTCAATGTCGTGGTAGAAGGGTGAACTGGAATCCACGATGTATGTCCGAACATGGCGACCTGTTGCTGATCCATCACACACTGCAGAGTTTTTGCGCCAATGTCCCACGTGTAGTCCTTCACACATATTGGACTCCTCCCCTTTGCTTCAGTTCGCGGGCTTTTCTTCTTTTCTGTTTCTGAGTCACGTCGACAAACTAAGCGATGGGGGTGTGCCTGGTGGCGCAGTCCAATAGAAGCCCCCACGTGTAGTACTTCACACGGCTGAACTTCCCCCTCTTTCCACTCTTCTGCGCGGGCCTTTCCCTTCATTGGGTCATGTCCACGACTTCGAGCAGGGATGCACTTCGGCCAATGAAGGCCTGCCTATTCGCTTAACTCTTCCAACAGACACGTTCAATACTGTGGTGCACAAACACTATACCGGACCCGAGCCCCCACGTGTAGCAACCCCCTCACTCCCCTCTTTCTCTCGTCTCGTCTCTTGTCTAGGGGTATCTTAGAGGGGAGGGTGCGGGGACACCACACCTGGCTTCCACCACATGTGTCAGTGCGGTATAAGCAACGTTCTTGTATTACCTTCAGGTCAGTGCTGTGCACCTGGATCCTCCCTCCAAGAGTCACCTTGAACAATGTCTGTTAGGAAATGAGCCCCACACCATTAAAGTTCAACACTCCTTTATTCTTCTTGAACGAACACAATCATTTGAACTCCCTTAGTAGGAACAGAACAGAAAAGGAGATGTGGATGCGAATAGGCCCAGACACAATGTGGTTCTCCACTTTCCTCCCTGAAAGTGGGTTACGGTCTCCGCACGAGGGGAATTTCCTTCCAGGCGGTCTCCGACGAGAGGCTCACCTGTCACCGGCAATATGCTGCACCTGGTCTTCAAGTGAGGAGCTCCTCCCGGTCCATTACGCCTTCTGGATTCGGGTACCCACTCCTGGGGTTCCCTAGGATCTCCTTCCCTCGCGGAACTCGGTGTTGGGCACTGAGCTCCGGACCTCCATCCGAGTACCTCACCACAGGCTAAAGGTGCCTGGGATGGAACACGACCTCCGGCTGTCCTCTAGGCCTAGGCCACCCAGAGGACCGACACGAACCACCGTCCGCAAGCTGAAGGTGCCTGGGACTTCGACCCCGTGACAAAGATGGCCGGCCCCCTTATACCCTCTCCCAGCAAGCACGGCGGGCTCCCCGCCCCACCATACCGCTGCCGAGGGAGGACATAAAGGAGGCACAGCACACAGCAATGATTCAACGCCAGCCCAGGGCAACAGCGCCACCCACTGGGCTGCAGGGAATTACACATCACTAATGTCTCTGCCAAATTCAAATTTACACCCGGGAAAGTACATACCCGCTACATATATATATATATATATATATACATATACATATACACACACACACACACACACAAAAGTCGAGAGTGATGAGGTATTTTTATTGTCTTATTGTGGAACCACACCAGCAATGTTAGAACTCATTAACACAAGTGGTGAGGGGGGCTGTTAAACCCTGCAGTTGAGCCAAGTTTTTACCCACTGCTACTCCCGTTAGCTGCATACAGGCAGTGGCTAGGGGTGTACACATATTGCAGCCATGTTTAGTGCTTTTGGCAGGTGCTTCCACCCACTGTGTACAACCCCTTCAACTGAATGAGGATGCTCTGCAACAGCCCCACGAGTATGTGTGCAATACACTAGTATGGGGGATAAAGAGGTTGAAGCAGGTGGTGAGGCGGTGATACAACACCTCCTCACTGCCTGTCTAATGCTTTCTAAAGAGTGATCTGCATGTGGATTGCTCTTCAGAAAGCAAAACAAGTGTAAATAAGCCCTAAGGCTTTAAGGTGAAGCAGAGAGACAGAACACACAGACCTTGCATTATTTTCTCCCAGGTAGAGATCTAATGTAAGAAACATGATTTCTGCTGGTTTAAAGGAATGTAAGTCTGTGTTCTGTCCCTCTGATGATGAAGAAGATCTTTCACAGCCCGGTGTCAGGATGAACATGAACAGACTGACTGTAAGAGCATGCCTTCCTTGGATCCTGTTCCCCTCTCTCTCTGCTGCCTGCACTAAACAACCAACCTACCATGCTGCTGCCCCTCTCCCTATCACTGACTATCCATGCTGCTGCTTTCTATTCCTGAAGCAAAGGAAAAAAACTCACTGTGACTCAGAGGAGCAGAGGGGTCATTTTAGCCACTTCCTCCTCTGGAACTGCTGCTTAAAGTTGTCCAAATCTGGCGGCAGGAGAAAGGGGAGGGGCTGGAGTAGCATGATTGGATAAGAACTGGCATGTGACTGCACAGATCCCTCCCTATGGTCTGTTGTGGAGATTTTTATGGAGATGTATTTAATATGTATTGTCATAGTGTCACCCAGTGTTAGTACTTCCGCAACCCGCTCTAAAAGAGCTGATTGGGGTAGTCTGAGGCTGGTTGAATCCCGTCTGATAGGGGAAAACGTCTTGAGGTTGGAGTGTGATGTTTGCGGGGGGCGGATATGTCCACCAACGGGGGCCCTCTGTGCATTAGCATGGACGATCGTTAAGGAGGGGATATGCTCGCTCTGCAATGACATCATTGGTTATAGGCGGATGGGCGCTCTTGTCTCTGCTATGTCTGATCAACATTGGTTGGAATTCGTAGCATGCGTCTGCAGATAGCCTCCCTCCCCCATTCAATAATAGTATAATCTTATTATGCGTTATTCTATGGAATGGCGCAGAATAAGAATTCCTATCAACGGTAACTTTAGCCATCCTACGTTTATTGCATTCATGTATGACATCTCCTGTTGGAAGGAATGTCCAAGTGTTGTCATTTTCCTGTGAGGAGGGAACATCCTATGAGGTTCCCGCCCATGGGGAGGGGATTGGTTGCTGCAGCCAATCACCTCCTGTCTTGAGATCTTTTGAGTTTAATAAAAGCCTATGAGTAGGCGTCGGCTTAACAGTCTTTGCTGGAATGGCCTGATAAGAAGACCTGTGTTGGTGCTGCCTTTCTTGAATGAATGGGAATGAACGGTGAGTGGATTTTAGCAAACTTAACTTAACGATAGCATTACTTCAAGAAGATGAAATCTGATGTGTGCTTAGATAGCACAGGAATTATAGGCTGTGTGCTCTGTAAACAGCAGCCTAAAATTCCACAACAGTTAATGGTGACTCTGGTGGGACCAATTGCGGCCTCTTTGAGCATCAGATCAGCAGAGGGGGGAGAGTGGACCTGCGATGTGATGTGTAAAGAGGCTGTACTTTGAAACGAACAAAAAAAAAAAAAAAAAAATTGTCTTTTTGAAATAATGTTTCAAGTTTGCAGCGTGTGTGTATGTCTGTGAATCCGATCGGATGCCTGTGAATTTATTTGTGTATGCCTGTGTGTGATTGTTTGTGCGATGTATTGAGAAGTCTGATGCCAGCAATGGCTGCTGCATTGTCCTGGTCTTTGTGAGCCATGATGTTTAGCGGGGGAGGGGCTGCCAGCATCTCAGTTACAAGGGTGAAAGTTGGTGACTTTCTGTAAATAGCATGTTTTGTAGTGGGAGGGCCCTGAGAGATGATCTGATGGAAACTGTGGGCTGTAAGAGTGTAACTAAGTGAGAAATATAGACTGTATATTGTGTATGAAATGAAGGTATAGCTGTGGGATTTAGTGCACTGAACAGTTTGTAAAGTAGATTGCTTGGCTGCCATGTGCTTGAATGGGGGAAGGGCTTTGTGTTGCTGGGCTATGCCCTAAGGGAAGGACAATGGTGCTGGAAGGGAAACGCCCTGAGGAAAAGACACTCTAAGCAGATGTACAAGCAACAATATACTGTATGTGTGTGGTGTTTGTGATTTCTATGAAAAATAGAAATGAATAGATTGTGATTTTTGCCTTTATAGGGGACAAAGACACATGTCCCCATAAGTGTAAAAATATTAAGTGTTTGGTTTTTGAGTTGAAAGTTCCTGCCAAGTGGCCAGGCTGAGGCCACTGTGTGTGAACTTTAGGTAGAGAAGTGGTGAATATCTCAGAGTATATGAACTTAGAGAAATGAATATGTTTTTAATATTGTCATGTAACTCACATTTATTGAATGTGCTGTTTAGTTGGCCAAAGGGAGGCTAAGTTTGTAAGTGTACATGTGGTCCTTGTAGAGTGTAGCTGACACCTTTTTCAGTGGATTTTGATGATAATTTAGAAAAGTTTCAATGGTGTAGTCAGTCTTTGTGGAGAGAAACATTTTTGATTTTCTTTTAAAGAGATGCTGGTTTTGGCGGGAAAAATTGCATGCGTCAATGGCGCAATTTTTGTTGTCCATGAGGTGCTGTGGTGGGTCATCCACCATTTTGTAGTCCTGGCTTGTCGGCCATTTTGAGAGACGTTTACAGTTTGAGATAGGAAGTTCCAGTTTAGCAAACACGGCCCCTGAATATGCTGTATTGGCATTTGTTGATTGGCACAGTTTTGTCCTGTTTTGTGCGCTTGCAGTTTGACCTGTGCACTGCTGGGGAGAGTGCTGGGACGCCAGAGTGACATACTGAGGATGGTTTTGTCTCTGGTTTAAATTGCTTTTCTAAGCATCGCCTTTTGAGTTGAGTGGTATCTTAAAATAGCGCGGTCTTACCCTGAGGGGCTACGACGCGCTTGCGGACACACGCACATGCTGGGGCCTATTTATGGATAGGATCTGGCTGACCTACCAGCAGTTGGAGTGTGGGAGGAGGCCAACACAGAGACAGGAAGGACATGCAAACTCCATGCAGATGGTGTTAGGAGGGGGGATTTCTCTGTTTTCATTTAAGTAGATGTGAGCTATTGCAGGGTCGGCTGGCTTTGCAGTATATGAAAAACTTCACTTTACACTGAATTTTGATGGATTGTAAGACTAACAGAGTTTTTGTACAATGATGTGTTTTTATGTTTAAATATTTCCTTCCCAGAAGGCAATTCATATGTTTTGAAGCTTGTATTGTATAGCCTGTAGAGGAGGAGTGGGGGTTTTGGTCGAAACCCCTAGAGCCATCTTTTTGCAGGAGTTTTGTATTTGAGTCAACTTGTGGTTTTGCTTGCAGGGGATGTTTGGGTCAGGACCCTCCCATTTGCAAAGGGGGGTTTTATTCCATCGTTTTCTTGACAAGGTTTTAAATTGTTGAAATATATAATGTGTAGCCATGGATTTTTTGGAGTCTTGATAGACAAGGCGATTAAGGCCTCCCCTCCCCCTCCCTCTTCCTGAACAATTGATATGTAAATAAACCAGTTTGGTTTTTTTAAGTAGCTGAGCATAACCGGAAGTTTCTTTTCAGCATTTATATATCAGCAGAAAGTTAGTGGGAGGAGCTTGGGGTTTTTAAAGGTGAGCAATGAGATTTGTGTCTGGAAGGAAAATGGAAAGCATTTTGGCGTTTAAAAGTGTTTTATATTTTGTACCAGTTTTGTGAAGTTTTGTACTGTGTAATACAGTTTTGGGTAGAGAGAAAAACAGGGGGTATCACCATTATTCTATCATCTAGATACAGAGAGAAGCCACATTGTTCTGCAGGTGGTAAACTGGCGTAACTGTTCTGTGAGGTTTAGTCTGACAACGCAGTGTATGGGTGTATAGCGGAAAACGCTTGTGTATGCATACACTGTGAGGGGTAGAGGCCTAATTCAGGGGTTGATCTGTGGTTGTTGCTGTAGTTCCAAAAGTGTTGGGACAACAAGCCATAGAGTTGACACCTCGGTTAGGGTTTCTAGTTGGAGGACTTGACCATATAGTGGTTGTAGTTCTGCAATTCACTGTATAAGAAGACACCGGGCGGTGATCTCCGAAATGGGTGCAACGGTTTAACCTGGACGCAGGTTTAAGATGATAAGCCGATTCGAATCGCCATGGACAGAAGGAGGTCTGTGCAAAGGGAAGGAATGGAGGCTTCCCATAGTCAGACGGTCACACAGTGCACGAAGCCTAGTTTTGGGGCAAAGGCCTTTGAACCCCAAAAAGATTAACATAGGTGGTCCAAGGATACTATTTTGGGTATCCCTCTGGAATGGATGTAGTTGAGCTGCGGCTTCAGAAATCTGTAATGATGAGGAACGGTGGCTCATGCCCGTTTGTTTGAACCTTGTATGGCTGGTACATGGAAGGTTCTCGAGCTGCTCTCATGGTTGTCCCATTGTATTTTTTTTCCTATTGCTGAAAGAGTGAAGGTAGAATCCTGGCTGTTTTTGTTTTTTTCATTTGTGGTTTTGGAAACTGGGAAGTATTTCCCCCACGTTTGTATCGGAATGTTTGTATGTAGTAACGTGAATATGTTCGAACTTACCGCGGCGATCCTTCGATGCGTCGCGGCTGTTGTATTTTTGTAGGAATGGGAAAAGTAAAGGTTACAGAGGGTTTTGTTTGAATCAGTTTTGAAAGAATGTCATTGACAATTTACCAATGTACAGGAATGTCATTATTGTTTTACCATTCTTTGCAGGTTAAATATGAAGGATAGAGTAATGATTTTGCTTATAACTATTTTTCAGGTCCAAGGAGTTTGTACACAGAGAACAGGTGTATGTAGACAGCGGTACATATGGATAAATATGAGTCTAAGGCGGTAAAAGTATCATAGGCTATTTCATTGTTTCTTTTTTCCTGCACCACACATTTCTTCCTTCAGTCTGTAATGAGGAAGAAAAGGGGGGAGAATGATAAATGTAAGAGTGACAGTTTTTTTTTTCAAACTAATAATAACCTCTGTAATTCTAACCAAGTTTGTGCCAAGACTGTCTTTCTTTGATAGAATTTGAATCGGCAAGCAGCAGTCTGGTGAAGTAGGTTCCCATCCCAGAGGCTAAGAACCTTGTCAATGGTTTCAGGTATTGTAAGCCACGCACAGGTTATGCAGTGACCACAGTCCCGATGTCTGGGTTATTGTCATATGAGGGTTGTTTGGAGGTCAATCAAAATCAGGGTCGTACTTTCCTCATTAGCTGTCACTTATATTCTCGGCTGATGGGGTGGGTGCGATCACTGTAACATGAACTTCAACATGTCCACCAAAAGGTTTTCACGATTCCCTCCTGGACCCTGACTTAATAATCAGTTTACATTCTTTCCAACCAGGTGACTGGGTCGTTGTAAAGAAGCTTGAGGGATGAGACCACACCAGCCACTGCAAGAAGCGGCTCAACCACACCAAAGAATGAGGAGTATCTTTGTTTATTTATATTTTTGTTGTTTAGTAAATTTTAGCGAGGGTAACGGTGAAAAGCATCCCAAGTTATTATTTAAAGTGTATGTCCTGACTAGCTCAGAAAGCGAACAGGACCGATGGTCTGTTCTGAGTCTTCACCGAGTTTTAGTCCCCAGCGATGACAGCGGTACATGACATTTATGATGTTATTATGGGTATGAGGAGTTTTGACAAACTAGTGAAGACTCCAGACAGACACTTGTCAATGGAATCTAACGATGTATTTTTAGAGGGTAAAATTGGTTTTAGTTTTAATGGCTCTGTCTCTTGTCGGTTTGGGTATCTAGGCAGCCCACAAGTGTGTTTGAACTTTAGTTTGGTGTTTATGTGGATCTGCAGCTTATAAAGGTAATTCCCCCAAAGCAAGAGGTTCATGCGCGATGGTGAAGCTGTCCCAACATTTTAGGTCGCGGCCGATCGCGAGGATCTGATGGCGCAGGAAATTAAGAATGGCAGGGACAGCTAGTAGGGATTTGTTCACCAATCCCGACCAGGTCTGGGCATGGGGTCCTGCATGTACAAGGTGGGGGGGGCTCGGGCTTGGGATACAATTGAACAATTCTCATCCGTTAAGGATAGGGTTCTTCATGTAATTGTTGAAGCCAGAGCTGTAGCTAAGTGAAGGTTGGGAGTCCTTTTTTAAGGGTCTGGGAATCTTTGGGGATCTAATTTTTTATTTTACAGCGGATCGTGGTTAAAGAAAGTGGGAATATATATACTCATGTCGTTTTATTTCTATTCTTTCTATGTCGTGACGAGAGGCTCCTGTTGCCTGATTTGACGCGTGACCAGAGTTTCCTTGATGAGACGCCCCGAAGCCGGACCCACATACAAGACACAGAGAATCACAGACGGATCGGCGATTACTACAGCTCACCATGTCGTGTCCTCCTTTATAAGTCATGCCCCTGAAGAGTAGAGTCTACATGTCAAGCCGTGTTTTCCTTTTTATGGACTAAGAACTGATTCATTTCCAGGTGTAAGAAGCAGATCAACTCTCATCGAGTATGACAAAAAAAGGGAGGACTGTTGTGGAGATTTTTATGGAGATGTATTTAATATGTATTGTCATAGTGTCACCCAGTGTTAGTACTTCCGCAACCCGCTCTAAAAGAGCTGATTGGGGTAGTCTGAGGCTGGTTGAATCCCGTCTGATAGGGGAAAACGTCTTGAGGTTGGAGTGTGATGTTTGCGGGGGGCGGATATGTCCACCAACGGGGGCCCTCTGTGCATTAGCATGGACGATCGTTAAGGAGGGGATATGCTCGCTCTGCAATGACATCATTGGTTATAGGCGGATGGGCGCTCTTGTCTCTGCTATGTCTGATCAACATTGGTTGGAATTCGTAGCGTGCATCTGCAGATAGCCTCCCTCCCCCATTCAATAATAGTATAATCTTATTATGCGTTATTCTATGGAATGGCGCAGAATAAGAATTCCTATCAACGGTAACTTTAGCCATCCTACGTTTATTGTATTCATGTATGACATCTCCTGTTGGAAGGAATGTCCAAGTGTTGTCATTTTCCTGTGAGGAGGGAACATCCTATGAGGTTCCCGCCCATGGGGAGGGGATTGGTTGCTGCAGCCAATCACCTCCTGTCTTGAGATCTTTTGAGTTTAATAAAAGCCTATGAGTAGGCGTCGGCTTAACAGTCTTTGCTGGAATGGCCTGATAAGAAGACCTGTGTTGGTGCTGCCTTTCTTGAATGAATGGGAATGAACGGTGAGTGGATTTTAGCAAACTTAACTTAACGATAGCATTACTTCAAGAAGATGAAATCTGATGTGTGCTTAGATAGCACAGGAATTATAGGCTGTGTGCTCTGTAAACAGCAGCCTAAAATTCCACAACAGGTCACTGGTATGACATCATCCTGCATCTCAGTGCTGTGCTGTGAGTTTTGCCAGCTTAGCCTTCTGAGCATACAGACAGGGGCGGGCTGGGGACGGGAGCACTGCTCGCTTCAGGAACTGGGTCTGCTGCAGTCATTATGACAAGCAGGAGACCCGGTTTGCGCTTCAATTGGGAGCAGATGGGCGGCCTGGCTGTGCGAGCGCTACCCGCATTAACATTGGAGTCAGCGAGGAGAGGGAGGGGGGAAGAAATGACCGCATGAGCTGACAGGTGTTCTCTCTTGTGAGATTACTCTGCCCGATAGAGAAGTGAGGGGCAGGGCGGGACTGGTCTCAGGCTTGTGCCGGGTGCAGGAGCGAACTCGGCACATGCTGTTGTTATCTATGTAGCGCGGCCAGTACACCAGCACTTCTACTGCGCCCCCCTTCCTCCAGTAAATGGTCCTGCCCAGGGCATCCGTCCCTTCCGCCCCCCCCTGTACCGGCCCTGCTGGAGACCATCCGGATGGATGTCTTTCCCTGACAGGGGCCATTTATCCTAACAGAGGTATTCTATGTTCTTATGGTCAGTGGCGGGGATCCAACTGAACCAGGTCGGTGGTAGAGACCTATCATCAAGGTCTGTGGCAGAGGCCTCTACTTTCACTAAGGTTTGTGGCAGAAACCAAATTCACAGTCGGTGGCAGTGACTGTGTGCCAAGCCTGTTTGCGCTATACGGAACAGGAGAGAACTTTAATTCTTTGATTGTGCCTGGACCTTCTCCTTCCCACACCTGTCTGTTCTTTAAGTTCAACCAGTCTACTCTTCTAGGACTATTTGTTGCTCAAACAGAAAAAATAAGTGTTGGACTTTATTTGGTGTGGAACTCAAGTTACTGGAAGCTAAGAGCCCTGCCTGCAACAGTGGCAATCATCCTCCACAAGAGAAGCTGAAGCTCTGGACGTGAACACAGACCCGAAGGCAAAAGGTTTAGCTCACACCTCTGCATAACACACATCAGAGGGCACGAGCTGGTTGTGCGTCCCCCACCCCCATTCTTCTCCCTGGTACCCCTAGACGAGTCAGCCATCCGCAAAGAGAGAAAGAGGGAGAAGCGGGTAAAGGGGGTGCCACTACACGTGGGGGCTCCAGGTCTGGGATTTGTGTTTGTGTAATGGAGCCGAAGCTATCAGAGTTTGAACTTTGCTGCCCAGAAGAGTTCCGAGGAGGTCGGCCATATTGGCCAACGCGCCACGAGGCACACCTTCCCTGCACAGTTCGTGGGCGTGACAAGGAGAAAGCCCACAAACTAGTGCACAAAAGGGGAGGAGTCCGGCCATGTGAAGAGGTACACGTGGGGACTTTGGCGCCAGTTTTTCAGTGCGTGATGGAGCAGCAAGCGGTCACCATGTTCAGTAATGCCTCATGGGTTCCAGTCTCTACTACCACAAGGATGACTTCAACTGCTGCTCCGATTACGGATACGGGGATTCGGCTTAGGCCCCGGGGACGATTCGCCCTGTATACCTGCAAGGACGTTGAGGCCCTGGGCATGATTTTTCCTGGATGTTCGGCACTGGTGGTTCAGCTAAAGCCATTCGGGCGCTGTGAGGTCTGCGGAGAGTTCATGTTCGAGGTGGAGCAACACATAGAAAGGCCTCGGGTCTTCCACCTCAGCCGCACAACAGGCGCCGCCACTCTTGAAGGAGAAGTCAATGCTTGGACAGCCATCCCTGCGCGCACTGTAGAGACCTCTGGGGAGGTCGCGATCAAAGTGTTGGAGGAGAAATCCGAGGATTCTGCGTCGGGCACCACAGCTTCCCTACTTCCACCGCCAATGAGGAAGATCGGTCAGAGCTTCCAGCGGACGTGATGGAGAACAACCCCTGCGCTTACCTGGCCCGGAAGGATCCAGTGGGAACATTCCCAGACCTCTATGCTCAAGTGTCGGCAGAGGTAAGCCGGGGAACGGGACTTGGTGTTTTGTCGGAGGTGTCGGGGATCCGCAGTTACCGGAGCCCGCGGGAGGGGGTGATTCCACGTCTACAGGGAATTACCTACCCGCGGAGGAGTATGACACCTCTGACCTGGAGTCGGTCTCCGATGTGGGAGACGATGTTGCAATAGATGAACTATTTGCTGAAAAGGGCTGGGACAAGATGCCCCTGTCCTCGTCCCGTGCCAAAAGGGACCCACCTATGTCTACAGGGGATAGTACACCCCGGGTGGAGGTACCAGCGCCTGAGGAGAGATCCAGTCCCCTGCATGCCCTTCGGTTCCCAGTGTTACCTGCACCTGCTACCGGGGATAGGAGACTGTCGCTGCGGGCTCCCATGCCCAAATCGGAGGTGGTCAAGGCACCTCGTCATCCGGATTCTATTGTCCTGCCAGGTGAGGGAGACCGTGCTACGATGCCTCCCTTGTCTAGATTGCAGAGATTGTTTTGCCAGAAAGTCACCAGCGAGTATGGGTGGGAATACCCGTACTTGTCGAAGGAACTGTTGTATGAGGTGGAGGTCTGCAGGGAACGCTGGTACAATGACTTTGTGTGGACACACATTAAAGTGCCACACGCCCGCAGGTATCTTGCATGTTCCCCGAAAGCTTCTCAGAGGTTTAAAGACTGCAAGGCGGAGTGGATGTTGGGTCGGCACATCCATGCTGACAAGGTGATGATTCGTCGGAAGGATAAGGAGAATGTGGAGTATCACTTAGAGACTTTTGATGAGCATCTAAAACCGCTTGTCTTGCCGCACCCAAGGTTCTACCTGTAGGAGAAGAGACTCCTTTTTGTCTTGCATTTACTGAACTTTCTGGGGTTTGTTTCCCGGAAGAACCCAGGAACTGTACCCGAGTTTAACGGGTGTTGTGCTCTTTGGAGGAATGGGGGACTGTTGCTGTTGTTGTTCTCCCTTCTTCCCTCCCGCAAAGTAATCATGGACTTTGGGGTGTAGTTAGATTAGGGCCAAAGTACAGAGAAGTGGATGTCCTCTGGAATTCAGCACAAGCGTATTTACCGCGACACTGTCACCAGGTGGCAGTGTTGTGCATCGTTACACACACACACTCTTCTTTGGGAGGAAGAGGTTTCTTCACGGAGGAACCTTTTCGTTCCAACAAATACATGTTGTGTCAGGGTTATGTGTTTTTTTTTCTTCCCTCTGCAGGAGAACGTCCGTCAAGACCGCTGTGAATGGGGTGGGTCTGAGTTAGTAATGTGGGCGGAGGGAAATGTCAATTGTGTTAATGTAATATGTATACTATTGTGTGTTTGTTCCCTTCCCCCTTTTTTTTTCCCTTTCCATGTTAGGTTCAGGCACAATCTACCGTTTTTTTTTTTTTTTTTATTGTTTTGTTGTCAAAGTTTTTTTGTCTCTGGATCGGGCTCATGTTTATCCCTGTTTATCCCTCCTTTGGGACATGGTTTGTTCCAGACACTGGGGACCAGTGTCTATCTGCCGGGGGGTGAGTGTAGCGGGTATCAATATTTAGGGGAAGTGTCTGGGCGGTAGCATGGCCCAGATGTACTAATTACTAGGGTTTTATGGTCGTTTTGGTTCATGGAAGATATCAATGGTGTCCAGTTCCCTGTGGCCCCTGGGTGGCGCTGTCGCCTTGGGCTGGGGTTGAACCACCATTGTAGGGCCGTGCCCTTTTTGTCCTCTCGCGGCAGTAGTACAGCGGGGTGGGGAACCCGCTGTGCTTGCTGGGAGAGGGTATAAAGGGGGCGGACATCTTGTGCACGAGGTCCGAGCTCCAGGCACCTTCAGCCTGGGGGGCTGCTGTCCGTTCGTGTCCAGGTGCCCTGGGATGAGGTACTTTGCAAGAAGGCCTGGGGCCCAGTACCTTCCACTGGGTCCCGCGAGGGATGAAGTATTCCTAGGGTGCCCCCGGAATTGGGTGCCCGAATCCAGGGCGTAAGGGACCAGAGATGTGACCCTCCCGAAGAGCTGGTACAGCATAATGCCGGTGACGGTGTGGGCCTCTGGAGACCGTCCGGATCGATGTCTTTCCCTGACAGGGGCTATTTATTCTAACGGAGGTATTCTATGTTCTTATGGTCATTGGCGGGGATCCAACTGAACCAGGTCGGAGGCAGAGACCTATCATCAAGGTCTGTGGCAGAGGCCTCTACTTTCACTAAGGTTTGTGGCAGAAACCAAATTCACAGTCGGTGGCAGCGACTGTGCGCCAAGCCTGTTTGCGCCATACGGAAGAGAAGCTTAAGCTCTGGACGTGAACACAGACTCGAAGGTAAAAGGTTTAGCTCACACCTCTGCATAACACACATCAGAGGGCACAAGCTGGTGGTGCGTCCCCCCCCCCATTCTTCTCCCTGGTACCCCTAGACGAGTCAGCCAGCCGCAAAGAGAGAAAGAGGGAGAAGCGGGTAAAGGGGGTGCCGCTACACATATTTACCTCTGAATGCAGAAGACCGTGGAAGCATATATTGAACTCCAGGAAAGCAGCAAAATACACAGTTGAAAAACATATTTGCATCATGGCAGCCAGGGCCGTCTTTAATATTGATTGGATCCTGGCCAAAACATTTTCTTGGGCCCCCTCTCCCTCCATGCATTTTCACTCTCCACCTGCTCTGAGACATACAATAAATAACATCTAGACTCAAAATCAGTTTACTGAATCAGATCAGGCAGTGCTTGCGATTGGTTGGCAGAGGTTACAGCATATCATTACCACTTACTGACTGGTTACTAGAGGTTACAGCACATGATTTCTGCTTGTTGATTGGTTGCTAGAGATTAATGTACATCAATACTGCTCACTGATTGGTTGCTAGAGGATACTGCACATCATTACTGCTCATTCATTGGTTGCTAGAGGTTACTGCCTGCACACCATGGACTTGAGTGATGAGGGGACCTATCAATAGACAGAAAACTCCCAGGGATCCTAGAACTCCTGGGATCAGTGGCAGTGCTGGGGGGAGGGGAGGGTGTGATCAATGGCAATGCTGATTTTTTTTTACCGATTACCAATATAAAGAGGAGTTTCAACACTGGCCACCAATGTAATGGGGGTTTACACTGACCACTAATGTAATAGGAGCATTCACAGTAGCCACCAATTTAAGGAGGGATTTACACTGACCACTAATATAAGGGGGACCTTCACACTGGCCACTAGTGTGAATGAAAGGATTGTACACCAGGCCCCAATGTAATGAGAAGATTTACACTGACCACTAGGGATGAGCTTCGTGTTCGAGTCGAACATACGTTCGACTCGAACATCGGCTGTTCGATCGTTCGACGAAGATCGAACGATTTGGGCCGTTCGCGCCAAATTCGAGTGACGCGAACGGCCCACAATGCACTACGCCATCGCAGTGTCATCCAGGCGCTGTGATTGGCCAAGCATGCACTGTGACCCCGCATGCTTGGCCAATCACAGCGCCGGCAGCGAGGAGAGCAATGATTGGCCACAGGCAGGATGCCTGTGGCCAATTATTGCTGAGGGTGTTTAGTACACGCCCCACACTATAAAAGGCCGCCAGCACGGCGGCCTAGTGTAGTGTGTTCCGGAGCAGGGATAGAGCAGCATAGGCAGGGACAGTGACTGTTATTTCTTTCTTGCTTAACCTGGATTCCTTTAGTTTAGGGAAAGAGAAGGATAGGTAGGGAGAGTGTCAGTGTGTTTTGTGCTTGTGCTATAGTGTGCTTAAAAAAAACATTTATTCTAGGGACAGAAAACTGTAGGTAGGGACAGTGTCAGTTTCTTTCACTCTGCAAGTCCTTGTTTCCAGGGACCTGGAAGGACAGTGAGTGAATTGTCCTTGTGCTATATTGTGCTTAAAAAAACATTTATTCTAGGGACAGAAAACTGTAGGTAGGGAGAGTGTCAGTTTCTTTCACTCTGCAAGTCCTTGTTTCCAGGGACCTGTAAGGACAGTGAGTGAATTGTCCTTGTGCTATATTGTGATTAAAAAAAACATTTTTTCTAGGGACAGAAAACTGTAGGTAGGGAGAGTGTTTTTTTTTTTTCACTCTGCAAGTCCTTGTTTCCAGGGACCTGTAAGGACAGTGAGTGAATTGTCCTTGTGCTATATTGTGCTTAAAAAAAACATTTATTCTAGGGACAGAAAACTGTAGGTAGGGAGAGTGTCAGTTTATTTCACTCTGCAAGTCCTTGTTTCCAGGGACCTGTAAGGACAGTGAGTGAATTGTCCTTGTGCTATATTGTGATTAAAAAAAACATTTTTTCTAGGGACAGAAAACTGTAGGTAGGGAGAGTGTTTTTTTTCTTTCACTCTGCAAGTCCTTGTTTCCAGGGACCTGGAAGGACAGTGAGTGAATTGTCCTTGTGCTATATTGTGCTTAAAAAAAACATTTATTCTAGGGACAGAAAACTGTAGGTAGGGAGAGTGTCAGTTTATTTCACTCTGCAAGTCCTTGTTTCCAGGGACCTGTAAGGACAGTGAGTGAATTGTCCTTGTGCTATATTGTGCTTAAAAAAAACATTTATTCTAGGGACAGAAAACTGTAGGTAGGGAGAGTGTCAGTTTATTTCACTCTGCAAGTCCTTGTTTCCAGGGACCTGTAAGGACAGTGAGTGAATTGTCCTTGTGCTATATTGTGATTAAAAAAAACATTTTTTCTAGGGACAGAAAACTGTAGGTAGGGAGAGTGTTTTTTTTCTTTCACTCTGCAAGTCCTTGTTTCCAGGGACCTGGAAGGACAGTGAGTGAATTGTCCTTGTGCTATATTGTGCTTAAAAAAAACATTTATTCTAGGGACAGAAAACTGTAGGTAGGGAGAGTGTCAGTTTATTTCACTCTGCAAGTCCTTGTTTCCAGGGACCTGTAAGGACAGTGAGTGAATTGTCCTTGTGCTATATTGTGATTAAAAAAAACATTTTTTCTAGGGACAGAAAACTGTAGGTAGGGAGAGTGTTTTTTTTCTTTCACTCTGCAAGTCCTTGTTTCCAGGGACCTGTAAGGACAGTGAGTGAATTGTCCTTGTGCTATATTGTGATTAAAAAAAACATTTTTTCTAGGGACAGAAAACTGTAGGTAGGGAGAGTGTTTTTTTTCTTTCACTCTGCAAGTCCTTGTTTCCAGGGACCTGGAAGGACAGTGAGTGAATTCTCCTTGTGCTATATTGTGCTTAAAAAAAACATTTATTCTAGGGACAGAAAACTGTAGGTAGGGAGAGTGTCAGTTTATTTCACTCTGCAAGTCCTTGTTTCCAGGGACCTGTAAGGACAGTGAGTGAATTGTCCTTGTGCTATATTGTGCTTAAAAAAAACATTTATTCTAGGGACAGAAAACTGTAGGTAGGGAGAGTGTCAGTTTATTTCACTCTGCAAGTCCTTGTTTCCAGGGACCTGTAAGGACAGTGAGTGAATTGTCCTTGTGCTATATTGTGATTAAAAAAAACATTTTTTCTAGGGACAGAAAACTGTAGGTAGGGAGAGTGTTTTTTTTCTTTCACTCTGCAAGTCCTTGTTTCCAGGGACCTGGAAGGACAGTGAGTGAATTGTCCTTGTGCTATATTGTGCTTAAAAAAAACATTTATTCTAGGGACAGAAAACTGTAGGTAGGGAGAGTGTCAGTTTATTTCACTCTGCAAGTCCTTTTTTCCAGGGACCTGTAAGGACAGTGAGTGAATTGTCCTTGTGCTATATTGTGATTAAAAAAAACATTTTTTCTAGGGACAGAAAACTGTAGGTAGGGAGAGTGTTTTTTTTCTTTCACTCTGCAAGTCCTTGTTTCCAGGGACCTGGAAGGACAGTGAGTGAATTCTCCTTGTGCTATATTGTGCTTAAAAAAAACATTTATTCTCGGGACAGAAAACTGTAGGTAGGGAGAGTGTCAGTTTATTTCACTCTGCAAGTCCTTGTTTCCAGGGACCTGTAAGGACAGTGAGTGAATTGTCCTTGTGCTATATTGTGCTTAAAAAAAACATTTATTCTAGGGACAGAAAACTGTAGGTAGGGAGAGTGTTTATTTTCTTTCACTCTGCAAGTCCTTGTTTCCAGGGACCTGTAAGGACAGTGAGTGAATTGTCCTTGTACTATATTGTGATTAAAAAAAACATTTTTTCTAGGGACAGAAAACTGTAGGTAGGGAGAGTGTTTTTTTTCTTTCACTCTGCAAGTCCTTGTTTCCAGGGACCTGGAAGGACAGTGAGTGAATTCTCCTTGTGCTATATTGTGCTTAAAAAAACATTTATTCTAGGGACAGAAAACTGTAGGTAGGGAGAGTGTCAGTTTATTTCACTCTGCAAGTCCTTGTTTCCAGGGACCTGTAAGGACAGTGAGTGAATTGTTTTTGTGCTATATTGTGATTAAAAAAAACATTTTTTCTAGGGACAGAAAACTGTAGGTAGGGAGAGTGTTTTTTTTCTTTCACTCTGCAAGTCCTTGTTTCCAGGGACCTGTAAGGACAGTGAGTGAATTGTCCTTGTGCTATATTGTGCTTAAAAAAAACATTTATTCTAGGGACAGAAAACTGTAGGTAGGGAGAGTGTCAGTTTATTTCACTCTGCAAGTCCTTGTTTCCAGGGACCTGTAAGGACAGTGAGTGAATTGTCCTTGTGCTATATTGTGATTAAAAAAAACATTTTTTCTAGGGACAGAAAACTGTAGGTAGGGAGAGTGTTTTTTTTCTTTCACTCTGCAAGTCCTTGTTTCCAGGGACCTGTAAGGACAGTGAGTGAATTGTCCTTGTGCTATATTGTGATTAAAAAAAACATTTTTTCTAGGGACAGAAAACTGTAGGTAGGGAGAGTGTTTTTTTTCTTTCACTCTGCAAGTCCTTGTTTCCAGGGACCTGGAAGGACAGTGAGTGAATTGTCCTTGTGCTATATTGTGCTTAAAAAAAACATTTATTCTAGGGACAGAAAACTGTAGGTAGGGAGAGTGTCAGTTTATTTCACTCTGCAAGTCCTTGTTTCCAGGGACCTGTAAGGACAGTGAGTGAATTGTCCTTGTGCTATATTGTGATTAAAAAAAACATTTTTTCTAGGGACAGAAAACTGTAGGTAGGGAGAGTGTTTTTTTTCTTTCACTCTGCAAGTCCTTGTTTCCAGGGACCTGTAAGGACAGTGAGTGAATTGTCCTTGTGCTATATTGTGCTTAAAAAAAACATTTATTCTAGGGACAGAAAACTGTAGGTAGGGAGAGTGTTTATTTTCTTTCACTCTGCAAGTCCTTGTTTCCAGGGACCTGTAAGGACAGTGAGTGAATTGTCCTTGTGCTATATTGTGATTAAAAAAAACATTTTTTCTAGGGACAGAAAACTGTAGGTAGGGAGAGTGTTTTTTTTCTTTCACTCTGCAAGTCCTTGTTTCCAGGGACCTGGAAGGACAGTGAGTGAATTCTCCTTGTGCTATATTGTGCTTAAAAAAAACATTTATTCTAGGGACAGAAAACTGTAGGTAGGGAGAGTGTCAGTTTATTTCACTCTGCAAGTCCTTGTTTCCAGGGACCTGTAAGGACAGTGAGTGAATTGTTCTTGTGCTATATTGTGATTAAAAAAAAACATTTTTTCTAGGGACAGAAAACTGTAGGTAGGGAGAGTGTTTTTTTTCTTTCACTCTGCAAGTCCTTGTTTCCAGGGACCTGTAAGGACAGTGAGTGAATTGTCCTTGTGCTATATTGTGCTTAAAAAAAACATTTATTCTAGGGACAGAAAACTGTAGGTAGGGAGAGTGTTTTTTTTCTTTCACTCTGCAAGTCCTTGTTTCCAGGGACCTGTAAGGACAGTGAGTGAATTGTCCTTGTGCTATATTGTGATTAAAAAAAACATTTTTTCTAGGGACAGAAAACTGTAGGTAGGGAGAGTGTTTTTTTTCTTTCACTCTGCAAGTCCTTGTTTCCAGGGACCTGGAAGGACAGTGAGTGAATTCTCCTTGTGCTATATTGTGCTTAAAAAAAACATTTATTCTAGGGACAGAAAACTGTAGGTAGGGAGAGTGTCAGTTTATTTCACTCTGCAAGTCCTTGTTTCCAGGGACCTGTAAGGACAGTGAGTGAATTGTCCTTGTGCTATATTGTGATTAAAAAAAACATTTTTTCTAGGGACAGAAAACTGTAGGTAGGGAGAGTGTTTTTTTTCTTTCACTCTGCAAGTCCTTGTTTCCAGGGACCTGTAAGGACAGTGAGTGAATTGTCCTTGTGCTATATTGTGATTAAAAAAAACATTTTTTCTAGGGACAGAAAACTGTAGGTAGGGAGAGTGTTTTTTTTCTTTCACTCTGCAAGTCCTTGTTTCCAGGGACCTGGAAGGACAGTGAGTGAATTCTCCTTGTGCTATATTGTGCTTAAAAAAAACATTTATTCTAGGGACAGAAAACTGTAGGTAGGGAGAGTGTCAGTTTATTTCACTCTGCAAGTCCTTGTTTCCAGGGACCTGTAAGGACAGTGAGTGAATTGTTCTTGTGCTATATTGTGATTAAAAAAAACATTTTTTCTAGGGACAGAAAACTGTAGGTAGGGAGAGTGTTTTTTTTCTTTCACTCTGCAAGTCCTTGTTTCCAGGGACCTGTAAGGACAGTGAGTGAATTGTCCTTGTGCTATATTGTGCTTAAAAAAAACATTTATTCTAGGGACAGAAAACTGTAGGTAGGGAGAGTGTCAGTTTATTTCACTCTGCAAGTCCTTGTTTCCAGGGACCTGTAAGGACAGTGAGTGAATTGTCCTTGTGCTATATTGTGATTAAAAAAAACATTTTTTCTAGGGACAGAAAACTGTAGGTAGGGAGAGTGTTTTTTTTCTTTCACTCTGCAAGTCCTTGTTTCCAGGGACCTGGAAGGACAGTGAGTGAATTCTCCTTGTGCTATATTGTGCTTAAAAAAAACATTTATTCTAGGGACAGAAAACTGTAGGTAGGGAGAGTGTCAGTTTATTTCACTCTGCAAGTCCTTGTTTCCAGGGACCTGTAAGGACAGTGAGTGAATTGTTCTTGTGCTATATTGTGATTAAAAAAAACATTTTTTCTAGGGACAGAAAACTGTAGGTAGGGAGAGTGTTTTTTTTCTTTCACTCTGCAAGTCCTTGTTTCCAGGGACCTGTAAGGACAGTGAGTGAATTGTCCTTGTGCTATATTGTGCTTAAAAAAAACATTTATTCTAGGGACAGAAAACTGTAGGTAGGGAGAGTGTCAGTTTATTTCACTCTGCAAGTCCTTGTTTCCAGGGACCTGTAAGGACAGTGAGTGAATTGTCCTTGTGCTATATTGTGATTAAAAAAAACATTTTTTCTAGGGACAGAAAACTGTAGGTAGGGAGAGTGTTTTTTTTCTTTCACTCTGCAAGTCCTTGTTTCCAGGGACCTGGAAGGACAGTGAGTGAATTGTCCTTGTGCTATATTGTGCTTAAAAAAAACATTTATTCTAGGGACAGAAAACAGTAGGTAGGGAGAGTGTCAGTTTATTTCACTCTGCAAGTCCTTGTTTCCAGGGACCTGTAAGGACAGTGAGTGAATTGTCCTTGTGCTATATTGTGATTAAAAAAAACATTTTTTCTAGGGACAGAAAACTGTAGGTAGGGAGAGTGTTTTTTTTCTTTCACTCTGCAAGTCCTTGTTTCCAGGGACCTGTAAGGACAGTGAGTGAATTGTCCTTGTGCTATATTGTGCTTAAAAAAAACATTTATTCTAGGGACAGAAAACTGTAGGTAGGGAGAGTGTCAGTTTATTTCACTCTGCAAGTCCTTGTTTCCAGGGACCTGTAAGGACAGTGAGTGAATTGTCCTTGTGCTATATTGTGATTAAAAAAAAACATTTTTTTCTAGGGACAGAAAACTGTAGGTAGGGAGAGTGTTTTTTTTCTTTCACTCTGCAAGTCCTTGTTTCCAGGGACCTGGAAGGACAGTGAGTGAATTCTCCTTGTGCTATATTGTGCTTAAAAAAAACATTTATTCTAGGGACAGAAAACTGTAGGTAGGGAGAGTGTCAGTTTATTTCACTCTGCAAGTCCTTGTTTCCAGGGACCTGTAAGGACAGTGAGTGAATTGTCCTTGTGCTATATTGTGCTTAAAAAAAACATTTATTCTAGGGACAGAAAACTGTAGGTAGGGAGAGTGTCAGTTTATTTCACTCTGCAAGTCCTTGTTTCCAGGGACCTGTAAGGACAGTGAGTGAATTGTCCTTGTGCTATATTGTGATTAAAAAAAACATTTTTTCTAGGGACAGAAAACTGTAGGTAGGGAGAGTGTTTTTTTTCTTTCACTCTGCAAGTCCTTGTTTCCAGGGACCTGTAAGGACAGTGAGTGAATTGTCCTTGTGCTATATTGTGATTAAAAAAAACATTTTTTCTAGGGACAGAAAACTGTAGGTAGGGAGAGTGTTTTTTTTCTTTCACTCTGCAAGTCCTTGTTTCCAGGGACCTGGAAGGACAGTGAGTGAATTCTCCTTGTGCTATATTGTGCTTAAAAAAAACATTTATTCTAGGGACAGAAAACTGTAGGTAGGGAGAGTGTCAGTTTATTTCACTCTGCAAGTCCTTGTTTCCAGGGACCTGTAAGGACAGTGAGTGAATTGTCCTTGTGCTATATTGTGATTAAAAAAAACATTTTTTCTAGGGACAGAAAACTGTAGGTAGGGAGAGTGTTTTTTTTCTTTCACTCTGCAAGTCCTTGTTTCCAGGGACCTGTAAGGACAGTGAGTGAATTGTCCTTGTGCTATATTGTGATTAAAAAAAACATTTTTTCTAGGGACAGAAAACTGTAGGTAGGGAGAGTGTTTTTTTTCTTTCACTCTGCAAGTCCTTGTTTCCAGGGACCTGGAAGGACAGTGAGTGAATTCTCCTTGTGCTATATTGTGCTTAAAAAAAACATTTATTCTAGGGACAGAAAACTGTAGGTAGGGAGAGTGTCAGTTTATTTCACTCTGCAAGTCCTTGTTTCCAGGGACCTGTAAGGACAGTGAGTGAATTGTCCTTGTGCTATATTGTGATTAAAAAAAACATTTTTTCTAGGGACAGAAAACTGTAGGTAGGGAGAGTGTTTTTTTTCTTTCACTCTGCAAGTCCTTGTTTCCAGGGACCTGGAAGGACAGTGAGTGAATTCTCCTTGTGCTATATTGTGCTTAAAAAAAACATTTATTCTAGGGACAGAAAACTGTAGGTAGGGAGAGTGTCAGTTTATTTCACTCTGCAAGTCCTTGTTTCCAGGGACCTGTAAGGACAGTGAGTGAATTGTTCTTGTGCTATATTGTGATTAAAAAAAACATTTTTTCTAGGGACAGAAAACTGTAGGTAGGGAGAGTGTTTTTTTTCTTTCACTCTGCAAGTCCTTGTTTCCAGGGACCTGTAAGGACAGTGAGTGAATTGTCCTTGTGCTATATTGTGCTTAAAAAAAACATTTATTCTAGGGACAGAAAACTGTAGGTAGGGAGAGTGTCAGTTTATTTCACTCTGCAAGTCCTTGTTTCCAGGGACCTGTAAGGACAGTGAGTGAATTGTCCTTGTGCTATATTGTGATTAAAAAAAACATTTTTTCTAGGGACAGAAAACTGTAGGTAGGGAGAGTGTTTTTTTTCTTTCACTCTGCAGGTCCTTGTTTCCAGGGACCTGTAAGGACAGTGAGTGAATTGTCCTTGTGCTATATTGTGCTTAAAAAAAACATTTATTCTAGGGACAGAAAACAGTAGGTAGGGAGAGTGTCAGTTTATTTCACTCTGCAAGTCCTTGTTTCCAGGGACCTGTAAGGACAGTGAGTGAATTGTCCTTGTGCTATATTGTGATTAAAAAAAACATTTTTTCTAGGGACAGAAAACTGTAGGTAGGGAGAGTGTTTTTTTTCTTTCACTCTGCAAGTCCTTGTTTCCAGGGACCTGTAAGGACAGTGAGTGAATTGTCCTTGTGCTATATTGTGATTAAAAAAAACATTTTTTCTAGGGACAGAAAACTGTAGGTAGGGAGAGTGTTTTTTTTCTTTCACTCTGCAAGTCCTTGTTTCCAGGGACCTGAAAGGACAGTGAGTGAATTCTCCTTGTGCTATATTGTGCTTAAAAAAAACATTTATTCTAGGGACAGAAAACTGTAGGTAGGGAGAGTGTCAGTTTATTTCACTCTGCAAGTCCTTGTTTCCAGGGACCTGTAAGGACAGTGAGTGAATTGTTCTTGTGCTATATTGTGATTAAAAAAAACATTTTTTCTAGGGACAGAAAACTGTAGGTAGGGAGAGTGTTTTTTTTCTTTCACTCTGCAAGTCCTTGTTTCCAGGGACCTGTAAGGACAGTGAGTGAATTGTCCTTGTGCTATATTGTGCTTAAAAAAAACATTTATTCTAGGGACAGAAAACTGTAGGTAGGGAGAGTGTCAGTTTCTTTCACTGTGAAAGTCCTTGTTTCAAGGGACAGAGAAGGACACCTGAAGGTAGCCCTTATTGCTTTTTTCCCATCTCCCTGCAGGCCATCTATTAGAATGTCTGGAAGGCAAACAAGGAGAGGCAGACAGTCAGGAGGCAATAAAAGAGGGCAAGCAGGCTCTGTGTCTGGGGGCAACAGTGCTGGTCGTGGACGCGGTGCATTGTCATCAGCACATGGCCATGGGACACGCTTGTCCTTCTTTTCGGCAGCTGGACATGTTGAGCCACATCATGCCGAAGACTTGGTAGAGTGGATGACCAAGCCCTCCTCCTCCTCCTCATCCTCTCTCACCCAGGCTCAGGGTACTGGAAAAGCAGCTGCCAAAGCGTCGTCTTCCCTGGTATCAATGTCAGACAAATCATCAGTCACTCCTTCCCTAGACCCACCATGTCCTCCTCCTGAGGAGTCCACCGAACTGTTTGAGCACAGTGTTGGGTACATGCTCCAGGAGGATGCCCAGCGTTTCGAAGGGTCTGATGATGAAACCCAGCTAGAGGAAGGCAGTAGCGTGAGAGCAGACAGAGGGGATGCTCAAGAAGGACACCAATCTGGCAGTCATGTTCCAGCAGCTGCAGCATACTGCCAGATTGGCTCCAGTGATGAGGAGGGAGGGGATGATGAGGTCACTGACTCCACGTGGGTGCCTAATAGGAGAGAGGAGGAGGAGGAGGATGAGGAGGAGGCACATCTCCAACGAGGCAGGATGCCCTTTGGTGGCCAGCGTAAGGGCAGTACACCGACGGAATCACACCGCAGAGCTCCGCCTGTGCAGGGCGCTGCCTCTGCCCGTCATTCAAAAAGTTCTTTGGTGTGGGCCTTTTTTGAGGCTAGTGCATCAGATCGCACAGCTGCTGTTTGCAACATATGTCTCAAGCGTATATCGCGTGGCCAAAACATCAGCCGCTTGGGTACCACATGCCTGACCAGACATATGTTGACCTGCCATGCAGCTCGTTGGCAAGCCTACCTCAAAGACCCACACCAAAGAACAAAGCGGACCTCTCCTTGCACCGCATCAGCTGGGATCTCCAACCCCACTATAACTTCAGTCCTCTCTGAAACATGCACTGAGAGGAATGAAGGTGTAGAATTAGGTGTGTCACAGCCAAGTACTTGCGGCCACTCTGCTAGCAGTACACCGACGTCCGATTCTAGCAGGCAAATTTCCCTGCCCCAGCTGCTGGACCGTCGAAAGAAGTTCACTCCCAGCCATCCACATGCCCAGCGGTTGAATGCTAGCTTGGCTAAATTGCTAGCGCTTCAACTGCTGCCTTTTCAGTTGGTAGACTCGGCCCCCTTCCGTGAGTTTGTGCAATGTGCGGTTCCTCAGTGGCAGGTTCCCAAACGCCACTTTTTCTCACGGAAGGCTATTCCGGCTCTCTACCGGCATGTGGAAGGCAATGTCTTGGCCTCGCTGGACAGGGCGGTCAGCGGTAAGGTGCATATTACCGCTGACTCATGGTCCAGCAGGCATGGACAGGGACGTTACCTTTCTTTCACGGCCCATTGGGTCACTCTTTTGGCAGCTGGGAAGGATTCAGGACAAGGTGCAGTAGTGTTGGAGGTTGTCCCACCGCCACGCCTCCAAAATGCTACTACTGGTTGTGACACACCTCTCTCCTCCACCCCCTCCTCTTCTTCTTCCTCCATGGCCTCTTCCTGTGGTTTGTCCTATGAACCAGCGGTGCTCCGTAGCCGTTCACGGGGCTACGCAAGTACGCAGGCAAAAAGATGCCATGCCGTGCTTGCGCTGGTGTGTTTGGGGGACAGAAGCCACACTGGGGCAGAGGTCCTGTCTGCTCTGCAGGGCCAGGCCGAGAGGTGGTTGACGCCACGCCAGCTTAAGCCAGGAATGGTGGTTTGCGACAATGGCACCAACCTCCTCTCCGCCCTCCGACAGGGACAACTGACCCATGTGCCCTGTGTGGCTCACGTCCTTAACCTGGTGGTGCAGCGGTTCTTGGGCAGGTACCCGGGCTTACAGGATGTCCTGAGGCAGGCCAGGAAAGTCTGTGTGCATTTCCGCAGATCTTATAATGCCAGTGCTCGCCTGGCTGAGCTGCAAAAGGAGTTGAACCTGCCCAAGAACCGCCTTATATGTGACATGCCCACCAGGTGGAACTCAACGTTGGCCATGCTGCAGCGGCTGCACACGCAGCAGAGGGCCATCAATGAGTACCTGTGCGACTACGGCACCAGGACAGGGTCAGGGGAGCTTGGTTTTTTTTCTCCACGCCAGTGGGGCATGATCAGGGATGCATGCACTGTCCTGGCACCATTTGAGGAGGCCACGAGGATGGTGAGCAGTGACAGTGCATGCATCAGTGACACTGTACCTCTTGTCCACCTGTTGGAGCACACGCTGCGTGGAATAATGGACAGGGCACTTGAGGCAGAACACAGGCAGGAAGAGGAGGACTTCCTTGCCTCTCAAGGCCCCCTTTACCCAGACAGTGTTCCTTCTGTCCCACCCATCGCACAGGAAGAGGAGGAGGAGGAGGAGGAGGAGGATTGTGTCAGCATGGAGGTGGAGGCTGGCACTCAGCATCATCAGCAGCAGTCTTTTAGGGATGATTTACAGTCCCAAGAAACCAGTGGACTTGTACGTGGCTGGGAGGAGGTGGCTGCGGATCATGTCGTCCTTAGTGACCCAGAGGACTCCGGAGCGAATGCCTCAGCAAACCTACGCTGCATGGCCTCCCTGATCCTGCAAAGTCTGCGGAAGGATCCTCGTATTCTTCGGATCAAGGAGAGGGACCATTACTGGCTGGCCACTCTCCTTGATCCACGGTACAAGGGTAAGGTTGCGGACCTTATGTTACCGTCGCAGAGGGAGCAGAGGATGAGACAACTCCGGGAGGCCTTGCAGAAAGGTCTGTGCAACGCGTTCCCAGAGACTGGGAGGTTGCAAACTCCTGGTCCTGGACAACGAGTTGCTGAGGCTTCGGCCAGTCAAAGAAGGAGCGGTGGGGAAGGTGGCCGTCTGACCGATGCGTTCAGACAATTCTTTAGTCCGCAGCCCCAAAGTATGATCGGTTCCAGCAACCATCGCCAGCGTCTGATAAACATGGTGCAGGAATATCTAGGGGCAAGGTCAGACTTGGACACCTTCCCCACCGAAAATCCTCTGGCTTACTGGGTCTTGAGGATGGATCACTGGCCAGAGCTTGCACAGTATGCAATTGAGCTACTGGCCTGTCCTGCATCCAGCGTTCTTTCGGAACGCACATTCAGTGCTGCTGGAGGATTTGTCACGGATCACAGGGTGCGCCTGTCCACCGACTCGGTTGATCGACTGACTTTCATCAAGATGAACCAGTCTTGGATCACCACCAGCTACCACACACCTGATGCTGATATAACAGACTAATTGATTTTAACATGTCACATCCCTTCAAGACTGATGCTGATGCTGAGTGCCTGTGCTGTTATGTTGACTGGCTATCCTCCTCCTCCGAGTCCTCAATGATACGATTGATGATGATAGCTTGGAAGATCATTTTTGTTTATGGGTGCCGCCACCAGTGCCTAACGCCCAATTTTTCAGCCCCTGTTTAACAGGGGCGTGTAATTACAATTTTTGAAGCAATACTTTGCAACAGGGCTCATTGCTGTGCTCCAAGTACAGTATCTGTGAGGGGTTGCAGTGTTGTGCCACCAGTGCCTAAGGCCCAATTTTTCAGCCCCTGTTCAACAGGGGCATGTAATTACAATTCTTGATCTAATAATTCACAGCAGGGCCCATTGCTGCACCCACCAAGAGTAACTGTCAGGGCTTACAGTGTTGTGGCACCAGCACCACCATCAAAGGCCCAATTTTTACTACCACTGTTCAACAATTATATGTAATTAAAATTCCTGATATAATAGTTGACAGCAGGGCGTTCCAGCACCAACCAAGAGTAACTGTGAGTGCTTACAGTGTTGTGCCAACACCAACAACTAAGGGGCCTATTTCTGCAGAGTATATACGGCAGGTCCCTACTTTCAAACATCCAACTTACAAACGACTCCTACTTGCAAACGCAAGAAGACAACAGGAAGTGAGAGGAAATCTACCACTAGGAAGGAAAATTCTCTCCTGTAAGAATAAATATGGGAGAAAGGTGTCTCCTCTGTACTGATGCTTTATCAGCAATCCTTGTTTCAAGAAAAACACCACATTTCAAAAACAGTTGTCATTGGGACGGAAAGTGAGGTGAAATGTTCTGAACAGGGGCACAGACAGCAAAACAAATGTTACAGGGGTGATAACCCTTACCTATGTTTTCCAAAAAGTTTAAAAATAGATTTTTGGGCTGGAGCTACACTTCAACAATGTACCTGTTCAAAATTACAAACAGATTCTACATAAGAACAAACCTACAGTCCCTGTCTTGTATGCACCGCCTGTATAGGGCTGTTCAGAGTATATAGGGCCTTTTTTATTTTATGTGCGGGGTTCCCCTTAATATCCATACAAGACCCAAAGGGGCTGGTAATGGGCTGGGGTAGGGGGGGGGGTCATGGGGTAGCTATGCCATTTTTCTTAAAGAATTTCATCCATATTACCGGGACCAGACATTACATTAAAGCCGCAAGCAGTTTTAAATGGCTTTTTTTTCCTTTAGAAGTGTCATTTTGTGCAGGGACAGTTCTAAACACGGGAAACACGTGGCACTTCACAGGCATACTTTAGACACCCCCCAGGTACGATATTTAAAGGAATATTTGACTTTTTTTTTTTCACTTTATGCATCATTAAAATGACTGCTCCCGAAAAACGACCGTTTTTAAAACTTCTTTTTGCAGTGATACATGTCCCCTGGTGCAGAACCCGGGTTCCCAAACCCTTTTTAGGACAATAACATGCATAATAGTTGTTATAATTAGCACTTTAGAATTCGAACGTTCGCATCCATTGTATTTAATAGGGTTCTAATGTTCGTTCGAACTTTCGGTCCGTTCGCGGGTTCTGGTGCGAACCGAACCCGGGGGTGTTCGGCTCATCACTACTGACCACCAATGAAACTGAGACATTTAGCCTGCGTTCACATTTGTGTGTGTCGGAAACGCATGCAAAATCGCTTTCCTGACACCACAGAAACGTGCTGCTCTTTAGCAGATACACAGCATTGCCATTAATTGTTAATGACACCCTCACACATCTGCTGTTAGGCTTAAAGGGGTTGTAATGCATCCTATGCATTAAAGTGGAGCTCCACCCTAATTTTTCACTTTTGGTAATCGGATTCCTCCCCCCCTCCGGTGTCACAATTGACACCTTTCAGGGGGGAGGGGGGTGAAGATACCTGTCTAAGACAGGTATTTTCACCCACATCCGGGAGTCCTCTCTCCGGGAATCTGCGGGAGTGACGTCACTTCCCCCAGACTTCCCATAGTGTTCTGGGAGACACTCGGCTCCCAGAACACAGGAGGACGAATCAGAATGGCGCAGCGCGACTCGCGCATGCGCCGTAGGGAACCGGGCATGAAGCCGCAGGGCTTCACTTCCTGGTTCCCTCAGCGAGGATGGCGGAGGGAGCAGCAGAGCGACGAGCGATCGCTCGTCCTCTGCTGTGGACGTCGCTGGACTCCAGGACAGGTAAGTGTCCAAATATTAAAAGCCAGCAGCTGCTGTAGCTGTAGCTGCTGGCTTTTAATATTTTTTTTTCCGGCGGAGCTCCGCTTTAAGGTGAAAAAACTTCTGGCAGTCACACACCTGCCGCTCACCCCCCCATTTTACTTACCTGAGCCCTGGAATGTCCTACGGCGAGGACACGCTGTCTCTCTGCCCGGGGTTCTCGGCTCTGGACTGAAGCTTTCCACACACTTTCATAGTTCCCCAATCAGTCTGCCCTGGTCCAGCATCTTGTACAAATAGTTAAACATGTGTGAACCTAGCCTAAAGCCTCGTACACACGAACGAGTTTCTCGGCAAAAACCAGCAAGAAACTTGCTGGCAGAGATTTTTTGCCGAGAAACTCGTTCGTGTGTATGGTTTCTCGTCAAAAAAAGCGACAATTATCTCGACGAGAAAATAGGGATCCTGCTCTCTATTTTCTCGTCGAGATTCTCGTCGGCATGTTTCTCGACGAGAAAAGTGAGTGTGTGTACACTTACCTGTCCTCCCGGAAGCCCGCGCATGTTCGAAATGAATTTGACGCATGCGCGGTAGCTTCCTAGGCATACGTAGGGTATACCAAGATGGCGGCGACGGCATCGAATGTGACGAGCGCATGCTCGTCGTAGTCGATGACGTCACCGCGTACGCTCCATTCAAAGAACCGCGGGTTCTTTGAATCGAGCGTGTGTACACTCGGCCGGGACAATTTTCTTGTCCAAGAATCTCGTCGAAAAAAACGACATGTTTTTTTCGACGAGAATCTCGACCGTGTGTACGAGGCCTAACTGTCTTTGCTGCTGCCAGAGGAAAGTTCCCAGTTCAAATTCCCAGCCTAGCAATAACTTGCATATAAGCCTTTAAAAGGAGGACTTTTGATTTTTCATGTTCATGTCCCATAGACTTTAATAGGGTTTGCATGTGTAGCGGGGTCCTCAATTTAGTAGGGTACACTTGGGGAGTAGTGTGACCCAAGTGTGTAATTATGTTAGGGTTCAGACCCCTTTTTCTTATTCGTGGAGGATTGGGTGGTGTAATATTCTCTTCGACCAGTAGGTGTCAGTGTACTTACTGGCTCGGGGTAGAATCACTACCGCAGTGCTACCCTTCTTTGTCCCTTCCTGGAGATAGTACGGCCGGGGCGGGGAACGACGGGAGGAGATAAAAGGGGGAGACGCCCTCGCCACGAGGTCTGTCTGTCTTCGGGGATCATCTCTTCAGCCTGGGTGCGGGCGGTTCAAGGTCCCGGCCTAGGCACCCTAGGCCTGGCCGGGATGAAGATGGAGTCCATCCCAGGCACCTTCAGCCTGGGATGAGGTACTATTGAGGAGGCCTGGGACCCGGTGACTCGGACTGGGTCCCGCGAGGGTGGAGTTGCTCCAGGGCGCCCCTTGCGAGGGGACCCGCATTTGAGGTGAGGAGGCTGGGGAGTGTCAACCCGGTGACGGATGGGCCTGCAGTAACTCCCTTGGAGGACATCTTCCCCTGATAGAGGCCCGTAGCGCAACGGAGGTATTCATGTCAAGACTCCTACAACACTTGGTCATAGCATAGGGGGTGTAGGGACCCAGATCAGTATAGTGCCTCGACCTGCTCATTCCACCGTATCATGCCATCGCATTGCCTTGTAACTGAAGATACGAAATAAATCTAACCGTTGGACTGTGATCGGTGTATGGACTCTGTTAATGGGAGCAAAGGGAGGTTTCTGCACGACAGACTCGGTACATGTTCAGGACACCGGCCCGAGGAAACATTAGGTATTGGCCTTCACCTCGCCCGCAAGTAGTGGGGAGGACATGGGCCGTAGCGCACCTCACCCCTGTCGCGTGACATACCCCTAGGCTAAAGAGGACGGGGTGAGGGGGCCGCTACACGTGGGGGCTCGTCGTCCGGGATATCGTGTGTCTTGGCGATGGAACTGAGAGCGTCTGTGTTTGAACTTTGCTGCCCGGAGGAGTTCCGAGCGGGTCGGCCATGTGATTGGCCAGAGTGCATCCCTGCTCGGAGTTGTGGACATGACCCTAAGTCGGGAAAGGCCCACGCAGAGGAGCGTAGAAAGGGAAAGGTCCAGCCGTGTGAAGTACTACATGTGGGGACTGTTAATGCACTGCGCCACAAAGCACCCCATGACTGTACAATTCGTGGGCGGAGGCTGGCGGAAGCCCGCGAAAACGTACAAGTTGTGGGAGGAGTCTGGCCACGTGTGGAGATACACGTGGAGACTCCGGCGCGTGGTCAGCGCGTGATAGAACAGCAAGTGGTCGGGATGGCCTCAAGCTCCCCGTGGATACCGGTACCTTACCCCACGAAGATGACTGCATTTGCTGCTCCCCTGACAGACACGGGGATAAGACTTAGGCCCCGAGGACAGTTGGCTCTGTATTCATGCAGAGACACGGAGGCTCTCGGTGTGATCTGTCCCGGATGCTCAGGACTGGTGGTCCAACTAAAGCCTGAGGCCTGCAAGGAGTTCCTTTTTGAGGTTGAACCATACACGGAAAGGCCCCGGGCCCTACGCCTCAACTGCATCACAGGAACCGCCACTCCGGAGGGAGAGATCCAGGCCTCTGCGGAGGTCCCCGTACGCGCTGACCAGGGCGAAGTGACTGCCCAACCAGAGATTGAGAGAGAAAAATCCGAAGACACTGCTTCGGTTACCACAGACTCCCTGCTACCACCCCCGAAGAGGAAGATAGGCCTGGTGCAGGCCTCCTGTGGTCGTGGTCGAGCTTCACCCCGCCGCTTGCCTGGCCTGGATGGCGCCGGTAGAGAAGAGAGTCCCGGACATCCCAGTTCTTCAGTAGGTCCAGGTGAGCTAGGGGCTGGGACTGCGGTGTTGGTTGGAGGTGTCGGGAGTTCACAGCCGGTGGAGCCCGAAAGGGAAGGTAGCCTTCCGTCTACTAGAGACTACCTTCCCGCCGAGATGTATGACACCTCCGACTTAGAGTCGTTGTCAGACTGTGGGGATGACGGGGAAATAGACGAGCTGTTTCAATGGAAGGGCTGGGACAGACGCCCGCTACCTGTGCTGAGTAAACCACAGGATTCCCCCATGTCCATAGAAGATAATACGCTCCGGGCGCAGACCCCGGGGTTCCAGAGGAAATCTAACCCTTCGACCAACTTTCCTCACTCAACTACATCATCCGCTTTGATGGTGGGGACGCAGCGTGCTTCGTTGCGGGCACCAAAGACAAAGCAACCTGAGATGGTGAAGGTACCTCGGCACCTGGAGGCCATCGTACAGCCAGGAGAAGGTGAGCGAGATGTGATGCCGCCCCTAGCCAGATTGCAGAGACTTTTCTCCCAGAGAGTCGCCCGTGAATAGGGATGAGCTTCGTGTTCGAGTCGAACATACGTTCGACTCGAACATCGGCTGTTCGATCGTTCGACGAAGATCGAACGATTTGGGCCGTTTGCGCCAAATTCGAGTGACGCGAACGGCCCACAATGCACTACGCCATCGCAGTGTCATCCAGGCGCTGTGATTGGCCAAGCATGCACTGTGACCCCGCATGCTTGGCCAATCACAGCGCCGGCAGCGAGGAGAGCAATGATTGGCCACAGGCAGGATGCCTGTGGCCAATTATTGCTGAGGGTGTTTAGTACACGCCCCACACTATAAAAGGCCGCCAGCACGGCGGCCTAGTGTAGTGTGTTCCGGAGCAGGGAAAGACAAGCATAGGCAGGGACAGTGACATTTATTTCTTTCTTGCTTAACCTGGATTCCTTTAGTTTAGGGAAAGAGAAGGATAGGTAGGGAGAGTGTCAGTGTGTTTTACTGTGCGAGTCCTTGTTTCTAGGGACAAAGAAGGAAAGTGAGGGGAATTCTCCTTGTGCTATAGTGTGCTTTAAAAAAACATTTTTTCTAGGGACAGAAAACTCTAGGTAGGGAGAGTGTCATTTTCTTTCACTGTGCGAGTCCTTGTTTCTAGGGACAAAGAAGGAACGTGAGGGGAATTCTCCTTGTGCTATAGTGTGCTTTAAAAAAACATTTTTTCTAGGGACAGAAAACGCTAGGTAGGGAGAGTGTCAGTGTCTTTTACTGTGCGAGTCCTTGTTTCTAGGGACAAAGAAGGAAAGTGAGGGGAATTCTCCTTGTGCTATAGTGTGCTTTAAAAAAACATTTTTTCTAGGGACAGAAAACTCTAGGTAGGGAGAGTGTCAGTGTCTTTTACTGTGCGAGTCCTTGTTTCTAGGGACAAAGAAGGAAAGTGAGGGGAATTCTCCTTGTGCTATAGTGTGCTTTAAAAAAACATTTTTTCTAGGGACAGAAAACTCTAGGTAGGGAGAGTGTCAGTTTCTTTCACTGTGCGAGTCCTTGTTTCTAGGGACAAAGAAGGAAAGTGAGGGGAATTCTCCTTGTGCTATAGTGTGCTTTAAAAAAACATTTTTTCTAGGGACAGAAAACTCTAGGTAGGGAGAGTGTCAGTTTCTTTCACTGTGCGAGTCCTTGTTTCTAGGGACAAAGAAGGAAAGTGAGGGGAAATTCTCCTTGTGCTATAGTGTGCTTTAAAAAAACATTTTTTCTAGGGACAGAAAACTCTAGGTAGGGAGAGTGTCAGTTTCTTTCACTGTGCGAGTCCTTGTTTCTAGGGACAAAGAAGGAAAGTGAGGGGAATTCTCCTTGTGCTATAGTGTGCTTTAAAAAAACATTTTTTCTAGGGACAGAAAACTCTAGGTAGGGAGAGTGTCAGTTTCTTTCACTGTGCGAGTACTTGTTTCTAGGGACAAAGAAGGAAAGTGAGGGGAATTCTCCTTGTGCTATAGTGTGCTTTAAAAAAACATTTTTTCTAGGGACAGAAAACTCTAGGTAGGGAGAGTGTCAGTTTCTTTCACTGTGCGAGTCCTTGTTTCTAGGGACAAAGAAGGAAAGTGAGGGGAATTCTCCTTGTGCTATAGTGTGCTTTAAAAAAACATTTTTTCTAGGGACAGAAAACTCTAGGTAGGGAGAGTGTCAGTTTCTTTCACTGTGCGAGTCCTTGTTTCTAGGGACAAAGAAGGAAAGTGAGGGGAATTCTCCTTGTGCTATAGTGTGCTTTAAAAAAACATTTTTTCTAGGGACAGAAAACTCTAGGTAGGGAGAGTGTCAGTTTCTTTCACTGTGCGAGTCCTTGTTTCTAGGGACAAAGAAGGAAAGTGAGGGGAATTCTCCTTGTGCTATAGTGTGCTTTAAAAAAACATTTTTTCTAGGGACAGAAAACTCTAGGTAGGGAGAGTGTCAGTTTCTTTCACTGTGCGAGTCCTTGTTTCTAGGGACAAAGAAGGAAAGTGAGGGGAATTCTCCTTGTGCTATAGTGTGCTTTAAAAAAACATTTTTTCTAGGGACAGAAAACTCTAGGTAGGGAGAGTGTCAGTTTCTTTCACTGTGCGAGTCCTTGTTTCTAGGGACAAAGAAGGAAAGTGAGGGGAATTCTCCTTGTGCTATAGTGTGCTTTAAAAAAACATTTTTTCTAGGGACAGAAAACTCTAGGTAGGGAGAGTGTCAGTTTCTTTCACTGTGCGAGTCCTTGTTTCTAGGGACAAAGAAGGAAAGTGAGGGGAATTCTCCTTGTGCTATAGTGTGCTTTAAAAAAACATTTTTTCTAGGGACAGAAAACTCTAGGTAGGGAGAGTGTCAGTTTCTTTCACTGTGCGAGTCCTTGTTTCTAGGGACAAAGAAGGAAAGTGAGGGGAATTCTCCTTGTGCTATAGTGTGCTTTAAAAAAACATTTTTTCTAGGGACAGAAAACTCTAGGTAGGGAGAGTGTCAGTTTCTTTCACTGTGCGAGTCCTTGTTTCTAGGGACAAAGAAGGAAAGTGAGGGGAATTCTCCTTGTGCTATAGTGTGCTTTAAAAAAACATTTTTTCTAGGGACAGAAAACTCTAGGTAGGGAGAGTGCCAGTTTCTTTCACTGTGCGAGTCCTTGTTTCTAGGGACAAAGAAGGAAAGTGAGGGGAATTCTCCTTGTGCTATAGTGTGCTTTAAAAAAACATTTTTTCTAGGGACAGAAAACTCTAGGTAGGGAGAGTGTCAGTTTCTTTCACTGTGCGAGTCCTTGTTTCTAGGGACAAAGAAGGAAAGTGAGGGGAATTCTCCTTGTGCTATAGTGTGCTTTAAAAAAACATTTTTTCTAGGGACAGAAAACTCTAGGTAGGGAGAGTGTCAGTTTATTTCACTGTGCGAGTCCTTGTTTCTAGGGACAAAGAAGGAAAGTGAGGGGAATTCTCCTTGTGCTATAGTGTGCTTTAAAAAAACATTTTTTCTAGGGACAGAAAACTCTAGGTAGGGAGAGTGTCAGTTTCTTTCACTGTGCGAGTCCTTGTTTCTAGGGACAAAGAAGGAAAGTGAGGGGAATTCTCCTTGTGCTATAGTGTGCTTTAAAAAAACATTTTTTCTAGGGACAGAAAACTCTAGGTAGGGAGAGTGTCAGTTTCTTTCACTGTGCGAGTCCTTGTTTCTAGGGACAAAGAAGGAAAGTGAGGGGAATTCTCCTTGTGCTATAGTGTGCTTTAAAAAAACATTTTTTCTAGGGACAGAAAACTCTAGGTAGGGAGAGTGTCAGTTTCTTTCACTGTGCGAGTCCTTGTTTCTAGGGACAAAGAAGGAAAGTGAGGGGAATTCTCCTTGTGCTATAGTGTGCTTTAAAAAAACATTTTTTCTAGGGACAGAAAACTCTAGGTAGGGAGAGTGTCAGTTTCTTTCACTGTGCGAGTCCTTGTTTCTAGGGACAAAGAAGGAAAGTGAGGGGAATTCTCCTTGTGCTATAGTGTGCTTTAAAAAAACATTTTTTCTAGGGACAGAAAACTCTAGGTAGGGAGAGTGTCAGTTTCTTTCACTGTGCGAGTCCTTGTTTCTAGGGACAAAGAAGGAAAGTGAGGGGAATTCTCCTTGTGCTATAGTGTGCTTTAAAAAAACATTTTTTCTAGAGACAGAAAACTCTAGGTAGGGAGAGTGTCAGTTTCTTTCACTGTGCGAGTCCTTGTTTCTAGGGACAAAGAAGGAAAGTGAGGGGAATTCTCCTTGTGCTATAGTGTGCTTTAAAAAAACATTTTTTCTAGGGACAGAAAACTCTAGGTAGGGAGAGTGTCAGTTTCTTTCACTGTGCGAGTCCTTGTTTCTAGGGACAAAGAAGGAAAGTGAGGGGAATTCTCCTAGTGCTATAGTGTGCTTTAAAAAAACATTTTTTCTAGGGACAGAAAACTATAGGTAGGGAGAGTGTCAGTTTCTTTCACTGTGCGAGTCCTTGTTTCTAGGGACAAAGAAGGAAAGTGAGGGGAATTCTCCTTCTGCTATAGTGTGCTTTAAAAAAAAAAATTTCTAGGGACAGAAAACTCTAGGTAGGGAGAGTGTCAGTTTCTTTCACTGTGCGACTCCTTGTTTCTAGGGACAAAGAAGGAAAGTGAGGGGAATTCTCCTTGTGCTATAGTGTGCTTTAAAAAAACATTTTTTCTAGGGACAGAAAACTCTAGGTAGGGAGAGTGTCAGTTTCTTTCACCGTGCGAGTCCTTGTTTCTAGGGACAAAGAAGGAAAGTGAGGGGAATTCTCCTTGTGCTATAGTGTGCTTTAAAAAAACATTTTTTCTAGGGACAGAAAACGCTAGGTAGGGAGAGTGTCAGTTTCTTTCACTGTGCGAGTCCTTGTTTCTAGGGACAAAGAAGGAAAGTGAGGGGAATTCTCCTTGTGCTATAGTGTGCTTTAAAAAAACATTTTTTCTAAGGACAGAAAACTCTAGGTAGGGAGAGTGTCAGTTTCTTTCACTGTGCGAGTCCTTGTTTCTAGGGACAAAGAAGGAAAGTGAGGGGAATTCTCCTTGTGCTATAGTGTGCTTTAAAAAAACATTTTTTCTAGGGACAGAAAACTCTAGGTAGGGAGAGTGTCAGTTTCTTTCACTGTGCGAGTCCTTGTTTCTAGGGACAAAGAAGGAAAGTGAGGGGAATTCTCCTTGTGCTATAGTGTGCTTTAAAAAAACATTTTTTCTAGGGACAGAAAACTCTAGGTAGGGAGAGTGTCAGTTTCTTTCACTGTGCGAGTCCTTGTTTCTAGGGACAAAGAAGGAAAGTGAGGGGAATTCTCCTTGTGCTATAGTGTGCTTTAAAAAAACATTTTTTCTAGGGACAGAAAACTCTAGGTAGGGAGAGTGTCAGTTTCTTTCACTGTGCGAGTCCTTGTTTCTAGGGACAAAGAAGGAAAGTGAGGGGAATTCTCCTTGTGCTATAGTGTGCTTTAAAAAAACATTTTTTCTAGGGACAGAAAACTCTAGGTAGGGAGAGTGTCAGTTTCTTTCACTGTGCGAGTCCTTGTTTCTAGGGACAAAGAAGGAAAGTGAGGGGAATTCTCCTTGTGCTATAGTGTGCTTTAAAAAAACATTTTTTCTAGGAACAGAAAACTCTAGGTAGGGAGAGTGTCAGTTTCTTTCACTGTGCGAGTCCTTGTTTCTAGGGACAAAGAAGGAAAGTGAGGGGAATTCTCCTTGTGCTATAGTGTGCTTTAAAAAAACATTTTTTCTAGGGACAGAAAACTCTAGGTAGGGAGAGTGTCAGTTTCTTTCACTGTGCGAGTCCTTGTTTCTAGGGACAAAGAAGGAAAGTGAGGGGAATTCTCCTTGTGCTATAGTGTGCTTTAAAAAAACATTTTTTCTAGGGACAGAAAACTCTAGGTAGGGAGAGTGTCAGTTTCTTTCACTGTGCGAGTCCTTGTTTCTAGGGACAAAGAAGGAAAGTGAGGGGAATTCTCCTTGTGCTATAGTGTGCTTTAAAAAAACATTTTTTCTAGGGACAGAAAACTCTAGGTAGGGAGAGTGTCAGTTTCTTTCACTGTGCGAGTCCTTGTTTCTAGGGACAAAGAAGGAAAGTGAGGGGAATTCTCCTTGTGCTATAGTGTGCTTTAAAAAAACATTTTTTCTAGGGACAGAAAACTCTAGGTAGGGAGAGTGTCAGTTTCTTTCACTGTGCGAGTCCTTGTTTCTAGGGACAAAGAAGGAAAGTGAGGGGAATTCTCCTTGTGCTATAGTGTGCTTTAAAAAAACATTTTTTCTAGGGACAGAAAACTCTAGGTAGGGAGAGTGTCAGTTTCTTTCACTGTGCGAGTCCTTGTTTCTAGGGACAAAGAAGGAAAGTGAGGGGAATTCTCCTTGTGCTATAGTGTGCTTTAAAAAAACATTTTTTCTAGGGACAGAAAACTCTAGGTAGGGAGAGTGTCAGTTTCTTTCACTGTGCGAGTCCTTGTTTCTAGGGACAAAGAAGGAAAGTGAGGGGAATTCTCCTTGTGCTATAGTGTGCTTTAAAAAAACATTTTTTCTAGGGACAGAAAACTCTAGGTAGGGAGAGTGTCAGTTTCTTTCACTGTGCGAGTCCTTGTTTCTAGGGACAAAGAAGGAAAGTGAGGGGAATTCTCCTTGTGCTATAGTGTGCTTTAAAAAAACATTTTTTCTAGGGACAGAAAACTCTAGGTAGGGAGAGTGTCAGTTTCTTTCACTGTGCGAGTCCTTGTTTCTAGGGACAAAGAAGGAAAGTGAGGGGAATTCTCCTTGTGCTATAGTGTGCTTTAAAAAAACATTTTTTCTAGGGACAGAAAACTCTAGGTAGGGAGAGTGTCAGTTTCTTTCACTGTGCGAGTCCTTGTTTCTAGGGACAAAGAAGGAAAGTGAGGGGAATTCTCCTTGTGCTATAGTGTGCTTTAAAAAAACATTTTTTCTAGGGACAGAAAACTCTAGGTAGGGAGAGTGTCAGTTTCTTTCACTGTGCGAGTCCTTGTTTCTAGGGACAAAGAAGGAAAGTGAGGGGAATTCTCCTTGTGCTATAGTGTGCTTTAAAAAAACATTTTTTCTAGGGACAGAAAACTCTAGGTAGGGAGAGTGTCAGTTTCTTTCACTGTGCGAGTCCTTGTTTCTAGGGACAAAGAAGGAAAGTGAGGGGAATTCTCCTTGTGCTATAGTGTGCTAAAGCATTCCTCATCAACCATCTTTGAAATCCTTGTTTTTTGGACAGTCAGGGAAATTGTCGTTGTGCTATTCTGTGCAAAAGCAATCATCCTCAACCATATTTAGAAATCCTTAAGTAAAGGGACAGAGAAGGACACCTGAAGGTAGCCCTTATTGCTTTTTTCCCATCTCCCTGCAGGCCATCTATTAGAATGTCTGGAAGGCAAACAAGGAGAGGCAGACAGTCAGGAGGCAATAAAAGAGGGCAAGCAGGCTCTGTGTCTGGGGGCAACAGTGCTGGTCGTGGACGCGGTGCATTGTCATCAGCACATGGCCATGGGACACGCTTGTCCTTCTTTTCGGCAGCTGGACATGTTGAGCCACATCATGCCGAAGACTTGGTAGAGTGGATGACCAAGCCCTCCTCCTCCTCCTCATCCTCTCTCACCCAGGCTCAGGGTACTGGCAAAGCAGCTGCCAAAGCGTCCTCTTCCCTGGTATCAATGTCAGACTCATCATCAGTCACTCCTTCCCTAGACCCACCATGTCCTCCTCCTGAGGAGTCCCCCGAACTGTTTGAGCACAGTGTTGGGTACATGCTCCAGGAGGATGCCCAGCGTTTCGAAGGGTCTGATGATGAAACCCAGCTAGAGGAAGGCAGTAGCGTGAGAGCAGACAGAGGGGATGCTCAAGAAGGACACCAATCTGGCAGTCATGTTCCAGCAGCTGCAGCATACTGCCAGATTGGCTCCAGTGATGAGGAGGGAGGGGATGATGAGGTCACTGACTCCACGTGGGTGCCTAATAGGAGAGAGGAGGAGGAGGAGGATGAGGAGGAGGCACATCTCCAACGAGGCAGGATGCCCTTTGGTGGCCAGCGTAAGGGCAGTACACCGACGGAATCACACCGCAGAGCTCCGCCTGTGCAGGGCGCTGCCTCTGCCCGTCATTCAAAAAGTTCCTTGGTGTGGGCCTTTTTTGAGGCTAGTGCATCAGATCGCACAGCTGCTGTTTGCAACATATGTCTCAAGCGTATATCGCGTGGCCAAAACATCAGCCGCTTGGGTACCACATGCCTGACCAGACATATGTTGACCTGCCATGCAGCTCGTTGGCAAGCCTACCTCAAAGACCCACACCAAAGAACAAAGCGGACCTCTCCTTGCACCGCATCAGCTGGGATCTCCAACCCCACTATAACTTCAGTCCTCTCTGAAACATGCACTGAGAGGAATGAAGGTGTAGAATTAGGTGTGTCACAGCCAAGTACTTGCGGCCACTCTGCTAGCAGTACACCGACGTCCGATTCTAGCAGGCAAATTTCCCTGCCCCAGCTGCTGGACCGTCGAAAGAAGTTCACTCCCAGCCATCCACATGCCCAGCGGTTGAATGCTAGCTTGGCTAAATTGCTAGCGCTTCAACTGCTGCCTTTTCAGTTGGTAGACTCGGCCCCCTTCCGTGAGTTTGTGCAATGTGCGGTTCCTCAGTGGCAGGTTCCCAAACGCCACTTTTTCTCACGGAAGGCTATTCCGGCTCTCTACCGGCATGTGGAAGGCAATGTCTTGGCCTCGCTGGACAGGGCGGTCAGCGGTAAGGTGCATATTACCGCTGACTCATGGTCCAGCAGGCATGGACAGGGACGTTACCTTTCTTTCATGGCCCATTGGGTCACTCTTTTGGCAGCTGGGAAGGATGCAGGACAAGGTGCAGTAGTGTTGGAGGTTGTTCCACCGCCACGCCTCCAAAATGCTACTACTGGTTGTGACACACCTCTCTCCTCCACCCCCTCCTCTTCTTCTTCCTCCATGGCCTCTTCCTGTGGTTTGTCCTATGAACCAGCGGTGCTCCGTAGCCGTTCACGGGGCTACGCAAGTACGCAGGCAAAAAGATGCCATGCCGTGCTTGCGCTGGTGTGTTTGGGGGACAGAAGCCACACTGGGGCAGAGGTCCTGTCTGCTCTGCAGGGCCAGGCCGAGAGGTGGTTGACGCCACGCCAGCTTAAGCCAGGAATGGTGGTTTGCGACAATGGCACCAACCTCCTCTCCGCCCTCCGACAGGGACAACTGACCCATGTGCCCTGTGTGGCTCACGTCCTTAACCTGGTGGTGCAGCGCTTCTTGGGCAGGTACCCGGGCTTACAGGATGTCCTGAGGCAGGCCAGGAAAGTCTGTGTGCATTTCCGCAGATCTTATAATGCCAGTGCTCGCCTGGCTGAGCTGCAAAAGGAGTTGAACCTGCCCAAGAACCGCCTTATATGTGACATGCCCACCAGGTGGAACTCAACGTTGGCCATGCTGCAGCGGCTGCACACGCAGCAGAGGGCCATCAATGAGTACCTGTGCGACTACGGCACCAGGACAGGGTCAGGGGAGCTTGGTTTTTTTTCTCCACGCCAGTGGGGCATGATCAGGGATGCATGCACTGTCCTGGCACCATTTGAGGAGGCCACGAGGATGGTGAGCAGTGACAGTGCATGCATCAGTGACACTGTACCTCTTGTCCACCTGTTGGAGCACACGCTGCGTGGAATAATGGACAGGGCACTTGAGGCAGAACAGAGGCAGGAAGAGGAGGACTTCCTTGCCTCTCAAGGCCCCCTTTACCCAGACAGTGTTCCTTCTGTCCCACCCATCGCACAGGAAGAGGAGGAGGAGGAGGAGGAGGAGGAGGATTGTGTCAGCATGGAGGTGGAGGCTGGCACTCAGCATCATCAGCAGCAGTCTTTTAGGGATGATTTACAGTCCCAAGAAACCAGTGGACTTGTACGTGGCTGGGAGGAGGTGGCTGCGGATCATGTCGTCCTTAGTGACCCAGAGGACTCCGGACCAAATGCCTCAGCAAACCTACGCTGCATGGCCTCCCTGATCCTGCAAAGTCTGCGGAAGGATCCTCGTATTCTTCGGATCAAGGAGAGGAACCATTACTGGCTGGCCACTCTCCTTGATCCACGGTACAAGGGTAAGGTTGCGGACCTTATGTTACCTTCGCAGAGGGAGCAGAGGATGAGACAACTCCGGGAGGCCTTGCAGAAAGGTCTGTGCAACGCGTTCCCAGAGACTGGGAGGTTACAAACTCCTGGTCCTGGACAACGAGTTGCTGAGGCTTCGGCCAGTCAAAGAAGGAGCGGTGGGGAAGGTGGCCGTCTGACCGATGCGTTCAGACAATTCTTTAGTCCGCAGCCCCAAAGTATGATCGGTTCCAGCAACCATCGCCAGCGTCTGATAAACATGGTGCAGGAATATCTAGGGGCAAGGTCAGACTTGGACACCTTCCCCACCGAAAATCCTCTGGCTTACTGGGTCTTGAGGATGGATCACTGGCCAGAGCTTGCACAGTATGCAATTGAGCTACTGGCCTGTCCTGCATCCAGCGTTCTTTCGGAACGCACATTCAGTGCTGCTGGAGGATTTGTCACGGATCACAGGGTGCGCCTGTCCACCGACTCGGTTGATCGACTGACTTTCATCAAGATGAACCAGTCTTGGATCACCACCAGCTACCACACACCTGATGCTGATATAACAGACTAATTGATTTTAACATGTCACATCCCTTCAAGACTGATGCTGATGCTGAGTGCCTGTGCTGTTATGTTGACTGGCTATCCTCCTCCTCCGAGTCCTCAATGATACGATTGATGATGATAGCTTGGAAGATCATTTTTGTTTATGGGTGCCGCCACCAGTGGCTAAGGCCCAATTTTTCAGCCCCTGTTTAACAGGGGCGTGTAATTACAATTTTTTTAGCAATAATTTGCCATAGGGCTCATTGCTGTGCTCCAAGTACAGTATCTGTGAGGGGTTGGAGTGTTGTGGCACCAGTGCCTAAGGCCCAATTTTTCAGCCCCTGTTTAAAAGGGGCGTGTCATTACAATTTTTGAAGCAATACTTTGCAACAGGGCTCATTGCTGTGCTCCAAGTACAGTATCTGTGAGGGGTTGTAGTGTTGTGCCACCAGTGCCTAAGGCCCAATTTTTCAGCCCCTGTTTAACAGGGGCGTGTCATTACAATTTTTGAAGCAATACTTTGCAACAGGGCTCATTGCTGTGCTCCAAGTACAGTATCTGTGAGGGGTTGTAGTGTTGTGCCACCAGTGCCTAAGGCCCAATTTTTCAGCCCCTGTTTAACAGGGGCGTGTCATTACAATTTTTGAAGCAATACTTTGCAACAGGGCTCATTGCTGTGCACCAAGTACAGTATCTGTGAGGGGTTGTAGTGTTGTGCCACCAGTGCCTAAGGCCCAATTTTTCAGCCCCTGTTCAACAGGGGCATGCAATTACAATTCTTGATCTAATAATTCACAGCAGGGCCCATTGCTGCTCCCACCAAGAGTAACTCTGAGGGCTTACAGTGTTGTGGCAACGCCACCACCACCACCACCACAAAAGGCCCAATTTTTCAGCCCCTGTTCAAAAGGGGCATGTAATTACAATTCTTGATCTAATAATTCACAGCAGGGCCCATTCCTGCACCCACCAAGAGTAACTCTGAGGGCTTACAGTGTTGTGGCAACACCACCACCACCACCACCACCACGAAAGGCCCAATTTTTCAGCCCCTGTTCAACAGGGGCATGCAATTACAATTCTTGATCTAATAATTCACAGCAGGGCCTATTGCTGCACCCACCAAGAGTAACTGTCAGGGCTTACAGTGTTGTGGCACCAGCACCACCATCAAAGGCCCAATTTTTACTACCACTGTTCAACAATTATATGTAATTAAAATTCCTGATATAATAGTTGACAGCAGGGCGTTCCAGCACCAACCAAGAGTAACTGTGAGTGCTTACAGTGTTGTGCCAACACCAACAACTAAGGGGCCTATTTCTGCAGAGTATATACGGCAGGTCCCTACTTTCAAACATCCAACTTACAAACGACTCCTACTTGCAAACGCAAGAAGACAACAGGAAGTGAGAGGAAATCTACCACTAGGAAGGAAAATTCTCTCCTGTAAGAATAAATATGGGAGAAAGGTGTCTCCTCTGTACTGATGCTTTATCAGCAATCCTTGTTTCAAGAAAAACACCACATTTCAAAAACAGTTGTCATTGGGACGGAAAGTGAGGTGAAATGTTCTGAACAGGGGCACAGACAGCAAAACAAATGTTACAGGGGTGATAACCCTTACCTATGTTTTCCAAAAAGTTTAAAAATAGATTTTTGGGCTGGAGCTACACTTCAACAATGTACCTGTTCAAAATTACAAACACATTCTACATAAGAACAAACCTACAGTCCCTGTCTTGTATGCACCGCCTGTATACGGCTGTTCAGAGTATATAGGGCCTTTTTTATTTTATGTGCGGGGTTCCCCTTAATATCCATACAAGACCCAAAGGGGCTGGTAATGGGCTGGGGTGGGGGGGGGGGTCATGGGGTAGCTATGCCATTTTTCTTAAAGATTTTCATCCATATTACCGGGACCAGACATTACATTAAAGCCGCAAGCAGTTTTAAATGGCTTTTTTTTCCTTTAGAAGTGTCATTTTGTGCAGGGACAGTTCTAAACACGGGAAACACGTGGCACTTCACAGGCATACTTTAGACACCCCCCAGGTACGATATTTAAAGGAATATTTGACTTTTTTTTTTTCACTTTATGCATCATTAAAATGACTGCTCCCGAAAAACGACCGTTTTTAAAACTTCTTTTTGCATTGATACATGTCCCCTGGTGCAGAACCCGGGTTCCCAAACCCTTTTTAGGACAATAACATGCATAATAGTTGTTATAATTAGCACTTTAGAATTCGAACGTTCGCATCCATTGTATTTAATAGGGTTCTAATGTTCGTACGAACTTTCGGTCCGTTCGCGGGTTCTGGTGTGAACCGAACCCGGGGGTGTTCGGCTCATCACTACCCGTGAATATGGGTGGGAGTACCCCTACTTGCCCCGGGACTTATTGTATGAAGTTGAGGTCCTGCGACCGAGGTGGTATGACGAGTTTGTATGGGAAAAAGCTTAAAGTACCCCATGCCAGGCGATACCTGTCATGTTCGCCGCCTGTGTCTAAAAAGTTCAAGGACTGCAGAGCTGATTGGAGACTTGGGCGCCATATTCATGCTGATAAGGTGCTCATCTGTAGGAAAGAAGGAGAGGATGTCGAGTATTCAGTGGAAGTGTTTGACGGGCACCTGAAGCCTCTGTTTCTGCCGGATCCAAGGTTCTACTTATAGGAGGAGTGAGCTCCTATCTTGTTGCTGTTGAAACTTTCTGGATGAGACATTCCCAGACGCCTAGAACTGTGCCCTACTTTTGTTTTGATTTGGGCTTTTCTTTTACTCACTGGAGACTTGGGAGCTGTTGTGTTTTTTTTTTCTCCCTTTTCTTCATGTGCCAAAGGTAGAGACTTTTGGGGTAGAGTCAGAGTAGGAAAGCAGGAAGAATGAAGATCTCACCAAGTGTCATTACTGCAGCTCTGTCACCAGGTGGCAGTGTTGCGCAACGAATGTTTGAAAATTTTTACAAATGCATTACTTGCTTATTGGAGTGAGCGGGTCTCTCGGCCGACAGACCCACTCAGGCCAAGTTAACACAGAGTGTTAGGATGTGTTTTCTTTTTGTTGTTTCCCTTCTGCAGGAGATTCATCGGTCAAGACTACTGAGAGTGGGGTGGTTCTTAGACAGCGATGGGAGGGATTGTACATGTGCACAGAACAGATGTTTTATACAAATGTTTATCGTTTATATTTCCCCTTTCCCTTTTGAGCAGGTCTTGGCACATTTAGTATCCAGAAATTTGAGGGATAGCCTCTGGGGCCCACTTCATGTCACCACTCTTTGGGAGACATGGGTGTGCACCTGACGCTGGGGACCAGCGTCAAATCACAGGGGGGAGTGTGTAGCGGGGTCCTCAATTTAGTGGGGTACACTTGGGGAGTAGTGTGACCCAAGTGTGTAATTATGTTAGGGTTCAGACCCCTTTTTCTTATTCGTGGAGGATTGGGTGGTGTAATATTCTCTTCGACCAGTAGGTGTCAGTGTACCTACTGGCTCGGGGTAGAATCACTACCGCAGTGCTACCCTTCTTTGTCCCTTCCTGGAGATGGTACAGCCGGGGCGGGGAACCCGCCGTGGTATCGACGGGAGGAGATAAAAGGGGGAGACGCCCTCGCCACGAGGTCTGTCTGTCTTCGGGGATCATCTCTTCACGCACCCAGGCACCTTCAGCCTGGGTGCGGGCGGTTCAAGGTCCCGGCCTAGGCACCCTAGGCCTGGCCGGGATGAAGATGGAGTCCATCCCAGGCACCTTCAGCCTGGGATGAGGTACTATTGAGGAGGCCTGGGACCCGGTGACTCCGACTGGGTCCCGCGAGGGTGGAGTTGCTCCAGGGCGCCCCTTGCAAGGGGACCCGCATCTGAGGTGAGGAGGCTGGGGAGGTCACTCGTTCGAAGACCCGGTGTAGTGTCAACCCGGTGACGGATGGGCCTGCAGTAACTCCCTTGGAGGACATCTTCCCCTGATAGAGGCCCGTAGCGCAACGGAGGTATTCATGTCAAGACTCCTACAACCCTTGGTCATAGCATAGGGGGTGTAGGGACCCAGATCAGTATAGTGCCTCGACCTGCTCATTCCACCGTATCATGCCATCGCATTGCCTTGTAACTGAAGATACTAAATAAATCTAACCGTTGGACTGTGATCGGTGTATGGACTCTGTTAATGGGAGCAAAGGGAGGTTTCTGCACGACAGACTCGGTACATGTTCAGGACACCGGCCCGAGGAAGCATTAGGTATTGGCCTTCACCTCGCCCGCAAGTAGTGGGGAGGACATGGGCCGTAGCGCACCTCACCCCTGTCGCGTGACATACCCCTAGGCTAAAGAGGACGGGGTGAGGGGGCCGCTACACATGTTTGCTAGAACTTTTTGCCTGTTCGAGGTGTTATGGTGTGAACCGAACCGGGGGGTTTTCAGCCCATTCCTACTCACCATGCCTCTTTCTAAATACCACCTTGGACTATCTACTTTCCAAAAAGGGATCATTTGGGGGGTATTTGTACTCTCCTGACATTTTAAGTAGCGTTGTTTAACCACTTGCTTACTGGTCACTTAACCACTTAACGACCGCTCACTGTATATATACGTCGGCAGAATGGCACCGACAGGCACAATCACGTAGAGCATACGTGATTGCCTTTGTACAGTTGGGGGGTCCAATCGGACCCCCCTTCTGTACAGTGAGCGGTGGCTAAGTGTCCGGGAGCGTTCCGGGATGAGGGGGCAGCCATTCGTTTCTGGCCACCCCCTCGCGATCGCTCCCGGCGAATGGAAATGCCCCCTCTGTCTGTGTCAGACAGAGGGAGCAGGAGGAAGTGATGTCATCTCTGGTGCGGCGCTCACATATACCGAGCGCCGTACAAGAGAAGACATCAGGTCAGTGCACACAACACTACACTGACACCAGGACACATAGGGACATAAATCGCCCCCCCCAGGCCCCCCCAGACACCCCAGATCACCCCCCAGATCACCCCCCCAGCCCCAAGTCACAGTGTCACTGATTGCAGTGACCATTTATTTAGTGATCACTGCAATCAGTGACATTTGTGACTGTAAAAGTGTCACCAAAGTTTAGTCTTAGGTCCAGTGTAGCCCCCTAACCCCCCCTAATAAAGGTTTAACCCCCTGATCACCCCCCAGATAACCCTTTCACCCCCTATCACCACTGTCATTAAGCGATCATTTTTCTGATCGCTGTCTTAGCGTCAGTGATGCCGATCGGCAGCCAGTAATTTTTTTTAGGTTCGCCGCATGTTTTTATCACGTCAGGTACCCCAATATATTATCTAATAAAGGTTTAACCCCCTTGATCGCCCCCCAGGTAACCCTTTCACCCCCTATCACCACTGTCACTAAGCGATCGTTTTTCTAAACGCTGTCTTAGTGTCTGTGATGCAGATCGGTAGCCGGTAATTTTTTTTAGGTTCGCCGCAGGTTTTTATAGCGTCAGGTACCCCAATATATTATCTAATAAAGGTTTAACCCCCTTGATCGCCCCCCAGGTAACCCTTTCACCCCCTATCACCACTGTCGCTAAGCAATTGTTTTTCTAAACGCTGTCTTAGTGTCGGTGATGCAGATCGGTAGCCAGTAATTTTTTTTAGGTTCGCCGCATGTTTTTATCGCGTCAGGTACCCCAATATATTATCTAATAAAGGTTTAACCCCCTTGATCGCCCCCCAGGTAACCCTTTCACCCCCTATCACCACTGTCACTAAGCGATCGTTTTTCTAAACGCTGTCTTAGTGTCTGTGATGCAGATCGGTAGCCGGTAATTTTTTTTAGGTTCGCCGCAGGTTTTTATAGCGTCAGGTACCCCAATATATTATCTAATAAAGGTTTAACCCCCTTGATCGCCCCCCAGGTAACCCTTTCACCCCCTATCACCACTGTCGCTAAGCAATCGTTTTTCTAAACGCTGTCTTAGTGTCGGTGATGCAGATCGGTAGCCAGTAATTTTTTTTAGGTTCGCCGCATGTTTTTATAGCGTCAGGTACCCCAATATATTATCTAATAAAGGTTTAACCCCCTTGATCGCCCCCCAGGTAACCCTTTCACCCCCGTCACCACTGTCACTAAGCGATCGTTTTTCTAAACGCTGTCTTAGTGTCGGTGATGCAGATCGGTAGCTGGTAATTTTTTTTAGGTTCGCCGCAGGTTTTTATAGCGTCAGGTACCCCCATATATTATCTAATAAAGGTTTTAACCCCCTGATTGCCCCTAGTTAACCCTTTCACCAGTGATTACCACATAAGTGTTACGGGTGACGCTGGTTAGTTAGTTTGCTTTTTATAGTGTCAGGGCACCCGCCGTGTATATAACCCAATAAAGGTTTAACCCCCTGATCGCCCGGCGGGTGATATCAATTAGGTTTTAGCGTCAGAGAGGGTCTGCGTCACACCCCAGGCAGCGTCAGGTTAGTGCCAGTAACGCTAACACCCACGCGTGAAGCATACACCCCCCTTAGTGGTATAGTATCTGAACAGATCAATATCTGATCTGATCAGATCTATACTAGCGTCCCCAGCAGTTTAGGGTTCCCAAAAACGCAGTGTTAGCGGGATCAGCCCAGATACCTGCTGGCACCTGCGTTTTGCCCCTCCGTCCAGCCCAGGCCACCCAAGTGCAGTATCGATCGATCACTGTCACTTACAAAACAAAAACACACATAACTGCAGCGTTCGCAGAGACAGGCCTGATCCCTGCGACTCCAGTGCTGTAGGAGGTGATTTCACCACCACAGTTAAAAAAAAAAAGCAAATATGCCGAAGCATTGGGGCAGCAGGGGCGGAGGAGCGATTTTGCTCCTAATGCCGCGTACATACGGTCGAAATTCCGACGGAGGCTTGCCCGTGGAAAAGTCCGACCATGTGTGTGCGGCATAACTTTTTTGCGGGAGGATGCCCCCATGCTTCGGCATATATAAATGGTGCGTGTATGCCCATCATTGGAAGTGGGTGGATGAAGGGCGGTATTCTAATGGTGGGCATACCCACCGATCAATCTCTTTTTTCGTTCAGCCAACTGGCTGCATGAAAAAAAAAAAGATTACAATACATGTCCAACAAGGACCAGCAACGTACCGGTATGTTGCTGGACTTTGAATGTTTATACCAGAATGATGCCTGCGGGTTTAGGTATCATCTTGGTATCATTCTTTTCAGCCTGCTGCCGGCTTTCATGTAAAAGCAATCCCAGCGGCTAATTAGCCTCTGGACTGCTTTTACAAGCAGTGGGAGGGAATGCCCCCCCCGGATATAAAAAGCGACATTGGGAAATTGGGAAAGCATTTTATCACACTGATCTTGGTGTGGTCAGATGCTTTGAGGGCAGAGGGAAAATCTAGGGTCTAGAAGACCCCATTTTTTTCAAAAAAAGAGTACCTGTCACTACCTATTGCTATCATAGGGGATATTTACATTCCCTGAGATAACAATAAAAATGATAAAAAAAAAAATACTTGGAAGGAACAATTTAAAAATAAAATAAAAAAGCAAAATTAATAATAAAAAAAAAAGAAAAAAAAAAGCACCCCTGTCCTGCCCTGCTCTTGCCCAATGGCGAACGCAAGCGTCGGTCTGGCGTCATATGTAAACAGCAATTGCACCATGCATGTGAGGTATCACCGCGAAGGTCAGATCGAGGGCAATCATTTTAGCAGTAGACCTCCTCTGTAAATCTACTTGGGTAACCTGTAAAGGCTTTTAAAGGCTTTTAAAAATGTATGTAGTTTGTCGCCAATGCGCGTTTGTGTGAAATTTTAAAGCATGTCGTGTTTGGTATCTATGTACTCGGCCTAAGATCATCTTTTTTATTTCATCAAACATTTGGGCAATATAGTGTGTTTTAGTGCATTAAAATTAAAAAAAGTGTATTTTTTAACCCAAAAAATGTGTTTGAAAAATCGCTGCGCAAATACTGTGTAGAAAAAAAAATGCAACACCCACCATTTTAATCTGTAGGGCCTTTGCTTTAAAAATATATATAATGTTTGGGGGTTCAACATAATTTTCTTGCAAAAAAAAAAATGTTTTCATGTAAACAAAAAGTGTCAAAAAGGGCTTTGTCTTCAAGTGGTTAGAAGAGTGGATGTAAGCTTCCTAATGTTGTGTATAAAATGCCAGAACAGTTCAAAACCCCCCCAAATGACCCCATTTTGGAAAGTAGACACCCCAAGCTATATACTGAGAGGCATGTCGAGTCCATGGAATATTTTATATGTTGACACAAGTTGCGGAAAAAACGACAATTTCTTTTTTTTTTTTGCACAAAGTTGTCACTAAATGATATATTGCTCAAACATGTCATGGGCATATGTGGAATTACACCCCAAAATACATTCTGTTGCTTCTCCTGAGTACGGGGATACCACATGTGTGAGACTTTTTGGGAGCCTAGCCACGTACGGGACCCCAAAAACCAAGCACCGCCTTCAGGCTTTCTAAGGGTGTAAATTTTTGATTTCACTTCTCACTGCCTATCACAGTTTCGGAGGCCATGGAATGCCCAGATAGCACAAAACCCCCCCAAATGACCCCATTTTGGAAAGTAGACACCCCAAGCTATTTGCTGAGAGGTATTGTGAGTATTTTGCAGATCTCGCTTTTTGTCACAAAGTTTTGAAAATTGAAAAAAAAAAAAAATATATATATATATTTTCTTTCTTCATTTTCAAAAACAAATTAGAGCTGTAAAATACTCGCCATGCCTCTCAGAAAATAGCTTGGGGTGTCTATATTCCAAAATGGGGTCATTTGGGGGGGTTTTGTGCGATTTTGGCATTTTATGGCCTTCGAAACTGTGATAGGTAGTGAGGAGTGAAATCAAAAATTTGTGCCTAGAAATCCTGAAGGCGGTGCTTGGTTTTCGGGGTCCCGTACGCGGCTAGGCTCCTAAAAAGTCCCACACATGTGGTATCCCCGTACTCAGGAGAAGCAGAAAAATGTATTTTGGGGTGTAATTCCACATATAACCATGGCATGTGTGAGCAATATATCATTTAGTGACAACTTTTTGTAATTTTTTTTTTTTTTTGTCATTATTCAATCACTTGGGACAAAAAAAAATATATTCAATGGGCTCAACAGGCCTCTCAGCAATTTCCTTGGGGTGTCTACTTTCTAAAATGGGGTCATTTGGGGGGGTTTTGTGCTATTTTGGCATTTTATGGCCTTCAAAACTGTGATAGGTAGTGAGGAGTGAAATCAAAAATTTGCGCCCTTAGAAATCCTGAAGGCGGTGCTTCGTTTCCGGGGTCCCGTACGCGGCTAGGCTCCCAAAAAGTCCCACACATGTGGTATCCCCGTACTCAGGAGAAGCAGCAAAATGTATTTTGGGGTGAAATTCCACATATAACCATGGCATGTGTGCGCAATATATCATTTAGTGACAACTTTTTGTAATTTTTTTTTTTTTTTTAGTCATTATTCAATCACTTGGGACAAAAAAAAAAAATTCAATGGGCTCAACATGCCTCTCAGCAATTTCCTTGGGGTGTCTACTTTCCAAAATGGGGTCATTTGGGGGGGGGGGGGGTTTGTACTGCCCTGTCATTTTAGTACCTCAAGAAAAGAGATAGGCAGTCATAAATTTAAAGCTGTGTAAATTTCAGAAAATGTACCCTAGTTTGTAAACTCTATAACTTTTGCGCAAACCGATAAATATACGCTTATTGACATTTTTTTTACTAAAAACATGTGGCTGAATACATTTTGGCCTAAATGTATGACTACAATTGAGTTTATTCGATTTTTCTTATAACAAAAATTAGAAAATATCATTTTTTTTCAAAATTTTCGGTCTTTTTCCGTTTATATCGCAAAAAATAAAAATCGCAGAGGCAATCAAATACCATTAAAAGAAAGCTCTATTTGTGGGAAGAAAAGGACGCAAATTTCGTTTGGGTACAACATTGCATGTCCGCACAATTTACAGTTAAAGCAGCGCAGTGCAAAATTCTGAATTCACCTCTGGTCCTTTAGCTACCAAATGGTCCGGGGCTTAAGTGGTTAAACTCCCTTCCTGCCCAGGCCAATTTTCAGCTTTCAGCGCTGTCACACTTTGAATGACAATTGCATGGTAATGCAACACTGTACCCATGTGATATATTATTTTTTAACACAAATAGAGATTTCTTTTGGTGGTATTTTAATCACTGCTGTTTTTTTTTATTATTTGCTTACAAAACGAAAAAAGACAGAACATTTTGAAAAAAAAAAACAACAGTTTTATCGTTTGCTCTAAAATTTTGCAAACAGGTAATTTTTCTCCTTCATTGATGTGCGCTGATGAGGCTGCACTGATGGGCACTGAAAAGGCGGCACTGATGGGCACTGATAGGTGGCACTCATCGCACCTACTTTTGTGCCCTTTTTTGCCCTCTTTTAGGTGTACCGACCAGCTAGGCCAAGGCACACCTCAGGTCTTGGTAGTTAGGGTTTCACTTTTCCAAGTGAAGACTCTGACTACAAGTGAGAAGGCTGGCCGAAGTCTGAGGGGTATATATCCTTCATGGTTCCCACTCGTTTCCCCCCAAACCTTTTTATATATGCTTATACACATAGTACATTTTCATATTCATATATTTAGGGTATAGCCTCTTTTAGGTGTACTGACCAGCTAGGCCAAGGCACACCTCAGGTCTTGGTAAATAGGGTATTACATTTCCAAGTGAATATATAATGTGTTTTTTTTAATTATTTTTTTTTAATATATTTCTCACCTTTTGGATGTTTCTTAGAAGATAGCCTCATGGCTGACTGCAAGCACTTCTGTACAAGATTAGTGGGAGTCTGTAACAATGGAAATGCTTAATATACAGATTCTCCTCTCAATGAGGTAGTATTAAATACTCAGTGTTTTTAAGCTTTATACATTGAGCACATAGAAATAAACATTTTCCAGTAAACTATTTGTTTTCACACCGGCACATGCAGTTTACAACTTTCAATACTTCTAGGTTCTGTTTTTTAGGTGCTACTTCCCTGAACTTCCGGTCATTACAGGAAAAAGGTAACAGGGAACAATAAGGTTTCAAGTCAGCGTGTTAGCTTAGAGAACAGAGGGGGAAGGAGGAGAGGGAGCAAGGAAGTGCCTTGCCATAATAGACCACCAGGCTGTGTGTTTCTATTGATACACACAGTGCAGAAAGACACAACTCTAGTTCCTGTATGAAAGGGTGGCTCCATAGGATGCTGCAAGAGAAAGGAGCCACCCTGAAACTAGAAGACTGGGTCAGCTGCCATGGCACCAACTTAAACTGGAACATAGGCAATAATTAAAAGATAAAAACACTGCACACTCAGTAAGTGATTACATCAGCTGCTCAAAGTGCTTAAAAAACAGAGGGTTTAATATTAATTTAGCATGCAAAGAAAGGAGCTCATTTTCTAAATCTTTAACTTTGTTAGGACAGACAGTGTTCAAATACAGTGTGCAACTAATGAGATCTGCCAGCACAGTACAGCCAGGGTTGAAAAACATAAGTTAAAAGAAAAAAAAAACTGGGAATATACTGTGTAAAAAAACAGGGTTGGGTGGAAGATTGTTAGCCATTGTGTGGTTGCATTCAATTAGATTCAGTCACTGTTCAGATATTATGAAATCCAACAGGGCCAGCTCTCAAAATATGATGTGTCCATCTGCCCTGTGTGGAGGAATCTGATAGATATTTTTTGCAGGTTGAAATCTATATATTTATAGCCAGCTTAATTCGAATTTTCAGTCCTGGAGTTTAAGAAAAGAGCAATGTGGTAATTAGCATTGGGGATGAGCCGAACACCCCTCGGTTTGGTTTGCACCAGAACCTGCGAACGGACCAAAAGTTCGTGCAAACTATCGAACCCCGTTTAAGTCTATGGGATTCGAACGTTCGGAATCAAAAGTGCTAATTATAAAGGCTAATATGCAAGTTATTGTCCTAAAAAGGGTTTGGGGACCGGGTCCTGCCCCAGGGGACATGTATCAATGCAAAAAGAAGTTTTAAAAACGACTGTGTTTTCGGGAGCAGTCATTTTAATGATGCTTAAAGTGAAAAAAAAGTGAAATATTCCTTTTAGGCCCCTTTCACACTGAGGCGTATTTCAGGTGTTTTAGCGCTAAAAATAGCGCATAAATAACGCCTGAAATAATCCTGCCCCAGCATTCTCAATGTGAAAGCCCGAGGGTTTTCATACTGAGGCGATGCGTTGTCAGGAGGAAAAAGAATCTCCTACAAGCAGCATCTTTGGAGCGGTGAAGGAGTGGTGTGTATATACCGCTCCTTCCCATTGAAATCAATGGGACACCGCGGCTATAGCAGCGGTTTGCGGGCGGTATTAACCCTATTTCGGGCGCTAGCGGGGGTTAAAACCGCACCGCTAGCGGCCGAATATCGCAGTAAAAACGACAGTGTAGCGGCGCTAAAAATAGCGCCGCTATACCGTCAGAGCCCCTGCCCGCCCCAGTGTGAAAGGGGCCTAAATATCATACCTGGGGGTGTCTATAGTAGGCCTGTGAAGTGGCACGTGTTTTCCATGTTTAGAATAGTGATGAGCCGAACACCCCCGGGTTCGGTTCGCACCAGAACCCGCGAACGGACCGAAAGTTCGCACGAACATTAGAACCCTATTAAATACAATGGATGCGAACGTTCGGATTCTAAAGTGCTAATTATAACGACTATTATCCATGTTATTGTCCGAAACAGAGTTTGGGAACCCGGGTTCTGCACCAGGGGACATGTATCAATGCAAAAAGAAGTTTTAAAAACGGACGTTTTCCGGGAGCAGTCATTTTAATGATGCATAAAGTGAAAAAAAAAAGTCAAATATTCCTTTAAATATTGTACCTGGGGGGTGTCTAAAGTATGCCTGTGAAGTGCCACGTGTTTCCTGTGTTTAGAACTGTCCCTGCACAAAATAACATTTCTAAAGGAAAAAAAGACATTTAAAACTGCTTACGGCTTTAATGCAATGTCTGGTCCCGGTAATATGGATGAAAATCTTTAGGAAAAATGGCATAGCTACCCCATCAACCCCCCCCCCCCTACCCCAGCCCATTACCAGCCCCTTTGGGTCTTGTATGGATATTAAGGGGAACCCCCCACACAAAATAAAAAAGGACCTATATACTCTGAACAGCCGTATACAGGCGGTGCATACAAGACAGGGACTGTAGGTTTGTTCTTATGTAGAATCTGTTTGTAATTTTGAACAGCTGCATTGTTTAAGTGGAGCTCCATGCCAAATTCCTTTTTTTTAGCTTTTTGTAAAACATAGGGAACGGTTATCACCCCTGTCACATTTTTTTTGCTGTCTGTGCCCCTGTTCAGAACATTTCACCTCACTTTGCGTCCCAATGACAACTGTTTTTGAAATGTGGTGTTTTTATTGAAACAAGGATTGGTGATAAAGCATCAGTAGAGAGGAGACACCTTTCTCCCATATTAATTCTTACAGGAGAGAATTTTCCTTCCAAGGGGTAGATTTCCTCTCACTTCCTGTTGTCTTCTTCCGTTTGCAAGTAGTAGTAGTTTGTAAGTTGGATGTTTGAAAGTAGGGACCTGCCGTATATACTCTGCAGAAATTGGCCCCTTAGGTGTTGGCACAACACTGAAAGCACTCACAGTTATTCTTGGTGGGTGCTGGAACGCCCTGCTGTCAACTATTATATCAGGAATTGTAATAACATATAATTGTTGATCAGTGGTAGTAAAAATTGGGCCTTTGATGGTGGTGCTGGTGCCACAACACTGTAAGGCCTGCCAGTTACTCTTGGTGGGCGCAGCAATGGGCCCTGCTGTGAATTATTAGATCAATAATTATAATTGCATGCCCCTGTTGAATAGGGGCTGAAAAATTGGGCCTTTGGTGGTGGTGGTGGTGGTGATGGTGGTGCTGGTGCCACAACACTGTAAGGCCTGACAGTTACTCTTGGTGGGCGCAGCAATGGGCCCTGCTGTGAATTATTAGATCAATAATTATAATTGCATGCCCCTGTTGAACAGGGGCTGAAAAATTGGGCCTTAGGCACTGGTGGCACAACACTGCAACCCCTCACAGATACTGTGCTTGGAGCACAGCAATGAGGCCTGTTGCAAAGTATTGCATCAAAAATTTTAATTACACGCCCCTGTTAAACAGGGGCTGAAAAATTGGGCCTTAGCCACTGGTGGCGTCACCCATAAACCAAAATGATCTTCCAAGCTATCATCATTAATCGTATCATTGAGGAGGAGGAGGAGGATAGCCAGTCAACATAACAGCACAGGCACTCTGCATCAGCATCAGTCTTGAATGGATGTGACATTTTAAAATCGATTAGTCTGTTATATCAGCATTTGGTGTGTGGTAGCTGGTGGTGATCCAAGACTGGTTCATCTTGATGAAAGTCAGTCGATCAACCGAGTCGGTAGACAGGCGCACCCTGTGTTCCGTGACAAATCCTCCAGCAGCACTGAATGTGCGTTCTGAAAGAACGCTGGATGCAGGACAGGCCAGTAGCTCAAATGCATACTGTGCAAGCTCTGGCCAGTGATCCATCCTCAAGACCCAGTAAGCCAGAGGATTTTCGGTGGGGAAGGTGTCCAAGTCTGACCTTGCCCCTAGGTATTCCTGCACCATGTATATCAGACGCTGGCGATGGTTGCTGGAACCGATCATACTTTGGGGCTGCGGACTAAAGAATTGTCTGAACGCATCGGTCAGACGGCCACCTTCCCCACCGCTCCTTCTTTGACTGCCTGAAGCCTCAGCAACTCGTTGTCCAGGACCAGGAGTTTGTAACCTCCCAGTCTCTGGGAACGCGTTGCACAGACCTTTCTGCAAGGCCTCCCGGAGTTGTCTCATCCTCTGCTCCCTCTGCGACGGTACGATAAGGTCCGCAACCTTACCCTTGTACCGTGGATCAAGGAGAGTGGCCAGCCAGTAATGGTCCCTCTCCTTGATCCGAAGAATACGAGGATCCTTCCGCAGACTTTGCAGGATCAGGGAGGCCATGCAGCGTAGGTTAGCTGAGGCATTCAGTCCGGAGTCCTCTGGGTCACTAAGGACGACATGATCCGCAGCCACCTCCTCCCAGCCACGTACAAGTCCACTGGTTTCTTGGGACTGTAAATCATCCCTAAAAGACTGCTGCTGATGATGCTGAGTGCCAGCCTCCACCTCCATGCTGACACAATCCTCCTCCTCCTCCTCCTCCTCCTCTTCCTGTGCGATGGGTGGGACAGAAGGAACACTGTCTGGGTAAAGGGGGCCTTGAGAGGCAAGGCAGTCCTCCTCTTCCTGCCTCTGTTCTGCCTCAAGTGCCCTGTCCATTATTCCACGCAGCGTGTGCTCCAACAGGTGGACAAGAGGTACAGTGTCACTGATGCATGCACTGTCACTGCTCACCATCCTCGTGGCCTCCTCAAATGGTGCCAGGACAGTGCATGCATCCCTGATCATGCCCCACTGGCGTGGTGAAAAAAACCTGAGCTCCCCTGACCCTGTCCTGGTGCCGTAGTCGCACAGGTACTCATTGATGGCCCTCTGCTGCGTGTGCAGCCGCTGCAGCATGGCCAACGTTGAGTTCCACCTGGTGGGCATGTCACATATAAGGCGGTTCTTGGGCAGGTTCAACTCCTTTTGCAGCTCAGCCAGGCGAGCACTGGCATTATAAGATCTGCGGAAATGCACACAGACTTTCCTGGCCTGCCTCAGGACATCCTGTAAGCCCGGGTACCTGCCCAAGAACCGCTGCACCACCAGGTTAAGGACGTGAGCCATACAGGGCACATGGGTCAGTTGTCCCTGTCGGAGGGCGGAGAGGAGGTTGGTGCCATTGTCGCAAACCACCATTCCTGGCTTAAGCTGGCGTGGCATCAACCACCTCTCGGCCTGCCCCTGCAGAGCAGACAGGACCTCTGCCCCAGTGTGGCTCCTGTCCCCCAAACACACCAGCGCAAGCACGGCATGGCATCTTTTTGCCTGCGTACTTGCGTAGCCCCTTGAACGCCTACGGAGCACCGCTGGTTCCGAGGACAAACCACAGGAAGAGGCCATGGAGGAAGAAGAAGAGGAGGGGGTGGAGGAGATAGGTGTGTCACAACCAGTAGTAGCATTTTGGAGGCGTGGCGGTGGAACAACCTCCAACACTACTGCACCTTGTCCTGCATCCTTCCCAGCTGCCAAAAGAGTGACCCAATGGGCCGTGAAAGAAAGGTAACGTCCCTGTCCATGCCTGCTGGACCATGAGTCAGCGGTAATATGCACCTTACCGCTGACCGCCCTGTCCAGCGAGGCCAAGACATTGCCTTCCACATGCCTGTAGAGAGCCGGAATCGCCTTCCGTGCGAAAAAGTGGCGTTTGGGAACCTGCCACTGAGGAACCGCACATTGCACAAACTCACGGAAGGGGGCCGAGTCTACCAACTGAAAAGGCAGCAGTTGAAGCGCTAGCAATTTAGCCAAGCTAGCATTCAACCGCTGGGCATGTGGATGGCTGGGAGTGAACTTCTTTCGACGGTCCAGCAGCTGGGGCAGGGAAATTTGCCTGCTAGAATCGGACGTTGGTGTACTGCTAGCAGAGTGCCCGCAAGTACTTGCCTGTGACACACCTAATTCTACACCTTCATTCCTCTCAGAGCAGGTTTCAGAGAGGAGTGAAGGTATAGTGGGGTTGGAGATCCCAGCTGATGCGGTGCAAGAAGAGGTCAGCTTTGTTCTTTGGTGTGGGTCTTTAAGGTAGGCTTGCCAACGAGCTGCATGGCAGGTCAACATATGTCTGATCAAGCATGTGGTGCCCAAGCGGCTGATGTTTTGGCCACGTGATATACTCTTGAGACATATGTTGCAAACAGCAGCTGTGCGATCTGATGCACTCGCCTCAAAAAAGGCCCACACCAAAGAACTTTTTGAATGACGGGCAGAGGCAGCGCCCTGCACAGGCGGAGCTCTGCGGTGTGATTCCGTCGGTGTGCTGCCCATACGCTGGCCACTCAAGGGCATCCTGCCTCGTTGGAGATGTGCCTCCTCCTCATCCTCCTCCTCCTCCTCCTCTCTCCTATTAGGCACCCACGTGGAGTCAGTGACCTCATCATCCCCTCCCTCCTCATCACTGGAGCCAATCTGGCAGTATGCTGCAGCTGCTGGAGCATGACTGACAGATTGGTGTCCTTCTTGAGCATCCCCTCTCTCTGCTCTCACGCTGCTGCCTTCCTCTAGCTGGGTATCATCATCAGATCCTTTCAAACGCTGGGCATCCTCCTGGAGCATGTACCCAACACTGTGCTCAAACAGTTCGGGGGACTCCTCAGGAGGAGGACATGGTGGGTCTAGGGAAGGATTGACTAATGAAGATAATGATACCAGAGAAGAGGACGCTTTGGCAGCTGCTTTGCCAGTACCCTGAGCCTGGGTGAGAGAGGATGAGGAGGATGAGGTGGGCTTGGTCATCCACTCTACCAAGTCTTCGGCATGATGTGGCTCAACATGTCCAGCTGCCGAAAAGAAGGACAAGCGTGTCCCATGGCCATGTGCTGATGACAATGCACCGCGTCCACGACCAGCACTGTTGCCCCCAGACACAGAGCCTGCTTGCCCTCTTTTTTTGCCTCCTGACTGTCTGCCTCTCCTTGGTTGCCTTCCAGACATTTTAATGGATGGCCTGCAGGGAGATGGGAAAAAGAGCAATAAGGGCTACCTTCAGGTGTATACTGTGCAGGAGGCTTAGCAACAATGACACTGACACTGTCCCCTGCCTATCCTTCTCTGTCCCTAAACATAAGGATTTGCAATATGCTTCAGCAAGATTGGTTTAGCACAGAACAGCACACTGACAGTTTCCCTCACTGTCCTTCTCTGTCCCTACAAACAAGATTTAGCACAGAATAGCACACTGATAGTTTCCACGAGTGTCCTTCTCTGTCCCTAAACTCAAGGATTTCAAATATGGAACAGCAAAATTGGTTTAGAACAGAATAGCACACTGACACTTTCCCTCACTGTCCTACTCTGTCCCTCCCTACAAACAAGATTTAGCACAGAATAGCACACTGATAATTTCCACGAGTGTCCTTCTCTGTCCCTAAACTCAAGGATTGAAAATATGGAACAGCAAAATTGGTTTAGAACAGAATAGCACACTGAAACTTTCCCTCACTGTCCTACTCTGTCCCTCCCTACAAACAAGATTTAGCACAGAATAGCACACTGATAATTTCCACGAGTGTCCTTCTCTGTCCCTAAACTCAAGGATTTGAAATATGGAACAGCAAAATTGGTTTAGAACAGAATAGCACACTGACACTTTCCCTCACTGTCCTACTCTGTCCCTCCCTACAAACAAGATTTAGCACAGAATAGCACACTGATAATTTCCACGAGTGTCCTTCTCTGTCCCTAAACTCAAGGATTGAAAATATGGAACAGCAAAATTGGTTTAGAACAGAATAGCACACTGACACTTTCCCTCACTGTCCTACTCTGTCCCTCCCTACAAGCAAGATTTAGCACAGAATAGCACACTGATAATTTCCACGAGTGTCCTTCTCTGTCCCTAAACTCAAGGATTGAAAATATGGAACAGCAAAATTGGTTTAGAACAGAATAGCACACTGTCAGTTTCACTCACTGTACCTCTCTGTCCATTAAACTCAAGGATTGAAAATATGGTTCAGCAAAATTGGTTTAGAACAGAATAGCACACTGACACTTTCCCTCACTGTCCTACTCTGTCCCTCCCTACAAACAAGATTTAGCACAGAATAGCACACTGATAATTTCCACGAGTGTCCTTCTCTGTCCCTAAACTCAAGGATTTGAAATATGGAACAGCAAAATTGGTTTAGAACAGAATAGCACACTGACACTTTCCCTCACTGTCCTACTCTGTCCCTCCCTACAAACAAGATTTAGCACAGAATAGCACACTGATAATTTCCACGAGTGTCCTTCTCTGTCCCTAAACTCAAGGATTTGAAATATGGAACAGCAAAATTGGTTTAGAACAGAATAGCACACTGACACTTTCCCCTCACTGTCCTACTCTGTCCCTCCCTACAAACAAGATTTAGCACAGAATAGCACACTGATAATTTCCACGAGTGTCCTTCTCTGTCCCTAAACTCAAGGATTTGAAATATGGAACATCAAAATTGGTTTAGAACAGAATAGCACACTGACACTTTCCCTCACTGTACCTCTCTGTCCCTACAAACAAGGATTAGCACAGAATAGCACACTGACACTTTCCCTCACTGTACCTCTCTGTCCCTACAAACAAGGATTAGCACAGAATAACACACTGTCACTGTCACTCTCCCTACCTATCCTTATTTGTCCCTAAACACAAGGAATCCAGGATTAGTAAAGGAAAAAAAATGACACTGTCCCTGCCTATGCTTCTCTTTCCCTGCTCCGGAACACACTACACAAGGCCGCCGCGCTAGCGGGCTTTTATAGTGTGGGGCGTGTACTAAACCCCCTCAGCAATAATTGGCCACAGGCATCCTGCCTGTGGCCAATCATTGCTCTCCTCGCTGCCGGCGCTGTGATTGGCCAAGCATGCGGGGTCACAGTGCATGCTTGGCCAATCACAGCGCCTGGATGACACTGCGATGGCGTAGTGCATTGTGGGCCGTTCGCGTCACTCGAATTTGGCGCGAACGGCCCAAATCGTTCGATCTTCGTCGAACGATCGAACAGCCGATGTTCGAGTCGAACGTATGTTCGACTCGAACACGAAGCTCATCCCTAGTTTAGAACTGTCCCTGCAGAAAATGACATTTCTAAAGGAAAAAAAAGTAATTTAAAACTGCTTGCGGCTTTAATGTAATGTGTGGTCCCAGCAATATGGACCATTAACTGAAAATACTGCAGCTCCCTGCCTGTGGTATTAGTATGAGAACACCAGCAATTGTCTTCAGGTTACATTTAGGTGCACACTGTGCAGAGGACACAGTACACTAACTGAAAATACTGCAGCTCCCTGCCTGTGATATTAGTATGAGAACACCAGCAGGCGATTCTGTGCACCATAAGAATGATCATAGCGGCGGCTCCGCCGCTTGATCGTTCTTATAGGCGGTGGGAGGGGACATCCCCCCCCCTCCCGCCGCCATCCGGTGCTTCTCCGGGCTCTCCCGTGCGAAGACCCGTGGGGTCCCAGAGAGAATCTTCCGGTGCTGGTGGTGGGTCACATGACGAGCATGGACCAGATGGTCACCAGTCATCTCTATGATGGTCGGAGGCCCGGGTGCGATGTGATGACGTCACGCCCGGGTCCTCAAATGTAAACAAAGCCACCATTGCGGCTAGTAAGTATGAGATCAGTGAAAAAATCACCCCGCATCTCTCAATAAAGAGGACCTGTCACACACATTCCTATTACAAGGGATGTTTACATTCCTTGTAATAGGAATAAAAGTGATCAAAAAAAAAAAAAAAGTAAAATAAGTGTAAAAAAATAAATAAATAAGTAAAAAAAAAAAAATTATAAAAAAAAAAAATATTAAAACGCCCCTGTCCCCGGTAGCTCGCGATCAGAAGCGAATGCACACGTAAGTCGCCCACATATGTAAACGCCGTTCAAACCACATATGTGAGGTATCGCCACGTGCGTTAGAGCGCGTGCAACAATTCTAGCACTAGACCTCCTCTGTAATTCTAACCTGGTAACCTGTAAAAAAAATTAAAGCGTCGCCTATGGAGATTTTTAAGTACCGAAGTTTGGCGCCATTCCATGAGTGTGTGCAATTTTAAAGTGTGACATGTTAGGTATCTATTTACTGTAACATCATCTTTCATATTTTCCCAAAAAATTGGGCTAACTTTACAGTTGTTTTATTTTTTAATTCATGAAACCATTTAAAAAAAAAAAAAAAGAAGGCGTTTGAAAAATGATTGCACAAATACCGTGCAAGAAAAAAAGTTGCAATGACCGTCATTTTATTCCCTAGGGTGTCTGCTAAAAAAAAACATATATAATGTTTCGGGGTTTTGAGTAATTTTCTAGCAAAAGAATGATGATTTGTACATGTAGGAGAGAAGTGCTAGAATTGGTCCGGTATGGAAGTGGTATAAAAAGCCCGGTATTGAAGTGGTTAAAATACATACACATTACAAATATCTGGATTATCTGTCTAGAAAATAGATGTTTTGTATAGTTGAATAGTGACCTACTTTCCGTCACTGTTGCTGACATTAATTTATTCCTATAGCATTTAATAAGCACAAGATCACTAGTTCTAAAGCAGCCTATTTTAGTCAAATTAAAATGATCAAGATAGTAAAACTAATATATACGGTACAAGACTTCCACTTCAGTCTCAGAGGTTTATAGACTAAACACAGGACACAGGAGAGGATTGCCCTTGCTGCTCTGTTTGAAAGGTCAATCAATAATGAGAACAGACAAAGTGAGACATCCAATGACCATGAACCGCTTACAATGAAATGCGCACTGTACAATTTACCCCGGGGACACCCTTTTGTGTTGGTTGTGCTTGTTTTTTCAGCTGCTTTGTAAATATAGACCAGGGCATCCTAGAGATAGACATTAGTCAGTGATTGCATGATCTGACTGGCTCATAATGTCTTCTGTTCCAGTTTTTTCCCCAAACAGAATCTTCCTAGTTGTTAAAGCGGATGTACCGCGGCCATTCGTTTTTTTTTTTTTTTTGTCATTAATTTAACTATTACATTGTAAAACAGTACTCAATGTTCCGGTCTTTAAAAGCATCCTCTGTCCGAATATGTATGAAATTATAACTTATATAATGAGTTTAACTAGGTTTCCATTTTGCTTGTGGGCATTGTGAAGCCCACAAGCACTCACTTCCTTGTTGCGGTGAATCTCCCAGCATTCACCGCTCGTTGCGGCGAGCAGGGACATCAGCAGGGTTGCCATCACAACGGGCGGCGTCACTTTACGAAATACAGCGATAACTCACAGCAAGCCTCCTGGGAGCAATGACAAAAGCTCCCAGGAGACAATGCGGGAAAGGGAAATGACGCACTACCCTCACAGTACCCGCAGCTAACAGAGACAGGAAGGAGAGTGAAAAATGAAGATAACACAGGTACTGTCACAACAAATAAAAAAAAAAGGTTCAGTTTCTACCTTCATTTGAGGCTGCAATGTTATTAAGTTGAAGTGTTAAAATAGGGTGGAGCTCCGCTTTAAAGTGTGTCTGTTAGGACTGTTTTACATGGGTGGCTAGAGAATGGTAAAAACAGGATGTTTAGCTGTTTAGCCACAGTACCAACACCCCCCACAACCAGTTACATTTTACAATGGCAGCTAGAAGGAGCTGTACACTCGCGGCGGCCGCATCAATTTTAAATCGGACTTCAAAGTTTGTCAGTCACTACCAGCTGTCAAATGTGCCCATTAAGGTCAATGGGAGCATACCGCAACCACAAGCTAAATACTTGGCTTGCCGTTGCAGCACACGGTTTTAATACTAAATCCCCCCTGGGATTAAAAAAAAAAAAGAAGCTTTTCCAAGGGTGGTAGACACTGCTGCCCATCTGGAAGAGCTCTTAGAGGTGGAGGGATGGATAGCCATGGGCAAACAGTTTCTGCAACAGGGAAACATAATGATGTGGCAAGGTTTTCTGGCTTGCCTGATTGCTTTGTTCCTCGAAAAACACTCCTACTACTGGATGTTCTGTACCACCCCATAGATTCGAAAAGAGGCACTGATAACTCATGATATTTGTTTTAAATTCCCTCTTACCTCGGTTATGCTTAACACATACTCCCATGCCCAGCCAATTTAGCATTGTCCTGCTTTGATCTTCTTTTCTGCTACTGCAGACTGGATTCTGTGCCACCTTCTACCTCTCTGACATCACCAGGAGCCAGTTGAGTTGTCTCTTTCAGATTCTTGCAGCTGGCCCTCAATGACATGCCACAAGGTCTGCCCTCCAGTACTGTTTGTCCCTGCTTTTGCAGCCTCCTGCAATATGCTATATGTATAGCACTTACCACCCTCTCCTCCTTGTCTTTCGGCTCCTCGCAGGAGGAAAGGGCACACCCAGCTCTATATGCCCGTACCCTCCTGTGTGAGGAGGTTGAGCGGTGTTGTGATGCGTCTCTACAGCCAGATACTCCCTCCGAATGGTTCTTATCTCTATAGCTAATAAAGACAAGTCTCTATTTCCCCCAATGACTTCAATATCCACACCAGCTGTAACTCAACTGATCACCCAATCACTATTCAAACTGGCACACGGGTCTCTGCCACAGACCTGGTGAACTTGGTCTCTGCCACAGACCTAGTGAACTTGGTTTCTTTAAAGCTTGGCCTCTATGTAAGGAGAAGACATCCCTCCAGAGAGTTACCGGGCCACTTCCTTCACTGTGACTTCTCACCAGTCCCTTGGAACGGTCCTCCCCCGGCCTCCTCGTCTAAGATGCGAGTCCCCTCGCAAGGCGGCACCCTGAGATTCCTCGATCCTTGATGGGCCCCAGCCGAAGATGCTGGGCCCAAGGCCTTTAGTTGCATCCCCAGGACTAAAGGTGCCTGGAACGGATTCACCGACCTCCACCCCTGGGCCAAAGGTGCCCAGGGCGGACAGGAACACACACTCCCTGAGAGTAGGACTCCCGACGACCAACGAACCCTGAACAGGCAGCGTCTGCCCCTTTTATATCCTCTCCCAGCATACACAGCAGGCCGACCACTCCCACTGTATGGTTGCCGAGAGGGGACACACAAGGCACAGCACTGTATCAGCAGTTCAACCCTGGCCCACTGTGGCAGCGCCACCTGCAGGCCACAGGGAACGGTACACCGATACTCTTCCTGCAGACAAAAATGTTTTTTTTACCACTCAAACACTACCCCTAAATTGAGGACCCCGCTACACATGCATATCCCAGAAGGCCTTAGTAGTAGCGACACAACATTCTTGCCTAGGTGAGAATTGAGGCAGGGGGGACTGGGAAGGAAGAGAGAGAAGGAGTCCAATGGGGCAAAGGGTTTCTGGTGAGTGCAGGTCTGCTTTAAAGTGGTTTTAAACCTCTGAAATGAACAAAGTATATCCTTCTATAGTGTGAACATGCCTTCATCCAAAGCACCTAGTGCGATTGCTGTCTGCTTTGTCATTCCTTTGCTATCTGCACGACTCACTTCTGACAATATATGCCAACACCAAGCAATCCTGGGAGACGGCCCTGCCTTCCCTCCAGCACACAGCAGGTGTGCATGTTTCCCTGTGAGGCTAGGTTGACATCGGTAAATCGCATGCATTCCTGCACTCGCATGCAGCCCCACACAAAACGTGATACTTCAAAGAAAACCTGCAGGGATGCCATTACCTCCTAATGGCACCTCCATGTGCTGAAAAATGTACTGTTGTTTCCCATACGCGGAAACGCATAGTGCAAAAGTACCATATGAGTTCCATGCGGCCGTGTTGTAAAAAAGGTGCAGGACCCTTTCCCCTTTTGAGTAAATGCATTGGCTGCCATGCCCATGTAAACGCTGCACACAGAGCCACATTGATATGAACCGGTCCTGAGACTGTGTAGAGGGGACTGTGTCCATTCCCTCCACTCATTTTTCAGATTACACTCCCTGCTCTATACTGTCTGGCATTCTACATCAGATCCCTGCCCCCTGCCTTCTGGAGCAATGCTGTGTACATTTTGTAATTTGAATGGCTGTACAGGAGAGAGGGCTGCAGATAAACAAGTACAGTTTATGTAGGAGGAGACTTCTTGGACACCCATGGCAATTCAGTCCTTAGATTTATCAGCTCCATAAACATGCATACTTATAAACAACAACATTCACACTGAGCTCTCTACTGTAACCTGTTCCTGACGGCCGTACGCATATATGCAGCCTTTTAGCGAATGGGCTTGCAGAGAGGCTCCATATAAAGTACAGTATGTGGCCCCCAAGTAAACATCTTTCTATGCTGACATTGTGTGCTGTGCGTGCTCCAAGCACAGAGACCAGCAGGTGCCTGTATGCCCAATAACAGGGGGTCATTCGGCCCATCCCTATTCAGAACCTCTTAAAGGGCCGGGAAGCAGGGGCGGGAAGGGGTTAATAACAGTTCCCTTGTAAGTGGCCATGTTCACTGCTGAGCTCTATCTCAGGTTACTAATGTTCTATCATACAGCCCCATCTAAAGCAGAACACCTAATGTAATAAGATTATCTTGTGTGATCGTTCACCCTAAAAAACTTTTTAGATTTGGTAGATGTAAACCACAAAAAATGACAGGGCAACAGAAATAAACCTTGTAAGTGGGGACAAAGGTGCGAAAATTTATCCGTTTAGGTCTTGTGAAGGTATATATGCATCCTACCTTATGTAGCGGGTGGTCATATTAAGGGGAGGCATCTGAGTGGTATCAGGCTCAGATGCAGCAATTGTTAGAATTCCTGGACCAATTTATGCCAGTGGAGGATATCAATGGTGTCCAGTTCCCTGCGGCCTATAGGTGGCGCTGTTGCCATAGGCTGGGGTTGAACCACCATTGGAGGGCTGTGCCCTTTGTGTCCTCTCGCGGCAGTAGTACAGCGGGGCGGGGAACCCGCTGTGCATGCTGGGAGAGGGTATAAAGGGGGCAGACATCTTCTGCACGAGGTCCGCGCCCAGGCACCTTCAGCCTGGGTCCATGTGCGTGTGGTCTCCGGGTGCCCTAGGCCCGGGGACGGAGTTGCGGTTCCACCCCAGACACCTTTAGTCTGGGGTGAGGTACTCTCTGGAGGCCTGGGGCCCAGTGCCTTCGACTGGGTTCCGCAAGGGAACGAGGGCTCCTAGGGTGTCCTCCGGTTTGGACACCCGAATCTGGGACGAGGAGGCCAGGGAGGTGACCCTTCCGAAGATCCAGTGCAGCATTTGCTGGTGACGGCGGGGCCTCTGGTAACTGTCCGGATAGATGTCCTCTCTCTGACAGGGGCCAGTTCTCAAAGAAGGTAGTCCACGTTCTCATGGTCTGTGGCAGGGACCCATCGTGAATCAGGTCGGTGGCAGAGACCCAACAACCAGGTCTGTGGCAGAGGCCTTATTCATCTGGTCTGTGGCAGAGACCCCCTCACGGTCGGTGGCAGCGACTGTGCGCCAACCCTGTTTGTGCATAACGGAACAGGAGAGAAACCAAGTTCAAGTTTGTGCCTGGACCTCCTCCCCACTGTGTTCTGAACTGTTCTATGTCTAACCAGTCGCTCTTAAAGCACTATTTATTGCTCTGAAGAATAAATAACTGTTGGACTTTCAGTGGTGTGGAACTTGACTTTCTGGGAGTTAAAGGGTCATTCTCAAGGGAAGTTCTGGCTCTGGACAGGGGCACAGACCCGAAGGAAAAAAAGGTTATAGCTCACACCTCTGTACACAATAAGATACGAGCTGGTGGTGCGTCACACTCTCCTCCCTGGTCCCCTAGACGAGAGCCATTGACCGAGAAGAGAAGAGGGAGGCAGAGGTGAGGTCGCTACACTTAATAAACGCACATATGGCAAACTTTGTTTTACCTGCATAATCATGACTAGGGATGAGCTTCGTGTTCGAGTCGAACATACGTTCGACTCGAACATCGGCTGTTCGATCGTTCGACGAAGATCGAACGATTTGGGCCGTTCGCGCCAAATTCGAGTGACGCGAACGGCCCACAATGCACTACGCCATCGCAGTGTCATCCAGGCGCTGTGATTGGCCAAGCATGCACTGTGACCCCGCATGCTTGGCCAATCACAGCGCCGGCAGCGAGGAGAGCAATGATTGGCCACAGGCAGGATGCCTGTGGCCAATTATTGCTGAGGGTGTTTAGTACACGCCCCACACTATAAAAGGCCGCCAGCACGGCGGCCTAGTGTAGTGTGTTCCGGAGCAGGGATAGAGCAGCATAGGCAGGGACAGTGACTTTTATTTCTTTCTTGCTTAACCTGGATTCCTTTAGTTTAGGGAAAGAAAAGGATAGGTAGGGAGAGTGTCAGTGTGTTTTGTGCTTGTGCTATAGTGTGCTTAAAAAAAACATTTTTTCTAGGGACAGAAAACTGTAGGTAGGGAGAGTGTCAGTTTCTTTCACTGTCAAAGTCCTTGTTTCCAGGGACCTGGAAGGACAGTGAGTGAATTCTCCTTGTGCTAAATTGTGCTTAAAAAAAACATTTTTTCTAGGGACAGAAAACTGTAGGTAGGGAGAGTGTGTCAGTTTCTTTCACTGTCAAAGTCCTTGTTTCCAGGGACCTGGAAGGACAGTGAGTGAATTCTCCTTGTGCTATATTGTGCTTAAAAAAAACATTTTTTCTAGGGACAGAAAACTGTAGGTAGGGAGAGTGTGTCAGTTTCTTTCACTGTCAAAGTCCTTGTTTCCAGGGACCTGGAAGGACAGTGAGTGAATTCTCCTTGTGCTAAATTGTGCTTAAAAAAAACATTTTTTCTAGGGACAGAAAACTGTAGGTAGGGAGAGTGTGTCAGTTTCTTTCACTGTCAAAGTCCTTGTTTCCAGGGACCTGGAAGGACAGTGAGTGAATTCTCCTTGTGCTAAATTGTGCTTAAAAAAAACATTTTTTCTAGGGACAGAAAACTGTAGGTAGGGAGAGTGTGTCAGTTTCTTTCACTGTCAAAGTCCTTGTTTCCAGGGACCTGGAAGGACAGTGAGTGAATTCTCCTTGTGCTAAATTGTGCTTAAAAAAAACATTTTTTCTAGGGACAGTAAACTGTAGGTAGGGAGAGTGTGTCAGTTTCTTTCACTGTCAAAGTCCTTGTTTCCAGGGACCTGGAAGGACAGTGAGTGAATTCTCCTTGTGCTAAATTGTGCTTAAAAAAAACATTTTTTCTAGGGACAGAAAACTGTAGGTAGGGAGAGTGTGTCAGTTTCTTTCACTGTCAAAGTCCTTGTTTCCAGGGACCTGGAAGGACAGTGAGTGAATTCTCCTTGTGCTAAATTGTGCTTAAAAAAAACATTTTTTCTAGGGACAGAAAACTGTAGGTAGGGAGAGTGTGTCAGTTTCTTTCACTGTCAAAGTCCTTGTTTCCAGGGACCTGGAAGGACAGTGAGTGAATTCTCCTTGTGCTAAATTGTGCTTAAAAAAAACATTTTTTCTAGGGACAGAAAACTGTAGGTAGGGAGAGTGTGTCAGTTTCTTTCACTGTCAAAGTCCTTGTTTCCAGGGACCTGGAAGGACAGTGAGTGAATTCTCCTTGTGCTAAATTGTGCTTAAAAAAAACATTTTTTCTAGGGACAGAAAACTGTAGGTAGGGAGAGTGTGTCAGTTTCTTTCACTGTCAAAGTCCTTGTTTCCAGGGACCTGGAAGGACAGTGAGTGAATTCTCCTTGTGCTAAATTGTGCTTAAAAAAAACATTTTTTCTAGGGACAGAAAACTGTAGGTAGGGAGAGTGTGTCAGGTTCTTTCACTGTCAAAGTCCTTGTTTCCAGGGACCTGGAAGGACAGTGAGTGAATTCTCCTTGTGCTAAATTGTGCTTAAAAAAAACATTTTTTCTAGGGACAGAAAACTGTAGGTAGGGAGAGTGTGTCAGTTTCTTTCACTGTCAAAGTCCTTGTTTCCAGGGACCTGGAAGGACAGTGAGTGAATTCTCCTTGTGCTAAATTGTGCTTAAAAAAAACATTTTTTCTAGGGACAGAAAACTGTAGGTAGGGAGAGTGTGTCAGTTTCTTTCACTGTCAAAGTCCTTGTTTCCAGGGACCTGGAAGGACAGTGAGTGAATTCTCCTTGTGCTAAATTGTGCTTAAAAAAAACATTTTTTCTAGGGACAGAAAACTGTAGGTAGGGAGAGTGTGTCAGTTTCTTTCACTGTCAAAGTCCTTGTTTCCAGGGACCTGGAAGGACAGTGAGTGAATTCTCCTTGTGCTAAATTGTGCTTAAAAAAAACATTTTTTCTAGGGACAGAAAACTGTAGGTAGGGAGAGTGTGTCAGTTTCTTTCACTGTCAAAGTCCTTGTTTCCAGGGACCTGGAAGGACAGTGAGTGAATTCTCCTTGTGCTAAATTGTGCTTAAAAAAAACATTTTTTCTGGGGACAGAAAACTGTAGGTAGGGAGAGTGTGTCAGTTTCTTTCACTGTCAAAGTCCTTGTTTCAAGGGACAGAGAAGGACACCTGAAGGTAGCCCTTATTGCTTTTTTCCCATCTCCCTGCAGGCCATCTATTAGAATGTCTGGAAGGCAAACAAGGAGAGGCAGACAGTCAGGAGGCAATAAAAGAGGGCAAGCAGGCTCTGTGTCTGGGGGCAACAGTGCTGGTCGTGGACGCGGTGCATTGTCATCAGCACATGGCCATGGGACACGCTTGTCCTTCTTTTCGGCAGCTGGACATGTTGAGCCACATCATGCCGAAGACTTGGTAGAGTGGATGACCAAGCCCTCCTCCTCCTCCTCATCCTCTCTCACCCAGGCTCAGGGTACTGGAAAAGCAGCTGCCAAAGCGTCCTCTTCCCTGGTATCAATGTCAGACTCATCATCAGTCACTCCTTCCCTAGACCCACCATGTCCTCCTCCTGAGGAGTCCCCCGAACTGTTTCAGCACAGTGTTGGGTACATGCTCCAGGAGGATGCCCAGCGTTTCAAAGGGTCTGATGATGAAACCCAGCTAGAGGAAGGCAGTAGCGTGAGAGCAGACAGAGGGGATGCTCAAGAAGGACACCAATCTGGCAGTCATGTTCCAGCAGCTGCAGCATACTGCCAGATTGGCTCCAGTGATGAGGAGGGAGGTGATGATGAGGTCACTGACTCCACGTGGGTGCCTAATAGGAGAGAGGAGGAGGAGGAGGATGAGGAGGAGGCACATCTCCAACGAGGCAGGATGCCCTTTGGTGGCCAGCGTAAGGGCAGTACACCGACGGAATCACACCGCAGAGCTCCGCCTGTGCAGGGCGCTGCCTCTGCCCGTCATTCAAAAAGTTCTTTGGTGTGGGCCTTTTTTGAGGCTAGTGCATCAGATCGCACAGCTGCTGTTTGCAACATATGTCTCAAGCGTATATCGCGTGGCCAAAACATCAGCCGCTTGGGTACCACATGCCTGACCAGACATATGTTGACCTGCCATGCAGCTCGTTGGCAAGCCTACCTGAAAGACCCACACCAAAGAACAAAGCGGACCTCTCCTTGCACCGCATCAGCTGGGATCTCCAACCCCACTATAACTTCAGTCCTCTCTGAAACATGCACTGAGAGGAATGAAGGTGTAGAATTAGGTGTGTCACAGCCAAGTACTTGCGGCCACTCTGCTAGCAGTACACCGACGTCCGATTCTAGCAGGCAAATTTCCCTGCCCCAGCTGCTGGACCGTCGAAAGAAGTTCACTCCCAGCCATCCACATGCCCAGCGGTTGAATGCTAGCTTGGCTAAATTGCTAGCGCTTCAACTGCTGCCTTTTCAGTTGGTAGACTCGGCCCCCTTCCGTGAGTTTGTGCAATGTGCGGTTCCTCAGTGGCAGGTTCCCAAACGCCACTTTTTCTCACGGAAGGCTATTCCGGCTCTCTACCGGCATGTGGAAGGCAATGTCTTGGCCTCGCTGGACAGGGCGGTCAGCGGTAAGGTGCATATTACCGCTGACTCATGGTCCAGCAGGCATGGACAGGGACGTTACCTTTCTTTCACGGCCCATTGGGTCACTCTTTTGGCAGCTGGGAAGGATGCAGGACAAGGTGCAGTAGTGTTGGAGGTTGTCCCACCGCCACGCCTCCAAAATGCTACTACTGGTTGTGACACACCTCTCTCCTCCACCCCCTCCTCTTCTTCTTCCTCCATGGCCTCTTCCTGTGGTTTGTCCTATGAACCAGCGGTGCTCCGTAGCCGTTCACGGGGCTACGCAAGTACGCAGGCAAAAAGATGCCATGCCGTGCTTGCGCTGGTGTGTTTGGGGGACAGAAGCCACACTGGGGCAGAGGTCCTGTCTGCTCTGCAGGGCCAGGCCGAGAGGTGGTTGACGCCACGCCAGCTTAAGCCAGGAATGGTGGTTTGCGACAATGGCACCAACCTCCTCTCCGCCCTCCGACAGGGACAACTGACCCATGTGCCCTGTGTGGCTCACGTCCTTAACCTGGTGGTGCAGCGGTTCTTGGGCAGGTACCCGGGCTTACAGGATGTCCTGAGGCAGGCCAGGAAAGTCTGTGTGCATTTCCGCAGATCTTATAATGCCAGTGCTCGCCTGGCTGAGCTGCAAAAGGAGTTGAACCTGCCCAAGAACCGCCTTATATGTGACATGCCCACCAGGTGGAACTCAACGTTGGCCATGCTGCAGCGGCTGCACACGCAGCAGAGGGCCATCAATGAGTACCTGTGCGACTACGGCACCAGGACAGGGTCAGGGGAGCTTGGTTTTTTTTCTCCACGCCAGTGGGGCATGATCAGGGATGCATGCACTGTCCTGGCACCATTTGAGGAGGCCACGAGGATGGTGAGCAGTGACAGTGCATGCATCAGTGACACTGTACCTCTTGTCCACCTGTTGGAGCACACGCTGCGTGGAATAATGGACAGGGCACTTGAGGCAGAACAGAGGCAGGAAGAGGAGGACTTCCTTGCCTCTCAAGGCCCCCTTTACCCAGACAGTGTTCCTTCTGTCCCACCCATCGCACAGGAAGAGGAGGAGGAGGAGGAGGAGGAGGAGGAGGATTGTGTCAGCATGGAGGTGGAGGCTGGCACTCAGCATCATCAGCAGCAGTCTTTTAGGGATGATTTACAGTCCCAAGAAACCAGTGGATTTGTACGTGGCTGGGAGGAGGTGGCTGCGGATCATGTCGTCCTTAGTGACCCAGAGGACTCCGGACCAAATGCCTCAGCAAACCTACGCTGCATGGCCTCCCTGATCCTGCAAAGTCTGCGGAAGGATCCTCGTATTCTTCGGATCAAGGAGAGGGACCATTACTGGCTGGCCACTCTCCTTGATCCACGGTACAAGGGTAAGGTTGCGGACCTTATGTTACCGTCGCAGAGGGAGCAGAGGATGAGACAACTCCGGGAGGCCTTGCAGAAAGGTCTGTGCAATGCGTTCCCAGAGACTGGGAGGTTACAAACTCCTGGTCCTGGACAACGAGTTGCTGAGGCTTCGGCCAGTCAAAGAAGGAGCGGTGGGGAAGGTGGCCGTCTGACCGATGCGTTCAGACAATTCTTTAGTCCGCAGCCCCAAAGTATGATCGGTTCCAGCAACCATCGCCAGCGTCTGATAAACATGGTGCAGGAATATCTAGGGGCAAGGTCAGACTTGGACACCTTCCCCACCGAAAATCCTCTGGCTTACTGGGTCTTGAGGATGGATCACTGGCCAGAGCTTGCACAGTATGCAATTGAGCTACTGGCCTGTCCTGCATCCAGCGTTCTTTCGGAATGCACATTCAGTGCTGCTGGAGGATTTGTCACGGATCACAGGGTGCGCCTGTCCACCGACTCGGTTGATCGACTGACTTTCATCAAGATGAACCAGTCTTGGATCACCACCAGCTACCACACACCTGATGCTGATATAACAGACTAATTGATTTTAACATGTCACATCCCTTCAAGACTGATGCTGATGCTGAGTGCCTGTGCTGTTATGTTGACTGGCTATCCTCCTCCTCCGAGTCCTCAATGATACGATTGATGATGATAGCTTGGAAGATCATTTTTGTTTATGGGTGCCGCCACCAGTGGCTAAGGCCCAATTTTTCAGCCCCTGTTTTACAGGGGCGTGTAATTACAATTTTTTTAGCAATAATTTGCCATAGGGCTCATTGCTGTGCTCCAAGTACAGTATCTGTGAGGGGTTGGAGTGTTGTGGCACCAGTGCCTAAGGCCCAATTTTTCAGCCCCTGTTTAACAGGGGCGTGTCATTACAATTTTTGAAGCAATACTTTGCAACAGGGCTCATTGCTGTGCTCCAAGTACAGTATCTGTGAGGGGTTGTAGTGTTGTGCCACCAGTGCCTAAGGCCCAATTTTTCAGCCCCTGTTCAACAGGGGCATGCAATTACAATTCTTGATCTAATAATTCACAGCAGGGTCCATTGCTGCACCCACCAAGAGTAACTCTGAGGGCTTACAGTCTTGTGGCAACGCCACCACCACCACCACCACGAAAGGCCCAATTTTTCAGCCCCTGTTCAAAAGGGGCATGTAATTACAATTCTTGATCTAATAATTCACAGCAGGGCCCATTGCTGCACCCACCAAGAGTAACTGTCAGGGCTTACAGTGTTGTGGCACCAGCACCACCATCAAAGCCCCAATTTTTACTACCACTGTTCAACAATTATATGTAATTAAAATTCCTGATATAATAGTTGACAGCAGGGCGTTCCAGCACCAACCAAGAGTAACTGAGTGCTTACAGTGTTGTACCAACAACTAAGGGGCCTATTTCTGCAGAGTATATACGGCAGGTCCCTACTTTCAAACATCCAACTTACAAACGACTCCTACTTGCAAACGAAAGAAGACAACAGGAAGTGAGAGGAAATCTACCCCTAGAAAGGAAAATTCTCTCCTGTAAGAATAAATATGGGAGAAAGGGGTCTCATCTGTACTGATGCTTTATCAGCAATCCTTGTTTCAAGAAAAACACCACATTTCAAAAACAGTTGTCATTGGGACGGAAAGTGAGGTGAAATGTTCTGAACAGGGGCACAGACAGCAAAACAAATGTTACAGGGGTGATAACCCTTACCTATGTTTCCCAAAAAGTTTAAAAATAGATTTTTGGGCTGGAGCTACACTTCAACAATGTACCTGTTCAAAATTACAAACAGATTCTACATAAGAACAAACCTACAGTCCCTGTCTTGTATGCACCGCCTGTATACGGCGGTTCAGAGTATATAGGGCCTTTTTTATTTTATGTGCGGGGTTCCCCTTAATATCCATACAAGACCCAAAGGGGCTGGTAATGGGCTGGGGTAGGGGGGGGGGGGTCATGGGGTAGCTATGCCATTTTTCTTAAAGAATTTCATCCATATTACCGGGACCAGACATTACATTAAAGCCGCAAGCAGTTTTAAATGGCTTTTTTTTCCTTTAGAAGTGTCATTTTGTGCAGGGACAGTTCTAAACACGGGAAACACGTGGCACTTCACAGGCATACTTTAGACACCCCCCAGGTACGATATTTAAAGGAATATTTGACTTTTTTTTTTTCACTTTATGCATCATTAAAATGACTGCTCCCGAAAAACGACCGTTTTTAAAACTTCTTTTTGCATTGATACATGTCCCCTGGTGCAGAACCCGGGTTCCCAAACCCTATTTATGACAATAACATGCATAATAGTTGTTATAATTAGCACTTTAGAATTCGAACGTTCGCATCCATTGTATTTAATAGGGTTCTAATGTTCGTTCAAACTTTCGGTCCGTTCGCGGGTTCTGGTGCGAACCGAACCCGGGGGTGTTCGGCTCATCACTAATCATGACCAAGAATAACATGATTATGTTGACTCTGAAGAAGGGAAACTTCTGGGAAGTATTGTCCACCCTGAGTGAAATTGATGGATTCTGACATGTCATGGACACTGGGTGTGTAGTTAGGTAGAATAGGTTGTGCTAATGAGGCAAATTCCTATGATTCATGTGAATAACGGACTAATTCATGCATCAGAACAGTTCCTAGTGTTGGTCACCAGGTGGCGTTAGTGGCTCACCTGAACCACGTTGGCTAAAGTTAAAGTTGTTGGGGTGCTCCTCCCTGAAAAACGACCTTTAGCAGATTGTGATTTCTCAAGTGATGACGAAAATCTTCTATGTCGCCGGCTGTCATAGGGACAGACTGAGGATACCTTTGCAAGGGAACCTATGTCCTGAAGTGCGGTCTCTTGCACCAAGGCCTGGTTGCTTGTTGCCTGAAATGCAGCTGTGCCTCCTTGTCACCGGAGTTTTCCCTGAAGAAGGGAAACTTCTGGAAAGTATTGTCCACCCTGAGTGAAATTGATGGTCTGTGACATGTCATGGACACTGGGTGTGTAGTTAGTTAGAAAAGGTTGTGCTATTGAGGCAAATTCCTATCATTCCCGTGAATAACGGACTAACTCATGCATCAGAACTGTTCCTAGTGTTGGTCACCAGGTGGCGTGAGTGGCGCTGACCTGAGTGAACTCTATTCACATTATGAGCATTTAATAGTGTAGCGGCCTGCTCCTATTGGGTAGGCGCTAGTGTAAATTTAGTTATCTGAGCTGTTGTTTAGCTCAGAACAATTGTACCAAATTATGGTCTCTGTTCCAGTTTAGCTGGGCTGCACATTTTCCACCTGACTGTAGGTGTCCTTGTCACCACAGGTCAAGGTTGGAAATGCAGTAGGTTGGATGCCTTGGGTCTTCCTTTCCCGGAGACAGCGCAGTGGGAGTGGCGACCCTGCTGTGCATTCTGGGAGAGGGTACTTAAGGAGCAGACACCGTTTTCCGGGTTCTTCCGATCCTGACCTGACGGCCTTCCTAGCCTCAGGGATGTGTTAGTAGTTTTCTGCCTCGGGGCCTGTAGGCCTGAGGCTCCATTACTGAGAGTTTTTTCCTGACGAGATTCTTGGACAAGAATCTTGTCCCAGCCGAGTGTACACACGTACCTTTCAAAAGAACCGCCGTTCTTTTGAATGGCACGAACGCGGTGACGTCATCGACTACGACAAGCGTGCGCTCGTCACATTCGATGCCGTCGCCGCCATCTTGCTACACCCTACCTATGGCTAGGAAGCTACCGCGCATGCGTCAAAGTCATTTTAAACATGCGCGGGTTTCCACGGCGACAGGTAAGTGCACACACACCTAAGTGTTTGGTGCAGACATTTGTGAGAAACTCTTCAAGGAAGACCCCTAGGACGGACGTGGTGAACAGTAAGATAACGGCAGACCCAAATCTTAAACCAGCGGCCCCTGCAGGGGTATTGCTACAATAGAATGTGCTAAGTGAAAGTTTTATGTTTGATTAGGAAAGGAGCTGGCATTCTTGGCTGAGAATGGGGGCTGCTTTCACTATGTAAATAATGAAGATACTTTATAGGGTGTATTTACACTGCTATGCTGTCTTCGGCTGAGAACAATTGAAAACTTTTCAATCATGTATGTATATATTTTGCACCATGTTACAATAGGATAAGATGCATTTGCATTGCTATTTATTTTCTTTCAGGTGTTGCTATGTCGGTGCATCTTCCTTGGCTAAGGAGAGACAGGGATCTAACCTACGACAACACTAACCCTTTTTATATCTTGTTATTACTGTATATATTAGATAGATAGTTAGAAAGCAATATCATCGCTTATGCTTGCCTTTAAAACTGTATATAAATATTTTTGATATTCCATATGTGATTTACCATTTCTCATGTGTCTGATACTATGTTTATTTCATGTGGTATGCCACATACACTGTTACCTTGTTATTCTTTCTTGTTTCCCCACCCATCCCAGTTTTTGCCAGGACATTCACTCTTAGGCTTGAGAGCTCAAATTATTTTTTTCTGCAAACTCCGAGACATAGTTTGTGGGCAGGGGGAGGATGTAGCACCCTGGTGTTTAGGCAGGGTTGCTCCTAAATTTACCTGCCTGGTATAGCTGCCTTGGCTAATTGTTGAGGATCAATTGATTTCACTCTAAGTCTGTAATTGCTGCACTTCTCTCTTTTGCCGCTAAGTGGCCGGGTACCTGGTGGCATTAGATATGAGAAGGGCAATGCAAGGTCAGATTATGGGTATATGGGGTATCCTGGTCAATGGGCAGGGGTTTTCTTAAATCCCTAGGCCTGCTGGGAGAGCCTATATATTTGTGTGAAGTCAGGTGATCTATGTTCTGTGCCACCTGGACGGCTGTCTGGGTGGACTTGTGTTGTATTGCCAGGCTGCTAGACCAGGGATTGGGCCTATCCAAAAGCAAGAGAGCAGCGCAGGGATGGGATTGAGGCAGAGGGACAGAAAAGCTATATACACACTATCACAGATCACTCACACTTTCACCGTCTTCGGATGGCATAATTTAAATATATTTTCAAACATACCACACAATTAACGTATTTTAGTATCTTAGCATGTGCACATTTTTTATTTTATCTTAATGGTATACACTCTTTATATTCTTTTATCTTCACAATAATTTTTACAAACCCCATTCTGATTTTGTTTGCATACTATTCATCATATAATTATTTGGATTATATAATGTCAACACACAGACACTCATCACATATTCACTCATTTCACTTCATATTATCTTGATTAGGTATATTATTTGAATCTTTTTATTTGGATAGGTTTTCATTTTGGTTTATCTTCTTGATTGTACAGCTGTGGGTACTTGCTTGGTGGGATTTACATCCTTCGCCCAAGTTCCAATTCCTTGTAGCCTTTCACTGGTTTCCATCTCCCTGCCCTCACACAGCTCCCAGGGGAAATTTGGTGGCATGGTTGGCTTTTCATGCATTTATCCATCTACTTTTATGGACGTTTTGTTTTGAAGTTTCTTTTATCAACTTAGGGTAGCATGGTGTCAGAAACCATGAATCAGACCGAGACAAAAGTACAGTTAAATCACACTTGTTTAATAATAGTAATAAAAAGGTAAACAGAGTAAGCGTAGTCAAAACATAGCAAGAGTTAAGTAACCAGATCGGGTAGTCGGCCAAGCCAATGTCAGAAAGCCAGAGATAAACGTAGTAGTACAGCAAGAAGGATTAGTAGCCAGAAGGAACGTCCGCCGAGCAAGTCTTCAACAGGAACGCAGGAGAAAGTCTCTGTGATGTTGACAAAGGCGAAGGCAGAGATGAAGTGAGCTGGAAGGCTTTAAGTAGGCAGGACTGACGACCAGATCATCAACAGGTGAGTCACTGTGGAGAGAAAGGAGCTGGCAATTAGCCGACAGCTGAGCGGCCAGCTCAGAGAAGGAAGGGCTGAAAGCCAAGAAAACGCTACAGTTTACAATAGAGATTGTTCTCTGTTAGTTTCTGTAGCACTCGACAGACATCTGTGTGGTTGCACTCCAGGGACTTGGAAAATATGAGGATATCGTCGAGATAAACCGCCACATATAACTGCAACAAATCTCGGAGGACATCGTTAATAAACTCCTGGAAAACTGCCGGAGTGTTACAGAGGCCAAAAGGCATTACGAGATACTCATAATGACCTGTTCTGGTATTAAACGCAGTTTTCCACTCGTCGCCCTCCTTAATCCTGACAAGATTGTATTGCCCCTCTCAAATCAAGCTTTGTGAAAACCGTTACTCCCCTGAGGCAGTCAAATAACTCCGTAATCAACGGGATCGGATAGGCATTCTTAATGGTGAAACGATTAAGACCCCTATAATCAATGCAAGGTCTCACCAATCTTCTTCTTCACAAAAAAGAAACCAGCACCAGCAGGAGATGAGGATTTGCGGATGAAACCTCGAAAAGCATATGCAACATACTCCTCCATGGCCTTATCCTCCAAGACCGACAAAGGGTAAACCCAGCCATGAGGGGGTATGGCACCAGGTTGAAGGTCAATTGTGCAATCATACAACCGGTGTGGAGGAAAAGTACCGGCTTGACCTTTGTCAAAGACATCGATAAAATCGCAGTACTCCTCCGGCAGGGAGGAAAGTGAAGAGGTGCACAGGACCTTGGCTACCCTCTGGAAGCATCTCCTACTGCGTTGTGGTGACCAGGACAGAACCTCAGCACGGAGCCAATCAAAAAGGGGGTTGTGCCTTTGTAACCAAGGATAACCAGCGGAAACTTAGGTGAGGAAATAACTTGGAATTGGATTATCTCATGGTGAAGAGCCCCTATGGCCATGGACAACGGAACAGTCTCATGAGTCACATGGGCAGGCTGCAGAGGTCTCCCATTAAGAGCCTCAATGGCAAGTGGAGTGTCACGCAGCTGCAGCGGAACTGAATGCTTTAATACAAAGGCAGCATCAATGAACAGGCCTGCAGCCCCGGAGTCGATTAGAGCCTGTATCTCGATGGACGACTCAGCCCAAGACAGGTGTAACTAAAACCAGGGGCTTATCCTTCTGGGAAACTGGAGACAAAACAACGCCACCTAAGGTCTGTCCGTGACAGGACCTCAAGGTTCGGGCGTTCCCTGGACAGGTAGGACAAGACCTGGCCACAATAAAGTGTGAAGGACTAGCATCAACGGTAGAGCTTGAAGGACACCGCCACTCACTGGTTCTTCTTGTTAAGGGCTTTGTTTGCCCATTTTTATTAAAAGAAGTTCACAACAAAATCAAAGGTTTCCCTCGCAGGGGTTTCAGCACTCCTTTTCATCAACAAAATGACATTCAGCCTCCTGGCTTATACATACTGCAGTGCTGCTCAGGCCTTCTACTTCAGGCTCTCAAAAAAGACAAAAAAGCAGCGCCTTCTAAGCGTAGCAGTCAGTGAAATTTATTAAAATATAAAACCAAGTACAGGTAATGCACTCACAAAAGAAGAGTAAAGGTGAGCTTATCTGAAAGGGGGTCCAGGGTAGTAAAGTTCATCCGCTTGTCCCGGAGATGTAATGCTGTATGTCCAGAGATGGAGGGAAGATGGTGTCTCTGAGCCTCTTCCCAGGAGTCGTCTGTGTTCACCGTGGAGCGGAACCACTCACTCACAATAGCGGAGCGGGGGACGACTTAGCTGAAACATACCAGCAGACTACTTCCGGGTCGTGGGGTCAGCGGGGAGGATGCGCGCGTTCGAAGCATCCGTGCTTCTTCATCAGGCTTAATGAGGGCCATCTTTAGTTCAGGCTTTAAGTACTAGGCCGGGAGTGGCTGATGAAACAGTCTGTGTCACCATGGAGACCAGATACAAACTACAAACAACAGATACTAACCTAGCGCTGACAAGTATATGTGTTAAAGAGGGAAGGACAATGATTATATAGGGATGCTAATGTAGTATCAAAGATTAAGAGATTAATATAAGAAAAGGACTAATACATAAAGGAATCAATGAATAATCAATATATATATATATATATATATATATATGAGAATAAAAAACATATATATATATAGTATAGATTAAGAGGATGAAATGAAATACCATAAGAAACAGACTGAATGGCTAAGATAATTAAAGGGACATCAAATGCAAAAACGGTTGGATATACTAGATTTCTAAAAATTATCTAAGGAACACTAAAAAACACTAAAAAACATTTTACCATATGCGCATTTGTATGTACACATACACAAATGTGTCATACATTTATCTAAGATTGGATAATAAAATGGACTAAAATAAACATATCCACCTATAATGAAAAATCCCCTCTATTGTGAAGGTGCGCGCATAAGGGTACCCGTGTACAATACATAAAAATGCATATATACACAAATACACAAACAAACACACAGACACACACAGAAGGATGTGTATTAAAGGAGACCAATTGTAAGTGTATCAAAGACTTGAGGGGTTATATACTGATAACCTGGACATGTGGGAGAACCAATGTCAACATAGAGTAGCTCAATATGTGCACATGGTTATGGCAACATGAAGAGAGGGTATCTTTAGAGAAGGATATTAATCTCGATACCTTCATTCAGGCCCCCGGGCGTGAGACTATCGAGGGTAAATATCCAATAGTTTTCACGCTCACATAGTCTTTTATAGCGCTCGGCTAAGGGGAGGTGTTTAGAAATAGCTTCTATGACCCAGACACTTAGACCCACAGATGATTGATGATGAAATTCTTTAAAGTGTCTAGCTACACTGTATTTTTCACGACCATTCTCGACAAAGTTACGATGTTCTCCGAACCTTCTTCGGAGGGTGCGAATGGTGCGGCCTACATAAAGAAGGCCGCACGGACAGGTCAGGCAGTACACCACATACTCAGAAGAGCATGTATAGAAGTCAGGTAGGATGTATTGCTTGCCTTTACAGGTAAAATCTTTCTGTCTGTGATTGACGTGCTTACACGTAAGGCATAAAGCCTTCCTACACTGATACATACCCTTCAGATTAAAGAATGTCAGGGGTGCACTGGGAGAGGGCCCTGATGTTTTAATTTTGCTAGGGGCTATCTGGGCCTTGATGTTTTTGGCCTTTCTATAGCTAACTACGGGACGCTCTGTGAGTGTGGGTTTTAGGTGGGGGTCCTCCTTCAATATGGACCAATGTTTAACTAAAATCCTTTCCATCTTCCTGAATTGGCTATGGAATTGAGTGACAAAACGGACAGGTTGAATGTTGTCGTCTGTCCTCTTAACTCTTTTTTCGCTCACGTCAGCATTAAGATAATGTCGATAGGCTTCCTCTACCAGCTCGTCGGGATAACCCTTCTCAAGAAATTTTGTTTTAAGCTTCGAGCCATGGGATATATAGTCCTGTGACCGAGTACAATTGGATTATATTTGACTATATTTCCCATGGCTCGAAGCTTAAAACAAAGTGTCTGGGTCATAGAAGCTATTTCTAAACACCTCCCCTTAGCCGACCGCTATAAAAGACTATGTGAGCGTGAAAACTATTGGATATTTACCCTCGATAGTCTCGCGCCCGGGGGCCTGAATGAAGGTATCGAGATTAATATCCTTCTCTAAAGATACCCTCTCTTCATGTTGCCATAACCATGTGCACATATTGAGCTACTCTATGTTGACATTGGTTCTCCCACATGTCCAGGTTATCAAACCCCTCAAGTCTTTGATACACTTACACTTACAATTGGTCTCCTTTAATACACATCCTTCTGTGTGTGTCTGTCTGTTTGTTTGTGTATTTGTGTATATATGCATTTTTATGTATTGTACACGGGTACCCTTATGCGCGCACCTTCACAATAGAGGGGATTTTTCATTATAGGTGGATATGTTTATTTTAGTCCATTTTATTATCCAATCTTAGATAAATGTATGACACATTTGTGTATGTGTACATACAAATGCGCATATATGGTAAATGTTTTTTAGTGTTTTTTAGTGTTCCTTAGATAATTTTGGTGAACACAGACGACTCCTGAGAAGAGGCTCAGAGACACCATCTTCCCTCCATCTCTGGACATACAGCATTACATCTCCGGGACAAGCGGATGAACTTTACTACCCTGGACCCCCTTTCAGATAAGCTCACCTTTACTCTTCTTTTGTGAGTGCATTACCCTGTACTTGGTTTTATATTTTAATAAATTTCACTGACTGCTACGCTTAGAAGGCGCTGCTTTTTTGTCTTTTTTGTCATATTCCAGATCCCTTCTATCTGTCAGCTGGCAGCCTTCTCTGTGGACTAGTCATTTTTCATTTCCACCAGTATGGACTAATATGACATTGCCCCCAATGTGTTCAGTATAGTCATGTTTACAAGTATGGATTAATATGACATTGACCCAATGTATTCACTATCTTCCCTATTTTGTTATTTTTGACCCTTATCCTGAGTGCGCTTGATTAACCCTCTGTGTTACTTCAGGCTCTCGTCTGACTCCTTCAGACTGTTCCCTTGCAAAGACCATCCGTTTAGATAGCAGCCCCTCACTGCTTTGATCCTCGGACTTGGGTCTCTGGCTTCCACTGTGCACACCTGCACACATGCACTCTATGGCTTCCCCAGTGCACACCTGCACTCGTCGGGAGGGTGGAGCCCAGAATGCTGGTCCTGACTCTACTATCAGGCCCACACACACACCTGAACAATCAGTGTGCCGTTGAGTCTCAAAACCCGGATCCAGGACTGGGGATTTCATCCCACCCGGATCTCTAAGAAATCCCCAGGCTCCAGGTCCCAAAGTGGACTTTAGTAAATCATGAGGAAACTGAAAAGCCAGTTTCCTCCCAAATAAGCAAATACTCTGCAGCCCATCAACCTGCCTGGTTGAGAATCCTGTATTCATACAGTGGTGGGGTACCACACTCTCACATATCCTCCCCCTTGGTTTCGATCCAGAGGGCGGAACACACCAGCACAATCTCCTCACTTTGGCATAACCCTGTAAGCTACCACCCACATGGGCCAAATCTTGTCCCATCAGGTGAATTTCTTGATGTCCCCCTGCTACACTTACTCAGGCTCTACAAAGATACTCCCATGCTTTTTTACGAGTACGCTTCCAAAAGCGCCGTCTTTCCATATTCCTTGGGCCTACACTAGCCACCTCAACAGTAGGGAGTTTACTAATCTTGGTACCTTTTTTAACAGGAGACGGACCTCTGTGCTTTAAGGGTCGGATATCGGTAAAGTTATAAAGGGCTCCCTCAATTTCCACTAGACCACCCCTTTTCTCTTTACTTAATGTAGAACGAACCACCCTTTTAAACAATGGTTTAGTAATAAGTGGGGGCTCTTTTATTGGGGCGACACTGGTCCCTCTCTGCATTCTATGTTCGGGCACCCCCTTACTGTCCAAACTTAGCGTCACTTGTTTCCTCATGTACACTCCATGCTTCATTTTGTCAGTTTCATTACTAACCTCTTCATATGACTGCGGCCTCGTCCTAGTCTCCCCCTGAAGGACATCCTGACTGTCTTGCCACTCTGAGGTTTTTAAGTCATGTGACACCTTGCTGAGCTTTGGGCCATTTCCCTCCAACCATTGTTTACCAGGAACCTTCTCAGACCTTAGAAATTCCTCAAACCTCAGGAAATCTTCCCCAGAATTACCCTCCAGAACCTGTAGGGGGCCTAATTCTGCTATACCTTTTACCTCTTCTGTGTCAAACCTACCATTCCCTATCTCACTATAGTTTTCAGGGTTTGCTACAACCATATCAACTTGACCCAGACCATCAGGTCTACCAATATTTTTGTTGTCACCCATGGTAACCAAACCATCAAAAATCGTCATTGTGCTGCATTTTTCCTCATGGTCAGAAATATCAATGCATTGGTCATATTTAATTTCACTCATGTTCGGCAGGGCAGTGTCTGGAGAGGAACTGCACCCAGCGGAGTGGTTGTCCATGTCAGCTTCATTATACACCAACTTCACTGGCATGAGATCCTCTGCCAGCAACTGTCCTGACCCCTGGCCATCATCACATAAAACATTTGGAACTGTGACTACAATCACTTCATTTATTGCTGTGCCACCTGGCACTTCCACCAACACCAGCTCATTTGGTGCGGCATCATACGTTACCATATCATTAGGCCCTTTGTGGATCACAGACATGACCTATTTTGTGTGTTCGCCGTTAATTGGCGTTTCAATCTTGTGAGCAACATCATCTGCAGCAGCAAGTGCACCGTTGCATATAAGTTGCTCTGCAGGTCCTTCATCTGGCACCACAGAAGTCATGTCTGCTCCACTCTTACCAACAGAGGCCTTTTCCAACAAAGCCAATAGGTCTTTTGACCACCTGTCCCAGTCTGTTATCTCTGCGCCCCCAGAGGTACCACATAGTACGGCTCCAACTGCACAAAGAGACCCAGAGGTACAGAATGGCTCAGCAACAGACACATTGCACATGTTACTTTTGTTCAAATCAGACTGTGGAAATACATTTTTAACCATAGCAGGCTGCAATACCACACTCTCACCACCTTGCTCTGGTGGCGCTTCATTAAATGCATGAACACCTTCACACCTGTCATTGCCAGACTGCAATAACCCATTTCCATCATGAGTGTTTTTAAACATATCAGTTTTAGCATTTAACATTTTATATTCACCATGTTCAGGTACCCTCTTATCCTTTAGAGCAGCACCATAGCTGTCCCAGGCAAACTCCGGCTCCAAAACGCAGAGCTCCCTAGGGGTTTCTAGGGACACCTCTGTAGCCTTCATCTCAGTTGCTAGTGGAGATAGCACATCTTTAACGGCATCCATAGCAATGTTTTTATCTCTAGTGAGCTGCACTAGCCCATTAGCAACTGGACCATCAACTTTAGCCAACACAATATTAGCAGTTTTACCCATCACATTGTCATATTCAAGTTTACCACTTGCCTCCCCACTGGACAGGGCACTGCAGCGAGGCAAGTCCTTTTCTACACAGACAGTGGATCTCAGATTGTGCCAAAATTCTCCACCACGTGTGAAGGACTAGCTTCAAAGGTAGAGCTTGAAGGACACCGCCACTCACTGGTTCTTCTTTTTAAGGGGTTTGTTTTCCCATTTTTATTAAAAGAAGTTCACAACAAAATCAAAGGTTTCCCTCGCAGGGGTTTCAGCACTACTTTTCATCAACAAAATGACATTCAGCCTCCTGGCTTATACATACTGCAGTGCTGCTCAGGCCTTCTACTTCAGGCTCTTGTCTGACTCCTTCAGACTGTTCCCTTGCAAATACCATCCGTTTAGATAGCAGCCCCTTACTGCTTTGATCCTCAGACTTGGGTCTCTGGCTTCCACTGTGCACACCTGCACACATGCATTCTATGGCTTCCCCAGTGCACACCTGCACTCGTCGGGAGGGTGGAGACCAGAATGCTGGTCCTGACTCTACTATCAGGCCCACACACACACCTGAACAATCAGTGTGCCGTTGAGTCTCAAAACCCGGATCCAGGACTAGGGATTTCATCCCACCCGGATCTCTAAGAAATCCCCAGGCTCCAGGTCCCAAAGTGGACTTTAGTAAATCATGAGGAAACTGAAAAGCCAGTTTCCTCCCAAAAAAGCAAATACCCTGGAGCCCCTCAACCTGCCTGGTTGAGAATCCTGTATTCATACAGTGGTGGGGTACCACACTCTCACAAAAGGCACAATCTCTCCCTCCTACTAAGGACTATCTCGTCCGCAGAGAGACACGTGAAGCCCAAGTGCATGGGTTCATCTTCACAGACCGACTCGGTACCAGGAGGCATGGGAGGTGAGGGAGGCAAGGGTGAGACTGCAATGCTCAGAGACAAACGTACAGGAGGCTTCCGCAAGCGCTCCTTAAAAGAGTCTTTCTCTGAGTCTGGAGTCAATGAGGATGGCAAATGTGATCAAGCTCTCCAGCTCAGTGGGTATATCTCGGGCTCCTATCTCATCCTTGATGTTATCCGAGAGACCATGAGAAAAGGCAGCCACGAGGGCCTCATTGTTCCAAGCAACCTCTGCTGCCAGAGTACGGAATTCAATGGCGTAATTGGCAACAGTCCTCGTACTCTGTTTGATGGACATGAGGCTTTTGGCAGCAGAAGCGGAGTGTGCGGGAATGTCAAATACCCTTTTGAAGGAAGCCACAAATTCTGGGTAACTCAGGACCACAGGTTTTTGCGTCTCCCATAGAGGGTTTGCTCAGGCCAAGGCTCTCTCAGAAAGCAAAGATATCACGAAACCTACTTTGCTTCTGTCCGTGGAAAACGCCTGGGGCAGCATCTCAAAGTAAATCTCAACCTGGTTGAGAAACCCTCTGCACTGAACTGGATCACCCACAAATCGCTGGGGAAGCAGAGACGGAACCAGACATACCTCTAATAGAGGTAATACTTGGGGCGGGTGCCTGCACTGAGACTGGAGCAACAGCAGGGTCGGCCTGCAACACAGGTTCTACCGGAGTGGCCACAGTGGGAGATTCCAGACGAGCCGTGCGACTCAGGAGCGTCTGTAACGCTATGGCAAACTGATCCATGCTGTGATCCAGGTCATCCAATCTGGAAAAAATATTATCAACAAGTGGATTGGCTGCATCTTCTGAATTCATGGCCTTCGCCTACTGTCAGAAACCATGAATCAGACCGAGCCAGAAGTACAGTTAAATCACACTTGTTTACTCTTTTATTATTATTATTATTATTATTATTATTATTATTAAACAGAGTAAGCGTAGCCAAAACATAACCAGAGTTCAGTAACCGGATCGGGTAGTCGGCCAAGCCAATGTCAGAGAGCCAGAGATAAACGTAGTAGTACAGCAAGAAGGATCAGTAGCCAGAAGGAACGTCAGCCGAGCAAGTTTTCAACAGGAACGCAGGAGAAAGTCTCTCTGATGTTGACAAAGGCGAAGGCAGAGATGAAGTGAGCTGGAAGGCTTTAAGTAGGCAGGTCTGACGAGCAGATCATCAACAGGTGAGTCACTGTGGAGAGAAAGGTGCTGGCAATTAGCCGACAGCTGAGCGGCCAGCTCAGAGAAGGAAGGGCTGAGCCCAGCCCTGACACATGTCCACCCATATACATTAATCTTCTGATTACCTTTACAAAGAGTCATCTGTACTATGCTAGTAGGCCAGGAGCTTCTCATTAATTATAAGTGTAATATACTGTATCTCATATGTAAATGCTTGTCACCCCCCTTTTTTTTGTTATATTTACTTATTTGCGCTCTTTGATCTCCATGCACCTATCTGTGCTTCTCCCAAAGAAGTGAGACTCCCCTTGTGAAACGCATCAAGACCTAGCACAACTATCCTAGACTACTGACAGTCATCTTTATGACATATCCAGGTCTCATGGAAAGGTTTATAACATGAATGTAACATTTATCAATATGTTGATGTTTAATATACTCTTCTTTTTCTGTAGTACATGTTGTTTTTAAATGTGTGTCAAATAAATCATTTACAAATTTTACTTGGTACGTTTGTAGGTGTGCTCTTTAAAAAAAATTGTTTTTTGTTGTGTGCGGACAGAGAAGCTGGTCAGAGTTGATGGAAAGATGGATGGAGCCAAACACAGGGCAATCTCAGAAGAAAACCTGTTAGAGTCTGCAGAAGACTTGAGACTGGGGCGGAGGTTCACCTTCCAGCAGGACAACGACCCTAAATATACAGCCAGAGCTACAATGGAATGGTTTCGATCAAAGCATATTCGTGTGTTAGAATGACCCAGTTAAAATCCAGACCTAAATTAAATTAAGAATCGGTGTCAAGACTTGAAAATTGCTGTTCACAGATGCTCTATCCAACCTGACAGAGCTTGAGCAATTTTGCAAAGAAGAATGGGCAAAAATGTCACTCTCTAGAAGTGCAAAGCTGGTAGAGATATACCCAAAAAGACTGGCAGATGTAATTGCAGTGAAAGGTGGTTCTACTAAGTATTGACTCAGGGGGGCTGAATACAAATGCACGCCTCACTTTTCACATATTTATTTGGAAAACAAATTTGAAAATCATTTATAATTTTCCTTCCACTTCACAATTATGTGCCACTTTGTGTTGGTCTATCACATAAATTCCCAATAAAATACAAGGGGTATGAATACTTTTTCAAGGCACTGTATATATACCATAGTTTGTAGACACTATAACTTTCACACAAATACACTTATTGTGATTTTTTTTTTTTTTTTTTTTTTTACCAAAGAGCAAAGACATGTAGCAGAATACATGTTGGCCTAAATTTAAGAAGAAATTTGATTTTATTGAATATGTTTTATAACAGAAAGTAGAATATATATATTTTTCAAAATTTACTGTCTTTTTTCGTTTATATAGCAAAAAAAAAAAAAACCCTGTCATGAGCAAATAGCGCCAAAAAAGATATGCTTGTCTGAAAAAAATGTATATGAATTTAATTTGCGTACAGTGTTGCGTGACTAATTTCCAGTTAAAGTAGCACAGTACTGAATAACAAAAAATGCTCTGATCATGAAGGGGTGCTTTCGGAACTAAAGTGGTTGGAGCGATGATAGGGGGCAGATTGAAATGGTGATGGGGCGATTTGTTTGGTACAGCAATAGGCGGTAAAACTGTGCAGGGGTAAAAAGGTGTGGAGGGAGATTTTGGAATGATAATAGGAAGGGTGTGACTTCAGAGTTGCGATGAGGTGGAGGGGGTATTATGAGCAGGAAATAGAAGGGGGGGGGGATCAGAGTGGTTGGCTTTGGAATGGAGATAGAAAAGAGGTAATCTGGAGTGGGAATAAGTGGGGAGATTTGCAGTGGTAATAGGAAGGGGGGGGACTTTTTTTGTGGCAATTTATCAGTCAGAGCAGTTAGTCAGTGTGTGTCACTTTTCTGGTAGAGGCCTAGTTCATGAGAGGGCTTTCCTTACACCTCCTGCCTAGTACCTTCTGGATTCGGAGACAGGGTGTAGCAGGATTAGGAGCAGAACAGGTGCCTGCAACGGATTCAGATTCAGCAGAAGATCAGAAGACAGCTTGGAAAGCTGCTGTGACAATGGAGATGCTCGGACCAGGTATGCATAGGAAGCAGGGACACAGGGCAGGCACCCAAATTTCCAGGTGCAAAGAGAAGAGCCATAGTCAGGATGAGCCAGGTCAGCAACAGCGGGAGAACATAAGTACCATGTAAGAGACAGGAACAAGGTCAAAGTCCAGGCCAGTGTCAATAACTGGCAGCAGAGGTACTAAGGCACCAGACAGAAGGTGTAGCCATGAAATGTGCCAAGATCAGCAACAGGAAATGAAAAAAACATCAGGGGCCAGCCAGGTCAAACACCGGAAAGAAGAATACAGGTTAGGTCACGTGTCACAGGGACTAATGACCACTCTTTAACTCTCCTCAGTTATACTGTGCTATAAATAGACACCACAGCAGCCCCTACTGAGTAGTGTTAGTGGGACTTTTGTAACTTGTTCTGGACATATTTGGCAAAGTAATACCATGTTATTTGGACTCTGTGGCTGCCACTTGCTTTGAAACTATAATGCCAATTATACGGTTCTGTTGTGTACAATATATAGCTGAATGTTTATGAACCACTTTAGCATGTTCAGTAAAGTTTATGAAAAGCCACTACACTGTCTCATTATTGACCATGGTGCAAAGACAAGAAATATGTTAAAATTAATTGAAACACATAGCTGAGGGGAAGGTGAGTAACGTGTAGAGTTAAAAATATACTTTAAAGTGTAAAGTACAATCCTGATCAGCCTAGGTGTTGGTTAGGAAAAGGGGTTGCCCACCTGCAGTGTAGGAAGAACTCTACCTTAATGTAACACACGCACCAGGTGGCTTGGGCTCCAGTGTCTCTTTGGCATCAGGTGTTAAGCTAGACCTCTGGAGCCTTAACCTGTAGTTACGATAAATTGCAGGGCCCTCCGTGAAAGTGTGCTCCAGGCATGTGGGAAGTTGATATGAATGTAGAGCACCCAACAAGTGATGGTGGATTTTGCTGGAGTGTGTACCAGGTTTTGGCCCTCAGGCATGCCTGTCCAAATGGCAGCTGACCAGAGATTAGGACCAGAGTGTGGCATAAAGTTGACAGGCACATTCAGAAACAGGGATAGTCCAAAGGTCGAGGCAGGCAGTGAACAAGCTTAGTCAAATACAAGACAAACACGATAACCAAAAAACTAGGAATGCAGGACTACAGGAAGTAACACAGACTGGAACCTCAGGCTAGGAAGTTAACTTATCGCTTTAAGCAACAGGTGTTGGCCTGAACGCAGCTAAATAGTGGGGTTGATTGGCAGATTGGGAGGAGACTGGCTGTGTAACTGCTATATCAATCAGCAGGTGAAATCCAGCCATGCCTGTCTATACCTCCCAATTGTGTGGATCAGAGCAGGTTACAGCAGCAAGGTAAAAGATTACAATCGTAAACATACACAGAGTTGAAGATCAACTATACTGCTGATCTGTGACAATATCACTTTTGGGAAGTCTAGTAATTTACCTGTTACACTTTTAAACTTTGAATAGGCCTTTGATTACAGCCTCGTAGTTGACAGGTGTCCCAGATCCTGCAGGATAATCTTGGGAATATGGTTACAATCTGATTGCACAATCTCCTTTAGATCTACCAAAAACGAGGTCGTGCAATGGCCTGCCTGATTGGATAAATGAATAAAAATTGATGTTGCGCTGTCCCCAGTAACGTAAGAAATTTAAGCAATAAATAACATAATATATACAAATGTGAACAAAAAAATATTCATTCTAAATAGACATGTGTAATTCGTTTAGTTCCGAATTCGTTTTTTAACGAATTTTGACAAATTTGTTAATTCCGAAATTTTCAAATTTTCGAATTTCCGAAAAAAGCAAAAAAACGGATGAAACAAAAACAACTAATTTTTCGGCAGTGCACATGTCTAATTCTAAATAAATATCAAAAGGTAAGATAGTGGCTAATACATTGAATAATGAAGGTGGTAAATAAGTAGTCCCAGTGAAGACAATTTGATTTCATAAAAGGTGCAATACAGGTGAAGGTGCTCTAGTTATTGCACATTCAAGGAGTGAAGTAAAAGTTGATTGGTGTCTCTTTTTATAGTGTATATGACACCATGCTCACAAGCCTCACACCTTACTGACGCCGTGTCATGTGACTTCATCAGGGGCACGTGACACGTGACGATACGCATCGGGATTGGGCAGCAGACTAACCGGAAGTGACATAGGGGTACGAGCTCGCTGCTCGTGTATTACATGCCTTGCTTTATTGTTTGAAATGTGAGTACATATACGTTTTTATAATAAAATACTATTTAAAACTATAATACATTATTGGAGCGCCTTTGCTTGTATATGTAGCACACGGATCCTTTTCCCCCTCTTACCTTCTCAAGCAGGGGGATAAGACATGCCACATGCCCGTGTCCCCTAGATTATAAAGGTCAGGCGGTGTTACATACTTGGGTCCCGCAGCGAGTTGCTTCATTCTTCTGGTTCTCCCCTCTATGTTTATAGAGGCAAGTCTTTATCTTTCCCAAATGAGGTCAATGTCCACACAACATATCAACTCCGTGAGTTTATTTTATCTTTCTTTCAGGAACCAGAGAATTGAAGTGAGAAAAGGTTAGCAGATAGAAATGGATTCAGGCACACTCTTGGCTTCGTCGCCACTCGGTCCCGAGTGGGTACAGCTCACCCGGATAGTCACTCAATAGCACTAGCAGCCGGCGTGATGCTGGAACAATGACTCAGTCCCCTCCAAGGACCAAGTCAAGGAGATCCCTCCTGAACTTTCAACACTCCGCAGAGGCAGTCTGCAAAGTGAGGAATCCTTCCCTCCGACAGGTCACCAGGCCTTTCCCGAGTCAGCAATACTCTATTACTCGCCCTCTTGTTATGGGATCGATCCTCCCCTGATTTCCTCTGTGTCAGAGCGGTTACCCTCACGCGGGTTCCCTGGGACTCCTCTTCGGTTGTAGACCCAGTCAAAGCTACTGGGCCTACCTGGAACTCTGTAGCCTCGGGCTGAAGGTGCCCAAGACTCCTCAATCAAGATGGGGCACACCCCCCTCTGAGGGGTAGCTCCCTCCGGGCAGTGGGCCCCGGGAATGGCTTCCGGGCATACGCCCCGGGAAAAATGGCTTACTGTGTAATGGCGTCTGCCCCTTATATATCCTCTCCCGGCATACACAGCAGGCCAGAACCGCCCACCAACGGCAGCCGAGAGAGGACATCCAATACCTACTCCATCACCTGTGGTTCAACTCCGGGTATAGGTGACAACACCACCAATACGCCCAAAAAGGAAATTTCACGTCAGGAGACACAGCAGTAAGGCAGAGTCCAAATAATTAAGAGACCCGAGCCAACTATTGCTCTGGTCACCCCTAAATTTAGGTATAGCAGGGTTAAATTTGGGGACCCCGCTACATATATATTACCTCACGGAGGGGACCAGGTGGATATCCCTGTATTTCACCTAAGGAGGTATCCCAACACATCCAGCCCCTAGGACAGCGTTTTTCCTGGAACTACTGGTACTTATTTATCACTTTTTATTATTCACTGTATTAGCCACTATATTACCACTTGATATTTATTTGGAATTAATAATTATTTGTTCACGTTTGTATATATAATGTTATTTATTGCTTAAATTTCTCACGTTACTGGGGACAGCGCAACATCAATTTTTGTTCATACACTTAAGCCTCGTACACACGATCGGATTTTCCGACAGGAATTGTGTGATGACAGACTGTTGGCCTTAAATCCGACCGTTTGTACGCTCCATCAGACAATTGTTGTCCAACTTTCCACGACAAATGTTGGATGGCAGGTTAATAAATTTTTCCGCGGACAACGGTCTGTTGTCAGATTTTCCTATCGTGTGTACACAAGTCCGTCACACAAAAGTCCAAAGTACAAACACGCATGCTCGGAATCAATGCTCACCTAACACGACATTAGCAGAAGGTGTCCAAAGGTTGGCGCTCAAGACCTGAAACTTCACGTAGTACGTCACTACGTTCGTGTTTGTTGCCCGACAATTGTGGGCCGTTTGTATGCAAGACAAGTTCATAGAAAAACGCCCTTCGGACAAAAGTCTGACGATTTGTCTGCGGAAAATCCGATCGTGTGTACGAGCTTTAGAGCAACGGATTTTGCTTTTCAGTACTATTCACTTTCATTGTTGTTTGATAGCGCAGAAGTACTATTTACATATTTTTCTCCTGATTGGATACATATTGGTTGGATTATTTAGGCAGGTCCTCATTTTACATACTTTTTTGGTAAATCTAAAGATTGTATGGTCAGATTGTAACACGTTTGGTTGGTATGATTAAGCACTGAATCGCAGTGCGAAACGTCAGCTCATACTTGCTGTTTTTTTGCTGTGGCATGTTGTTTGTGCTTTTGTTTTAAATAAAAGAACCTTTTTTGGAGTGCGGCTGTCCAAGCGTTTTCCTCAGATTTTTTACGTTTGGTTGGTAACCCTTAGTGTTTGTGTCTAGCACCATCCAGGAAGGTAGGTATCCTGGTAGGCCAGCTCTGTCAAGTGGAGTGATCTCCTGAACAACAGTAACAGCATTTTCAGTCCCACATTTGGACTTATCCTTGCTTCTACTGTCATCAACAGCATGGGAGTTATTTTACTTCCACTGACACCAGTGAAATGGAGTTTTATTTTGTTCCCACTGACACCAACAATTGGGTTTATTTTACCTTTTTATTGACATCAATGAAGATACTCATTTACACCCGCTGGCACTGATATAGGGGAATATTTTTACCTACACTGACACCAACTTCAGAATGTATTGTTATTGTTACCACAGATACTTGCTCCCACTGACACTAATGATGGCTTTATTTATACTCCTGCAGACACCAACGATGGAACATATTTTACTCCACACTGACACCAGTAATGGGACTTATTTATTCCCACAGACACCAATGGCATTTATTTTACTCCCATTGGCACCAATAATGGGACGTATTTTATTTCCATAGAAACCAATGATGGAACTTATTTTACTCTGACAGATGATGATGATGGAGCTTTTTTGCTCTAATGCCTCACACACGACCGTTTTTTTCCGACGGGAAAACTGCTATGAGAACTTTTGGCCGGGAATCCCGGCCGTGTGTATGCTCCATCGCAGTTTTTCCGACGGAAAAAATCCTGGCGGGAAAACCGTTCGTCTGTATGCTTTTCTGACTTTTACGTCACCGCGTTCTTGGCAGTCAAAAGTTCACTGGACTTTTGTCTGAGCGTGTGTATGCAAGGCAGGCTTGAGAGGAATTCTGTCGGGTAAACCGTCGTTTTTTTATCAGACGGAAAAACCGGCCGTGTGTACTAGGCATAACAGACAGCAATGATTTGACTTATTTTGCTTCCACAGACAGCAACAATGAAACTTTTATTTTAATAATGAAAAATGAAGCGCTAAGTGTTCAAATGGACCCAAGATAAAACCTAGGTCCTGAATGTGCAGAATCAATAAAAAAAACTATTCATAATCCACAAAAACGTGATACGTGACAAAAAATGTCCATAACACAAAAAAATATATAGGTGAATGGTGAAAACAGGGTTGGAGACCAAGTAGATCATCAAACAGCTCTTCACAGGTAGAAATAGATGAAACACTCTTACCAGAGCAGATGGACCCACTTGTCAGCGACAATGGATCATTCAAGCATGAGGATTCCACGGGGCAAACTCTGCAGCTTGTCTGGAGACTCTCACCCTTGGGGGTCCCGGATCGAAGTCCTGAGCCAAACGGTACTGGTCACTGTGTTTTAGATCATGAAGAGATTCTCAAAGGACCCACCATCCAGGTGTTCCTGCAGATATTGGAGGGATGGCCTGTAGAGAAAGGCTCATTCGGATCATAAAGAGCATACAAAGGCCAAACCTCCCAAAAATCAGCTCACCATGACATAAAAAAGGAGACAAAAAAGGAGGGGAGGACTCCAATAGTGTAAATCCGTTTGAGGGTTTATTAGATAAAACCGTCAATACAAAAAATTGATCACATAAAACAGAATAAAATTGGGCAATAAGTGGAGTGGTTATACTGGCCCTACGCGTTTCGTACAATAGTACTTCTACAGGGGCATCAACCTGCTCCCACTCACTGCCAGATATTTATAATACAATACTCCAATTTTGGTTGAAACTCTCCAATCAACGAGCAGGATCGAAAATGGTCAGCCATTGGAGGAGAGTTCATCAGATGGTCCGATGACCTCGCAGCCTCCCAAGTGCAACCAATGAAATTTACACAAGTAGACTGTCACCCGCCTTGACCTGGAAGTTCATGGTCACGAGCCAACCAAAATCTATAATAAAGTCCGCCAAAATACCAACAAAGGAAGTGGGCGGTGAAAAACCTACACCCAACCCCCTTGTCCTGCAATGGGCTGAGCTAAAAATTCAAACAGACTCAGCTGTCAGCAGAGAGTGTCTCTCGTCTGCTGCTGAGGCCGCAAGTAAATAGAAGATGGCTTTAGGCATGCGCGAGCGGAGCGACGCCGCAAATGGCAAAACGTCATGACGCCGAGTCGTAATAACGTCACAGCGCATGACGCCAATCTCCGCAAATAGCAGAGATGCAGCAACGGTCATCTCGCGCACACCTACTAGAGCCGGAACAACATGTATTGAAACATGGAGTCCTGGCCGCATATAGAAGAAACAAACTAAAGGTGCCATCTTGTGGCCATCAACCATAATACAAAAAATAGTTGGTGCATATAACTCTTATATTGAAATAGAGCCATTACAGTTTGAATCTAAAATACATTACATTAAAAAACCTTCATTAACGGAATGGACGTGTAAAATAATAAAATTAAATTAAAAAAGATGCACATGGATCTACAAAATGCTAAATGGTAGAAAGAGCTTCTTTTTAGCTAGCGGGTAAGAGGAGAAAATATGAAAGGAAACAAGGAAAACAAAGTTAGCCAAACAGTGTAACAATGTGAGGAGAGTCTAAGCTTGATTAATAAAAGAGTTGATATGATATCCCATTCAACATTCATTCCGAATGGTGAGTACGTACGGAGTTCATATATCCAGTACGTCTCAAGACGGGATGGGATACCCCTCTAATGTGAGACTCTCCCCTCCAGTGAGACACAAATTGATCAATGGCCAAAAATTGTGTTCCTTTGGTATCGCGGTTGTGTGCTTCCAAATAGTGCTGTGAAACAGTATGGTCGGGTTTCCCATTCTTAATATTAGTGATGTGTTCATTAACTCTAATACTAAACGTCCTGACCAGCACTTCCTGAGCATGCTTGAGTCATCTTCAAGGGAGCTAGGTCGGTACAGGGCCAAATTGCACCCAATATTATTGACCCGCCCAAGAAAGTCTCTTTTTTTCAGAACTGCATTGGTTATTATCCGTGCCGCAAATGTAATGTTTGTTTGCACAATACCTGTGGTAGACGTAAGAGTGAGACTTTTCAGTCTACTGTTACTTCACGTGTATAGCACATGAAACGCTTTACCACATGTGCAACCAAATACATAGTATATCTTCTTACTTGCCCGTGCCGTAGACAGTATGTAGGGCGTACCATCAGGACGTTTAGTATTAGAGTTAATGAACACATCACTAATATGAATATGGATATATGAACTCCGTACGTACTCACCATTCGGAATGAATGTTGAATGGGATATCAACTCTTTTATTAATCAAGCTTAGACTCTCCTCACATTGTTACACTGTTTGGCTAACTTTGTTTTCCTTGTTTCCTTTCATATTTTCTCCTCTTACCCACTAGCTAATAAGAAGCTCTTTCTACCATTTAGCATTTTGTAGATCCATGTGCATCTTTTTTAATTTAATTTTATTATTTTACACGTCCATTCCGTTACAGAAGGTTTTTTAATGTAATGTATTTTAGATTCAAACTGTAATGGCTCTATTTCAATATAAGAGTTATATGCACCAACTATTTTTTGTATTATGGTTGATGGCCACAAGATGGCACCTTTAGTTTGTTTCTTCTATATGCGGCCAGGACTCCATGTTTCAATACATGTTGTTCTGGCTCTAGTAGGTGTGCGCGAGATGACCGCGGCTGCATCTCTGCTATTTGCGGAGATTGGCATCATGCGCTGTGACGTTATTACGACGCGGCGTCATGACGTTTTGCCATTTGCGGCGTCGCTCCGCTCGCGCATGCCTAAAGCCATCTTCTATTTATTTGCGGCCTCAGCAGCAGACGAGAGACACTCTATGCTGACAACTGAGTCTGTTTGAATTTTTAGCTCAGCCCATTGCAGGACAAAAGGGTTGGGTGTAGGTTTTTCACCGCCCACTTCCTTTGTTGGTATTTTGTCGAACTTTATAATAGATTTTGGTTGGCTCCTGACCATGAACTTCCAGGTCAAGGCAGGTGACAGTCTACTTGTGTAAATTTCATTGGTTGCACTTGGGAGGCTGCGAGGTCATCGGACCATGTGATGAACTCTCCTCCAATGGCTGACCGTTTTGGATCCTGCTCGTTGATTGGAGAGTTTTAACCAAAATTGGAGTATTGTATTATAAATATCTGTCAGTGAGTGGGAGCAGGTTGATGCCCCTGTAGAAGTACTATTGTACGAAACACGTAGGGCCAGTATAACCACTCCACTTATTGCCCAATTTTATTCTGTTTTATGTGATCACTTTTTTGTGTTGACGGTTTTATCCAATAAACCCTCAAACGGATTTACACTATTGGAGTCCTCCCCTCCTTTTTTGTCTCCTTTTTTATGTCACGGTGAGCCGATTTTTGGGAGGTTTGGCCTTTGTATGCTCTTTATGATCCGAATGAGCCTTTCTCTACGGGCCATCCCTCCAATATCCGCAGGAACACCTGGATGGTGGGTCCTTTGAGAATCTCTTCATGATCTAAAACACCGTGACCAGTACCATTTGGCTCAGGACTTCGATCCGGGACCCCCAAGGGTGAGAGTCTCCAGACAAGCCGCAGAGTTTGCCCCGTGGAATCCTCATGCTTGAATGATCCACTGTCGCTGACAAGTGGGTCCATCTGCTCTGGTAAGAGTGTTTCATCTATTTCTACCTGTGAAGAGCTGTTTGATGATCTACTTGCTCTCAAACCCTGTTTTCACCATTCACCTATATATTTTTTTGTGTTATGGACATTATTTGTCACGTATCACGTTTTTGTGGACTATAAATAGTTTTTTTTATTGATTCTGCACATTCAGGACCTAGGTTTTATCTTGGGTCCATTTGAACACTTAGCGCTTCATTTTTCATTATTATTTCATTTAGTATTTTAGTCATATCATTTTGCAGCAGCTGTCTGTGTTCATCATTTATAAGACTAGCGCACATTTTTTTAATCTTATAAACTTTTATTTTAGTCAGACAGACACCAATGATAGGGCTTACTTTACGCCCAGTGACACCGATAATGGGATTTTGCTTCTACATTCTCTTCAACACATGCCTAGGCCCTATTTTGCGTAAAACAGGAGGGGGGAGGTCCCACAAAAAAATAAAAACATAATGGGAAAAGTGCAACACCACAAGTCCTATGCAGTTAGGCATTGCACACTTTAATAGGTAAGTCCACTTTTTGGCCATGTCCTGCATGTCAGCCTAAACATTTCCTATTCATCTTCGAGCTATATATCCCTTTTAATTATTTTCAGGTGTTGGCAGCTACGCAGTTAATATTCCTTCATAAACCTTCATAATTTGAAGCTAAAAAAGAAAATCAATTTTATTAAGTAGATCATTTCATAATTTTAGTTCACACATTAAAAAGCAAAGTGTGGGATTTCAAAAAAAATTAACATACAAACTTACCTAGGTAGAAGCAGCATTGGTCAGATGCTGCATCTATCCCCCACCACCTCTAAGGCAGAGAACTGAGCAATCAGTGGTCTTTGATCACTCAGTGAGCAGAGAGCCATGGACTGTCAGTCACCGGCTCTCGGTTCTGCCTCTCCGCTCAATGGAGCACCGGGCAGTAGAGTGGGCAGGAGTGGCTGGCTCAGGTCCTCAGCAGCATGCTGAGTGGTTAAGCAAGCTGTTTGTCAGGAATCTGGGTGGATCCCGACATTAAAGTCCGTTTCCCTCCAGAGTGTTGACTGGCTGGGTGATGTCAGCTGACAGTGGTTTTTAGTCTAGATAACCTAACAGAACTAACTGCACTTCTGTGACCCACAGAAGAAGCAGGGCCAAAAGAGCTTTGGTCTTACTTTTCCTTAAAAGCCTAACTCTAGGTTTCTTGTGACTTTAAAAACTTTGAACACAGGTGGGACCAGGGCCGGTGCAATGATTTTTGTCAACATAGGCAAAGGTGTATTTTGCCAGATACCCCTACCCTGATTACACCCCCATATACCCCCACTCTGATCACACCCCTAGATAACCCCCACCCTGATTACACCTCCCCAGATACCCCCCACTCTGAAATCACTACACCCCCAGATACCCCCCCCAGCCTGAGCACCCCCTCCCCATACTCCCAGTCTGATCAAACCTATCAGATCTCTTCACTCTGATCACAGCTCCCCTAACACACACCCCAGATACCCAACTCCCTCCACTATCACACACACCTTGGGTTTACCAATCCCTTCGATCTCACCATTCCCGCAGTTCCTCCCAGTCCTGCGGCGTCTCCTACAGATGATGTCAGTGGAGGAATCTGCAGCAATCAGGGTGGGTTAGCTGTAATGGGGCAAGCATGACAAGATCTCACCCAAATCATTGATAGCAGTGGCGGCAGCAGCAGCTGCAAAGAGCGGGGAGGCTCCCCCATTCCATACTCCTCCTCTGCTGGACTTATCTCAGTGTGCACAGCCAGAGCACACCTCCATGCTGCCTGAAGTCCCCATCCCGCTGCATGAACACAGTGCTGTATACTGTATGTAGCTGATGCTACATACAGTTTATCCCCTTAGCGCCGACCGTACGCACATATGCGGCCTTGGCTTTAAGAGGTCATACCAGGGTGATGCCTACAGCTGCAGGCATCACCCCGGTACCGTTTTTTAGAACGGGCGGTCGGCTCTTTTGGGATAACAACCGATGTGGCTAAAAGCCACTCGGCTGTTTTTCTAAAGGAGCGGGAGGGGACGCCCCCCCCTCCTGCCGCCTTACGCCGCACTTACCGGGCCTCCTGTCCCACCTATCCTGTCACACTGATCCGGCGCTTCGTTCCAGTCTCCTATGTAAAAACAGGGAAGCAATGCCACTACGTCACTTCTGGTTTATTCGGCTGCCAATAGCGTTGATTTAAAAAAAATGACAGTATACAGAATCGCAGTTTTTGGTGATCTGAATACTTTGAAGTGCAAAGGAGGGATTTGTTTTCTTTTAGACCCCCCGATCCCTCCATAAAGGGTACCTGTCATCACCTATTACTGTCACAAGTGATGTTTACATTCCCTGTAACAGCAATAAAAGTGATCAGAATTAGTTATTTTTTTTAAAATTAACAATGTAAAAAAAATGTATATAATAAATACGATTTTTTTTTCTTTTAAAGCGCCCCCATCACTGCGAGCTCACGCAGCAAAGAAACCGCATACAAAAGTCGCGCTCGCATATGTAAACAATGTTCAAATCACACATGTGAGGTATCGCTGCGATTGTTAGAGCAAGAGCAATAATTCTAGCACTAGACCTTGTCTTTAACTCTAACCTGGTAACCGTAAAAAAAAATTAAAGCGTCCACTATGGAGATTTTTAGGTACCGTAGTTTGTCGCCATTCCACAAATGTGCGTAATTTCAAAGCATGACATGTTAGGTATCTACTTACTCGGCGTAACATCATCTTTCACATTATACAAAAAAATTGGGCTAACTTTACTGTTTAGTTTTCATGAAAGTGTCTTATTTCCCATAAAAATGCGTTTAAAAGGCTGCTGCGCAAATACCATGTGACATAAAATATTGCAACAATCACCATTTTATTCTCTAGTCTCTGCTAAAAATATATATATAATGGTTGGGGGTTCTAAGTAATTTTCTAGCAAAAAATACAGATTTTAACTTGTAAGCAACAAATGTCAGAAATAGGTTTAGGCATGAAAGGGTTAAACAGTAGAGCCCTAATAGCAAGCACATCTGTCAGTAAAGCAAATACTGTAGTTTGTTTAAATATTAAAAATCTAATTTCTTCATCAATTTAGGCCAATATATATTCTGCTACATATTTTTTGGTAAAAAAATCACAATAAGAGTATATTGATTGGTTTGCGCAAAAGTTATAGCGGCTACAAACTATAGAATATTTTTATTTATTTATTTATTTTTACTAGTAATGGCAGCGATCAGCGACTTATAGCCGGACTGCAGACAAATCGGACACTAAAGCCCTGTACACACGATCGGTTTTACCGATGAAAACAGTCCGATGGACTTTTTTCATCGGACAAACCGATCGTGTATGGGACCCATCGGTCTTTTTTCCATTGGTTTTAAAAAATAGAACATGTTTTAAATTTTTCCGATGGATCAAAAACCGATGGCAAATTCCGATCGTCTATGGGCAAGTCCATCAGATAAAAAACCCACGCATGCTCAGAATCAAGTCGACGCATGCTCAGAAGCATTGAACTTCATTTTTCTCGGCTCATCGGAGTGTTTTACGTCACTGCATTTGGAACGGTCGGTTTTTTAACTGATGGTGTGTAGGCAAGACTGATGGAAGTCAGCTTGATCGGATTTACGATGGACAAAACCATCGGATTAGAATCCATAGGATATCCGATCGTGTGTACGAGGCTTAAGTGACACTTTTGACACTTTTTGGGGACCAGTAACACTAAAACAGCGATCAGTGCTAAAAAATATGCACTGTAGCTGTACTGACACTGGCTGGGAAGGGGTTAACATCAGTGGTGATCAAAGGGTTAACTGTCTTCCCTGGGAATGCTTTATAATCGTGTGGGGGATGGTTGCACTGTGGGAAGGCAGAGATCCGTGTTCTTGCTTAGCAGAAACACAATATCTCTGCCTTCCCTTGTCACAGAACAGCAATCTGCCTTGTTTACATAGGCAGACCGCCATTCTGCCTATCTCCCGAACGATCGGTGGGTCCCAGCAGATATTACGTCCGCCAGATCCGATGATTGGCTCCCACTGTGTCCAATCACAGTGGGAGTGGGTCGCTGATGGCGCACGTGTGCGTGCCCCAGACCTGGAAGTGGCAGATCACGTACCTAGTACGTGATCTGGCTCAGAGTGGCCGCCCTGCCACAGTATATCTGCGTGGGGGCGATCATGAAGGGGTTAAAGCAGTATTAAACCCCAAACCAAAAATTTCATATAGTGCAGCTTACCAATCATTAGATGTGGTAGCCATTTTGGCTTTTTTCCATCTGTTTTCCCCTGGTGATCAGGCCAGAAACACACCTCCTGTTAGAGTGCCCCCACTCTGGAGGAAGGAGCAACAGAGACACCTTTGGACAGCAGCATTGTCAGCCTGGGAGGAGGGCAGTGTTATACTAGCAGATTTAGATAGACTTGACTAACAAATTGAAGCTGAACGCCAGCTCACACTTTATAAGCAGTTACAGCAACATTTGTAAAAGGATAAAGGTTTTACAAAAAAAAAAATATATCATTATAAGCACCCCAATCAGTAGTAAATGGTCTCAACCATCTAACTGCTACATCTTCAGGACAGCTTGTTCTGTTGGAAAACAACAGACTTACTGGCAGGATCACCAGGTAAAAATTAAGGGAAAAAGGCCTAAAAAAAGAAAACGAATGCAGCCATCATCTCTAAAAAAAAAAAAAAATATTTTGGGTTTAACACTGCTTTACCTGCATATTTAGGCTGGGTTCACACCTATGCAAATTGGATGCGGAATTTCCCCGCATTCAATTCGCATGACAGCAGATTGTGATCGACTCTCTATGGAGCCGGTTCACATATCTCCAGGGCGGCTGCGGAGTGGCTTGCACCGGAGCGCTGTGCGTCTTTGGCTCAGTTTCAGGTCTGAATTCAGGCAAAAATTTGTCCCTGATTCGTCCCTGAAACAGAGAACAGGGACGCACCAGACCCTTGCTGCGAGCCGCTTCCATCGGAGGTGTGAACCCAGCCTCAGTCTAGGGGTGCAGGAATAAGGGGTAATATTTACCTTTCTCATCGCTCCAGCAGGGTCCCTCCAGTTCTGTGAACAGTCCCATGAAGTCTCCTCTCCAAGGTGCTCCCTGACACAATTACACTCCAGCCTCCATGTACAGTGCAGGTTTAATAGCCCTTCATTGTACATGATGATGCTGAAGGACTTCCTGTAAAGACAGAGACAGAGGAGGAAAACACTCAAGCTTTGCAGAAGTGAGGGAAAGGTAAGTAATGCCTCGTCAGCTCCCTCTGGGGAGGGGGGGTGCACTGCAGTTGGGCTTTAAAGTACTTTTTAATCCTCCATTATAGAATATACATATGTGTTATATGTATTAGCTATAAAGTAAAATAGTGTAGGTGTTCTGGAGTCAGAGTACAATATCCCTGGCAGTTAAGTCAATTATCAGTCCAGGGCTTGTTTAAAAGGAAATAAGCAAGAAGAATTCCATCCTTTGGTGTAGTCTGTAGGTGGTGTGGTCACCTTATATATTGTATGTGTGTGCAGGGCCGATGATAAGGCAGTACAGCCAGCCCTTCTGTACTGGGCCCAGGTCCCATCAGTTCAAAATGGAGGCCCAGGCATCTGCTGTGCAAGAGGGCTGGCTGTACTGTTTTATTGCTGACACTGATCCTCTTCTGCCTCCCCCTGCAATGCAGCCAGTTTCTCGTGTGGACACACAGGGGGATGTTTTAAGATGGAGAGCGAGGCAAGGGGCCAGTAAATATGTCATTTACTGGCCCCTCCCTTTCCTGAAAGAACACAGTGTGCGATCGGGAACCAATTGCTCCTGTGCCCATTCATCACCAAAGCATAGTAAACTATGTATTTACTATGTTTCCGTTTGTGAATGAGCAGGAAGACTCAGAGCGCTTCCTATTCATTCACCTGTGCAGCTGAGGCTACAGAGAAAGGGACTAATAAATGTACTATATGTCCTCAGTCACTTTCAGCCAGGGGGGTCCCTGTCATGTAGGCTGTATGAGGCCTTGTGATTTCTAACAGCAGCCCTGTGTGTGTGATATACAAAATCATCCTCTGTCCTGCTAGAGGAAAACAGAAGGCACTGTTCTAAAGTCTATGGTTTCAATATAGATCACTTTTCAAATAACCGCATATTTTTTCAAGTGTTTTCTTAACCTTATGCCGTGTACACACGACCGTTTTTCCATTTGACGAGAAAAACGACCGTCTGTGGGCATTTTGTAAACGGCATTAAAAACGACGAGAAAAATTAGAACATGTTCTAATTTTTCTCGTCGTTTTTTCCGACATTTTTTCCGCGGCAGTTTTCCCATAGGGAAACTCTGCCGCGGAGCCCACAGACGGTCGTTTTTCTCGACAAGAGAAAAAATGACGTGAAAAACGACCGTGTGTGGGGAACAAGCAGTTCCCTCGTTTTTAATGTCATTATTCACGGCTTTTTTTAACCGCCGTGAATAATGATCGTGTGTACGCGGCATTAGATATTCTTTATTACAGCAGGTTTGCAACCTTTAAAACAGCAACCAGTACAAAAAAAAAACAAGAGATCAAAAGATTTACATGAACTCACATAAATAGTATATGTGCATTGATTCTTGATTCTTTAAGTATTGATATTTAGTTGCTGAAATATGACTTTAAAAAAAAGGAAAATTGTAAAAAAAAAAAATCAGTTTGATCGTTGAAAACAATTTCTTAAAAACAAAAGGTTAAAGTATATGTGTTGTCATAGTGCCATCTAGTGGTATAAATAAAAATAGCAAATAGAAAAACTACCATTAGTCATCTACAGGTTACATTGAAATGCATATGTGTTCACAAGTCTCCATTTTGCACAAAAAGTACATTAAGGACATGTTTATAAAGTGGCGTAGGATCCATTGTCTCCTCATTTGCTGTTGTTGAAGGACCTGTCACAATGGGACAGTTGCCATCCTCTTTTGCCAACAAATTGGTGCAATGGAGTTAGTCGCCTTTTTGCTGTCCATTCTTCAGTCTTCTCAATGATTAGCTTATGTGTTCTAACGCTTGCAAATATCAGATGTTATGCCGTGTACACACGATCGAGTTTCACGGTGGTGAAAACACCGCCGTGAAACCCGACATGAAAAACGAGGACCAGCTTGTTCCCCTACACACGGCCGGTTTTCATGACATTTTTTCTCTTGGTCGGGAAAAACGACCGTGTGTAGGTGTTTCCCTATGGGAAAACTGCAGCGGAAAAAAATGCAGTGAATCACGACGAGAAAAATTAGAGCATGTTCTAATTTTTCTCGTCGTGATTCTTGCCGTTTTTCTCGTCGGGGAAAAATGATGGAAAGCCCACACACGGACGTTTTTCTCATCAAAGAGAAAAAATGAAATTTTTCCCGACGAGAAAAATGGTCGTGTGTACGCGGCATAAGTGTTTGGATGGACAATGAAAGCAGGTAAAAATAAAAATTTGATCATCTCACTCTGTTTTGTTTTGTTTTATGTGTATGAATGTTTATATCTTCCTTAGTTAAAGCAGCACTGTGTAGTCAATGTAGATTTATCTGTATAGATATGGACAGTGAGTGGAGATTAAACAACGTAGGAAAACCAAGCTAAGACTTCTGTGTATATAATGTGCTTTTTACAAAGACATAAATTATGGAAGTGCCCTGACAATGGGGGTGACATATTATATTAATAATAATAATATATATAATATTTTATTTATGGTCTATTTGATGCTTGCAAAGCATATAAAAGCTGATGCCTAGGCTATCTGCTGCATGCACATACAGTGCCTTGCGAAAGTATTCGGCCCCCTTGAACTTTTCATCCTTTTGCCACATTTCAGGCTTCAAACATAAAGATATAACATTTTTATTTTTTGTGAAGAATCACCAACAAGTGGGACACAATTGTGAAGTGGAACGAAATCTATTGGATTTTTTAAACTTTTTTAACTAAGAAAAAAATGAAAAGTGGGGCGTGCAAAATTATTCGGCCCCCTTGCGTTAATACTTTGTAGAGCCACCTTTTGCTGCGATTACAGCTGCAAGTCGCTTGGGGTATGTCTCTATCAGTTTTGCACATCGAGAGACTGAAATTCTTGCCCATTCTTCCTTGCAAAACAGCTCGAGCTCAGTGAGGTTGGATGGAGAGCGTTTGTGAACAGCAGTTTTCAGCTCTTTCCACAGATTCTCGATTGGATTCAGGTCTGGACTTTGACTTGGCCATTCTAACACCTGGATACGTTTATTTGTGAACCATTCATTTGTAGATTTTGCTGTATGTTTGGGATCATTGTCTTGTTGGAAGATAAATCTCCGTCCCAGTCTCAGGTCTTTTGCAGACTCCAACAGGTTTTCATCCAGAATGGTCCTGTATTTGGCTGCATCCATCTTCCCCTCAATTTTAACCATCTTCCCTGTCCCTGCTGAAGAAAAGCAGGCCCAAACCATGATGCTGCCACCACCATGTTTGACAGTGGGGATGGTGTGTTGAGGGTGATGAGCTGTGTTGCTTTTACGCCAAACATATCATTTTGCATTGTGGCCAAAAAGTTTGATTTTGGTTTCATCGGACCAGAGCACCTTCTTCCACATGTTTGGTGTGTCTCCCAGGTGGCTTGTGGCAATCTTTAGACGAGACTTTTTATGGATATCTTTGAGAAATGGCTTTTTTCTTGCCACTCTTCCATAAAGGCCAGATTTGTGCAGTGTACGACTGATTGTTGTCCTGTGGACAGACTCTCCCACCTCAGCTGCAGTTCTCTGCAGTTCATCCAGAGTGATCATGGGCCTCTTGGCTGCATTTCTGATCAGTCTTCTCCTTGTCTGAGCTGAAAGTTTAGAGGGACAGCCAGGTCTTGGTAGATTTGCAGTGGTCTGATACTCCTTCCATTTCAAAATGATCGCTTGCACAGTGCTCCTTGGGATGTTTAAAGCTTGGGAAATCTTTTTGTATCCAAATCCAGCTTTAAACTTCTCCACAACAGTATTACGGACCTGCCTGGTGTGTTCCTTGGTCTTCATGATGCTCTCTGCGCTTTCAACAGAACCCTGAGACTATCACAGAGCAGGTGCATTTATACAGATATTTGATTACACACAGGTGGATTCTATTTATCACCATCAGTCATTTAGGACAACATTGGCTCATTAAGAGATCCTCGCTGAACTTCTGGAGTGAGTTTGCTGCACTGAAAGTAAAGGGGCCGAATAATTTTGCACGCACCACTTTTCAGTTTTTTATTTGCTAAAAAAGTTTAAAATATCCAATACATTTCGTTCCACTTCACAATTGTGTCCCACTTGTTGGTGATTCTTCACAAAAAATTAAAATTTTATATCTTTATGTTTGAAGCCTGAAATGTGGCAAAAGGATGAAAAGTTCAAGGGGGCCGAATACTTTCGCAAGGCACTGTATTAACCAGACACCTTTATCATATAAAATAGCCAGATCCATGACCTCTACAGTACTAACAGCACAGCTTAGTCCAAAATACACCCCCCACCCTGCTTATTGGGCAAAGAAGGAGAAAATGTGATCTGAATTTCTTACTTTTAAGCACTTTCAGCACCTGATTTAATCACTTACAGAGTATGCAGCTTCTGAATCTTTTAAACCTTACCTATGCTCCTGTTTAAGTTGGTGCCATGACTGCAGACCCCATGTGTCCTCTTTTAGGGTGGCTTCTTTCTTTTGCAGCATCCTATGAAGCCACCCTTGCATGCAGAGGCTAGAGCTGTGTCTCCCTAGACTGTGTGCATCAATAGAAAAACATGTAGTGGACCCCCAAAATTGGGGTTGCTATGCCTTAAATTTAAGGGCAGCCTGAGCGATAGTTTGGCTCAGGTTTTCTGTATTCTTAGCATTGGACTCTGCTCTGCTGTGGTGTTACCTAGGTGTATAGTTCCCAGTGTTGCCAACCGTACGTAGATTTATGTACAGCCCGCGATTTAACCCCTTTTTCGGGCTGTACGTTAAAGTCCGTTTATGGGCACCGGCGCCCATAAAAAAGATGGCCGCGAGCCGGCCATACAACTGCGCATGCGCCGTTCCGAATGCGCCGGCCGAGCGCATTCGGAACTCGGCCGGGCGGCGCACACGCAGTAACGTGATGGCGCCGCTGGCGCCATTTTTGAAAAGGTCTCAGTGGCTGGCGGCACACCTGCAGTGAGTGCATGCCATGCACTCATCATAGGTGGTCGGTGGAGGACTCGGAGCACTGACAGGGCCCAGCCAGGGGTGAGGAGGATGGACTCGAGGTCAGTGAAACTGGGGGGATACAAGGGGACAGCGTCATCAGTGTGCTGTGTCCTCCTCTGGTTCCTGTGTCCCTTTCACCTCTTCACAGGTCAGGGCAGCACAGTGCTGCCCTGACCTGTGGAGTGGTGAAAGGAGCACAGGAGGAGGACAACAGCACACTGATGATGTGCAGAAGTAATATGGTGGTGGACAGAGGAGGAGGCTACTGTGAGGGGGTGAGGAGGGCACCATCATGTTCACAGCCTGTCTCCACTGGCCCCTCCTGTAGTATGTCCGCAGCCTCTGTCCCCCTCCTGTAGTGTGTCCGCAGCCTCTGTCCCCCTCCTGTAGTGTGTCCGCAGCCTCTGTCCCCCTCCTGTAGCATGTCCGCAGCCTCTGTCCCCCTCCTGTAGTGTGTCCGCAGCCTCTGACCCCCTCCTGTAGTATGTCCGCAGCCTCTGACCCCCTCCTGTAGTATGTCCGCAGCCTCTGTCCCCCTCCTGTAGCATGTCCGCAGCCTCTGTCCCCCTCCTGTAGCATGTCCGCAGCCTCTGTCCCCCTCCTGTAGCATGTCCGCAGCCTCTGTCCCCCTCCTGTAGTATGTCCGCAGCCTCTGTCCCCCTCCTGTAGTATGTCCGCAGCCTCTGTCCCCCTCCTGTAGTATGTCCGCAGCCTCTGTCCCCCTCCTGTAGTATGTCCGCAGCCTCTGTCCCCCTCCTGTAGTATGTCCGCAGCCTCTGTCCCCCTCCTGTAGTATGTCCGCAGCCTCTGTCCCCCTCCTGTAGTATGTCCGCAGCCTCTGTCCCCCTCCTGTAGTATGTCCGCAGCCTCTGTCCCCCTCCTGTAGTATGTCCGCAGCCTCTGTCCCCCTTCTGTAGTATGTCCGCAGTCTCTGTCCCCCTCCTGTATCGTGTGTCCGCAGCCTCTGTCCCCCTCCTGTAGTGTGTCCGCAGTCTCTGTCCCCCTCCTGTATTGTGTGTCCGCAGCCTCTGACCATCTCTTGTCATGTCTACAGTCTCTGAGGGGATCCTAGAAAGGAGTCAAGAGTGGGAGTGCCGCCCGGATGGGGGTTACGGCCCAGGAAGAAACAGACGTGTGGACTGGGAAGAGGAGATCAGAGCCACCAAGCTGGAGCCGTCTGACTGAGCCCCACACTGTGCACCTGAGAGGAGGTAAGTGACAGTGCCGCCAGGCCATTCTGAGGGGGGGGGGGGGGTGAATGAATACAATAATGTAAGGGGGCACTGATATAAAGGTTTCCCCCTTATATTAGTACCCCCCCTTACCTTAGTGTATTCACTCTGTGGAAGGTGGTCTCTATTCACCAGAGCCCCCCTCCACATCAGAGTTCCCCCTTACATCATGATCTGTAGCGTTCCCCTTTACATAAGAGTTCCCTTGCACTGTAAGGGGGCATCCTGCAGACTCTGATGTAAGAGGGAACTCTGTGCTGGTTGGGTTATAGTATCCTAACCTTCATGTGAATTGAGAAATATGTTTTTTTACTTTTGTTTAACTTAAACACATTGATATTAGCATTAGGTGTGTGTTTATAGTTGAAATATTGATATTTGCACTGTTTAGCACTAAAAACCGTAATTTTAGGTACTTTTTTGCAGCATCAGTAAAAAATGTGGCTCTGCCAGTAATCTTCATTATTTTTGCCAGTAAGAAATTGGTGCCGTACAGAATTTTTGGCATCCTTGCCAGTAAATTTCACTTCAGGGGGTTGGCAACACTGATAGTTCCCCTTGACCTGCGGGTGGCGCTGTCGCTCAGGTCTTGGGTTGAACCACAGGTGGCATTGTGGCGTGATTGGGTGTTCTCTCTCAGCAGCCATACAGTGGGCGTGGTCTCCCCGCTGTGCATGCCGGGAGAGGGTACATAAGGGGCAGACGTCATGTGTCCGGGGAGATTGGCTGGGGGGATTCCAAGGAGGGACCCCTGGTGGCGAGAGTCGCGCCCATTGGCCCTGCTTGCCAGGGGTGCGTGAATTGGTCGAGAAGTCTCGGGCACCTTTAGCCCGAGGCTATGTTGTTCCAGGTAGGCCCAGTACCTTCAACTGGGTCTACAGCTCAACCACTGGAGTCCCAGGGAACCCGAGGGAGGGTGGCCAGCTCTGAAAGAGAGGAAACCACGGGAGGACCTGTCCGGAGGATCGGTGAAGGAAGTCACTGTCTCAGGAGAGGCCTGGTTACCTATCAGAGGGAAGGATTCCGTGAGTTGCACAGTAGCGCCTGTGATGTGCCCCATTGGCACCTATGGTCTCTAAAGGTTGCAGGCGTTAAAGAGTTCTAGATTCAGGAACTAAAGGATTCTGTGGCAGAGGATCTCCTGAACTTGTCTTTGAAGGGGACTAAATCTGAAGTAATTGTTCGTGCTTCACTCCGGCTGCTAGAACTGTGAGAGGGATCTATCCGGGTGAGCAATACCCACTCAAGCTTGAGTGGAGAATAGGGTAACTGGGTGCCGCGTGCCTGAACTGTCTCCCTACCCAACTCTATCTCTGTGTTCAACCTTTTCCCAATTTGTTCCGAGCAAGAAAAATAAACTCGTCTGTTGGAGTTTAAACACTGTCTGGACATTGGCTTTCTTTTGGGAGAAAGAATAGACTTTTCCCTATACTCTAGGGATGAGAACCAATGGAGGGAAGTAACTCACTGCAGGACCCAACAATAGTATGAACACCGCTCAACCTCTTATACCAGGAGGATACGGGCATGTGGCATGGTGTGCCTTACTCTGCGAGTAACACACAAGGCCCTGCCCTGCTCCTCCCTCACCTTTCTTAATTTTTTCTTCAAGTAACAGACTGACTGAAGACTGCACTGTCCACAGTTAAGTCTTTCCTGTGAAGTTCAGAAGCTCGAACTTTGAACGTTGGTAAACTGCAAGTGCTGGGGTAAGAATTTAACAAATAGATTACTAGGGAATGCTAATTTTAATGTGCTCAGTGTATTAAGCTAAAAATGCTGAGGGATTAATGGTACTTTAATGTGGTCATAGTTTTGCTGTGTCCTCCTAACTGAAAAAGCCTGACTGGCTCTTAGTTCTGCTGTTGATAGAGTCATCAGAGGCTTCCTGTGGTAGACTGTTCCACATGCACAGCTATTACTGTAGTCCATTTGTTACAGGTACTTATGTAGCACTTACCCCCATTTAAGGGACCGGCTGGTTTTGTTGGATCTGCAAACTACCTGCAAGGCTTCCGTTGTCAGGGTGTAAGAAAGTCTTTAGAAAGGCCAATGTCCACACAATGTAAAACCCAAACAGTCAGGCTTTATTTTACTTTGCTGAAGTGGAAAACTTTAGAGGAAAGTAGAAAACGAGAGAAACAGAGGGGAAGGTTCAGGCACGCAACACTAAAGACCCAATTGTCGCCACTCAAGCCTGAGTGGGTATTGCTCACCGGATAGTCCCGTTTAGTGGTCCTAGCAGCCGGGATGAAGCACAAATCAATCTTTCTAGGGATACGATCAGGAATCCTCTGCCACGGGATTGTTAAAAGTCCCGAACCTCCCAGTCAAGCAATAGTGAAGAACCTTTAAGCCGGATTGGCGTATTGCAGGGCTTGTAATGATGGATCCCTCCTTAGGTGAGCTCCAGGCCTCCTCCCGAGACAGCAGTACAGTCGCTAGTCTCCTCTGGGGCATATCCTCCCCTGGTCTTCTTCCCTAAGCGTGGCTTCCCTAAAGTGGGTAGCTGAGGATCCCTTTGAAAAGTATAGGCTTCAGCCAGAAGAGCTGGGCCTATCATGCAGTGATGTAGCCTCAGGCTAAAGGTGCCCGGGGCCAGAACACACACACGCATCCTGTGCCATGAGGGCCAGGAGGCGCACACCGACCCCAATTCATGGCCTCTGCCCCTTATGTACCCTCTCCCAGCATGCACAGCAGGTAGACCACGCCCACTGTATGGCTGCCGAGAAAGGACACCCAAGGTGTTGTGATACCCCCTGTAGTTCAACCTATGCCAGTGATGACAGTGCCACCTACAGGCAGACAGGGAACACTACTGCCAGGCTGTATCACACCCAGAGCAGAAGCAAATCCAGAACAATCAATTGGTCTAAGCCCAATTACTGGCTCAGACTACCCTTAAATTTACACATAGCGCCCCCAAATATTGGGGGGGGGCGCTACACTTATATAACACTGACATTTTATGGTATGCAGCATGTAGGCAGGTGCAGTCTACTTTCTGCACTGCAGGTGGCGCTCTTCTGCAACGGCACGGCAGCTGGAAGGAAAGTCAAGGGGGACACAGTTCCTTTATGGTTTCCTGGGTCATTGGGAAAGCACTCGATTGGATGCTTACGCCCTATGTGACTGCAGCAGTCATTTTGGGTCAGGAAGAGACTAAAGACCCAGTTTCCCAGGCTTGGCGCGCTTTTTGTGAGTTAATAGGGAAGGGACAGATACCCTGCCTGTTAGGGACAGTACTAGCAGTAGGGAAAGGTTCCTGACTAAGAGGGAACGCGTACAGTCCTTTGGACATCTTCCCGCTTGGGCACTGGACGGCCAGGCCGCATTCCTCCCTCTTAAAGTGTTACTAAACCCAGGACCCTGCATTCACTATAAAAGGTCTCCCACAGTACGCAGAACATGGAAATGCAATTATTTTAGTAAATATAAACTGCTAAATAGTTTTTCTCTTCAGCAGTTATGTGACTTCTATCAGTGTCCAGCCGAGCACTGGTTAAAGCTTGTGGGAGAAGTTTTCATTCTCCTCTGACTGTCCTATGAGGCTGCATGACCCCTGACTCTGTCTGGACAGTGCTGATTGGTCGAATTTGAAAATAATACCTGTCACCTGTATCTCATAGGCACCACATCCCTTCATTACGAAGCTATATAGAAATATGAAGGTATTGGGACTTTTAAGGTGCAACAACTACACAATATTCAATATAAAAAATATAATTTTATTACAAAAAAATATATATGAAAATTCATATGTACAAATATACATGAACCATCAAAATAAACATAATAGAGTTTCCAAAGTGCATACAGACAAAATTCTCTACATGTTTCGCCATTTTGTAGGCTTCCTCAGGAGTTTGTCATGCAAATACTGGAAACAAAAAAAGAAAAATAATAAATACATAATATTATTAACTCAAATTTCAAACTCAAAATTACAAAACAGAATATTATTAAGAAAAAAAAAAAAAAAAGGATAACTGAAAACCATAACCAGCCCAATGGTTGCTCAAAAGTTCATCTCAAAATTAGATCTATTTATTCAAGGTATATGACCTTATTAGTATCAGTTGTAAGTACATAACCTGTAAATTTTGATGGTACAATCTAAAATGAAGAATGACCAGATAGCCAATGAGCTATCCCACACGGGGGGCGCCCGTAAGGAGGGGATCATATGGTGTATCATAGAGGGGGAGAAATACTGGCACAAATAACCACCCGGATATTACTAGCACAGGAACAGAGGGCCATCTGGGGGAAATTACAAAGAAAATTCGAATGAAGTCAAATAACAATCTATGTATAAGAGTAAAGGCGTCTAATCTAGTTATACGGCACATACCCCATCAGTATTTACCTGTTTATGGCTGTTGATAGTAAAAAATATAAATTAGAATAGGCAAAAAAGGGGGCAGTATCTCCAAAGTACCCCAATCAGTGTCCACTCTAAAGGAAACAGAAATAGTGGAAATTACTATAAATATATGTAATAATCCCCTCTAGTTGGTAATCAGAATTTTAATTTTTAGCCATATACTTGCTAGCTGATATATACCTGGTTAATCCAATTGGATAAAGTGTGTCCACATTAGGGCATCTCTGCCGAAAAACTTGTTTTACAAAACCGATCAATCAGTTTACTGAAAAAATAAAATATAAAAACCATTTGGGATTAAAGACCAAAGTAAACCAGACAACAGGATAAAAACCAATGTTGCCCATAAAGAGATCTAGTGCCTAAGTAATTTACCTTTGACTGATATCTAAGAACGTCTTCTCCCCAGAGTGTTGGTCATGCTACTGATTTACAAGGCTGCGATCCGGACTATATACCCCCCTCCCCCTTCCCATTGGACGCACAATGGCGCCAAATCAATGGGCGGAGCGGGCACGTCAGTTCCGACATCACCCATCGTCAGATCCGACCCGGAAGTGACAATTCCACCACTGAAAAACCGGAGACGTCCGCCGGAAGCACCACCCCGCTCATCAGGAGAAAACATCCTGACGAGCTGGACGCACCATAAGACGGATCCGGAAGGGGAAAAAACATGCCTAAAGTATAGAAAAGGGCAGACTTCCTTTTAAAATCACGGCAGAAAGGGCACATTGGATGTTAAAAAATGGGGCCAGGATATCCGGTGGGCTTAGTCAGATGGCGCTCAGATTGTCTCCCAAAGGAGAACAAAGAGAAACGCCCTGGGCGCCCATATGATCACCAAATCCCCCCCAAAAAAGAAAAGGGAAACGCCACCCTAAAAAATGTGGTAAACTCAATTGAAATCAATTACATATAATGCAGATTTATCAATGATTAAAGAGAGCCCCTATGGAATATAGAAATGGTACATTCAGTCACCTGTACATAAAGACAAATTTAATAAACAAAAATAAAAATAACAAAACAAAATTTAATTTGTTTTAAACAGAGTCTACATATACAGCATAACGATTTTTTTCCTACAAAAAGGGTTTGAAACTGATGGACTCATTTAACCCGGGATACATAGTAGCTCTCAAGGTATGTATCCATCTGGTTTCTCGTTGTAGGAGATTTTTGTCCACATCCCCACCTCTTTCATTAAGAGGTATGTATTCTAAAGCAAAGAATTTAATCTTTGACAGATCGAAGGAGTGGAAAAGACCACTATGTCTACTAATAGGAGTCTCCATTTTTTTCTTTTGAATGAGAGATACATGGTCTCTCATTCTGTGAAAGAAAGGCCTCTTCGTTTTACCAACATAGAAGGCCTTACAATCACAGATCATCAAATAAATTACGCCAATTGACTGGCAATTGCTAAAGAAATTTGGTCTATACGTAACTCCATTAGGGAGAACTATTTCAGTAGAATCATATATAAACCTGCAAAATTCACAATGACCACATGGGGCCGAACCCTTTCTACTCTCAACCCTCTTGATTTGGAGATGGCTATGAACTAGTTGATCTTTTAAAGACCTAGATTTTCTATAGGTAATTTGGGGAAATGGCTTAATATATTTGGAGATAATCTCATCTGTTGCTAGCAAAGGCCAGAATTTTTCAATAATTTTTCTTACTTTCTGATGTTCACCAGAGAACCTGGTAATTAATCGTACCGTTTGGTCAGTAGTTTGAGGTTTCTTAGGATGTATTAGCTCTTTCCTGTTTTTATTTTTTGCTCGTTTATAGGCTTTTTTGAGGGTTGAACGACTATACCCTCTAGCAATTAGTCGAGATTGGAGGGCAGAGGCCTCCGTCTCGAAATCTACTTCCTTACTACAATTTCTTCGAATTCGTAAATACTGACTGTATGGGATACTTTGTACCAGAGTCCTGGGATGAGAACTTGTGGCATGCAGGATGGTATTGCCTGAAGAGGGCTTTCTATATAATGAAGAGCCCAAGGTGCCATCAGAGTTTAAGTAAATAGAAATATCCAGAAAATTTATCACATTCTGGTCACAAATCATCGTAAATTTGAGATTAAAGGAATTTACAGCTAATGAAGACATAAAAGATGTCAATTCCTCTAAGGAGCCAGTCCACACAACAAAAATGTCATCGATAAAGCGTCGCCATATCAAGACTTTATCAAAAAACATTTCAAATGATTCTAAAGAAAAAATCTCCCGTTCCCACCCCCCCAGGTACAGGTTGGCGTACGACGGGGCACACTTGGTCCCCATCGCAACACCCTGCACCTGGAGGTAGTGGGAACGGTCGAAAACAAAAATATTGTTGGTAAGTATGAACAGCAACAATTCCAAAATGAAATTGTTGTAGGGCCTGGCTCCAGGTCCTCTCTCCGAGAGGAAGCCGTCTATAACTTTAATACCCCTAGTGTGGGGGATAGAGTTATAGAGGGCTTCAACGTCTATAGCTACTAGCCATGACCCCGGTGGTACACATAGACCATCCAAAGATCTCAGTAGATCGGCGGTGTCTTGAATGTAGGAACTTAAAGAACCTACATGGGGCCTCAAATAGTCGTCTACCAGCTTACTAGCTGGTTCTGTAAGGCAACCAATCCCTGACACAATCGGACGGCCAGGGGGATTTTCCAAATTTTTGTGCACCTTTGGCAGAGCATAAAACGTGGGAAGTCTCGGCTTATCAATAACCAAGAATTCACACGTCTTTTTGTCTATAAGGTTATCACAAAATGCCCGATTAATGAGAATACGGTATTTTGTCTCCGCATATTTTACCTGTGCAAAAGGAATAGAGCGATACCAACTTTTATTTGAAAGGAGGTTCATGACCATCTGCTTATATTTGTTTAAATCCATTACCACTATGTTACCTCCTTTATCCGAGGGTTTTATCACTAATTGTTCGTTCTGTTTTAAAGATAACACGGCTTTTTGTTGGGATGGCTTAAGGTTGGTATTTCTTCTAAACCTTTTCCAATTGGTACTCTGTAGTTCCTTTGTAACTTGTTGGGTGAATGCCCAAATGTTGGGGTTTCCTTGGAGAGTAGGAAAGGTCCTGGATTTCGGTTTATATAGATTAGGTGGAGGAAAAATTCTCTCCGTGGAAATCTCATCTACGAGGCCAGACTGGGGTTCCTCAAGGGGGTCATCTAGTGGATTACCTTCTTCCCATAATTCCATTAATTCATTTATTGCCTGAATCTCCTTAATTGTTTTATTTTGCCAAAGATCTTCCCCCATGGAATCCATGGGAGAACGTTGATAATCCCTGTCAAACATAATCTTAAAAGTAAGTTTTCTCGCAAAGAGGTTGACGTCCTTTATAATTTCAAAGGCATCAACCTCCTGATCAGGACAAAAAGTCAGGCCAAGGCCCAAAACCTCCGTCTGATCCGGTGTAAGTAAATGTGAAGACAAATTAATTACTTGGAAATTACTTTGGAAGTTGCTTTGAGTGCCTGTGAAGGAATGGGTGTCTTTTTGTTGTCCACAATTGGGGGTGGTGAAAAGATTGGCGCAGTGCGAAGATCCCCTATATTGGGGATTTGAAAGTCCCCCGAAGGGGTAACTATTGATTGATTTAACTTCGGTGCATTAAGAATATTAGAAAAACTGGGTGTGGATAAATTAAGGTGACCATCACCTGTGGGATGAGTGGGAGGGGGTACATTTTTGGACTGTGAACGTAAACCCTGACGATTCATGTCCTGTTGAGTACGTTTAGAAAGCGCTGACATCGAAGGTGCTCGATCAGTCTTTCTTTTATTAGAACTAGCTGACATGTTTGAGGCATTACCTGGTAGGGACGAGGAAGATAAAGATGATTCATCAGAATCAGTGGCTTCCTGATTTTTATTTGTTTGCTTACGAGCTGAGGATTTGGATTTCCTCCATTGGTTTTCAGTAGTCCACCGATAGGCTGTGTTTGATTCATATGCCAGACGATCCCTATAGTATTTTTTATCCTTAGTTTTAAGGATATTGGAGACAAAAGACTCCAAATGTTTTTCTAAGAGAGCCTCTCTATTAGAGAAGGTTTCCTCCGTAGTCAAGTTGGAATTTTCAACATACAATTTTTCTATGTCGTTATTGACTATCTCTAAATCTTTAGCATAGTTTTGGCAAAGAGCCTCCATCATCTTAAATGAACATGACTGTAAGTTTGATTCCCAGTCTAATTTGAATTCTGTCTCCACTTTAAATATATTAGGAAAAATCTGTATACGTAATCCCCACGGTACAATTTTATCCTCTAAATATTTCAAGAAATACCTGCGATTCCAAAAAATACGTGCTTTCTTTTCCAATAAACGTTGAAGGCTATTGAAAAAGCGTTCAAGGGTAATCCCACCAAATGTAGACCCTTGGGCTAGATGGATTTTAGTCATAAGGCCATCAAATGCCGACCCTCTATAGGTAGCCATGCTGATTGAAAAGACTCTGTTATACAAAATAGAAACTATAAAAGGATTAATCTTTAAACCCAATTCAAAAGAATAATCTAATGAACTACAAAAATGATATAGAGGTGACAGGTAGAAAATGAGCGTTTGCCACCCGGTATAATCACAAGGAGAAATTGAAAATAATACCTGTCACCTGTATCTCATAGGCACCACATCCCTTCATTACGAAGCTATATAGAAATATGAAGGTATTGGGACTTTTAAGGTGCAACAACTACACAATATTCAATATAAAAAATATAATTTTATTACAAAAAAATATATATGAAAATTCATATGTACAAATATACATGAACCATCAAAATAAACATAATAGAGTTTCCACAGTGCATACAGACAAAATTCTCTACATGTTTCGCCATTTTGTAGGCTTCCTCAGGAGTTTGTCATGCAAATACTGGAAACAAAAAAAGAAAAATAATAAATACATAATATTATTAACTCAAATTTCAAACTCAAAATTACAAAACAGAATATTATTAAGAAAAAAAAAAAAAAAAGGATAACTGAAAACCATAACCAGCCCAATGGTTGCTCAAAAGTTCATCTCAAAATTAGATCTATTTATTCAAGGTATATGACCTTATTAGTATCAGTTGTAAGTACATAACCTGTAAATTTTGATGGTACAATCTAAAATGAAGAATGACCAGATAGCCAATGAGCTATCCCACACGGGGGGCGCCCGTAAGGAGGGGATCATATGGTGTATCATAGAGGGGGAGAAATACTGGCACAAATAACCACCCGGATATTACTAGCACAGGAACAGAGGGCCATCTGGGGGAAATTACAAAGAAAATTCGAATGAAGTCAAATAACAATCTATGTATAAGAGTAAAGGCGTCTAATCTAGTTATACGGCACATACCCCATCAGTATTTACCTGTTTATGGCTGTTGATAGTAAAAAATATAAATTAGAATAGGCAAAAAAGGGGGCAGTATCTCCAAAGTACCCCAATCAGTGTCCACTCTAAAGGAAACAGAAATAGTGGAAATTACTATAAATATATGTAATAATCCCCTCTAGTTGGTAATCAGAATTTTAATTTTTAGCCATATACTTGCTAGCTGATATATACCTGGTTAATCCAATTGGATAAAGTGTGTCCACATTAGGGCATCTCTGCCGAAAAACTTGTTTTACAAAACCGATCAATCAGTTTACTGAAAAAATAAAATATAAAAACCATTTGGGATTAAAGACCAAAGTAAACCAGACAACAGGATAAAAACCAATGTTGCCCATAAAGAGATCTAGTGCCTAAGTAATTTACCTTTGACTGATATCTAAGAACGTCTTCTCCCCAGAGTGTTGGTCATGCTACTGATTTACAAGGCTGCGATCCGGACTATATACCCCCCTCCCCCTTCCCATTGGACGCACAATGGCGCCAAATCAATGGGCGGAGCGGGCACGTCAGTTCCGACATCACCCATCGTCAGATCCGACCCGGAAGTGACAATTCCACCACTGAAAAACCGGAGACGTCCGCCGGAAGCACCACCCCGCTCATCAGGAGAAAACATCCTGACGAGCTGGACGCACCATAAGACGGATCCGGAAGGGGAAAAAACATGCCTAAAGTATAGAAAAGGGCAGACTTCCTTTTAAAATCACGGCAGAAAGGGCACATTGGATGTTAAAAAATGGGGCCAGGATATCCGGTGGGCTTAGTCAGATGGCGCTCAGATTGTCTCCCAAAGGAGAACAAAGAGAAACGCCCTGGGCGCCCATATGATCACCAAATCCCCCCCAAAAAAGAAAAGGGAAACGCCACCCTAAAAAATGTGGTAAACTCAATTGAAATCAATTACATATAATGCAGATTTATCAATGATTAAAGAGAGCCCCTATGGAATATAGAAATGGTACATTCAGTCACCTGTACATAAAGACAAATTTAATAAACAAAAATAAAAATAACAAAACAAAATTTAATTTGTTTTAAACAGAGTCTACATATACAGCATAACGATTTTTTTCCTACAAAAAGGGTTTGAAACTGATGGACTCATTTAACCCGGGATACATAGTAGCTCTCAAGGTATGTATCCATCTGGTTTCTCGTTGTAGGAGATTTTTGTCCACATCCCCACCTCTTTCATTAAGAGGTATGTATTCTAAAGCAAAGAATTTAATCTTTGACAGATCGAAGGAGTGGAAAAGACCACTATGTCTACTAATAGGAGTCTCCATTTTTTTCTTTTGAATGAGAGATACATGGTCTCTCATTCTGTGAAAGAAAGGCCTCTTCGTTTTACCAACATAGAAGGCCTTACAATCACAGATCATCAAATAAATTACGCCAATTGACTGGCAATTGCTAAAGAAATTTGGTCTATACGTAACTCCATTAGGGAGAACTATTTCAGTAGAATCATATATAAACCTGCAAAATTCACAATGACCACATGGGGCCGAACCCTTTCTACTCTCAACCCTCTTGATTTGGAGATGGCTATGAACTAGTTGATCTTTTAAAGACCTAGATTTTCTATAGGTAATTTGGGGAAATGGCTTAATATATTTGGAGATAATCTCATCTGTTGCTAGCAAAGGCCAGAATTTTTCAATAATTTTTCTTACTTTCTGATGTTCACCAGAGAACCTGGTAATTAATCGTACCGTTTGGTCAGTAGTTTGAGGTTTCTTAGGATGTATTAGCTCTTTCCTGTTTTTATTTTTTGCTCGTTTATAGGCTTTTTTGAGGGTTGAACGACTATACCCTCTAGCAATTAGTCGAGATTGGAGGGCAGAGGCCTCCGTCTCGAAATCTACTTCCTTACTACAATTTCTTCGAATTCGTAAATACTGACTGTATGGGATACTTTGTACCAGAGTCCTGGGATGAGAACTTGTGGCATGCAGGATGGTATTGCCTGAAGAGGGCTTTCTATATAATGAAGAGCCCAAGGTGCCATCAGAGTTTAAGTAAATAGAAATATCCAGAAAATTTATCACATTCTGGTCACAAATCATCGTAAATTTGAGATTAAAGGAATTTACAGCTAATGAAGACATAAAAGATGTCAATTCCTCTAAGGAGCCAGTCCACACAACAAAAATGTCATCGATAAAGCGTCGCCATATCAAGACTTTATCAAAAAACATTTCAAATGATTCTAAAGAAAAAATCTCCCGTTCCCACCCCCCCAGGTACAGGTTGGCGTACGACGGGGCACACTTGGTCCCCATCGCAACACCCTGCACCTGGAGGTAGTGGGAACGGTCGAAAACAAAAATATTGTTGGTAAGTATGAACAGCAACAATTCCAAAATGAAATTGTTGTAGGGCCTGGCTCCAGGTCCTCTCTCCGAGAGGAAGCCGTCTATAACTTTAATACCCCTAGTGTGGGGGATAGAGTTATAGAGGGCTTCAACGTCTATAGCTACTAGCCATGACCCCGGTGGTACACATAGACCATCCAAAGATCTCAGTAGATCGGCGGTGTCTTGAATGTAGGAACTTAAAGAACCTACATGGGGCCTCAAATAGTCGTCTACCAGCTTACTAGCTGGTTCTGTAAGGCAACCAATCCCTGACACAATCGGACGGCCAGGGGGATTTTCCAAATTTTTGTGCACCTTTGGCAGAGCATAAAACGTGGGAAGTCTCGGCTTATCAATAACCAAGAATTCACACGTCTTTTTGTCTATAAGGTTATCACAAAATGCCCGATTAATGAGAATACGGTATTTTGTCTCCGCATATTTTACCTGTGCAAAAGGAATAGAGCGATACCAACTTTTATTTGAAAGGAGGTTCATGACCATCTGCTTATATTTGTTTAAATCCATTACCACTATGTTACCTCCTTTATCCGAGGGTTTTATCACTAATTGTTCGTTCTGTTTTAAAGATAACACGGCTTTTTGTTGGGATGGCTTAAGGTTGGTATTTCTTCTAAACCTTTTCCAATTGGTACTCTGTAGTTCCTTTGTAACTTGTTGGGTGAATGCCCAAATGTTGGGGTTTCCTTGGAGAGTAGGAAAGGTCCTGGATTTCGGTTTATATAGATTAGGTGGAGGAAAAATTCTCTCCGTGGAAATCTCATCTACGAGGCCAGACTGGGGTTCCTCAAGGGGGTCATCTAGTGGATTACCTTCTTCCCATAATTCCATTAATTCATTTATTGCCTGAATCTCCTTAATTGTTTTATTTTGCCAAAGATCTTCCCCCATGGAATCCATGGGAGAACGTTGATAATCCCTGTCAAACATAATCTTAAAAGTAAGTTTTCTCGCAAAGAGGTTGACGTCCTTTATAATTTCAAAGGCATCAACCTCCTGATCAGGACAAAAAGTCAGGCCAAGGCCCAAAACCTCCGTCTGATCCGGTGTAAGTAAATGTGAAGACAAATTAATTACTTGGAAATTACTTTGGAAGTTGCTTTGAGTGCCTGTGAAGGAATGGGTGTCTTTTTGTTGTCCACAATTGGGGGTGGTGAAAAGATTGGCGCAGTGCGAAGATCCCCTATATTGGGGATTTGAAAGTCCCCCGAAGGGGTAACTATTGATGAATTTTTCCTCCACCTAATCTATATAAACCGAAATCCAGGACCTTTCCTACTCTCCAAGGAAACCCCAACATTTGGGCATTCACCCAACAAGTTACAAAGGAACTACAGAGTACCAATTGGAAAAGGTTTAGAAGAAATACCAACCTTAAGCCATCCCAACAAAAAGCCGTGTTATCTTTAAAACAGAACGAACAATTAGTGATAAAACCCTCGGACAAAGGAGGTAACATAGTGGTAATGGATTTAAACAAATATAAGCAGATGGTCATGAACCTCCTTTCAAATAAAAGTTGGTATCGCTCTATTCCTTTTGCACAGGTAAAATATGCGGAGACAAAATACCGTATTCTCATTAATCGGGCATTTTGTGATAACCTTATAGACAAAAAGACGTGTGAATTCTTGGTTATTGATAAGCCGAGACTTCCCACGTTTTATGCTCTGCCAAAGGTGCACAAAAATTTGGAAAATCCCCCTGGCCGTCCGATTGTGTCAGGGATTGGTTGCCTTACAGAACCAGCTAGTAAGCTGGTAGACGACTATTTGAGGCCCCATGTAGGTTCTTTAAGTTCCTACATTCAAGACACCGCCGATCTACTGAGATCTTTGGATGGTCTATGTGTACCACCGGGGTCATGGCTAGTAGCTATAGACGTTGAAGCCCTCTATAACTCTATCCCCCACACTAGGGGTATTAAAGTTATAGACGGCTTCCTCTCGGAGAGAGGACCTGGAGCCAGGCCCTACAACAATTTCATTTTGGAATTGTTGCTGTTCATACTTACCAACAATATTTTTGTTTTCGACCGTTCCCACTACCTCCAGGTGCAGGGTGTTGCGATGGGGACCAAGTGTGCCCCGTCGTACGCCAACCTGTACCTGGGGGGGTGGGAACGGGAGATTTTTTCTTTAGAATCATTTGAAATGTTTTTTGATAAAGTCTTGATATGGCGACGCTTTATCGATGACATTTTTGTTGTGTGGACTGGCTCCTTAGAGGAATTGACATCTTTTATGTCTTCATTAGCTGTAAATTCCTTTAATCTCAAATTTACGATGATTTGTGACCAGAATGTGATAAATTTTCTGGATATTTCTATTTACTTAAACTCTGATGGCACCTTGGGCTCTTCATTATATAGAAAGCCCTCTTCAGGCAATACCATCCTGCATGCCACAAGTTCTCATCCCAGGACTCTGGTACAAAGTATCCCATACAGTCAGTATTTACGAATTCGAAGAAATTGTAGTAAGGAAGTAGATTTCGAGACGGAGGCCTCTGCCCTCCAATCTCGACTAATTGCTAGAGGGTATAGTCGTTCAACCCTCAAAAAAGCCTATAAACGAGCAAAAAATAAAAACAGGAAAGAGCTAATACATCCTAAGAAACCTCAAACTACTGACCAAACGGTACGATTAATTACCAGGTTCTCTGGTGAACATCAGAAAGTAAGAAAAATTATTGAAAAATTCTGGCCTTTGCTAGCAACAGATGAGATTATCTCCAAATATATTAAGCCATTTCCCCAAATTACCTATAGAAAATCTAGGTCTTTAAAAGATCAACTAGTTCATAGCCATCTCCAAATCAAGAGGGTTGAGAGTAGAAAGGGTTCGGCCCCATGTGGTCATTGTGAATTTTGCAGGTTTATATATGATTCTACTGAAATAGTTCTCCCTAATGGAGTTACGTATAGACCAAATTTCTTTAGCAATTGCCAGTCAATTGGCGTAATTTATTTGATGATCTGTGATTGTAAGGCCTTCTATGTTGGTAAAACGAAGAGGCCTTTCTTTCACAGAATGAGAGACCATGTATCTCTCATTCAAAAGAAAAAAATGGAGACTCCTATTAGTAGACATAGTGGTCTTTTCCACTCCTTCGATCTGTCAAAGATTAAATTCTTTGCTTTAGAATACATACCTCTTAATGAAAGAGGTGGGGATGTGGACAAAAATCTCCTACAACGAGAAACCAGATGGATACATACCTTGAGAGCTACTATGTATCCCGGGTTAAATGAGTCCATCAGTTTCAAACCCTTTTTGTAGGAAAAAAATCGTTATGCTGTATATGTAGACTCTGTTTAAAACAAATTAAATTTTGTTTTGTTATTTTTATTTTTGTTTATTAAATTTGTCTTTATGTACAGGTGACTGAATGTACCATTTCTATATTCCATAGGGGCTCTCTTTAATCATTGATAAATCTGCATTATATGTAATTGATTTCAATTGAGTTTACCACATTTTTTAGGGTGGCGTTTCCCTTTTCTTTTTTGGGGGGGATTTGGTGATCATATGGGCGCCCAGGGCGTTTCTCTTTGTTCTCCTTTGGGAGACAATCTGAGCGCCATCTGACTAAGCCCACCGGATATCCTGGCCCCATTTTTTAACATCCAATGTGCCCTTTCTGCCGTGATTTTAAAAGGAAGTCTGCCCTTTTCTATACTTTAGGCATGTTTTTTCCCCTTCCGGATCCGTCTTATGGTGCGTCCAGCTCGTCAGGATGTTTTCTCCTGATGAGCGGGGTGGTGCTTCCGGCGGACGTCTCCGGTTTTTCAGTGGTGGAATTGTCACTTCCGGGTCGGATCTGACGATGGGTGATGTCGGAACTGACGTGCCCGCTCCGCCCATTGATTTGGCGCCATTGTGCGTCCAATGGGAAGGGGGAGGGGGGTATATAGTCCGGATCGCAGCCTTGTAAATCAGTAGCATGACCAACACTCTGGGGAGAAGACGTTCTTAGATATCAGTCAAAGGTAAATTACTTAGGCACTAGATCTCTTTATGGGCAACATTGGTTTTTATCCTGTTGTCTGGTTTACTTTGGTCTTTAATCCCAAATGGTTTTTATATTTTATTTTTTCAGTAAACTGATTGATCGGTTTTGTAAAACAAGTTTTTCGGCAGAGATGCCCTAATGTGGACACACTTTATCCAATTGGATTAACCAGGTATATATCAGCTAGCAAGTATATGGCTAAAAATTAAAATTCTGATTACCAACTAGAGGGGATTATTACATATATTTATAGTAATTTCCACTATTTCTGTTTCCTTTAGAGTGGACACTGATTGGGGTACTTTGGAGATACTGCCCCCTTTTTTGCCTATTCTAATTTATATTTTTTACTATCAACAGCCATAAACAGGTAAATACTGATGGGGTATGTGCCGTATAACTAGATTAGACGCCTTTACTCTTATACATAGATTGTTATTTGACTTCATTCGAATTTTCTTTGTAATTTCCCCCAGATGGCCCTCTGTTCCTGTGCTAGTAATATCCGGGTGGTTATTTGTGCCAGTATTTCTCCCCCTCTATGATACACCATATGATCCCCTCCTTACGGGCGCCCCCCGTGTGGGATAGCTCATTGGCTATCTGGTCATTCTTCATTTTAGATTGTACCATCAAAATTTACAGGTTATGTACTTACAACTGATACTAATAAGGTCATATACCTTGAATAAATAGATCTAATTTTGAGATGAACTTTTGAGCAACCATTGGGCTGGTTATGGTTTTCAGTTATCCTTTTTTTTTTTTTTTTCTTAATAATATTCTGTTTTGTAATTTTGAGTTTGAAATTTGAGTTAATAATATTATGTATTTATTATTTTTCTTTTTTTGTTTCCAGTATTTGCATGACAAACTCCTGAGGAAGCCTACAAAATGGCGAAACATGTAGAGAATTTTGTCTGTATGCACTTTGGAAACTCTATTATGTTTATTTTGATGGTTCATGTATATTTGTACATATGAATTTTCATATATATTTTTTTGTAATAAAATTATATTTTTTATATTGAATATTGTGTAGTTGTTGCACCTTAAAAGTCCCAATACCTTCATATTTCTATATAGCTTCGTAATGAAGGGATGTGGTGCCTATGAGATACAGGTGACAGGTATTATTTTCAATTTCTCCTTGTGATTATACCGGGTGGCAAACGCTCATTTTCTACCTGTCACCTCTATATCATTTTTGTAGTTCATTAGATTATTCTTTTGAATTGGGTTTAAAGATTAATCCTTTTATAGTTTCTATTTTGTATAACAGAGTCTTTTCAATCAGCATGGCTACCTATAGAGGGTCGGCATTTGATGGCCTTATGACTAAAATCCATCTAGCCCAAGGGTCTACATTTGGTGGGATTACCCTTGAACGCTTTTTCAATAGCCTTCAACGTTTATTGGAAAAGAAAGCACGTATTTTTTGGAATCGCAGGTATTTCTTGAAATATTTAGAGGATAAAATTGTACCGTGGGGATTACGTATACAGATTTTTCCTAATATATTTAAAGTGGAGACAGAATTCAAATTAGACTGGGAATCAAACTTACAGTCATGTTCATTTAAGATGATGGAGGCTCTTTGCCAAAACTATGCTAAAGATTTAGAGATAGTCAATAACGACATAGAAAAATTGTATGTTGAAAATTCCAACTTGACTACGGAGGAAACCTTCTCTAATAGAGAGGCTCTCTTAGAAAAACATTTGGAGTCTTTTGTCTCCAATATCCTTAAAACTAAGGATAAAAAATACTATAGGGATCGTCTGGCATATGAATCAAACACAGCCTATCGGTGGACTACTGAAAACCAATGGAGGAAATCCAAATCCTCAGCTCGTAAGCAAACAAATAAAAATCAGGAAGCCACTGATTCTGATGAATCATCTTTATCTTCCTCGTCCCTACCAGGTAATGCCTCAAACATGTCAGCTAGTTCTAATAAAAGAAAGACTGATCGAGCACCTTCGATGTCAGCGCTTTCTAAACGTACTCAACAGGACATGAATCGTCAGGGTTTACGTTCACAGTCCAAAAATGTACCCCCTCCCACTCATCCCACAGGTGATGGTCACCTTAATTTATCCACACCCAGTTTTTCTAATATTCTTAATGCACCGAAGTTAAATCAATCAATAGTTACCCCTTCGGGGGACTTTCAAATCCCCAATATAGGGGATCTTCGCACTGCGCCAATCTTTTCACCACCCCCAATTGTGGACAACAAAAAGACACCCATTCCTTCACAGGCACTCAAAGCAACTTCCAAAGTAATTTCCAAGTAATTAATTTGTCTTCACATTTACTTACACCGGATCAGACGGAGGTTTTGGGCCTTGGCCTGACTTTTTGTCCTGATCAGGAGGTTGATGCCTTTGAAATTATAAAGGACGTCAACCTCTTTGCGAGAAAACTTACTTTTAAGATTATGTTTGACAGGGATTATCAACGTTCTCCCATGGATTCCATGGGGGAAGATCTTTGGCAAAATAAAACAATTAAGGAGATTCAGGCAATAAATGAATTAATGGAATTATGGGAAGAAGGTAATCCACTAGATGACCCCCTTGAGGAACCCCAGTCTGGCCTCGTAGATGAGATTTCCACGGAGAGAATTTTTCCTCCACCTAATCTATATAAACCGAAATCCAGGACCTTTCCTACTCTCCAAGGAAACCCCAACATTTGGGCATTCACCCAACAAGTTACAAAGGAACTACAGAGTACCAATTGGAAAAGGTTTAGAAGAAATACCAACCTTAAGCCATCCCAACAAAAAGCCGTGTTATCTTTAAAACAGAACGAACAATTAGTGATAAAACCCTCGGATAAAGGAGGTAACATAGTGGTAATGGATTTAAACAAATATAAGCAGATGGTCATGAACCTCCTTTCAAATAAAAGTTGGTATCGCTCTATTCCTTTTGCACAGGTAAAATATGCGGAGACAAAATACCGTATTCTCATTAATCGGGCATTTTGTGATAACCTTATAGACAAAAAGACGTGTGAATTCTTGGTTATTGATAAGCCAAGACTTCCCACGTTTTATGCTCTGCCAAAGGTGCACAAAAATTTGGAAAATCCCCCTGGCCGTCCGATTGTGTCAGGGATTGGTTGCCTTACAGAACCAGCTAGTAAGCTGGTAGACGACTATTTGAGGCCCCATGTAGGTTCTTTAAGTTCCTACATTCAAGACACCGCCGATCTACTGAGATCTTTGGATGGTCTATGTGTACCACCGGGGTCATGGCTAGTAGCTATAGACGTTGAAGCCCTCTATAACTCTATCCCCCACACTAGGGGTATTAAAGTTATAGACGGCTTCCTCTCGGAGAGAGGACCTGGAGCCAGGCCCTACAACAATTTCATTTTGGAATTGTTGCTGTTCATACTTACCAACAATATTTTTGTTTTCGACCGTTCCCACTACCTCCAGGTGCAGGGTGTTGCGATGGGGACCAAGTGTGCCCCGTCGTACGCCAACCTGTACCTGGGGGGGTGGGAACGGGAGATTTTTTCTTTAGAATCATTTGAAATGTTTTTTGATAAAGTCTTGATATGGCGACGCTTTATCGATGACATTTTTGTTGTGTGGACTGGCTCCTTAGAGGAATTGACATCTTTTATGTCTTCATTAGCTGTAAATTCCTTTAATCTCAAATTTACGATGATTTGTGACCAGAATGTGATAAATTTTCTGGATATTTCTATTTACTTAAACTCTGATGGCACCTTGGGCTCTTCATTATATAGAAAGCCCTCTTCAGGCAATACCATCCTGCATGCCACAAGTTCTCATCCCAGGACTCTGGTACAAAGTATCCCATACAGTCAGTATTTACGAATTCGAAGAAATTGTAGTAAGGAAGTAGATTTCGAGACGGAGGCCTCTGCCCTCCAATCTCGACTAATTGCTAGAGGGTATAGTCGTTCAACCCTCAAAAAAGCCTATAAACGAGCAAAAAATAAAAACAGGAAAGAGCTAATACATCCTAAGAAACCTCAAACTACTGACCAAACGGTACGATTAATTACCAGGTTCTCTGGTGAACATCAGAAAGTAAGAAAAATTATTGAAAAATTCTGGCCTTTGCTAGCAACAGATGAGATTATCTCCAAATATATTAAGCCATTTCCCCAAATTACCTATAGAAAATCTAGGTCTTTAAAAGATCAACTAGTTCATAGCCATCTCCAAATCAAGAGGGTTGAGAGTAGAAAGGGTTCGGCCCCATGTGGTCATTGTGAATTTTGCAGGTTTATATATGATTCTACTGAAATAGTTCTCCCTAATGGAGTTACGTATAGACCAAATTTCTTTAGCAATTGCCAGTCAATTGGCGTAATTTATTTGATGATCTGTGATTGTAAGGCCTTCTATGTTGGTAAAACGAAGAGGCCTTTCTTTCACAGAATGAGAGACCATGTATCTCTCATTCAAAAGAAAAAAATGGAGACTCCTATTAGTAGACATAGTGGTCTTTTCCACTCCTTCGATCTGTCAAAGATTAAATTCTTTGCTTTAGAATACATACCTCTTAATGAAAGAGGTGGGGATGTGGACAAAAATCTCCTACAACGAGAAACCAGATGGATACATACCTTGAGAGCTACTATGTATCCCGGGTTAAATGAGTCCATCAGTTTCTAACCCTTTTTGTAGGAAAAAAATCGTTATGCTGTATATGTAGACTCTGTTTAAAACAAATTAAATTTTGTTTTGTTATTTTTATTTTTGTTTATTAAATTTGTCTTTATGTACAGGTGACTGAATGTACCATTTCTATATTCCATAGGGGCTCTCTTTAATCATTGATAAATCTGCATTATATGTAATTGATTTCAATTGAGTTTACCACATTTTTTAGGGTGGCGTTTCCCTTTTCTTTTTTGGGGGGGATTTGGTGATCATATGGGCGCCCAGGGCGTTTCTCTTTGTTCTCCTTTGGGAGACAATCTGAGCGCCATCTGACTAAGCCCACCGGATATCCTGGCCCCATTTTTTAACATCCAATGTGCCCTTTCTGCCGTGATTTTAAAAGGAAGTCTGCCCTTTTCTATACTTTAGGCATGTTTTTTCCCCTTCCGGATCCGTCTTATGGTGCGTCCAGCTCGTCAGGATGTTTTCTCCTGATGAGCGGGGTGGTGCTTCCGGCGGACGTCTCCGGTTTTTCAGTGGTGGAATTGTCACTTCCGGGTCGGATCTGACGATGGGTGATGTCGGAACTGACGTGCCCGCTCCGCCCATTGATTTGGCGCCATTGTGCGTCCAATGGGAAGGGGGAGGGGGGTATATAGTCCGGATCGCAGCCTTGTAAATCAGTAGCATGACCAACACTCTGGGGAGAAGACGTTCTTAGATATCAGTCAAAGGTAAATTACTTAGGCACTAGATCTCTTTATGGGCAACATTGGTTTTTATCCTGTTGTCTGGTTTACTTTGGTCTTTAATCCCAAATGGTTTTTATATTTTATTTTTTCAGTAAACTGATTGATCGGTTTTGTAAAACAAGTTTTTCGGCAGAGATGCCCTAATGTGGACACACTTTATCCAATTGGATTAACCAGGTATATATCAGCTAGCAAGTATATGGCTAAAAATTAAAATTCTGATTACCAACTAGAGGGGATTATTACATATATTTATAGTAATTTCCACTATTTCTGTTTCCTTTAGAGTGGACACTGATTGGGGTACTTTGGAGATACTGCCCCCTTTTTTGCCTATTCTAATTTATATTTTTTACTATCAACAGCCATAAACAGGTAAATACTGATGGGGTATGTGCCGTATAACTAGATTAGACGCCTTTACTCTTATACATAGATTGTTATTTGACTTCATTCGAATTTTCTTTGTAATTTCCCCCAGATGGCCCTCTGTTCCTGTGCTAGTAATATCCGGGTGGTTATTTGTGCCAGTATTTCTCCCCCTCTATGATACACCATATGATCCCCTCCTTACGGGCGCCCCCCGTGTGGGATAGCTCATTGGCTATCTGGTCATTCTTCATTTTAGATTGTACCATCAAAATTTACAGGTTATGTACTTACAACTGATACTAATAAGGTCATATACCTTGAATAAATAGATCTAATTTTGAGATGAACTTTTGAGCAACCATTGGGCTGGTTATGGTTTTCAGTTATCCTTTTTTTTTTTTTTTTTCTTAATAATATTCTGTTTTGTAATTTTGAGTTTGAAATTTGAGTTAATAATATTATGTATTTATTATTTTTCTTTTTTTGTTTCCAGTATTTGCATGACAAACTCCTGAGGAAGCCTACAAAATGGCGAAACATGTAGAGAATTTTGTCTGTATGCACTTTGGAAACTCTATTATGTTTATTTTGATGGTTCATGTATATTTGTACATATGAATTTTCATATATATTTTTTTGTAATAAAATTATATTTTTTATATTGAATATTGTGTAGTTGTTGCACCTTAAAAGTCCCAATACCTTCATATTTCTATATAGTGCTGATTGGTCCTTTACCGACCACATGCAGCTTCCCAAGAAAAAAAAAATCTTTAGCAATACACACCAAACTGGGCATGTGCAGAGTGCCTCCAAGACTCTGTTCTATCAGCAGATGGATTGGGGACAGTAAAAGAAGGGGAGGATCAGAGAAGACAGTGGGTATAACAAGCATGCTTTGCTGCATACAGGCGGTCCCCTACTTACAAACATCCGACTTACAAACGGAGGGAGACAACAGGAAGCGAGAGGAAATCTACCCCTAGGAAGGGAAATTCACTCCTGTAAGCATTTTTATGAGAAAGATGTGTCTCCACTGGAGCTTTATCACCAGTCCATGTTTCCCTAACAACCAAAAATTTTCAAAATCCATTTGTCAGTGGAATGGAAAGTGAGGTGAACTGTTCTGAACAGGGGCACAGACAGAAAAACAAATGTTACAGGGGTGATAACCCTTCCCTATGTTATCCAAAAAGTATAAAAACGATTTTTTTGCATGGAGCTACCCCTAAAAAATGTACCTATTCCGACTTACAAACAAATTCAACTTAAGAACAAACCTACAGTCCTTATCTTGTTTGTAACCCGGGGACCCCCTGTATACAGTCCGATTTTACTGTTGTGGGTTTAGTAACACTTTAACAAATGCTGTGAACCCGGATTATACTTGTCACCTTCACATCGTTTGATTTAGTGAATGTACCCCGTTGGGCAGGCATCCCTCTGGGTTGTTGCTATTTTTCTATTGCACTTGTCTGTGTAAGTTACCCCGGCTGCACACGCTGCACCCCACCTGCAAGCACTTTACATACTGTACACTCACAATGATTACTCCCTATCTCAGCAGTTTGCCAGGTCATATAAACACACCTAGCAGGTTACATGAATACACATTTACTTCAAAGTCCTCAGCCATTATTAAAAGCAGAACTAAATCCCCCTCTTCTTTACAGCCAAGGAAGCTGCCATCTTAGCCTCTGTTTGATCTGTAGTTGCAATCAAGTTACTCGTGTGATCAGGTACAACAGGTACAACATCAACCATTAGATGACTTGACAGTTTGGCTGAGAGCACAAGCAGCTGTAAGCATGGGTGTCTGCAGGTAGGGGCAAGGGGGGGCGAGTGCTCCCCCCTGGAATCAGCAAGGGTCCACCGTGGCCGCATCTGTAGCTGTGCTGGCTCTCTGCGTTTGTGCGAGTCGGCTCCACAGCTGCTGCAGATCTGTGTCATTGAGCTTACAGAGCTCTTTACTGCCACCCCTGGCGGCTTCCTGTATGTGTGCCCTTGTGTTTTCTATGCTGACTGTTGTATTTTCACATGGACATGTGGAAACAGGACCTGGGAGAAGGAAGACCACCTTACAATTGGGGGCAGTGAGTACAATTGAAGGGAGGAGGCTGTTTGTGTACAGGGGGGCAGAGCTATGTGTGTGTGCTTACAGATGTGTGTGTGGGGGCCTGATATATATACAGATGAGGGGGGCAGCTGAGTGCATACAGGTATGATCAGTGAAGGGGGGATGCCAGATATAGGAAAGATCATATCATCTGCCCTGTCCTGTATACAGCTATATACATCCATCTTCCTTCCTGCATTCCTCCATCATCACTGACTGCAGATATACATCATCTGTCCTGTATATATAGCTGTATACAGGATTGATGATGTATATCTGCAGTCAGTGATGATAGACGAAGGTCTCTATATACAGGTAGCTGTATATACCCACCTTCCTTCCTGTATATAGAGACCTTCCTCCATCATCACTGACTGCAGATAGACATCATCTATCCTGTATACAGCTATATACACCCACCTTCTTTCCTGTATATAGAGACCTTCCTCCATCATCACTGACTGCAGATAGACATCATCTATCCTGTATACAGCTATATACACCCACCTTCTTTCCTGTATATACTAATACCATCCACTCGCTTTATAAACACACACTATACACCCTACGTATTGTACAGGCCACATTTGATGTGCGCAATGAGGCTGCAATTGATGGGCACAGTGAGGCTGCATGTGATGGGCACATGCCTGCGCTTTATGTCTTAAGACCCACCTCTTCTGAAGGATTAGGACATCAGGCAAAGCGCCTTGAGGCGATTCAGTTCGCAATTGTAGCGCTACACAAGTTATTCACTCACTCACTCTTTATGTGATAAATAATGACTAAGCCCTTCCCCTTCATGACATTGTCAAAAAAGGGTGGAGTATGGGTGACCTTATAATGATGCCCTTCCCTGGAAAGAGTTCTGCGGACACCCATGGCTGTAAGGCCCCTTTCACATGGGGCGTATTCCATTGGGATCGGCATGGGATCTGTGAGCTGATCCCCTGCTGATTGGAGCAAAGCGGTCCACTCAGTATCTGCAGATCAGACATGGGCAGTGCCCCCTCAGCTCTTTGGGTGGCCAGGAGTAAATGGACTCCATTGTCTGTTTACACCCGGCTACCTCCAATCTGCCCTGCTGAAACGGGAGAGGAAGAGTCCTCGCCTAGTTTTTTTTTATGTGGGCCTGCTCAGACCCAAGTCCATTCACACCCGCCTGTCCATAGGAATGCATGCACTTTTTGATCAGGTCCGCCTGAAAATCTGACAGGCGGACCTGATCGGAACGGCCATCTAAAAGAGTCCTAATGCGGCGTATACACGATCGTTTTTCATGCCATTTTTTAAACCAACGTTTTTCTCGTCGTTTTTTTTCATGTTTCCTCTCAAGCCTGTCTTGCGTACCCACGATCATTTTAAAAAACGTTCAAGCAAAGCGCAGTGGCGTACAACACGTACGACGGCACTATAAAGGGGAAGTTCTGTTCGGATGGCGCCACCCTTCATGTTAGGAAAGTTTGTTGAGCAACGATTCGCGCTTTTCAGCCTCGTGCTTTTCAGTCCGTTACAGCGTGACGAATGTGCTATCTCCATTACGAACGCTAGTTTTACCAGAATGAGCGCTCCCGTCTCATACTTGATTCTGAGCATGCGCGTTTTTTTCACCTCGTAAAAGCATACACACTATCGTTTTTCACGTCGTTAAAAAAAACGACATGAAAAAATAGAGCATGTTCGAAATTTTTAATGGCCGTTTTTCACGTTGTTAAAAATGCTCTGGAGACTACACACGATCGGTTTTATTGCCCATTTTTAAAAATTGCATTTTTAACAGCATGAAAAACGATCGTGTGTATGTATCGTGTGTATGGGGCATAACAGTTATCATTCATGGCAAGCCATGCAGTTAAATTGATGGGTTTAGTTCCCCCTTAAGGGAGTATGAATGTTTCATGTGGCACTGTAGATCATTAGACCCTAAGGACTTGTTCTTATATGCAACAGCCCTTGTCGCCCCAATGAAAAGCAATCTGTGCTGGAATGCTTCTCAGAGAGCTGTTGACAAGTGGTTTAGAGGAGAATTGTTCCCTCCTCACCGCCTGATTTAACCCTAATGCCGTGTACACACGGCCGTTTTTAATGTCATTGAAAAAAACAACGTTTTTCTCTACGTGATCGTTAAAAAAAATGCTCGAGCAAAGCGCGTGACGTACAACACGTACGACGGCACTATAAAGGGGAAGTTCTATTCGGATGGCGCCACCCTTTGGGCTGCTTTTGCTGATTTCGTGTTACCGCGTATTAGTAAAAGTTTGGTAAGAGACGATTGGCGCTTTTCAGTCTCTGTGCTTTTGAGTCTGTTGCAGCATGACAAATGTGCGATCTCCATTACGAACGCTAGCTTTACCAGAACGAGCGCTCCCGTCTCATAACTTGCTTCTGAGCATGCGTGTTTTTTTCACGTCGATAAAGCGTACACACGGCCGTTTTTCACGACGAGAAAAACGACGACGTGAAAAACGACGAGAAAAAATAGAGCAGGTTCTAAATTTTTAATGGCCATTTTTCTCGTCGAGAAAAATGCTCTGGAGACTACACACGAGAGTTTTTCACGACCAATTTAAAAAATGGCATTTTTCTCGTCATGAAAAACGGTCGTGTGTACGTGGCATCAGAAGGCCAAACCACTGCGTCAGTTGAGGTGCAGCCCTATTGCTTTTAATGGGTCGCATTCAGCACTGCTTGATGAACGCGAAAGCAGCTTGTGTACAGCCCTGAGCAGCAGCATATATTTGTTTAGGTGGGCAGTTAGGGGAAGGGGGGCAGTAAAACCTCAGCTCAATTGCCTGCTTTTACTTTCCCCTGGCCACACTTCTGAACGAATCCTAATCGTTGTAGGTCCTTGTGATATACTACAGGTTGCAGTATTTCATCACAGACTGGACACATTTGTTAGATAGTATTGTTTTCCAAGTATTATTAAAAGATGAAGGTACCAATTAAGTTCTGAGTAGACATGATTCATTGTTATATATGCAAACACATAAGATACGGCTCAAATAATCCTTAGACAAGATGCAAGTTATATAGGTCATGAAAACCGTATGAATCATCACATCCTCAGTTTATCTTTTAGTTACTTTCCAAGCTTCTACGTGTTTTCGCTGCTGTAGGAAAAAAAGAGAAAATGTGATCAGCAATTTAGATACACCCTACTGTCAGGCTTCATTCACAGCTAAACGTTTCTCAACAGGCAGCTACCAAAGGATTACTGCAGGAAACAGAATTGTCATAAAAATCATTCATCCCTATTCAATATCTGTGCTGTGCTTTATTGAAAATGCAGCCTGCCACAATTTTACAGCTTTGGTGGCCCTAAGAAGGTATTGTTTACATTTTGGAGAGCACATACTGTATTTTAAGTTAAATCTAGGTTCATCGTTATAAATAAAAAAATAAAAAATATTTTTGCAGGGAAAAAATGTGGATTTATTTTAGTTTTTTTTTATAGGAGACTGCAAAGCATTGTACCTGTGATCAGGTTGCACACACTTCCAGCTTTCTGCCCGAATCTCTATACAGGCTTTTAGTTAGCGAGCTGGAGGAAGTGTCAACGGACTATAGGCCCGTACACATGATCGGATTTTCCGACAACAAACGTGTGATGGCAGGGTTTTGTCGGAAAATCCGACCGTTTGCATGCTCCATCAGAATAATTGTTGTCGGATTTTCCGACAACAAATGTTGGATACCATGCTTTAAAATTTTCCGACAACAAATGTGTACACAAGTTCGTCGGAAAAAAAATTCAAAAAGTACAAACACGCATGCTCCGAACCAATGCTAACCATAAAGCCCCGTACACACAGTCGGACTTTTGGCCAACAAACTTCATTTTGAGCAAGTTGGACCAACAATCCGACCGTGTGTACGCTCCATCGGACAAACTTTTTTTGCTTTTTTCTTGTTTTCATCGGACAAAAGTTGAGTCTGCAAACGGACAAACTTTTGCCCAACAAAAGTCCGATGGAGCAAAGTCCGACCGTGTGTACAGAAAACCATCGGACTTTTGTCCGATGGACAAAACAACTAATGTTAAAATCAACCAACAATAGCAGAAGTTGACCAAAGGGTGGCGGTAAAGAGCATAAAAGAGCAGAAAAACCACGTGATGTTGCAAAAAGTTTTGGGAAAGTTTTCAGAAAAGTCCGAGCGTGTGTATGCTATGGGTGTTCCCGACCAACTTCGTTCGGACAAAAAAACACGGAAAAGTCAGATGGAAGTCCGACCGTGTGTATGGGGCTTTAGACAACATTAGCAGAAGTTGCCCAAAGGGTGGCGCTAAAAAGCTGAAAAACCACGTAGTACGTCTAGTACGTCACTACGTTTGTGTTTGTTGGCTGAAAAAGTTTTGCCGTCTGTATGCCTACCAGGTTCACGGCCAACGCCCTTCGCACAAAATTCCATGGATTTGTCCGATGGAAATCCGATTGTGTGTACGAGGCTTATGAGTGTACTGGATACTGCATTTGTAGGTCCTTTGAGAAATAAGTTTGTTTGCTGCGGTCAGAGCTGAATTATCAAATAGGCAGAGTGAGCACTGTCCTATGGGTCCCAGGCTGTTTAAGGCCCCCGCAACAACAGATCAAAATAATTTTGATTTGAACTTAAATAAAAAATTACAACAAATAATTTACAATATTTAGAAAAAAATTAATCATCTCAAAGAAACAAAAACTTTACATTAAAGACTCTATAGAGAAAATACTGTATTAACCACTTCAGCCCCGGATTTGTCCCCTTCCTGACCAGGCCATTTTTTTTGCGATACGGCACTGCGTCGCTTTAACTGACAATTGCGCAGTCGTGTGACGTTGTACCCAAACAAAATTGATGTCCTTTTTTTCCCACAAATAGAGCTTTCTTTTGGTGGTATCTGATCACCTCTGCGATTTTTATTTTTTGCACCATAAACAAAAAAAAGAGCGACAATTTAAAAAAAAACACAATATTTTGTGCTTTTTGCTATAATACCCCCCCCCCCCAAAAAAAATATGTATTTATTTATTCATCAGTTTAGTCCGATATGTATTCTTCTACATATTTTTGGTGAAAAAAAAAATTGCAATAAGCGCATATTGATTGGTTTGCGCAAAAGTTATAGCGTCTACAAGATAGAGGATAGATTTATGTAATTTTTTTTTTTACTAGTAATGGTGGCGATCTGCAATTTTTATCGGGACCGTGACATTGCGGCGGACAGATCGGATACTTTTGACACTTTTTTGGGACCATTGACATTTATACAGCGATCACAGCTAAAAATAGACACTGATTACTGTATAAATGTCACTGGCAGGGAAGGGGTTAACAGTAGGGGCGATCAGGGGGTTAACGGTGTTCCCTATGTGTGTTTCTAACTGTGGGGGGATGTGACTGCCTGGGGGAGGAGACCGATTGGTGTTCCTACTTATTACGATACTTATTGGGGACACACGATCTGTCTCTACTCCCCTGACAGAACCAGGATTTGTGTGTTTCCACACACAGATCCCCGTTCTCGTTCTGTCAGGAGCGATCGCGCCCGCCGGGCACGTGCATTGGCTCCGGGGACACGCTGCGGGCACACGGGCCTCCGGCGGCACACGCACGCCTACTATAGTGTCTTAAGGAGCTGACATATAGTTACGGCGTTTTTTGCAGCAATGCCAACCTGCCACAGTGTAACTACAGCGGCTGGTAGGCTAGCGGTTAATGTAATGTACCCAATAACAACTTAAAGTACGTAAACCATAGATATCCGGTTCACATTACAGTTTGTCTCTTAAAACCTTATCTTTTTCCATCTGTCAGTTTGTAAAAAATGTTGGTGCAAATTACATACATGTAATGTCCAGTAGTGATGGTGTCATGGGGATGCCATACACAGACATCCAACACAGGTGATCAGATCATTGGGCTGCACTTAAGGAATCAGGAACAGAGTAAGTGAAAATATATATATTTATTGAAGATAAAGACACACGTGTAATCAAGCAACAGCAAACCCTAAACAAGAAATGAATACAAGAGAACACAACAAACCCCAAAACAACCTAATCTAACTAATATATACAAGTAAAGGGAACACACATACATAAACAAGGTAGGGACAAGAGACAAGGGAAGCAGAAGGCCAGGTACTGGGAGCAGTCAGCAAGGGGGAGCTGGAAGCTGGTATCAGGGGACAGGTCTCAGGGACAGGATACAAGGAACAGAGTCCAGGACAAGGCAGGAAATGGGTCAGGTTCAGGCAACGGATCAGGTTCAGGCAACGGATCAGGTTCAGGCAACGGATCAGGTTCAGGCAGGGACCAGGCTTACAGAAGGAATTCTGGAGCATTGAGCCTTGGTTAAGGGCGGGCTTATATAGTCCAGCAGACCCAGATCAGGTGTGTTTGATGCTGGTGGAAAGTCTTGGTGGGGAGACACCCGCTGGTGGCCACCAGAACTACACCAACTGGTGCCGAATGCAACAGTGCCACCAGCAGGTGAGCCCAGTAATGACACCATTCCTGACAGTTGGTCACCATCTATTGGCAGATGTGCACATTACTTTTTTCAATGATATCCCACTAGAGTGCACGCAGGAGAAACCTCCAGAAACCTGCGAGGGTGGCCCCAAGATTTTGACTGCCTAGAGGCCTCCACAAGGTTTAACCTAGCACTGGCTGTGGTGGAATATGGGACTTGTGGTTTATTCATTCACGGAGCCCCTTTCACTGCTTAACAGCTCTTTATACGACAGCTACAGCTTTGTAGTCCTGAAAGAGCCGCTATATTGATCAGGCTCTTCTGTCCTTCTGCAATGATGATCTGTCCAAAATTGACCGAAGACTCAGTTACACCCTTTGGGTTTCAATGGCCTTTTCAGGAGGAATGAGTAAGCAAATAACAATATGACACAATAACACAATGGATGCAATGCCAAAATGCAATAACACTGTAAACATTACAACAGTTGCGAGGCACAGTAAAATACTTAAGACCCGACAAAAGGTGAAAGAGGTCCTCTCTGGAGGTCAGAGAAACTTTAACTCTGTTGGTGTTGGGGCCCTTATGGTGGTGTGCTTAATCCCCTGTGGGACCAGTTGTACTCCGCAGTGGCAAAAATGAACTATGGCTGAATTCCATTTTGGGCATGAAGGTGGTATCTTGGGCAAAAGAGTAAAAAGTGGGGAGTCCAACTGGTCTCTCACCACTCTGTAGCTGGTCTCTGGATCTCTGGCACTCCCAAGAAGTCCAATAAAAGGTCTCCCTCTCAAGCCAGCATTCAGCAACAGTAGCAGGTGATCCTCTTCCCGAGCAATGAGAAAATAGGGCTGCCACTGTGTACATATATATAATTACAAACTATACAACATTTGTCTGTGAGTAGGGATGAATGACACTGGGCCAAAGAGGCCAACGGACAGCAAGAGGATGTCTGCAGGGGAAAGTGCTAGAGAGAAGGTGAATATTGCAATATTTTTTTTTTTTACAGTTGTTGGGAAAATTCACTTAAATTTGTTATTAAACAAGATGCATATAATTTATGTGATGCATGATACATGATGGATTTAAATGTCATTTTTATTGTCCTGGTAATATAATCTCAGTATAACTTTGTACCTTCAGGCGCTGATTGTGCAGGATTTCTAGCCATAACAATAATGGACACCTTGAATTTATGTTGTCATTAAAGTGGTTATAAAAGCAAAAGGTATTTTATTTAATTTTTTTACCTTAATGCCTCGTACACACGATCGCGATTTCCGACAAGAAAACCAAGTTTTTTTTTCAGCAGAAAAACGGCTGAAATTTGTCTTGCATACACACGGTCACACTAATCTTGTCTGAAATTCCGAACGTCAAGAACGCGGTGACGTACAACACGTAAGACGAGCCGAGATCAATGAAGTTCAATAGGCAGTTCGGCTCTTCTGCTTGATTCTGAGCATGCGCGTTTTTTGCGCGTCGTAATTGCATACAGATGAACGCGATTCGCGTCAGGATTTTTTTCTGTCACGAAAATTGAGATCCTGCTCTCAATCTTTTCTTGGCCAGAATTCCGACAGAAAAAGTACGATGGAGCATACACACGGTCAGAGTTTGCGACAAAAAGCTCACATCGCACTTTTCTCTTCGGGAATCGCGATCGTGTGTACGAGGCATAATGCATTCTCTGCATTTGACACGTAGTACAAATAGTAGAAAATTCAAGTGGTATATGGATCTTTTTATATTTGCACATTAATCGATTTGAAAAAATAGCTTTCGACAGTAGTGCTGCTCAATATATTCTCTTGGTGAATTATTGCGTCTACTGACACCAGTAGGGTGTTATTAATACATCCACTGACACCAATGTTGAGAGATATTATTGTGTCTACTGATACCAATTCATTTTTTTTTTCTTATTGCGTCCACTGACACCAATGTGGAGACTTAGGCCCCTTTCACACTGGGGCGGGCATATGCGGTGACGGTATAGCGGCACGATTTTCAGCGCCCTATACCAGTGATGGCGAACCTTTTTGAGCCCGAGTGCCCAAACTGCAACCCCAATTTTTTTTTTCTCAAAGTGCCAACACTGCAATTAAACTTGAATACTGAGGTTTACGTTTAGAAAAAAACAACTCGTACAGTTGTCCAAACTAATTAACAGCTATTTTTTTCAAAAGAAACACAATAACAGAGCTTTCTGTTAAACGTTTTTTTTTTTTTATTGAAAAAAAAAAACAACAACTGTACACATGCATGTATTTTTGCATAAGGATACATTTGCTGAGCACTGGTAAGGATACATTTGCTGAGCACTGGTAAGGATACATTTGCTGAGCACTGGTAAGGATACATTTGCTGAGCACTGGTAAGGATACATTTGCTGAGCACTGGTAAGGATACATTTGCTGGGCATAGTTAAGGATGGCTTTGCTGGCCATTTGTAAAGATGGCTTTGCTGGCCATTTGTAAAGATGGCTTTGCTGGCCATTTTCAAAGATGGCTTTGCTGGCCATTTTTAAAGATGGCTTTGCTGGCCATTTTCAAAGATGCCTTGGCTGGGCACTGGTAAGGATGCCTTGGCTGGGCATTATTAAAGATGCCTTTGCTGGCCATTTGTAAAGATGGCTTTGCTGGCCATTTTTAAAGATGCCTTTGCTGGGCATTGGCAAGGATGCCTTGGCTGGGCATTATTAAAGATGCCTTTGCTGGGCATTATTAAAGATGCCTTTGCTGGGCATTATTAAAGATGCCTTGGCTGGGCATTGGTAAGGATGCCTTGGCTGGGCATTGGTAAGGATGCCTTGGCTGAGCATTGGTAAGGATGCCTTGGCTGGGCATTATTAAAGATGAGTTGGCTGAGCATTAGTAAGGATGTCTTGGCTGGGCATTATTAAAGATGCCTTTTCTGGGCATTTTTAAAGATGCCTTTGCTGGGCATTGGCAAGGATGCCTTGGCTGGGCATTATTAAAGATGCCTTTGCTGGGCATTGGTAAGGATGCCTTGGCTGAGCATTGGTAAAGATGCCTTTGCTGAGCATTATTAAAGATGCCTTTGCTGGGCATTTGTAAAGATGCCTTTGCTGGGCATTTGTAAAGATGCCTTTGCTGGGCATTTGTAAAGATGCCTTGGCTGGGCACTGGTAAAGAAGCATTTGCTTACACAAGGGATAGAGATCTACAATGCTGTGATGGGTACAGGCACAGTATACTTTGCATTGCCACCGGACATTATTGTACATAAGCAGAGGACGAGTCTAAGGATCCATTTCTGGACATTTTTAAAGATGCTTTGGCTGGGCATTATTAAAGAAGCCTTTGCTGGGCATTATTAAAGATGCAACTTGTGTCTTGGACAGCAAATACGGCATTAGGTAAAGATGCCTGGGCTGGGCATTGGTAAAGATGCCTGGGCTGGGCATTGGTAAAGATGCCTGGGCTGGGCATTGGTAAAGATGCCTGGGCTGGGCATTTGTAAAGATGCCTTTGCTGGGCATTGGCAAGGATGCCTTGGCTGGGCATTATTAAAGATGCCTTGGCTGGGCATTATTAAAGATGCCTTTGCTGGGCATTGGCAAGGATGCCTTGGCTGGGCATTATTAAAGATGCCTTGGCTGGGCATTGGTAAGGATGCCATGGCTGAGCATTGGTAAAAATGCCTTTGCTGAGCATTTTTAAATATGCAATTTCTGGGCATTTTCAAAGATGTCTTGGCTGGGCATTATTAAAGAAGCCTTTGCTGGGCATTATTAAAGATGCAACTTGTGTCTTGGACAGCAAATACTGCATTAGGTAAAGATGCCTTGGCTGGGCATTGGTAAAGATGCCAAGGCTGGGCATTTTTAAAGATGCCATTGCTGGGCATTTTTAAAGATGCCTTGGCTGGGCCTTGGCTGGGCCTTGGTAAATATGCCTTGGCTGGGCATTGGTAAAGATGCAACTTGTGTTTTGGACAGCAAACACTGCATTAGGTAAAATGTTGCTGACTAACATCACTTGCCATATGCAGGACTCTATCTTTAACAGTATTTCTGCTAAGTGGCATTTCAGAGATTCGTTGCTTAATTTTGTCCTTGTTTGGAAAATCATGAAAAAGGGAATTACTCACAGCCAACATGGCTGTTTTGATAAAATCACCATCAGAGAGGGGCTTTCCATGTTTTGCTATGCACAGTGAAATTTCAAAGCTGGCATTTGCCAGATAATTTGTTTTAGAAAGATAGTTGCAAAAACTACGATACTGGCAGTGATAGTTCCTTCATTTCCCATCAAGAAACTCTTTTCTTTCAGCTTCACCAAGATCGGCAACACTTTTGTGGTTGGTATCAAAATGATGTCTGACACTTGATGTGCGAGATACCACACTTTCACTACACAGAACACATAACGCTTTCCCATTGCGTTCAATCACTCCAAATGACTTTGTCCAGGTCTCTTGGAATGATCTTCCACTATCTGTTTTTAATTTAGCTTTTTTTGGATGTACTCATTTTGGGGTGTTCAAGTCTACAAAAAACACAAAATGTATAAAATAAATATGGATGAAGCACGCAATACAAATCTATCCCTACCTACCTATACCAAAAATATTATTGCAACATTTAACAAAAAAGGTAATAAACCCTGAATTGTAGAAGAGCAACTCACGGTTTTGTAGACAGATACACATCGTCCAATGGAAATATATGTAAACTAAGAGAATGGACTTTAGGCGGCACATGGGTATATATTGTTATAAACTAAGGGTTTTATTTTCAACAACATGGTATGAAAAAATATATAAACATTCAAACAGTAACAGTTAGGGCTAGTGCTTTAACAGTGCTTCAAAATTGTATGACGTAGAAACATTCCATCTTAATGAAAATGCCAAACCAGCAGAATGCCAAACATGTCTGCTTATCTATGGCAATCAGATCTCACACATCACACCTGATCCGTATCACATCTTTTTACCCTCCTTCTCTCATGTCTGCTTACCTATGGCAATCAGGTCTCACACATCACACCTGACCCGTATTGCGTCGTAGGTAAGGACTTACCCCGCCCTCCGACTGCAAGGGTCCCGCCCCTGTGGCCACCCCATTGGCCAAGGTTTGCCTCCTACTGAGATGACACACTTCCTGTGGGGCCATATAAGAGTGGTGCACACCGCTCCAACATTACAGCTGACTGCTGGAATTGCTCTGGACTGGCTAAACTTCTTTCTAGGCACAGGTCTACAGGTATGATACTTTTTGATACTATTTTGCAAGACTGACATCTAGTTTCAGTCCTGCACAACCCACTAATGCATACCTTTGTCTATTTTTCAGCCTGGCCACTACTTTAAAGGCTCGATGGAGTTAGATACCCTCTGCCCATCTATGCACCAGTATGTACACCGGTGCTATCTGAGCTTTTTTTCATTATACTACCTAAGTTACAGCCTCAATAGTCCTGGAGGACATTACCCGTCGCTGCACACCAGCAGCCTCTATCCAGCAGCACACCCAGCTGTTGATCATTGTGGTGAGCACCCTCTTATTGTGGGCCATATACTTTAACTGACTTATACTTAGTTGTCATCGTATATATCCACCGGGTTACACTTATTATAGCCAATAACAGGCAGACCATATATCTATCCCTCTTTTTCCAGATCTATATCCTGGCTGGTTGATCGTTACTGATCAACAGCCAATTAAAACTCTTCCCAGGTGTATGCTGCATCATGCAGCACACCCGATCGGTGAGTACATTGCTACAGCTATACTTATTCTCCAACTAGTGCCACAGTAAGCTGATTTCCCATGCACCCTCTTTTGTTTACCAATTTTTTTCTTTTCTGGGATACCGTTTTACCTGGCTGTCCTTTATAGCATCTATACTTCACTCCTCTAACTCACCTTTCTTTCTATAACTTTCTCTTTTCTCCCCCCCCTTTCCCCCCTTTTTTTCTTGCCTCTCGCTCTTTCTCTCCCCCCCCCTTTCCTTTTCCTCTCCTTTTCTTTTATTTCCTCTTCCTCTTTCTCTTTCTCTCTTTCCTTTCCCCCCCACCCCCCATTCGACACCATTTAGGCACCACTGTCATCTTATGGTGCCGCCCCACATGTTGGGTTGGTGTCCCATAATGGGTTCGCTCTTGGGTAGCTGCACTGTGTGGGTCCAGCAACCCCCACTTTTTGAGATATTTAGTGTTTTTTATGTTTTATCGATTTTTATGTATTAAAAAGATGTGTAATATTTGCTTGATGTTTTTATATATCAATGTCCAACAGACTATTATGCGTTATAATAAGAAGCGTTAATTCGTGAAACTAGTAGAGCAACTCAAGACTATACCTGATACATGGGATCTTTGGCTTATGCCACTTGCTTCTATATGCTCACCGTTACATCAGCCTTGGTCTGCTGGTTTGGCATTTTCATTAAGATGGAATGTTTCTACGTCATACAATTTTGAAGCACTGTTAAAGCACTAGCCCTAACCCTGTATCTGAATACAAACAAACTGTTACTGTTTGAATGTTTATATATTTTTTCATACCATGTTGTTGAAAATAAAACCCTTAGTTTATAACAATATCTACCCATGTGCCGCCTAAAGTCCATTCTCTTAGTTTACATATATTTCCTCTGTCATATCGGGACGTTGGCACATTTATACATGTGCATCCACAGCTGTCACCCTGTGAGAATGCACGCTCTAGCAATTTCTTCAAAAAACACATCGTCCAATGTCCTGTGAAACAAGAAGGCGTGCTGTGCCGGTGCTGACACTGCTCTGCTGTGTCTGGAAGCTGCTGTAGATTCTACAAGAACTGCAGAGAAGAATCCAGGAGAGAGGGCTGGAATGAAAACAAAATAATTTTTTGTCATTGTTGTCCATAGGGACACAGGAAACGACCATAGCCCGGGGGCCAGATGTGGGCATTAGAAACTCACATTTTTGTAATGTAGACAGATATAAGCTCAAATCGTCCAGTGAAACAACAAGGCGTGCTGTGCCGGTGGTGATACCGCTCTGTTGGGTCTGGAAGCTGCTGTAGATTCTACAAGAACTGCAGAGAAGAATCCAGGAGAGAGGGCTGGAATGAAAACAAAATAATTTTTTGTCATTGTTGTCCATAGGGACACAGGAAACGACCATAGCCCGGGGGCCAGATGTGGGCATTAGAAACTCACATTTTTGTAATGTAGACAGATATAAGCTCAAATCGTCCAGTGAAACAACAAGGCGTGCTGTGCCGGTGGTGATATCGCTCTGCTGGGTCTGGAAGCTGCTGTAGATTCTACAAGAACTGCAGAGAAGATTCCAAAGGACTGGAATGAAAAAAAAATTGTCTTTAGGCCATTGGTCGCCGGATGTGGCCCTTTGCTTGCGTTCATTAGGCCCATGGGGCACTGATTTATCCACTGATACCAACAATAGGTTATATTTAATCCCCCCAACTCACACGAATGAAGGGGTACACATTCCTCCCAATGACACCAAAGATAGGGGCACTATTCCCCCCAAATTATGTTTCCCAATGACACCTATAATGAGGCACATGAACACCAATGATGGGGGTAAAATGTTTCCCAATGACACCTATAATTAGGCCGAATAACAATGATGGGGGGTAAAATGTTTCCCAATGACACCGATAATTAGGCCGAATAACAGCAATGATGGGGGGTAAAATTTTTCACAATGACACCTATAATGAGGCACATGAACACCAATGAGGGGGGGTAATATGTTTCCCAATGACAGCTATAATTAGGCCAAATAACAGCAATGATGGGGGGTAAATTTTTTCCCAATGACACCTATAATGAGGCACATGAACACCAATGAGGGGGGTAATATGTTTCCCAATGACACCTATAATTAGGCCAAATAACAGCAATGATGGGGCAGAATTTTTCAAAAAAACACAATGACACCAATGAGGGGGGTAATGTTTCCCAATGACACCACCAACATGATTAGGCCGAATAACAGCAATGATGGGGCAGAATTTTTCAAAAAAACACAATGACGCCAATGAGGGGGGTAATGTTTCCTAAGGACACCATCAACATGATTAGGCCGAATAACAGCAATGATGGGGGGGGGGGAGGAAATGTGCCCCAATGATAATTTTGCAGTGCATTTTTTTTTTCTCACCTTCCGAGTCCTGCAGCTCGTTCCCGCACGTCTTCTCCTCATGCTCTCTCCGCGTGTTCTCCGAGTCACGCCGAGGACGTCAGCGCTGATTTGTTTCAGCGGTGTGGATGAGACAGCTTCTTTGATTGGACAAGCTGCAAGCACGTCACCTCCGGGCGCTCATTCGATGTCACGCCCACTCGGACATGTCACCGCTAGCCCAGAGAACTGTGGGAAATGTAGTTCCTGTGCGCGGTGTGACGATTTTAATCTTTTAATAAAATTTTATGTGTGCAATTCTTGAGGGTCATGGCGTGCCCTCAGAAACGGCTTGGAGTGCCGGGAGTGGCACGCGTGCCACGCGTTCGCCATCACTGCCCTATACCGTCGTGTTTACCGCGATATTCAGCCGCTAGCGGTGCGGTTTTAACCCCCGCTAGCGGCCGAAAAAGGGTTAATACCGCCCGCAAACCGCCGCGGTTTGCGGGCGGTATTACTGCGGTGTCCCATTGATTTCAATGGGAAGGAGCGGTAAAGGAGCGGTATACACACCGCTCCTTCACCGCTCCAAAGATGCGGCTTGCAGGAGATTTTTTTGTCTCCTGCCAGCGCACCGCCTCAGTGTGAAAGCCCTCTGGCTTTCACATTGAGAATGCTGGGGCAATAGTATTTCAGGCGTTATTTATGCGCTATTTTTAGCGCAAAAACGCCTGAAATACGCCAGTGTGAAAGGGGCCTTATTGCGAAAGAAGGGAAAAGGGAAGGGGCTCCAAATAGAAACTCACTGCAGCGTATGTATACTTGCAATTTTATTGTTACAAAAAGTTTAATGTTGTTTAGTGTTGAGCGAACCCGAACTGTAAAGTTCGGGTCCGTACCGAACTTTAGCTTTTTCCCGAACCCGAACCCGAACCCGGACTTTGCGCAAAAGTCCGGGTTCGGGTTCGTGTTCGGCATTCTAATTACGCATTTAGAAATGCTTCAGGGGCCAGCCAATCACCTTTTGATTAGCTGGTGTGCCCTTAGAGGCCATCATAGCCATGCCTACTAATGGCATGGCTGTGATTGGTCAGTGCAACATGTGACCCAGCTTCTATATAAGCTAGAGGCACACAGCACACACGTCACTCTGCTTCAGAATAGATAGGGAGAGGATCTTGGCTGCTGCTGTTGCTTTTAGGGAGAGATAGAAAAATACATGAGGTAGTCCTGATTTTGCAATCTGAGGGAAAAGCTAGAGAGATAGTGTAGTGTAGGGCCAGGTTCCTGTTGGTGCTTTCAGGGAGAGAGAATATTATATAGGAGTCCAGATTCAGAGATTAAAATCAGCGATCTGCATAGGTTTACCTGTTTGTGTTGCAGTGCAGTCTTTTTACACTGCCATGAGTCCAGTGTCAGAGAAAATCTAACTTTTAGGGGGGGGAAAAAAAAGGCACTTTATTGTGCTCTTTTCCAAAAGACCCATAGGGCAAAAAAAAAAATTGCATTTTATTTTGCTCGTGCAAAAAAAGACCCGTTTAGGGCAAAAAAAAATAAAAAATTTGCACTTTAATGTACGCTTGCAAAAAGAGCCATTCAGGGCCACAAAAAATTGTTTGCAGTGTGTTATACATATGTGGAGGTGTGTGAAATAAACAATTTCTATATAGTTTTCTCCTACTGTGCTATACTAAAAAAACAACATTTTTTTTGAATAGCATTTTCTGCAGTTCTGTAGCTGTGCGATTCAGCGGTTACGTACTGTGGGTGTGTTCTGCTCTTCCAAAAACGCCCATTTAGGGCAACATCCTAAATTTGGAAAATATGAGGAGAAGGTCAAAGGGACGTGGTGGCCCCGGTCGTGGTGCTGCTGGTGGAGCTCCTGTTGCAGGGAGAGGACGTGGTGGATCTGTGCCAGATACACGCACAAGTGAAACACCTTCCTCAGGTGCGAGTAGGCGACCGAGCCTGTGGCGGTATTTTGTCGCGCCTAATGAGGCTGTACGAATGTTTAGGCCAGGACAAGTACAGGCGATAGTAGATTGGGTTGCTGACAGTGCCTCGGGTTCCTTCACATTGTCTCCCACCCACTCTTCTGATGAAAGATCAGAGTTGGCACCTGAAACCCATGTCCATCAGTCTTTCACCTCACCCCCTTGCAAATCAGCCAAGCAGTCTGAGCCCCAAATCATGCAGCAGTCTCTTCTGCTTTTCGATGACTCTGTTAGCAGGGTTTCCCAGGGCCATCCACCTAGCCCTGCCCCAGAAGTGGAAGAGATTGAGTGCACCGATGCCCAACCACTTATGTTTCATGATGAGTACATGGGAGGACCATCGCAGTACGTCTCGGATGATGACGAAACACAGGTGCCAACTGCTGCTGCTTTCGCAATTGTGCAGACAGACTAGGAGGGCAGGGGTGAAGACTCGGTGGAAGATGTGGAGGACGATCCTCGACCCCACATGGAATCAACGTTATGCAGGTGACCAGTGTAGTTTGGAGGAAGAGGCGGTGGTCGCACAGAGCCACCAGCACAGCAGAAGAGGGAGCAGGGTGCAAAAGCGGAGCGTCCGTCCCCTAGACAGTATGTCTGCTACTGCCCAACGCAGCAAGGGACCGAGCACACCAAAGCCAGGTCCAAGGAGTTTCCTAGCGTGGCAGTTCTTCACACAATGTGCTGATGACAAGACACGAGTGGTTTGCACGCTGTGCAATCAGAGCCTGAAGCGAGGCATAAACGTTCTCAACCTGAGCACAACCTGCATGACCAGGCATCTAAGTGCAAAGCACGAGCTGCAGTGGAGTAGACACCTCAAAAACCAAGAAATGTCTCTGGCTCCTCCTGCTTCCTCTTCTGCTGCAGTCTCGGCCTCTTCATCCACCTCTGTAGTGACAGTGGCACCTGCCACCCCGCAAACAGAGGATCTGCCAGCAACACGACCACCTGGGTCACCAACCATCTCCACAATGTCCCATGGAAGCGTTCAGCTCTCTATCTCCCAAACATTGGAGCGGAAGAGGAAGTACCCCCCTAGCCACCCGCGATCCCTGGCCCTGAATGCCAGCATTTCAAAACTCCTGGCCTTTGAAATGCTGTCATTCTGTAGGGTGGAGACGCAGAGTTTTAAAAGCCTGATGGCATTGGCTGTCCCACAGTACGTCGTGCCCAGCCGCCACTATTTTTCCAGACGAGCCATCCCTTCCCTGCACAACCAAGTGGGGGACAAAATCAGGTGTGCACTGCGCAACGCCATCTGTGGCAAGGTCCACCTAACTACGGATGCGTGGACCAGTAAGCACGGTCAGGGACGTTATATCTCCCTAACAGCACACTGGGTAAATGCAGTGGCGGCTGGGCCTGAGGCAGATAGCAGTTTGGTGCATGTCCTTCCACCACTGAGGATTGCAGGGCGCTTCAGTTTGCCTCCTGTTGCTAACTCCTCCTACTCCGCTTCCTCATCCTCTACCGCCTCCTCATCCGGTCAGCGTAACACCTTCACCACCAACTTCAGCACAGCCAGGGGTAAACGACAGCAGGCAGTTTTAAAACTTTCCTGTTTGGGGGAAAAACCCCACACCGCGCAGGAGTTGTGGAGGGACATGGAACAACAGACCAATGAGTGGTTGCTGTCAGTGAGCCTCAAGCCCGGCCTGGTGGTGTGCGATAATGGGCGAAATCTCGTAGCAGCTCTGGGCCTAGCCGGTTTGACACACATCCCTTGCCTGGCGCATGTGCTGAACTTGGTGGTCCAGAGGTTCCTTAAAAATTACCCCAATATGCCAGAGCTGCTGCAGAAAGTGCGGGCTGTGTGTGCGCACTTTTGGCGTTCTCACCCTGCTGCTGCTCGCCAGTCAGCGCTGCAGCGTAACTTCGGCCTTCCCGCTCACCGCCTCATATGTGACGTGCCCACAAGGTGGAACTCCACCTTGCACATGCTGGCCAGACTGTGCGAGCAGCAGCAGGCGATAGTGGAGTTTCAGCTGCAGCAATCACGCGTGAGTCGCTCTGCGGAACAGCACCACTTCACCACCAATAACTGGGCCTCCATGCGAGACCTGTGTGCCTTGTTGCGCTGTTTCGAGTACTCCACCAACATGTCCAGTGCCAATGACGCCGTTCTTAGCGTTACTATCCCAGTTCTATGCCTCCTTAAAAAAACGCTTCGGGCGATGATGGAAGAGGATGTGGCACAGGAGGATGAGGAGGAGGAGGAGGAAGCGGGATCATTTCAAAGGCTTTCAGGGCAGTCTTTCACAAGTGGCTAGGAGGGTGGGTTCCTGCACCAACAAACGCCAGGTACACAATTGTCCGGCAGAAAGGGCACAGTTCTGGAGGATGACGAGGTGGAGGAGGAGATGGAGGAGGAGGAGGAGGAGGATTAGCCATTTTCACAGCAGGGTGGCACCCAGACCAGCTCGTTGCCATCACTGGTGCGTGGCTGGGGGGATACAGAGGACACAGACGATACACCTCCCACAGAGGACAGCTTTTCTTTGCCTCTGGGCAGCCTGGCACACATGAGCGATTACATGCTGCAGTGTTTCCGCAATGACCGCCGAGTTGCCCACATTTTAACTGGTGCTGATTACTGGGTGGCCACCCTGCTGGATCCCCGTTACAAGGACAACGTACCGTCCTTAATTCCCTCACTGGAGCGGGATCGTAAGATGCGCGAGTACAAGCGCACGCTGGTAGACGCGCTGCTGGTGGCATTCCCACCTGACAGCGGGCGTACGGTGGAAGCACAAGGCGAAGGCAGAGGAGGAGGAAGAGGTCGCCAACGCAGCCGGGGCACCGGCAGCACCTCAGAAGGCAGCGTTAGCATGGCTGAAATGTGGAAAATTTTTGTCAGCACGTCACAACAACCAGCACCACCAGCTGAGATGGAACGTCTTAGCAGGAGGCAGCATTTCACCAACATGGTTGAGCAGTATGTGTCCACAGGCCTACACGTACTGGATGACGGGTCTGCCCCCTTTAACTTCTGGGTCTCCAAATTGGGCACATGGCCTGAGCTTGCCCTTTATGCCTTGGAGGTGCTGGCCTGCCCTGCAGCCAGTGTATTATCTGAACGTGTATTTAGCACGGCAGGGGGCGTTATCACAGACAAGCGCAGCCGTCTGTCCAGAGATAATGTGGACAAGCTCACGTTCATTAAAATGAACCAGGCATGGATCCCACAGGACTTGTCCGTACCTTGTGCAGAATAGACATGTATACCGGTGTTGTGACAAAAACTGTCCGGCCATCGGATTGTGTCCGGCCCATACTGCGAAGGTGCAGCGCTTGCGCAGTACAGAGGACAAGGAGATTCACAAAATCTCCGAAGATGAACGGCGCCTGCGCTGTGAGTGCAGGTTCAAGCCCCACCATCCAAGTAGACATACGGTAGCACATAGTAACAGGGCCCCTCATGGGCTCGGTTCGATCGCCACGCTTCGGGCACGGCCTCACTTGGCTCGGCTTGAACCACGGATGGTGTGGCCTTCACCTGAACTCACCACGCAGGCGCCGTTCGTCTTGGGAGATTTTCGAAATCCCCTTGTCCTACATACTGAGCAAGTGCAGTACAGGGTGGACACTATTTGACGGGGGACAGAATTCGACACATCACCGGCCTTACCCAGCCATTGTTGTATTTTTGAACCAGTGTTGGCTACCTCGTCCTCCTCCACCGCCGCTTCCACCTACACAGCCACATCCACCGCCACCTCAACCTCCTACTCCATATGGACCTCGTCCTCCTAGGTCAAGATTATAATTTTTATTTTATTTTTTTGTAGCGCACAGATCCTTTCCCCCTTACCTGCCTTTATGTTGTTGGCTCCTCGCAGGAGGGAGAAAGGCACACCGCACTACCAGCCCGTACCCTCCTATATAAAGAGGTTCAGCGGTGTACTTGACGGGCCGTGTCCACAGCCGGAGTCAAAACTCCTCCAGAGGATGATTCTCACCTCTACTGTAGGTAGAGGCTAGTGTTGCCAACCGTACGTAGATTTACGTACAGCCCGCGATTTAACCCCTTTTTCGGGCTGTACGTAAAAGTCCGTTTATGGGCACCGGCGCCCATAAAAAAGATGGCCGCGAGCCGGCCATACAACTGCGCATGCGCCGTTCCGAATGCGCCGGCCGAGCACATTCGGAACTCGGCCGAGCGGCGGCGGCGCACACGCAGTAACGTGATGGCGCCGCTGGCGCCATTTTTGAAAAGGCCACAGTGGCTGGCGGCAGTGGCGGGACACCTGAAGTGAGTGCATGCCATGCACTCATCATAGGTGGTCTGTGGAGGACTCGGAGCACTGACAGGGCCCAGCCAGGAGTGAGGAGGACGGACTCAAGGTCAGTGAAACAGGGGGGGATACAAGGGGACAGCGTCATCAGTGTGCTGTATCCTCCTCTGGTTCCTGTGTCCCTTTCACCTCTTCACAGTGCTGCCCTGACCTGTGGAGTGGTGAAAGGGGCACAGGAGGAGGACACAGCACACAGATGATGTGCAGAAGTAATATGGTGGTGTCCGCAGCCTCTGTTCCCCTCCTGTAGTGTGTCCGCAGCCTCTGTCCCCCTCCTGTAGTGTGTCCGCAGCCTCTGTCCCCTCCTGTAGTGTGTCCGCAGCCTCTGTCCCCCTCCTGTAGTATGTCCACAGCCTCTGTCCCCCCTCCTGTAGTATGTCCGCAGCCTCTGTCCCCCTCCTGTAGTATGTCCGCAGCCTCTGTCCACCTCCTGTAGTATGTCCGCAGCCTCTGTCCCCCTCCTGTAGTATGTCCGCAGCCTCTGTCCCCCTCCTGTAGTATGTCCGCAGCCTCTGTCCCCCTCCTGTAGTATGTCCGCAGCCTCTGTCCCCCTCCCTGTAGTATGTCCGCAGCCTCTGTCCCCCTCCCTGTAGTGTGTCTGCAGCCTCTGTCCCCCTCCCTGTAGTGTGTCCGCAGCCTCTGTCCCCCTCCCTGTAGTGTGTCCGCAGCCTCTGTCCCCCTCCCTGTAGTGTGTCCGCAGCCTCTGTCCCCCTCCCTGTAGTGTGTCCGCAGCCTCTGTCCCCCTCCCTGTAGTGTGTCCGCAGCCTCTGTCCCCCTCCTGTAGTGTGTCCGCAGCCTCTGTCCCCCTCCTGTAGTGTGTCCGCAGCCTCTGTCCCCCTCCTGTAGTGTGTCCGCAGCCTCTGTCCCCCTCCTGTAGTGTGTCCGCAGCCTCTGTCCCCCTCCTGTAGTGTGTCCGCAGCCTCTGTCCCCCTCCTGTAGTGTGTCCGCAGCCTCTGTCCCCCTCCTGTAGTGTGTCCGCAGCCTCTGTCCACCTCCTGTAGTGGGTCCATAGCCTCTGTCCCCCTCCTGTAGTATGTCCGCAGTCTCTGTCCAGTGTCCACCTCCTGTAGTATGTCCGCAGCCTCTGACCATCTCTTGTCTTTTATCATGTCTACAGTCTCTGAGGGGATCCTAGAAAGAAGTCAAGAGTGGAAGTGCCGCCGGGATGGGGGTTACGGCCCGGGAAGAAACAGACGTGTGGACTGGGGAGAGGAGATCAGAGCCACCAAGCTGGAGCCGTCTGACTGAGCCCCACACTGTGCACCTGAGAGGAGGTAAGTGACAGTGCCGCCAGGCCATTCTAAGGGGGGGGGGTCACTGATGTAAGCAGGTGAATGAATACAATAATGTAAGGGGGCACTGATATAAAGGTTTCCCCCTTATATTAATACCCCCCCCCTTACCTTAGTGTATTCACTCTGCGGAAGGTGAATACACTAAGGTAAGAGCCCCTCCCTCCACATCAGGGTTCCCCCTTACATCATGATCTGCAGCGTTCCCCTTTACATAAGAGTTCCCTTGCACTGTAAGGGGGCATCCTGCAGACTCTGATGTAAGAGGGAACTCTGTGCTGGCCGGGTTATAGTAACCTGACCTTCATGTAAATTGAGAAAAATGTTTTTTTACTTTTGTTTAACTTAAACACATTGATAAATAGCATTAGCTGTGTGTTTATAGTTCAAATATTGATATTTGCACTGTTTAGCACTAAAAACAGTGATTGTAGGTACTTTTTTGCAGCGTCAGTAAAAAATGCGGCTCTGCCAGCAATTTTCATGATTTTTGCCAGTAAGAAATTGGTGCCGTACAGAAATTTTGGCATCCTTGCCAGTAAATTTCACTTCAGGGGGTTGGCAACACTGGTAGAGGCAAGTCCTTTAATTCCCAGTAAAGTCAATGTCCACACCAGCTGAAATTACAACTCTTATTCTCTCATGGCAAAATAAACTCTACTCGGATAGAAAAGGTTAGAGCAAAGAAACAGGACAGCTTAAGGTGTGGAGGAGGTCCAGGCACAAACGTAGCACATTCACTTCACTGCTTAGGTTTCTCAAACAGTTTTAGGTGCACGGTCTCTGCCACAGACCTTGAGGTTGGTCTCTGCCACAGACCGGGTGTACAAGGCCCCTGCCACGGACCTGGAGAACTTTGGTCTCTGCCACAGACCAGGGTGTATAAGGCCCCTGCCACGGGCCGGGTGAATAAGGCCTCTGATACAGTCAAGATGACCTTGAGCTTCTCCTTCTACGAACCTAGCCCATATCAAGGGGAAGACATCTCTCCAGGGAGTCAACAGACCCTTCCTTCACCGTAACTCTCGCATCGGTCCATCAGAATGATCCTCCCTTCCCTGGAACATGGTCCCCTACACGAGGCGGCACCCTAAGACTCCTCGACTCTTAGCGGACTCCAGACGAAGGCTCTGGACTCCAGGCTTTACTCCCGCACCTAGGCCTCCATACCCAGGGCAGCAGGAACTCCAGGATAGTACCTCACCCCGGGCTAAAGGTACCCGAGATGGAACAGGAACACATGCACCCAGGCCGAAGGCACCTGGGCGTGGACCCCACTGGACATCAGCCCCCAGGCCAAAGGTCTGCCCCTTTTATATGCTCTCCCAGCATGCACAGCAGGTTCCCCGCCCCGCTGTACTACTGCCAAGAGGGGACACAAAAGGCACAGCACTGTATCGGCGGTTCAACCCTAGCCTACCATGGCAGCGCCACCTGTAGGCCGCAGGGAACTGCACACCAATACTGTCCCCCGAGGACAAAATGGTCCATGAATCCTACAGAATTAGGGTGTTTGAGCCTATTTACCACTCAAACACTTCCCTTAAATTTAGCACCCCGCTACATTTTTATTTCAAAGTATTTTATTTTCCCACTAGCTTATCCATTAAATTGAATAATTTATTCCAGAAAGGGCGTATTCTGGGGCATTCCCACCATATGTGTGGCATTGTGCCGTTGAGTTTCTGAGGTTCTTAATGACTTCCCGTACCTCTTCTGCTGAAAAGGGGGCCTCCAGCATATTTTTTTATTTTTTTTATGTTATTTTAAGTTATTTCCCTATCCACATTTGTTTGCAGAGCACTTGCTCTTAACAACATTTTGTTGCCATTTGCAGCCCTCTAGCCCTTTCCATTACTTTTTTAGAGCCTTTTTAGTCCTTAGAAGTCCGGGTCCCCATTGACTTCAATGGGGTTCGGGTTCGGGTCCGGGTTCGGGTTAAAGTTCGGTCCCGAACCCAAACTTTTTTCCGAAGTTCAGCCGAACCCGTCGAACCCGAACATCCAGGTGTCCGCTCAACTCTAATGTTGTTCAAGGAACTCAAAACAAACCTTCACCATGCCACAATAATAAAAACATTTATGACAACGTTGTCAGGAACAGTTGAAAACACAGCCCGGGCTCACAGACATCCATCCAATAATGTGTATAGTTATAAAAAGAAAAATTTGCGCTAGGTGCAAAATGAAAAATAATAATAAATGAATAAATGTATCCTTGACAGATATTATAAAAGGCAATCAGCGCACAAATGACTACGAGAACTACTGCAGCTGGACACCAACAGGTATATCACACAATAACCCAAACAGATAATATAAAGAAATAACAGTGCAGCGCAATAAATGTCCATATCCAGTGAACAATGATGAGAAAGATGTACTGAAGAGATCTGGGTGTAGGCTTCTTCATACAGTATATAACTTGTGTATCCAATGTAAGGAAAATCTGCTTACCAGACCAGATGGACCTTTTGAATGAACAAGAGGTCAAAAACGCTTGTTTTCCACCATGAGGGGAAGATGGTCTCAGATGAAGCGGTGATCCAGCCAGATGGTAGGCACAGCATCAGATGTAGAGATGATATATAAAAAAAGGGATGTGGAAACGTTCTAAGTGTAGACTGTTTTAATCCAAAAATATAATGTATAAAAAATACATACAAATAAAATTCAGACAAAGTCCAAAAAAGTACAGCAAAAGCCACTGGGCGCTGATGTTCTATGATGGGGAAGTCCAAAATATAAAACAGCTGCTAAAGTGACCAAGTCTCTTGTGCTTATAATGATAAATGAACCATAATATACAGCTGGTGGAAGTCACAAGTAAAGATCATATGCTGAAAACTGGCAAAAAATTGTGCTAATAGCAACAAAAATAGGCATATGCAGCACCAGATGATTAACAGTGAGAGATCCACCAGAGTGAACAGCAGGCAGATGAAGTGAGTGTAAGCGGCGATGGACGCCATAAACTCAGCCTAAGATGAATCAATAGTAAGCGGCAATACAAGCCGCGAGCACAGCCTGGGACAGACGCGGGTGACGTCACCGAGTAAGCTCCTCCCCCGTACGTACGTTGCGTCCAATAGGACTTCGTCAGCGGTGGGTGGGGCTTACAGCGTCACCCTCCGTCCTTATAAACTAAAAGCGTTGCCATGGAGAGCATAGTGGGGGCGGGACGGCCGGTAACCAGCCCCGAACACAGAATCCCCATGCTATGTAATCAGCCAATGTATTTTGGCTAGGCAGCGGCTAAAAAAAAATGACACATAGACAGGAAAGCCTGTATAGTGCATACAAAATATATTTGATTACTTTTAAAGTGACAAACACCCACGGCTGTCCCATGCCTCACAGTATAACTCCACAGCAGTGAAAGTTATATGAGAAAAAATGTATTCTTTAAAATAATAAAGAAAAATGTGAAAAATAAATAAAAATAAAAATAAATAAAAAATATATTAAATAAAATATAAAAAAACATGTGTAAAGCAAATTACAAATATAAGAGGGGGACCTCCTCTATTATGCAATGCAGAAAAAAGGATGATAAAAGTATTTACTAAAAATACCACATCTACCGACATTGGTATACTAAACTGGCTTATTTGTCAGAGATGAAACAATTAAGGTCAAAGTCGACGTTGAGGCCTCCTGGCACGAGCACCTGGGTCTCGTGTATCCAGAAGGACTCACGCCGACTAAGTTGTCTGATGAAGTTACCACCTCTCCAGTGGGGTCTAACCCTTTCTATACCCCAAAATTTAAGACATTTGGGGTCTCGGTTATGAAAATGACGAAAGTGTTTGGTGACATGAGTTCTGACACCATTGATAATGTTATTCACATGTTCTCCCATGCGCACATGAAGCGGTCTGGAGGTTCTACCAATGTAGTGTAATCCACAGTCACATTCAAGGCCATAGACCACCCCCATGGTGTTACATGTAATAAGATTTTTGATAGAATAAGTTTTACCTGTAGTAGGAGCAGTAAACTCTTTTCTTCGTTTAATATTCCGTTTACATTTTTTACAAGATGGACACCTACCACATGCGTAAAAGCCAGTCATAAGAGGAAAAATGTGACTCTCCCTTACTACTGGAGGGTCGACCACACTTGGGGCCAATACGTCCCTCAGTGTAGGTGCCTTTCTATAAATGAATCTGGGACGAGACGGAATAATGGCTCCCATTATTCTATCCTTTTTCAAGATGTCCCAGTGTTTCATGATTATTTTTTCGAATTTCCTATGTTGAATATTGAAATCCAAAATAATTCTGAGTTCCGTGTTAGCTGGATTAGGTGCCTTGGGTCGAGAACCCACCACCAAAGAAGTTCTATCTAGCTTTCCGACCTTTTGAATTTCACTGGAGATATCCTCCTTATTATAGCCTTTTTGGATAAATCTTTTAGCAAGGACATCTGATTGCAATACAAAATCTGCCTCAGACGTGCAATTACGCCTTAAACGAATGAACTGGCCCCTAGGGATGTTGCATAGCCATGTTTTGTGATGGCAACTGTCAAGGGGTATATACCCATTCCTGTCTGTCTGCTTGAAATGATTTTTCGTTTTGAAGACAGGTCCATCTCTGAAAATTTCCAGATCTAAAAATGTTATACTGGAAGAATCAGCATTCCAGGTGAGTCTAATATTTTTGGTGTTGCCATTCAGCTTGGACATAAATAATTGCAGGCTAGTCATGTTACTCTCCCAGATAATGATCAGATCATCTATATAGCGATAATAGCACTTTAGTTGTATTGGTCTGTCATTAAAGATAGTTTCTTCTTCCCAAAGTGACATAAACAAGTTTGCCACACTGGGAGCAAACCGTGCTCCCATGGCAACTCCAAGGGTTTGAAGAAAAAATCTATGATCATACCAGAAATAATTCCTGGCTAAACAAAAAGAAAGTGCATCCACAAGAAAACCGATCAGCAGGGGAGGAAGATTAGAGGCATCTAATGCCCATTTAACTGCCCTAATAGCATCCTGATGGCCTATGATGGTGTACAATGACCCCACGTCCGCGGTTACCAACAAAGTGTTGTCACTGGCGGGCGTGGACTCAACCACCTGTATAGCATGTCGGGTGTCTTTAAGATAAGCGGTGGTTGAACAAACCAATGGTTTAAGAAAGTGGTCAATGTATTGGCCCAGGCGTGCAGTGACCGAATCAATTCCATTGACAATAGGTCTCCCAGGTGGAAACTGGGCATCTTTATGTACCTTTGGTAGGAAATATATGATTGGTCTCCTGCACGCACTGGGATCCAGATATAAAGCCTCTTTTTTGGTAAGAACCCCACACATTTTACCTTGCTCAACAAGAGCTTGAAGTTCATTTTGATACTCAAAAACAGGGTCCTTGGTCATAAGTTGATATGTAGAATGGTCTGACAATAATCTATTCATCTCATTGTCATAAAAGACCTTACTCATAACAACCAATCCACCCCCCTTATCCGCTGGTCTAACTACAACATTTTTATTTTTCTCTAATGTGGAAATGCCCATTTTGAGATAGTGAGGATCTCTCACTTTCTTGATCTTCATGCGGTCTAGGTCGGTGGTGACCATGTTTTTGAAAACTTCAATATGCTTATGGTCATGTTTGGGAGGGTTAAAGGTAGATTTGTTAGCAAGCTGTGAGTGAAATTCTAGAGGTACTACAGGAACTGAAGTGGAAGTGGTGGTTCCTGATTTAGAAAGGAAATGTCGTTTAATATTAAGCGTTCTTACAAACTTTTGCAGACTAATATAAGTTTGGAATTTATTAAAATTCCGAACTGGAGCGAACTTGAGTCCTTTATCAAGCACTCTAAGTTCCTCCTCTGACAAGTCCACACCACTGATGTTAAATACTCCTGCTCCTATTATCGCCTTTGTCTTTTTAGCTCTTCTTCCGGCTCTTCTTCCTCTCTTAGTCGTCTTTTCCCCCCTTGTTTGGTTCCTGGGGGGGTGTGACCCCAGGGCTCCTCCCAATGTAGTTGACGCTGGCCTAAAAAACTTTCATTTGGAGGGTTGGTTTCATGAGATAATGGAGCAAAGCGATTGTGAATAGGAAGCTGGTCATGATCGATGTATGGGTCATTATTCCTCACATGGTCTGAATGCCTACCATAAGAGTTCTGATAATACATGTCATCTCTATTGGGGGGACCATTAGGGACATAGTCCCTGTGGGAACCATGGTCCCGCCAATTATTATGTTCATAAGGGGGTGGGTGATGGTAAGGAGTACCTTTACCCCTCCCCCCTCTGTTAGGGTGACCCCTGCCGTTGGGGCGTCCCCCACCTCGAGCTGGTGGACCCCTGGCAGGTGGGTTTCTAGGAATGACAGGAGTGGAAATGGTGGAAATATGCGGGGTGGAAGGGCGCGGCACATTAGTAGGTCCCGTATTAGGGTTGGGTACCCTAGATTGCCATTTGAAAATTTCGCCCCTAGCAAAATCACCAGAGTCCCTAAGGTACTTAGTTTTCTTTTTCTCCTGTGATTCCTTATCCCACTTAGACATCTTATTTTTAAGTTCACCTGATAGCTTAGAGAAATCTGAGGATTCTTGAAACGGCTCAATTTTAACTTTAAGCTCTCCTATTTGTTTATCAAGAATCTTCATTTTCCTATGTTTCCTAATGAGAAGGAGATCAATTAACTCTTGTCCTTTTTGACAAAAGAAATTTTGCCATTCTCGCATGGATTCCTCATCCAAAAGGCCATCATTAGGTGGGATATCCCACCTTAAACGTCTAGGGATAAGTTTATTCTTAGTATATTGCTCAAATGAAGCAATGTCCCACCATGCCTTAATTTTCTTTTCAAAGGCAAAGCCCAATTTTTTGAAACATACGGATAAGTCATCCGGATAGGTAGGTGTGGGTGTATCTGAGAACACTTCACTAAGTTTAACCTCTCTATGTTCCAAAAACTGAAAAACATCCATATGTGCAGCTAAAAGAAATGTGATAACTAACAAAGGTATTATAAAAGGCAATCAGCGCACAAATGACTACGAGAACTACTGCAGCTGGACACCAACAGGTATATCACACAATAACCCAAACAGATAATATAAAGAAATAACAGTGCAGCGCAATAAATGTCCATATACAGTGAACAATGATGAGAAAGATGTACTGAAGAGATCTGGGTGTAGGCTTCTTCATACAGTATATAACTTGTGTATCCAATGTAAGGAAAATCTGCTTACCAGACCAGATGGACCTTTTGAATGAACAAGAGGTCAAAAACGCTTGTTTTCCACCATGAGGGGAAGATGGTCTCAGATGAAGCGGTGATCCAGCCAGATGGTAGGCAGGGCATCAGATGTAGAGATGATATATAAAAAAAGGGATGTGGAAACGTTCTAAGTGTAGACTGTTTTAATCCAAAAATATAATGTATAAAAAATACATACAAATAAAATTCAGACAAAGTCCAAAAAAGTACAGCAAAAGCCACTGGGCGCTGATGTTCTATGATGGGGAAGTCCAAAATATAAAACAGCTGCTAAAGTGACCAAGTCTCTTGTGCTTATAATGATAAATGAACCATAATATACAGCTGGTGGAAGTCACAAGTAAAGATCATATGCTGAAAACTGGCAAAAAAATTTATTTTTATTTATTTTTCACATTTTTCTTTATTATTTTAAAGAATAAATTTTTTCTCATATAACTTTCACTGCTGTGGAGTTATACTGTGAGGCATGGGACAGCCGTGGGTGTTTGTCACTTTAAAAGTAATCAAATATATTTTGTATGCACTATACAGGCTTTCCTGTCTATGTGTCATTTTTTATTAGCCGCTGCCTAGCCAAAATACATTGGCTGATTACATAGCATGTGGATTCTGTGTTCGGGGCTGGTTCCCGGCCGTCCCGCCCCCACTATGCTCTCCATGGCAACGCTTTTAGTTTATAAGGACGGAGGGTGACGCTGTAAGCCCCACCCACCGCTGACGAAGTCCTATTGGACGCAACGTACGTACGGGGGAGGAGCTTACTCGGTGACGTCACCCGCGTCTGTCCCAGGCTGTGCTCGCGGCTTGTATTGCCGCTTACTATTGATTCATCTTAGGCTGAGTTTACGGCGTCCATCGCCGCTTACACTCACTTCATCTGCCTGCTGTTCACTCTGGTGGATCTCTCACTGTTAATCATCTGGTGCTGCATATGCCTATTTTTGTTGCTATTAGCACAATTTTTTGCCAGTTTTCAGCATATGATCTTTACTTGTGACTTCCACCAGCTGTATATTATGGTTCATTTATCATTATAAGCACAAGAGACTTGGTCACTTTAGCAGCTGTTTTATATTTTGGACTTCCCCATCATAGAACATCAGCGCCCAGTGGCTTTTGCTGTACTTTTTTGGACTTTGTCTGAATTTTATTTGTATGTATTTTTTATACATTATATTTTTGGATTAAAACAGTCTACACTTAGAACGTTTCCACATCCCTTTTTTTATATATCATCTCTACATCTGATGCTGTGCCTACCATCTGGCTGGATCACCGCTTCATCTGAGACCATCTTCCCCTCATGGTGGAAAACAAGCGTTTTTGACCTCTTGTTCATTCAAAAGGTCCATCTGGTCTGGTAAGCAGATTTTCCTTACATTGGATACACAAGTTATATACTGTATGAAGAAGCCTACACCCAGATCTCTTCAGTACATCTTTCTCATCATTGTTCACTGTATATGGACATTTATTGCGCTGCACTGTTATTTCTTTATATATCCTTGACAGATGTCCTGCCGCTAAACACCACAACCTTGATATAAGGTACAACAAAAAATATACAATAAAAAGTGTAGCGCTGGACGATGGACTATATGCAACCATATAATTCAATATGTGGATATATACAGTAAAAAAAGTGTAAAAAATACCAAAGTATTGATAAACATGTGCTAAAGGTGAATCAATAAAGTTCATATAGTTCATATGAATCTATGGGAATATCCCCTATCCAGAGATAAAATAAAGTTCAATCAATTGGTGCAAACATCCAGCGATGAACAAATAAGTGACATCCAAAGCGTGGAGAGACCCGCCACCAGGAAAAGAAATGAAGGCTTATCGAATAGCCAGTGACCGCCCTTCTCAGGGGGGTCAAAACAGGCTCAGCAGAGTAATGGTCCTCACTGGAGCATTAGGGGATCCTCTCAAATACGACCAGCCACAGATGTCACATCCGCACTTCCCAGGTTGATGATCCGGAAGTAATCCGCAAACTCGTTCCCGGATTGAGGTGGGTAAACATCCGGTGGTAACGGATAAGTGATATCCAATGGGGGAAGTAAAAAAACTTCCAATAGTGTAGACGTTCCTCTAAATGTTTTATTTGTACAAAAGTATACAGGAAACATGGCAATGGGACCAAGTCAACGCTACAGCCAATATGACTTGGTCCCATTGCCATATTTCCTGTATATAGTTAAAGCTTTTGAAATGCAGGTCCGGGAACAGTGTCCCATGAAACCGTCTCACCAGTGATGAAGCTGGATCTGAAAGCTGCTAAACATGCTGCTTCAAGGTGACTGCAGAGCGCATTAAGCTACCCGTTCTTGAGTCTCCCATCTGCTGTAGGTGTCAGTGCAGGACTACGCTGATGCCGTATACAGAGTCCTCATCCACTCTGTCAGGTGCCCGCAGGGTATTATGGAGCGGCAGGTGTAATTAGCCATGTGAATGAACTGAAAGAGCCGGTTCACATGACGTGTGACGCCAATGCATTTCACTCACTGGTCACGTGAGCTTTGTCAGGACATTGTGGGAAGGCAATCATCCAAGTTTATAATGGATAGTGGGGCTCCGTCCCATCACAAGATGTTCCGCCATTAGCCACAACATTAGAAAATGCACATCATGGTTCAGAAAGTAAAGGAACATATTTAAATGGATGTGGGCACCTTCTGAATGTAAGTTTAAATCATTATATATATATATATATATATATATATATATATATATATATATATATATATTTACATCAACTAAATAATTCATCCAGACAGCCGAATGCAACAATCCACAGCAGGGGAAACATAAATCAAGTTGAGGGAAAGATAAAGGGGAACTCTAACCGATCAAGTTCTATGTCAGAGTTAATTGTCTATAGCGCAGCATCCTTGAGAGCCGGTTCACACTACCGCGACTTGGGATCCGACTTGTGTCGCCCCAAGTCGCGCGACATGACAAATTACATTCAAGTGAATGAGAGCCGTCTTAAAGTATACTACTGAAGTCGCTCCGACTTCAGAAAAGGTTCCTGTACTACTTCAAGGTGACTTCTAAGCGACTTGTACCCATTGATTTCAATGGAAGTCACCTCCAAAGTCGGATCAGTGTCTTAACTGAAGCAACTTTACAGGAAGAGAGAATAGTTTCTCAGGCAAACCCCTCCCTCCCACAGAGCTGATTATTGTTTGATTGGCCACTGGCAAAGTTGCCTGTCCTGGAGGCAACTTGAAGTTGCCTCGAAGTTGCCTTGTAAAGTCGCGCTGGAAGTCGTGTTGCCCCAGTGTGAACCGGCTCTTAGGGGTCAAGTAAAACTTGTAAGCTGAGTTCAGTGTTGAGGCCCTTAGGAATCATCGTTTGTAAAATCCACTCCTTTTCCTTCCGCAGGAGGACTGTGTTGAAGTCGCCCCTGCGGTTGGAGAGGGTAAGAGCAAAAAAGCCCTTATTCTAAGGCCCTCATGGGAAGAGTTGTGAAATGCCTCATATGTTTAGCAATAGGGCCATGTTCTGAGTTAGGAGCTGGAAGAGGGGATCATATTTTGAAGAGGTCCCTCTGGAGAAGCAGAAGTTGTGAGCCAGCTGTTCCTCCCAGAGAAACATCGTCTAACTGTGCTAACCGCTCTCCATGATGATCATGGTCACTTAGGCCCAGATAGAACTGTCAAGCTGGTCAGGGATCGATTTTACTGGCCATCCATGAGAACGGAGGTGAAAAGTTACTGCCGCTCTTGTGTCAGGTGTATCCAGATTAAAACTTTACCAGGCAGGGCAGCCGGTGGGACGGGCATGCGTCGCGTCACTATGCAGTGCGTGCGTATGACATCACGTCACGTCGCGCATGCACTGTGGGGAGGCGCTGCGCAAGCATGACTCAGGGGGCCTTTATGGAGATTTCCGGCCACACACAGCTGACACCTATTCTGTGGGCGGTGCGGCCAACTCCAATACACGTATTTAAACCCTGGCTTCACATACAGATAAGCATGGCAACCAGGAAGACTTATCCTGAGATGCTGACGAGAGATTGAATATATTCACAGTGAGTAACATGGGGATCTTGCTGATCTCCTTTCTATTGCCATTGCAGTTCAAATACCCCATCTTTAGGAGCGGCTATTGACGTTCAGTAATTTCTTTTTTTCTCTTTTTTTCTAATTTGGGACTTTATATAGTCCAAATTACAACTGTGATTGTTCTCATTGGATCACTCTACAGCATCTCCTGATTTTTCTGTCCTGAGTCTGGCTGCCGGTTTTAGATGTGACCTAACATCTAGGTACGTCTGACCAGAGTATAGCCTTTTGGTGATTATGGATGCATGTTCATACTTTTTTACTTATCTTTTTATTTTTATTCATACACCTTTTTATTACATGTGCTTTTTCCCAGGATTCCAGTCTTGTAGGCCCCAGTACCTGTGGCTTCGCTACAATCAAGGACAAAACTCCTTTCTATTGATCTGGGGCGTAGTCCGTATATCTCTTTATTACCATTATATGCCTTGGTCTGGAGACACCTCTCTTATAGAGGTTTACTGCAAGCAGCTATAATGTGGGCAGGATGATCGGAAGACTCCATGCGACAGTGTCCTTCTTTTAAAAATGAATGTGGATGTTCTCATGTATATGCAATTGAACAAGATGTAAGTTACCAGTACTTATGGCCTTGTTACGGCTATTCGTTATTGGATTGATGTACTAACTTTTAGTTGATTATTTGTATTTGAATTGTATAGATTATATATTTCCTGGTAAACCCAGATGAGGTAGGCAACAGTCATCTCCGAAACGCATTGGGTATAGGATTCTGTATTTTAATTTTGTATATCTTGATTCCTCAGTATTCATGACCATGTTCAATATTTCATGTATTTTTCTATAATAAATTAAAATTGTATTTACTTTTACTGTCCTTTGGTAGAGCCTTTAAAATCCCACCCCCAGGGGCTCTCTTTCTTTTTGGGAGTGGGAAACAGATGCTGACGCTCTTTTCCGAAGGCCTCACTTCATCCAGGCTGGCCAGAAGAGTTGGGTCCATTTACCTCCATGATGATCATGGTCACTTAAGCCGTGTACACACGATAGGTTTTACCAATGAAAACAGTCTGATGGACTGTTTTCATCGGACAAACCGATCGTGTATGGGCCCCATCAGTCTTTTTTCCATCAGTGTTTAAAAATAGAACATGTTTTAAATTTATCCGATGGTTAAAAAACCGATAGCAAATTAATATCATCTGTGGGGAACTCCATCGGATAAAAAACCCACGCATGTTCAGAATCAAGTCGACGCATGCTCAGAAGCATTGAACTTCATTTTTCTCGGCTCATCGGAGTGTTTTACGTCACCCGCGTTTGAAACGGTCGTTTTTTTGGCTGATGGTGTGTGGGCAAGACTGATGGAAGACAGTTTCATCGGATTTCCGATGGAAAAAACCATTGGATTAGAATCCATAGGATATCCGATCGTGTGTACAGGGCTTTAGGCCCAGATAGAAGTTTCAAGCTGATCAGGGATCGATTTTACTGGCCATCCATGAGAATGGAGGTGGAAAGTTACTGCCGCTCTTGTGTCAGGTGTATCCAGGGAAAAACTTTACCAGGCAGGGCAGCCCCAATGGGCCATCTACAGAGTCAAGGGCCAATGGAGTTGGTGTGCATTGATTTCTTGTGCCTGGAACCTGATCTGAGTGGAAGGAGTAATGTCCTGGTTGTGACAGATCATTTCACCCGATATGCTTAGGCTTTCCCCACTAGGGATCAACAAGCTAGTATGGTGGCCAAGACTTGTCATGGCAAAATAGGTTGTATGCAGAGCACACAGCCCTTTTGACTTGTGCTAAATAAGCACACTTTGTCTTAAGCCCTGTACACACGGATTTCCTATGGTTTTTAAACCGATGGATTTTTCCATCAGTCTTGCCTACACACCATCAGTCAAAAAACCGACCCTTCCAAACGCGGTGACATAAAACACTCCTATGAGCCGAGAAAAATTAAGTTCAATGCTTCTGAGCATGCGTCGATTTGATTCTGAGCATGCGTGGGTTTTTTAACCGATGGACTTGCCCATAGACGATCGGAATTTGCTATCGGTTTTTTATCCATCGGAAAAATTTAAAACATGTTCTATTTTTTGACACCGATGGAAAAAAGACCGATGGGGCCCATACACGATCGGTTTGTCCGATGAAAAAAATCCATCGGACTGTTTTCATCGGTAAAACCGATCGTGTGTACGCGGCTTTAATGTTATAATGCATCTCAGGCATAATTCACTAACCTTCCATTCGATTCCCATTCATTCAAATGAAGAAGCATCACCACGCTGCTATGTTCTCATCTCGGCATCACAGCATCACTGACTGCCGACGCCCTCACAGGCTCTTTTATTATCTCCCGAACAGGAAGTGATGGCTGCAGCAGCCAACCACCTCCTCCATGGGAGGGGACATCATAGGATGTCCCCACCACACAGGAAATGTCCATATAAGGAGTTGACAACACAAGAAATACAATAATAATACAATAACAATAATTTAACCAATGAACACAGTTCCTGATGAGGGGAGCTTATCCGCAGGTGCATGCTCACGTCACCACCTCAATGTTGATCAGACACAGAGGCGACAAGAGCACGCATCCGCTAAACCGATAATGCGTTTGCAGAGAGGCCTCACTCCACAAACACCCTTCTCCAAATCAGGAAGTTTATCTCAACCAGCGTCAGTCCGCCCCAGTCAGCTCTTTAGAGCGGGTTGCGGGAGAACTAACACTGGGTGACACTATGACAATACATATTAAATACATCTTCATAAAATTTTCCACAACAGACTCTAGTGGAGAAGTTCTTTGTCTATTAGTGGTTGCCTCAGTGCCTACATTTGGATCAAGGTCGGGACTTTGAGTGTAAACTGATCAGAAGACTATGTGAACTCTTAAACATAAAGAAATCCAGGACTACTCCTTACCATCCCCAAGGGAATCCACAGCCTGAGCGTTTCAACCGTACCCTGTTGAACATGTCCCATTAGAGAGGAAACAGCATTGGGGCGATCAAGGTTTTTTTTCAGCGGGAACGTGGGGGAACGCAGTTCCGGCACCTTCAGCAGAGAATGTATCTGGGGTGTGCTAAAGGGTCTATTGATGCTGACTGCTGGGGATCTATTGTAGCTGGGAGGGAGGTGTAGTGTTGCTGGGTGGTGTGCATTGTTGCCCAAGGAATCTACCTTTGCTGGGTGGTCTGTTGTTGCTGGTGGGGGATCTTTGGTTCTGGGGTTCTGATGCTGTCGGGCGGGGGGTTGACAGGGTAGGGTCTATTGATGCTGCTGAAGGATTTATTGTTGCCAGCAGGGGTCTTTTGTTGCTGGGAGAGATCTATTGTTGCTGGGGGGAGCGTTTTATTCTTGAGGAGAGGGTCTATTTTTTGGGGCTGATCTATTGTTGCTAGGAAGGATCTATTGTTGCTTGGGGAATCTGTTGTTGCTGGGGAGGGGGGTCTATTATCATTAACCAATTCCATACATTACTTGACACCACAAAATGATACTTGGCTCTGTATTCTCTGAATGGAGTGGCACTAGGAGGTGGATAGGGGGTGGAGACAAGGGACGGTGCTGAAAGGTCAGGGTGGAGAGAGTGCCTGTACCTATTTTTTTTTACCTATTTTTTGAGAAAAAAAGCCTGGGGGGCGATCATATCGCTGCAGTAGTTCATGCCTACAATAGTACCTCAAATTATTTTACAGGATACTCCCCTTACAGATTAATTTTCGGGAGAGAAGCTCGCCTACTTGTGGATTTGGCTTTTGGAACATCAATAGATCATACCTCCCAAGCTTCTTATAGGGGATATATCGACAGACTCCGGAAGAATTTAAAGGTGGCTTATGAGAAAGCCAAGGAGGCATCTACTATCAGTGAACAAAGGAACAAAAAAAAACTTTGATCTTAGAGTGAGTGTGCAGGATTTGCAACCTGGGGATTGGGTGTTATTGCGCAATCTAGGGGTGCCAGGAAAACATAAGCTGGCTGATCAATGGCATTCCCAACCCTACATTGTTTGCAAACAACTACCTGGACTCCCTATGTATCAGATCTCCGGCCTGAAGGGAAGACTGGTCCTCTTAAGGCATCGAAACCATTTACTGCCCATATCAGAGGCTGTTCGAGTACCCTCCACCCCTTGCTCAGAGGCATATCAGTCCCAAACGTTGAGGCCCAGGGCCAGGAAAACTTGTCCACCTGCACTTCCAGAGGAAAGTAATGATAAGGAATTAACTCTGGATTGGCTGTAAATTCCCCCCTTTGAAGAGGATTCCATCGTCCCTGATACTGGAGAAGAAGGCTGTAATAGGACAGGTTCCCATTTTCCTAACACAGAGGCAGTAGTATCTTACTCACCTAGGGGAAATGAGGAAGTCAAGCTGGAACCCTGTGAAGTGCCTAATGCGACTGATGCTCTCATCCCTCCTACTAACATCGCATGGAGAGAGACAGTCCCTGAACCTGGATAAGAGCTTGAAGTAGAACCTGAGACTGAAGTAGAGCCTGAACCAGAAGCTGGATGCAGTTTTTTGGGAAGCAGAACAGGAACCAGAGTTACTGGAACAGTACAGTCAAGCACTTGCCTCCTTTACAGAATCTTTAGTAGAGGCTGACCTGGATCCACCTGCTGACAGTACTGGGTGGGTCACTAGCTTATTATTGGCCTGTCATAAAATGAATGTGACTTCTCCTGCTGATGTATATAATTTGCTATCAGAAGACTTAATTAGGTCAGTTATTAGCTGTTACAACTTTTCGTTTGTTAGATGTTTAATTGTTTAATTGTTTAGCTTTCATGATGCAGTAAAGTGATTCCACAGGCTTTAGGGACCAAAGACTTTCATGTGGGGGGAGGATGTAGCAATATCGATTACAATCGTAAAGTACAGTACCCTCCAGCATTTCCATGCATCACATGTCCCTCTAGTGATCAGTGTAACAGGTGACATCATATTTGTGTGCCAAACAAAAGGGATTGTGGGATGAGTAGTTCTCCCGACTGATAATTGCTTTGCATTATTATGTGCCTGGACTACATATCCCAGGGATCTTTGCTACCATCAGGAAGATTGCTGGGAGTAGCTATAAAAGAAGCAAAAGCATGTGCAGAGCTCTTTTTCTCCTGGGTCTGATGCGAGATGGACCTCTACGTGCATGGAGAGAGGGGTCGCGGCCTACCATGCGGTGTACCACCTTCCAACCTGTACGAGAGGGGCCTTGTTCTGCCGTTTGTCATCGGACATCCATCCAGCACCACTGGAAACTTGCCAGTCAGTACCAAGCAGATCCGCTGCACGAGTGTTGCTACCTGAGTTACTGTCCGAAAGACATCATATTGGTCTGATCGTTGGTGAGAGGGCAATCGCCCAAACTTTACCCATCTTTTGTCACAGGGCACTTTGCACAGACATCTCTACCTTAGGAATACTTTACTGAACCTATTTGAACACTGTGCTTAGACATCTTTAGCCTTCCTCACTGCAAGAAACGTTAATGCCATTACTGATACAAGGGCCCTTATATTATTATTTCCAGGCCTGATCTTTCCTTAGGGTAACTGTTATAGGCTGGCCAGGTTCCATCTTCTGCAGAATGTCAGTACAGACTGTTAGCTGTATTCATCCTTTTAGGGGATAGCATTATTTCTTTAAGGAAGTGTGCATAACATACTGTTCATTTGTTAATATTTTGCTTTGTGTCATTCGGAGGGATTCCTTTGCTGAGTTGGCGCTGTTGCCTAGAACTCAGCAGATCTATCACTTCATTTTTGTGACAATATCCCTTTAATTGGTTCAAGTAAATATCATCATAACATAAATACACAGAGTTGTCTGATTTATTACTTTACAGTGGTACAAGGATGTCTGACCCCAGAGTGTCAGGTGGGTTGGAATGTTCACCAGATCATGGCAGTGCAGATGAGCAGGTAATTCCAAGAAGTCCCTTAGGGGGTCGTGCTACATTTGCATTAAATTAACCTCAGAAGCTGTTTCTGAGCCCCCCATGTGTGTCAGAGCCCCCTGTGTGTCAGAGCCCCCCCTGTGTGTCAGAGCTACCGTGTGTCAGACCCCTCTGTGTGTCAGAGTCCACCCGTGTGTCAGAGCCCCCCTATGTGTCAGAGCCCCCTGTGTGTCAAAGCCCCCTGTGTGTCAGAGTCCCTCTGTGTGTCAGAGCCCCCTGTGTGTCAGAGCCCCCCCATGTGTCAGAGATCTCCATGAGTCAGAGTCCCCCTGTGTGTGTCAGAGCCCCCCATGTGTCAGAGTCCCCCGTGTGTCAGAGCCCCCTGTGTGTCCAGAGCCTTTCCTTCTCATTCTCTTTCCCATGTTGACTGTAGACAGTAGAGCAGAAAGTAGAGGATTTTGGAATGCTGGATCCTGTTTTCCATAGGCTAGTGAGTTTGGCTTCAACGTGTTAGTGTTTCTAAATCTGCTAGTACATATAACACTACCCTCCTCCCCAGACTGACCATGCTGCTGTGCCTCCTGTATTCTTTTATCCAGATTGGAGGCACTCTAATACCGGACTTGTGCTACTGGCCAGATCAAAACAGAACAGGTGAAAACAGAGGGGAGAATACTAAAATAAAACAAATGCAGCCACCGCATCTAATGATTGCTAAGCTGCACTTTGAATTCACCCAGTCCTGACTTTTGCACTCTAGGGCTGGGTTCACACTGGTGTGCTCTCCACACAAGAATTGGATTGCAACTTTGTATTGACACTCCCAGCAGTTTGCAGAGGGCAGTGTGAACCGCCTGCGAGTCAGGTGCCATGCGGGAACCCGTTGTGGATTTGAACCACTGTGAACCAAGCCTATAGGTAGGTATAATGATCAGGTTTGGTTATCAGACCAGACAGAAGATGATTGGTCATGCACAGCCCAGGGGGTATGGGCACTGGATGATCTCTTCCCACCACTGGTTGTGATTTACCTAAAGTCTTTTTTTATCTTATTAAGACCTATACATAGGTATGTGACTATCTATATATATATATATATATATATATATATATATATATATATATATATATATTATATATATATATATATATATAGACCTGCTCTGGAAAATGTCAGTTGAAGAAGGAAAGGTATCAAATGAAATGGCTGCTATAAATCAGTGGCGGCCGGTGGTAATTTTTTTTGGGGGAGGGGGTGGCAAACAGTACCAATACCACCCCCCAGTTGTTTGGTCGGGTCTCGAGCGCTTACCCCATCTATGGTGGCTTCTCCTTGGGCTTCCTTCACCGGTGGCTTCCCCTGCTCTGCGGCGGTGGTTTCCCCTTCCCCTGCTCTCCACGGGCATTGTGGCGGCTTCCATTTCCTCCCTCCTCCTCGCCGGCCAATTAGGACTTTTCTCTTTTCAACCAATTGGAAAACGGGTGTCAGATCCACTTCTCATTGACCAGATTAAGGATTAGTTTCAATAGCGAATATTAATTTGCTGTTGTAACACCTGGGTGGGCTCGTAGCGCAATGCTCTGCGCCCCGAGCCCACCCTATTTTGAAGCCTATCAGAGCCTCTGGCTCTAATCAGGTGCTTAAAAAAACACCCTTGCCACTGTAATTCATGTGCCCGGTGTCTGAAAAAGGGCTGGACGCATGAATGGGGGGTGGTGGCCATGGGTAGAGGGGGGCAGCGCCCGAGCGTCCCTAATGGATGGGCCGCCACTGCTATAGATACTTTCTGATACTTGGTAAAATGAAGGTCTAGCCTCATTTTTGATTATATAGTTTAGCCTCAGACTAAATTCTCTCCACAGTAAATATATCAAACTAAAAGGAAGAACAGAAACTATTCCCAGTTAATTAAATTGCAGCATGTCATTATATGATAATTTTGCATAGCCCTTTGAAATGTCATTTTGATCAGGCAGGTTTTGTAATAATCATAATAAAATAATAAATATGAAGAAATGTATGTTCTACAATTACAGCACAAATCCCATAAGAATATCCAACGCAGAGCCTGAAAAAGATGAGTACATTTCTATCCATTCCAGCACATTCTAGAATCCTTCTGTAATCAGGCAGCGACATTTCTAATTAACAATTTAATCAGAATGGTAAAAAAATAATTCTATGTGCAGTGTAAAGTTAAATATAATTAAATTACACAAGCAAAGGTGGGAGTAATTGACAGGAGTGGGACATAGCTCTGTGACATTTTCATAAATGTCAAATGAAATCCTTGCTCACTACTCAAGAATCCTGTTTGACCTACGATATTGGCAAATATTATACAGAATATATATTCTAGATGGCCACCTCTTTGGAATCTTTTGAGCATGTTCTTTAATCCCCAAAAAATAAGTAAGATAGGGGCTGCCGTAACACCAAAATAGGTTGCTTCAGATACATAAATCAGACATAGGACAAATCAAAAATAACGTTTACTGAACTTTACTACTAGTGAACTACTGAAGAATTCTAACTGTTTGAAACCCAAAGAAATAGAATGTTATTTAGGGACCTAGCACATTTGGTCTTTTACCCCTTCCAAAGCATCTTCCCCTCCCAAAGGGAATTATGAACAGCTGAGATTTGTACTTGCAATCTGAAAATCCAGTGTACGTAGAATATAACAGCTGCACAACTGTTCTTGTATAGTATGCTGGATTTAGTACTTTCTGCCACTAGGTGGCATTGTAATATATTTATTCCTTATTCCTAGTCCAGACACTTTTACCCCCTTCGAATCAAGGCCATTTTTCATCTCTAATGCCGCGTACACATGACCGTTTTTAATGTCATTGAAAAAACAACGTTTTTCTCGACGTGATTCTTCTCAAGCCTGCCTTGCCTACACACGATCGTGAAAAAAAATGCTCGAACAAAGCGCGGTGACGTACGAAACGTACGACGGCACTATAAAGGGGAAGTTCCATTCGGATGGCGCCACCCTTTGGGCTGCTTTTGCTGATCCTCGTGTTAGTAAAGTTTGGTGAGCGATGATTCACGCTTTTCAGCCTCGTGCTCTTCAGTTCGTTACAGCGTGACGAATGTGCTATCTCCATTATGAACGCTAGTTTTACCAGAATGAGCGTTCCCATCTCATAACTTGCTTCTGAGCATGCACGTTTTTTTCACGTTATTAAAGCCTACACACGGCCGTTTTTCACGAGGAGCAAAACGATGACGTGAAAAACGACGAGAAAAAATAGAGCATGTTCCAAATTTTTTATGGGCATTTTTCACATCGCGAAAAATGCTCTGGAGCCTACACACGATCGTTTTTAATGACCAAATAAAAAAATGACATTTTTCTCGTCATGAAATACGGTCATGTGTACACGGCATGAGTGCTGTCATGCTTTGAATCACAATTACTCAGTCATTTTTTGAGACAGATAGAGCTTTTTTTCTGGTGGTATTTAAATACCACTGTTTTTTTTGTTGTTCTATATAAATAAAAAAAATACCAATTTTTTTTTTTTTTTTTTTTACGTTCAAAGGTTTTTTCTTTTAGGGAGCAAAAAATACAGAAAATTTAGAAAATAAAAAACATGTTTTTCTTTGTTTCTGCTATATATTTTGCAAAAAAAATTCAAAGAATATCTTTCCTCTTTAAATTTAGGTCACAATGTATTCTACTACGTTTCTTTAGTAAAAATAACCCAAATCAGTGTATACTGTGTGAAAGGTATAGAGTCTACAAACTATGGTAAATACGGTATATTTGAAAACTGAATACAATTGCTGGTGTTCTCATACTAATACATGCAGGGAGCTGCAGTATTTTGATTTAGTGTCCTTTGCACAGTGTGCACCTAAAGCTTACCTGAATACAATTGCTGGTGTTCTCATACTAATACAGGCAGGGAGCTGCAGTATTTTGATTTAGTGTCCTTTGCACAGTGTGTACCTAAAGCTTACCTGAATACAATTGCTGGTGTTCTCATACTAATACAGGCAGGGAGCTGCAGTATTTTGATTTAGTGCCCTTTGCACAGTGTGCACCTAAACTTACCTGAAGACAATTGCTGGTGTTCTTCTGATCCTATTAATACCACGGGCAGGCAGCTGCAGTATTTACAGTTAGTGTACTGTGTCCTTTGCACAGTGTGCACCTAAAGCTACCTGAAGACAATTGCTGGTGTTCTGATCATATTAATACCACAGGCAGGCAGCTTCAGTATTTACAGTTAGTGTACTGTGTCCATTGCACAGTGTACACCTAAAGTTACCTGAAGACAATTGCTGTTTTTCTCATGCTATTTTTCTCAATGATTTTCATCTATTTTGCCGGGACCATACATTATATTAAAGCCGCAAGCAGTTTTAAATGACTTTTTTTCCTTTAGAAATGTCATTTTGTGCAGGGACAGTTCTAAACACGGGAAACATGTGCCACTTCACAGGCATACTTTAGACACCCCCAGGTATGATATTTAAAGGAATATTTAACTTTTTTTTTTTTTCACTTTAAGCATCATTAAAATCACTGCTCCCGAAAAAACATCAGTTTTTAAAACTTTTTTTTGCATTGATACATGTCCCCTGGGGCAGGACCCGGGTCCCCAAACCCTTTTTAGGACAATAACTTGCATATTAGCCTTTAAAATTAGCACTTTTGATTCCGAACGTTCGTGTCCTATAGACTTTAACAGGTGTGACAGCAGGAAGGTAAAGTCACCTGGTTGCATCCAGGGGGGTAGATATATTTCGCCCAGATTCAGGCTTTACGCCGACTTATACAACTAGGTGGAGAGTTGGGCTCATGGATGACTCATACCTCTAGGGAGAGTGTGGGGCGTCGTGCAGACAGAGATGAGGAGACCAGCTGAACCTTGTCAGCTCATTTAGGCCTCTATAAGAACTCCCAGCTTCATTAGATGTTAGCTCATGCCTGGAACCAGACCTGTGTGGACTGTCTAGGGAGAGTGAACCCCTGTGCGGTGAGGCAAAGCCTGTGTGGCTATTTGTTTGGACTTTTACTAAACCAGGGACTTAGGGACTAGGACAGCACTAGGCTGATCCCAGTTGTTAGTTAGGAAACCTGTATGTTTAGTCAGAGGTCAACTTGACCAGGATTTATTTTGGTTATGTTTCTTTTGCTTTGCTGTGTTTTGTCACTGTAAATAGAAAATAAACCGCACCTTTTTTGATTTTGAAAACCACAACCTCCGTTTGCTGGGCCTGTTTTGTGTGGGGAGCCCATCCCGGGGGTCACACACACCCGCTGCCGAGCTAACCCCCTCACAGTTGGTGGAGAACCAGTGGCAGTTTTTTTTAAGCCAGCATGGAGGAGATACTGAAGCAGCTGGCTCTAGCAAATGCCAATCAACAGCAGACAAATGCAGGTTTGCAAAGGAGCCTTGCAGCCCAGCAGCAGACAAACGCAACTTTGCAACAGAGTCTGGAGGCTCAGCAACGAGCCCAGCAGCAATCTGAGGCCCGCTTCATAGACCTGTTGCAGAAGCAAGAGCAGAGACTACAACAACAGATGGAAGCAGTAATGCAGCAACGTCCGCAGACCAGTGAGGAAAGCCGTCCCACTAATACCGCGTCCTTTGGGGTGAGTCGTTTATTGACAAAAATGACTGGAGAGGATGATCCAGAGGTATTTTTGACCACATTTGAAAGGACCGCTGAAAGAGAAAAGTGGCCTGAGGAGCAGTGGGCTGGACTGGTGGCTCCTCTGTTAACTGGTGAATCGCAGAAAGCTTACTATGACCTAGAGCCTAACCAAGCAAAAGACTATGTGATGCTAAAAGCTGAAATATTGGCAAGGCTGGGTGTCACCCAGGCTGTCCGGGCTCAGCGTGTGCATAACTGGACTTTCCAGCTTGGAAAACCCCCCAGGTCTCAAATGTATGATCTCATTCACCTGAGCAGAAAGTGGCTACAGCCAGAGACTTTGTCCGCACCAAAGATTGTGGAACGTGTTGTAATGGATCGGTTTTTGAGAGCTCTTCCTACTGCCATCCAAAAGTGGGTAAGCCATGGAGACCCAGAGACGGCCGATGGTCTTGTGGATCGTGTGGAGAAATACTTGGCTACAGAGAACCTGACGGCCTCTTCCAGAGACACTCGGACTTTCCACCCTAAGACCAGACCATCCCCAGGGGCGGATAAGAGGATTCCAAGGGGTGAGGGTGGAGAGAGTGAGAGGGTGGGAGCTCTACCCCAAGTTTGGCGAGAACAGCCTGGGAAATCAGCGGCTCAAGAGGCCGCAAGAAGGATCGTTTGCTACCGCTGCCGGCAAGCGGGACATATTGCAGCCAATTGCCCGGTTGTGGAGGAACCCATGCAGTGTGACTTTCTGACGGGCAGACGTCAGTCGCTGTGTGCGACAGTCGCATGCACTGCCATTCGAGGAACTGAGAAACATTTATGCAAAATGTGTGTTAATGGTAGAAATGTTGTGGTATTGCTGGATTCAGGTAGCCTTGTGACCCTGATAAAGGCTGAGTTAGTTAAAACAGAGGTCTCTGGGAATAGCAAGGTAGCTGTTATTTGTGTGCATGGGGACACCCGAGAGTATCCAGTGACTACAGTGTGTTTCGAGACCCCCAAAGGTACCCTCTCTCATCCAGTGGGCTTAGTATCTCAGTTACCGCATGACGCCATTGTGGGAAGGGATTTTCCGAAGTTCTGGGAACTGTGGGATGATCCTGAGCCCCTCACTGGTGCCCCTATGTACCAGGAATGTGATAGCCAGAACTCCCCTGAGAGTGGTGAGGACTCTCCGGAATTTCCCTTATCAGTATTGGCAGGGGAGACTCAAGAAACTGGAGAGGAGCCCACCTCCTCAGACGAAAACCTACCGTCTGTGGAGTTTTCTGATCTTGAGGTTCACAGGGAAAACTTTGCCACAGAACAGTTGAAAGACCCCGCCCTAATAAAGGCACGGGAAAACGTAGTGAAAATAGATGGTGAGTTAGTGAACCCAGATAATACCTGCACTTACCCATACTTCAGCGTAGAGAAGGACCTACTGTATCGGGTGGCAAAAAGGGCAGAAGAAACCGTTGAGCAGCTTGTGGTGCCCAAACCTTACAGGAAGTTGGTGTTGGAGTTGGCCCATGGGCACATTCTTGGAGGTCATCTGGGGACAGAGAAAACCCGAGAGAGGGTATTACAGAGATTCTATTGGCCGGGGGTGATGAAGGACGTAGAAAATTATTGTTCCTCCTGCCCTGTGTGTCAGAGGTTGGCCCCGATGCCACATTTCCGTAGCCCGCTGGTCCCTCTACCCATCATTGAGGTCCCGTTTGAGAGGATCGCCATGGATTTGGTAGGTCCTATAATCAAGTCCGCTAGGGGGCACCAGTACATATTAGTTATAATGGACTATGCCACCCGTTATCCAGAAGCGATCCCTCTCCGAAATACCTCGGCCAAAACCATAGCCAAAGAGCTATCTCTTGTTTTTAGCCGGGTGGGTATTTGTAAAGAACTGCTTACGGACCAAGGTACACCCTTTATGTCCCGGGTTATGAAAGAGCTGTGTAAATTGTTCAAAGTGACGCAATTGCGTACGTCTGTGTATCACCCCCAAACCGATGGGCTGGTTGAAAGATTCAACAAAACCCTAAAACAAATGTTGAAGAAAGTGGTGGATAGAGATGGAAAGGATTGGGACTGTTTACTTCCTTATTTGATGTTTGCTATTAGGGAGGTGCCCCAATCCTCTACGGGATTCTCCCCCTTTGAGTTACTGTATGGGAGATACCCAAGAGGGCTGTTGGATATTGCCAAGGAAACTTGGGAAAGTGAGAGTTCTCCCCACAGGAGTGTGATTGAGCATGTCGCCCTGATGCAAGATCGAATTGCACAGGTAATGCCCATCGTGAAGGAACATTTGGCCCAAGCGCAGTTGGCACAGCAGAGAGTGTACAACCGTGGAGCCAAGACCCGTACCTTTTCCCCGGGGGATAGGATATTGGTACTTGTCCCTACGGTTGAAAGTAAATTCCTTGCCAAATGGCAAGGCCCCTACGAGATAATGGAAAAAGTGAGCGAAGTGAATTACAAGGTCAGACAACCAGGAAGGCGAAAGCCCGAACAGATCTATCACGTTAATCTGTTGAAAGCCTGGAGGGATAGAGAGTCCCTAGTCGCAGACACTTGGTCACCAGCTCAAACTGGTTGCGTGATTCCTGAGGTTGGAATAGCAGCCACCTTGTCACAACCCCAACAACAGGAGGTTAAGGAGTTTGTGCTTCAAAACAAGGAAACAAATAGAAGAGTGAGTAGGTGGTTCCTGGCCCTCCAGGAATTCAACTTCACAGTAAAGCATCGCCCTGGCGTTCAAATGGGGAATGTGGATGCTTTGTCTCGAGTACATGAATGCCTGATTGCTGGTGTTCCAACCCCGAGGTTAAAACAAGAGGGGGGGGTATGTGACAGCAGGAAGGTAAAGTCACCTGGTTGCATCCAGGGGGGTAGATATATTTCGCCCAGATTCAGGCTTTACGCCGACTTATACAACTAGGTGGAGAGTTGTATAAGGCTAGTGGGCTCATGGATGACTCATACCTCTAGGGAGAGTGTGGGGCGTCGTGCAGACAGAGATGAGGAGACCAGCTGAACCTTGTCAGCTCATTTAGGCCTCTATAAGAACTCCCAGCTTCATTAGATGTTAGCTCATGCCTGGAACCAGACCTGTGTGGACTGTCTAGGGAGAGTGAACCCCTGTGCGGTGAGGCAAAGCCTGTGTGGCTATTTGTTTGGACTTTTACTAAACCAGGGACTTAGGGACTAGGACAGCACTAGGCTGATCCCAGTTGTTAGTTAGGAAACCTGTATGTTTAGTCAGAGGTCAACTTGACCAGGATTTATTTTGGTTATGTTTCTTTTGCTTTGCTGTGTTTTGTCACTGTAAATAGAAAATAAACCGCACCTTTTTTGATTTTGAAAACCACAACCTCCGTTTGCTGGGCCTGTTTTGTGTGGGGAGCCCATCCCGGGGGTCACACACACCCGCTGCCGAGCTAACCCCCTCACACAGGGTTCTAAAGTTTGTGTGAACTTTCGGTTGGTTCACAGATTCTGGTGAAAACCGAACTGGGGGGTGTTCAGCTCATCCCTAGTCACCAGCAACAGGACCACTAGTGTGATAAGAGACTTTCAGACATGGGACAGCACTTCAGTCAAATGTCAAAGAAGTTATGTCCCTCAAAAAGCAATATTCAACACCTCTAATAACTGCTTGAATGGTCACAGTTGGCTGGCTCATCAACAGTTGGACAGACCTATTCTAAACCATATGTTTCTGAGAAATGTGATCCTCACCTTTTGTATCGAAAAACCAAAACAGAAGCTGTCTTAAATTATAACCTAAAAATGTGTGTTCCAAAGTGTTTTTATAGGGCTACAATTTCATGGAAGAGCCAGCAGACCTTTGACAGCTATATGAATGTTGAGAGTTCAGCATCCACGGAGCAACAGCTTGGCACTCTGCGGCGCATCTCCTTAAAACGACCCAATACAGCCTACAGCTCTCCAAGCCAGCTTTGCCTGATAAAACAAATACCGTATTGCAGTCATATGGTCTCTATTTAAGAGCTCAGACATTCCACTTCTTCGATGCTTTTTCATAAAATGAACAATGATTCAGTGTGTAAGGCTTATATTTTACAAATAAATCTGTGATATAGGTTTGGGGAAAATCTGGTTCTTGTTTGTGTTTAAGATTTATCCTTTTATTCACTGTAGTTAGGATCAAAGTTTTTTTTACAGGAAGTGTATGGACTAGGGTCTGAAATAGAAATACTTGTGTCCTTGCTATGCTGTACGTTAATTACCTGTAATTCATACTTTTTTTATATGTATGAATAAGTTCATCCAAATGTGGAGACTTCTAGATCCAATAATGTGTTAGCCTCTTATAACATTCAGGTCTCTTGGTGTGGAAATCCCATCCTCCCCAATCAAAGTTCTGGCTCGGAATACAGAAAGAATCCTGTCTATTTCGACCATCTGGAAGGAGCAAAGCTGTGAAATGAGAGCTGGTTAGGCTTAGAAACGGAAGGAGGATGTCCAAGCCAGGGACCCCAAATCAGCGGTTAGCCAAACTTTATAGGCTAAAATGAAAATGTAGTATTAGCCACTAAGCGCATAAAAACCTTCCTTCAACCTGGAGGTTGCAGGACATCCTGTGAGTGTGGCATTACCACCACACTTTGCACTCACTGCAAAATGATGTAGAAAATGGCAGTGATGTCATCATAACAACACAATTCTACCGATCATTGAGGACTGCCCAGCATAGAAGAGGCCAAGACGTATAGGACCCTGCTTGTTATGGGCCTGACGTGAAGATATCTAGAAATGGTATGTTTATTTATTTTTTTAAAGCAGACCCTTCAGGGAGTAATTGGGGGAAGCTCGGAGTTGAGCTTCAAGCAGGTTAAATTAACCTTCTCCCTGTTGGAAGGCGCAATATTATTATTTTTTTTTATATCGGATTTCTTTGGGCTACCAGGTTATCGATGAGCCATCTAGCCTACTGTAAGTCATCTTGGAATGCCAGGAGAATCGCACAGCAGAGTGCATGTAACAAAAGATTGCGTAACAGAATCCTGCCTCTGGAACAGAATTCACACATACCCCCTAGCGGTGGGTCATGGAGATAACAGAGCGTCACGTCAGACCTCCCGATGAGGCGGAAATTAAACTGACTGATATAAGGGCCTGTGAATCCTTCACCACTCTCTCTCAATTGGACTCACCAGATAAATAATCGGATATATCAACTGGAGGAACACACTCTCCACAAATAGTCATCAATCTGTTTTTCTCTCAACGATTACAGCATATCATGGGAAAGACAAAGAAAAAGGAAGGAGGCTTCCAAAGCGTAAAAAATATCTCACATGCTTGTTAAAAAACTATTTTCATTCCACTCACATTTGAAGAGTGCCTGCCCTACACTAGGGAGTAACACAAATCCAGACCTGTCATGGACTGCATGGATGCTATGAAAGCTTCATTCCTTTCTTTTTCTTTGTTGTTCCCATGATGTGCTGTAATTGTTGAGAGAAAAACTGTGATTGATAACTATTCGTGGAGAATGTGTTCCTCCCAGTTGATATATCCAATTATTTATCTGATGAGTCCAATTGAGAGAGAGCAGTGAAGGATTCACATATTGGTGAAGTTAGTTTTTTGTGATAATCACACAAGGAGAGTCTGTTCACTCATTTGGCATAGTTGGAAATTTTTGTTTATTTTTTTCAATATTGATTCATTGTTGCATATTTTTTGATCTTTTTTTGCACCTTATCTCAGCAACTTTGTAGTATGCACTAGCACTTTATAGACATTGCATATTGAATTGGTTAAACGCATATATATGTACACGTGTAAATGTTGCATAATTGGTTTAACCACTTAAGCCCCGGACCATTTTGTTGCTAAAGGACCAGGCCCCTTTTTGCGATTCGGTACTGCGTCGCTTTAACTGACAATTGCACGGCCGTGCGACGTGGCTCCCAAACAAAATTGGCGTCCATTTTTTCCCACAAATAGAGTTTCTTTTGGTGGTATTTGATCACCTCTGCGGTTTTTATTTTTTGCGCTATAAACAAAAATAGAGCGACAATTTTGAAAAAAATGCAATATTTTTTACTTTTTTGCTATAATAAATATCCCCCAAAAAATATATAAAAAAACATTTTTTTTCCCTCAGTTTAGGCCGATACGTATTCTTCTACATATTTTTGGTAAAAAAACATTGCAATAAGTGTTTAATTGATTGGTTTGCGCAAAAGTTATAGTTATATATTTTTTTACTAGTTATGGCAGCTATCAGCGATTTTATCGTGACTGCGACATTATGGCAGACACATCGGACACTTTTGACACCATTTTGGGACCATTGTCATTTTTACAGCGATCAGTGCTATAAAAATGCACTGATTACTGTGAAAATGACACTGGCAGTGAATGGGTTAACCTGTAGGGGGCGCTGAAGAGGTTAAGTGTGACCTAATGAGTGATTCTTACTGTGTGGGGGCGTGGTTTGGCGTGTGACATCACTGATCGTCGTTCCCTATGACAGGGAACAGACGATCAGTGACACTCTCACTAGGAAGAACGGGGGGAAAAAAAAACATTTAGGGGAAAGATCTTAAATTGCGGCCTAGTCTGTATCTGTACGTGTGAGGTACACCCTTTAGATACTGTTGCTATATTCCGGTATTAAAAAAAAACACATTTAGGGCAAAAATAATAATTTGCAGCGTTTCCTGCATATCTGTACGTGTGAGATACACACTTTAGATACTGTTGCTCTATTTTGCTATTCAGAAAAGCACATTCAGGCCTCGTACACACGGCCGAGATTCTCGTCGAAAAAAACATGTCGTTTTTTTCGACGAGATTCTTGGACAAGAAACTTGTCCCGGCCGAGTGTACAGACGCTCGATTCAAAGAACCCGCGGTTCTTTGAATGGAGCGTACGCGGTGATGTCATCGACTACGACGAGCATGCGCTCGTCACATTCGATGCCATCGCCGCCATCTTGGTATACCCTACGTATGCCTAGGAAGCTACCGCGCATGCGTTGAATTCATTTCGAACATGCGCGGGCTTCCGGGAGGACAGGTAAGTGTACACACACTCACTTTTCTCGTCGAGAAACATGCCGACGAGAATCTCGACGAGAAAATAGAGAGCAGGATCTCTATTTTCTCGTCGAGATACTTGTCGCTTTTCTTGACGAGAAACCATACACACGAACGAGTTTCTCAGCAAAAAATCTCTGCCAGCAAGTTTCTTGCTGGTTTTTGCCGAGAAACTCGTTCGTGTGTACGAGGCTTCAGATGAAAAATCTTAAATTGCGGCCTACTCTGTATCTGTACGTGTGAGATACACCCTTTAGATACTGTTGTTCTATTCTGCTATTCAAAAAACACCTATTTAGGGCAAGATCCTACATTTGAGAAATATGAGGAGAATGTCAAATAAGGGACGTGGCACCGGTTGTGGTGCTGCTGGTGGAGCTCCTGTTGCAGGGAGAGGACGTGGTCGATCTGTGCCAGCTACACGCACAAGTGAAACACCTTCCTCAGGTGCAAGTAGGCAACAGAGCCTGCAGCGGTATTTGGTTGGGCCTAATGCGGCTTTACGAATGTTGAGGCCAGGACAAGTACAGGCGATAGTAGATTGGGTCACTGACAGTGCCTCCATTTCCTTCACATTGTCTCCCACCCATGTTATTTTAAGTTATTTCCCTATCCACATTTGTTTGCCAACATTTTGCTGCCATTTGCAGCCCTCTAGCCCTGTCCATTACTTTTTTAGAGCCATTTTAGTCCTCAAAAGTTCGGGTCCCCATTGACTTCATGGTTCCCTTAATAAACTATAGCTCCCCAGTGCTGGCAGCCCTCATGCAGCCCCAGACCATGACACTCCCACCACCTGCTTGACTGTAGGCAAGACACACTTTTTATTGTACTCCTCACCTGGTTACCACCACACAAGCTTGACACCATATGAACCAAATACTTTTATCTTGGTCTCATCAGACCACAGGACATGATTCCAGTAATCCATGACCTTAGTCTGCTTGTCTTCAGCAAACTGTTTGAGGGCTTTCTTGTGCATCATCTTTAGAAGCGGCTTCCTTCCAGGACGACAGCCATATAGACCAATTTGATGCAGTGTGCGACGTATGGTCTGAGCACTGACAGGCTGACCCCCACTCCTTCAACCTCTGCAGCAATGCTGGCAGCACTCATACGTCTATTTCCCAAAGACAACCTCTGGATATGATGATGAGCACGTGCACTCAACTTCTTTGGTCGACCATGGCGAGGCCTGTTCTGAGTGGAAACTGTCCTGTTAAACTGCTGTATGGTTTGGCCATCATGCTGCTAATTCACATAGGGGGGGGGGGATCTGGGGGTCCCCTTTGTTTTTGTTTTTATCAATGACTTTTCTATGTATTGTCGGGAGCCGACAATTCATTATAGCCGCGAGTGAGTTTTAAATGACTTTTTTTCCTTCAGAAATGACACTTTGTGCAGGGACAGTTCTAAGGTAAAGATAATAAAAGTGTATTTTTTCCCCAAAAAATGCGTTTGAAAAATCGCTGCGCAAATACTGTGTAGAAAAAAAAAATGCAACACCCACCATTTTATTCTGTAGGGCCTTTGCTTTAAAAATATATATAATGTTTGGGGGTTCAACATAATTTTCTTGCAAAAAAAAAAATGTTTTCATGTAAACAAAAAGTGTCTAAAAGGGCTTTGTCTTCAAGTGGTTAGAAGAGTGGATGTAAGCTTCCTAATGTTGTGTATAAAATGCCAGAACAGTTCAAAACCTCCCCAAATGACCCCATTTTGGAAAGTAGACACCCCAAGCTATATACTGAGAGGCATGTCGAGTCCATGGAATATTTTATATGTTGACACAAGTTGCGGAAAAAAAGACAATTTTTTTTTTTTTTGCACAAAGTTGTCACTAAATGATATATTGCTCAAACATGCCATGGGCATATGTGGAATTACACCCCAAAATACATTCTGTTGCTTCTCCTGAGTACGGGGATACCACATGTGTGAGACTTTTTGGGAGCCTAGCCGCGTACCGGACCCCAAAAACCAATCACCGCCTTCAGGCTTTCTAAGGGTGTAAATTTTTGATTTCACTTCTCACTGCCTATCACAGTTTCGGAGGCCATGGAATGCCCAGATGGCACAAACCCCCCCAAATGACCCCATTTTGGAAAGTAGACACCCCAAGCTATTTGCTGAGAGGTATTGTGAGTATTTTGCAGATCTCGCTTTTTGTCACAAAGTTTTGAAAATTGAAAAAAAAAAAAAAAAAAAAAAATTTCTTTCTTCATTTTCAAAAACAAATGAGAGCTGTAAAATACTCCCCATGCCTCTCAGCAAACAGCTTGGGGTGTCTACTTTCCAAAATGGGGTCATTTGGGGGGGTTTTGTGCTATTTTGGCATTTTATGGCCTTCGAAACTGTGATAGGTAGTGAGGAGTCAAATCAAAAATTTGTGCCTAGAAATCCTGAAGGCGGTGATTGGTTTTCGGGGTCCCGTACGCGGCTAGGCTCCTAAAAAGTCCCACAGATGTGGTATCCCCGTACTCAGGAGAAGCAGCAAAATTTATTTTGGGGTGCAATTCCACATATAACCATGGCATGTGTGAGCAATATATCATTTAGTGACAACTTTTTGTAATTTTTTATTTTTTTTTGTCATTATTCAATCACTTGGGACAAAAAAAAAAAATATTCAATGGGCTCAACAGGCCTCTCAGCAATTTCCTTGGGGTGTCTACTTTCTAAAATGGGGTCATTTGGGGGGGTTTTGTGCTATTTTGGCATTTTATGGCCTTCAAAACTGTGATAGGTAGTGAGGAGTGAAATCAAAAATTTGCGCCCTTAGAAATCCTGAAGGCGGTGCTTGGTTTCTGGGGTCCCGTACGTGGCTAGGCTCCTAAAAAGTCCCACACATGTGGTATCCCCGTACTCAGGAGAAGCAGCAGAATGTATTTTGGGGTGCAATTCCACATATAACCATGGCATGTGTGAGCAATATATCATTTAGTGACAACTTTTTGTAATTTTTATTTTTTTTGTCATTATTCAATCACTTGGGACAAAAAAAAAAATATTCAATGGGCTCAACATGCCTCTCAGCAATTTCCTTGGGGTGTCTACTTTCTAAAATGGGGTCATTTAGGGGGGGGTTTGTACTGCCCTGCCATTTTAGCACCTCAAGAAATGAGATAGGCAGTCATAAATTTAAAGCTGTGTAAATTTCAGAAAATGTACCCTAGTTTGTAAACGCTATAACTTTTGCGCAAACCAATAAATATACACTTATTGACATTTTTTTTACTAAAGACATGTGGCTGAATACATTTTGGCCTAAATGTATGACTAAAATTGAGTTTATTCGATTTTTCTTATAACAAAAAGTAGAAAATATCATTTTTTTTCAAAATTTTCGGTCTTTTTCCGTTTATATCGCAAAAAATAAAAATCGCAGAGGCAATTAAATACCATTAAAAGAAAGCTCTATTTGTGGGAAGAAAAGGACACAAATTTCGTTTGGGTACAACATTGCATGTCCGCACAATTTACAGTTAAAGCAGCGCAGTGCAAAATTCTGAATTCACCTCTGGTCCTTTAGCTACCAAATGGTCCCGGGCTTAACCACTTAAGCCCCGGACCATTTCGGGCCATTAGGACCAAGCCTGTTTTTGGGATTCGGCACTGCGCTGCTTTAACTGTAAATTGTGCGGACATGCAATGTTGTACCCAAATGAAATTTGCGTCCTTTTCTTCCCACAAATAGAGCTTTCTTTTAATGGTATTTGATTGCCTCTGCGATTTTTATTTTTTGCGATATAAACAGAAAAAGACCGAAAATTTTGAAAAAAAATGATATTTTCTACTTTTTGTTATAAGAAAAATCGAATAAACTCAATTTTAGTCATACATTTAGGCCAAAATGTATTCAGCCACATGTCTTTAGTAAAAAAAATGTCAATAAGCGTATATTTATTGGTTTGCGCAAAAGTTATAGCGTTTACAAACTAGGGTACATTTTCTGAAATTTACACAGCTTTAAATTTATGACTGCCTATCTCATTTCTTGAGGTGCTAAAATGGCAGGGCAGTACAAAACCCCCCCAAATGACCCCATTTTGGAAAGTAGACACCCCAAGGAAATTGCTGAGAGGCATGTTGAGCCCATTGAATATTTTTTTTTTTTGTCCCAAGTGATTGAATAATGACAAAAAAAAAAACAAAAAAAAAAATTACAAAAAGTTGTCACTAAATGATATATTGCTCACACATGCCATGGTTATATGTGGAATTGCACCCCAAAATACATTCTTCTGCTTCTCCTGAGTACGGGGATACCACATGTGTGGGACTTTTTAGGAGCCTAGCCACGTACGGGACCCCGGAAACCAAGCACCGCCTTCAGGATTTCTAAGGGCGCAAATTTTTGATTTCACTCCTCACTACCTATCACAGTTTCGAAGGCCATAAAATGCCAAAATAGCACAAAACCCCCCCAAATGACCCCATTTTGGAAAGTAGACACCCCAAGCTATTTACTGAGAGGCATGTTCAGTCCATGGAATATTTTATATTTTGCCACAAGTTGCGGGAATATGACAAACTTTTTTTTTTTGCACAAAGTTGTCACTAAATGATATATTGCTCACACATGCCATGGGCATATGTGAAATTACACCCCAAAATACATTCTGCTGCTTCTCCTGAGTACGGGGATACCACATGTGTGGGACTTTTTGGGAGCCTAGCCGCGTACGGGACCCCAAAAACCAAGCACCGCCTTCAAGGTTTCTAAGGGCATAAATTTTTGATTTCACTCCTCACTACCTATCACAGTTTTGAAGGCCATAAAATGCCAAGATGGCACAAAACCCCCCCAAATGACCCCATTTTGGAAAGTAGACACCCCAAGCTGTTTGCTGAGAGGCATGTTGACCCCATTGAATATTTTTTTTTTGTCCCAAATGATTGAATAATGACAAAAAGAAAAAAAAAAAAATGTACAAAAAGTTGTCACTAAATGATATATTGCTCACACATGCCATGGTTATATGTGGAATTGCACCCCAAAATACATTCTGCTGCTTTTCCTGAGTACGGGGATACCACATGTGTGGGACTTTTTGGGAGCCTAGCCGCGTACAGGGCCCCAAAAACCAAGCACCGCCTTCAGGATTTCTAAGGGCGTAAATTTTTGATTTCACTCCTCACTACCTATCACAGTTTCGAAGGCCATAAAATGCCAAAATAGCACAAAACCCCCCCAAATTACCCCATTTTGGAAAGTAGACACCCCAAGCTATTTGCTGAGAGGCATGTTGAGTCCATGGAATATTTTATATTTTGCCACAGGTTGCGGGAATATGACAAACTGTTTTTTTTTTTTGCACAAAGTTGTCACTAAATGATATATTGCTCACACATGCCATGGGCATATGTGAAATTACACCCCAAAATACATTCTGCTGCTTCTCCTGAGTACGGGGATACCACATGTGTGGGACTTTTTGGGAGCCTAGCCGCGTACGGGACCCCAAAAACCAAGCACCGCCTTCAAGGTTTCTAAGGGCATAAATTTTTGATTTCGCTCCTCACTACCTATCACAGTTTTGAAGGCCATAAAATGCCAAGATGGCACAAAACCCCCCAAAATGACCCCATTTTGGAAAGTAGACACCCCAAGCTATTTGCTGAGAGGCATGTTGAGCCCATTGAATATTTTTTTTTTTTTGTCCCAAATGATTGAATAATGACAAAAAGAAAAAAAAAATGTACAAAAAGTTGTCACTAAATGATATATTGCTCACACATGCCATGGTTATATGTGAAATTACACCCCAGAAAACATTCTGCTGCTTCTCCTGAGTACGGGGATACCACATGTGTGGGACTTTTTGGGAGCCTAGCCGCGTACGGGACCCCAAAAACCAAGCACCGCCTTCAAGGTTTCTAAGGGCATAAATTTTTGATTTCACTCCTCACTACCTATCACAGTTTTGAAGGCCATAAAATGTCAAAATAGCCCAAAACCCCCACAAATGACCCCATTTTGGAAAGTAGACACCCCAAGCTATTTGCTGAGAGGCATGGTGAGTATTTTACAGCTCTCATTTGTTTTTGAAAATTAAGAAAGACATTTTTTTTTCTTTTTTTTTTTCTTTTTTTACATTTTCAAAACTTTGTGACAAAAAGCGAGATCTGCAAAATACTCAACATACCTCTCAGCAAATAGCTTGGGGTGTCTACTTTCCAAAATGGGGTCATTTGGGGGGGTTTTGTGCCATCTGGGCATTCCATGGCCTCCGAAACTGTGATAGGCAGTGAGGAGTGAAATCAAAAATTTACACCCATAGAAATCCTGAAGGCGGTGCTTGGTTTTTGGGGTCCCGTACGCGACTAGGCTCCCAAAAAGTCCCACACATGTGGTATCCCCGTACTCAGGAGAAGCAACAGAATGTATTTTGGGGTGTAATTCCACATATGCCCATGGCATGTTTGAGCAATATATAATTTAGTGACAACTTTTTGTACATTTTTTTTTTTTTTGGTCATTATTCAATCACTTGGGACAAAAAAAAAAAAATATTCAATGGGCTCAACATGCCTCTCAGCAAATAGTTTGAGGTGTCTACTTTACAAAATGGGGTCATTTGGGGGGGTTTTGAACTGTCCTGGCATTTTATGCACAACATTAGGAAGCTTATGTCACACATCATCCACTCTTCTAACCACTTGAAGACAAAGCCCTTTCTGACACTTTTTGTTTACATGAAAGAAAATTTTTTTTTGCAAGAAAATTATGTTGAACCCCCAAACATTATATATTTTTTTAAAGCAAAGGCCCTACAGATTAAAATAGTGGGTGTTGCATTTTTTTTTCCACACAGTATTTGCGCAGCGATTTTTCAAACGCATTTTTTGGGGGAAAAACACACTTTTTTTATTTTTAATGCACTAAAAAACACTATATTGCCCAAATGTTTGATGAAATAAAAAAGATGATCATAGGCCGAGTACATGGATACCAAACACGACATGCTTTAAAATTGCGCACAAACGCGCAGCGGCGACAAACTACATTCATTTTTAAAAGCATTTAAAAGCCTTTACAGGTTACCACGTTAGATTTACAGAGGAGGTCTACTGCTAAAATGACTGCCCTCGATCTGACCTTCGCGGTGATACCTCACATGCATGATGCAATTGCTGTTTACATATGACGCTAGACCGACGCTTGCGTTCGCCTTTGCGCAATAGCAGGGGGGGACAGCGGTGCTTTTTTTTTTTTATTTTTATTATTTGTTTGGCTTTTTTATTTTATTTTTAAACTGTGCCTTCCATATTTTATTTTTTTACCATTTTTATCGTTATCTCAGGGAATGTAAATATCCCCTATGATAGCAATAGGTAGTGACAGGTACTCTTTTTTTGAAAAAAATTGGGGGGTTAGACCCTAGATCTTTCCTCTGCCCTCAAAGCATCTGACCACACCAAGATCGGTGTGATAAAATGCTTTCCCAATTTCCCAATGGCGCTTTTTATATCCGGGGGGGGGGACATTCCCTCCCACTGCTTGTAAAAGCAGTCTAGAGGCTAATTATCTGCTAGAATTGCTTTTACATGAAAGCCGGCTGCTGGCTGAAAAGAATGATACCAAGATGATACCTAAACCCGCAGGCATCATTCTGGTATAAACATTCAAAGTCCAGCAACATACCAGTACGTTGCTGGTCCTTGTTGGACATGTATTGTAATCTTTTTTTTCATACAGCCTATTGGCTGAACGAAAAAAAGAGATTGATTGGTGGGTATGCCCACCATTAGAATACCACCCTTCATCCACCCACTTCTAATGATGGGCATATATGCCGAAGCATGGGGGCATCCTCCCGCAAAAAAGTTATGCCGCGTACACACGGTCAAGCCTTCGTCGGAATTTCGACCGTATGTACGCGGCATAAAAGGTTATGCCGCGTACACACGGTCGGACTTTTCCACGGATAAGCCTCCGTTGGAATTTCGACCGTATATACGCGGCATTAGGAGCAAAATCGCTCCTCCGCCCCTGCTGCCCCCATGCTTCGGCATATATGCTCTTTTTTTTAACTGTGGTGGTGAAATCACCTCCTACAGCGTTGGAGTCACGGCTTTATGTATCGTGGGAGCAAACGCTGTTGCTGTCAAGATAAATAGATCCGCGCTGCAACTGAATGGCGTACCTGCTAAGCAAATGGTGGTTAACATTAAAACAAAGTAACATTACAGTACAACAGTAAGACCTTACCATGCCATACCTGCAAAGCAAATACCAAAACAAAACCTAGTAAAAAATAAAAAAATGTTTTAACGCAACCTGTGCCTAAAATATATATATGCCGAAGCATGGGGGCATCCTCCCGCAAAAAAGTTATGCCGCGTACACACGGTCGGAATTTCGACCGTATGTACGCGGCATTAGGAGCAAAATCGCTCCTCCGCCCCTGCTGCCCCCATGCTTCGGCATATATGCTCTTTTTTTTAACTGTGGTGGTGAAATCACCTCCTACAGCACTGGAGTCACGGCTTTATGTATCGTGGGAGCAAACGCTGTTGCTGTCAAGATAAATAATTCCGCGCTGCAGTTGAATGGCGCACCTGAAAACAAAAAATTACATACCTGAAAAGCAAGCATGATAAAACATTGCAGAATAGAATACAGTAAAAAAGAGCAGAACAATAGAGAGAAAATAGAGAGAGAGAGAACAATAAAACGACAACTATTTTTGGTTTTTTTATTTTATATTTTTTTTGTGTTTTGTTTTTTACGTTTTTTTTTTCTTTTTTACACTTTTTTTTGTAACTTTACAACTGTAATGGTTCGGGTCTCTCAAAATGTAATGGCATCTTGGGAGACCCTGTGTAAGTGTGTCCTAGTCTGTGAAATGCTGTACCCTACGCTAAAACTTCACTTTTGAGTGGTAGCGTTCAAAACATTCACCTTGGCAAAGACCAGGCTTGTCAGGACAGAGTGGACAAAAACTACGGGTGTCACGCCTAAATCCGCGCTTGCTACAGACACGACATCTTTTTTGGGGGTGGCTTTGGGTAGGGGTACTCGGGAGGACATACGAATAATGCCTCTCATGCAGCCGGCTTACTGCATTTGGTTGGGGATGGTGAGGTGCAGAACCGCCTGGATACAGGAGTTCTGTGACTATCTCATTCTGGAATTTTAGAAGAGATAACGTCCCGCCTGAAGCTCTGTATAGCACATGAGCGTTCAGCAAAGCCAATTGTAATAATGATAGAGACACTTTTTTGTACCAGCGTCTCGCCTTACGGTCAATTAGATACGGCGCCATCAACTGGTCGTTGAGGTCCACCCCTCCCATATTTTGGTTATATTCGTGAACACAGAGGGGTTTCTCCACCACACCAGTCGCCGTACGAATTTGGACTGTCGTGTCTGCATGAAGGGAGGTAAGAAGGAAAACATTCTTATTGTCCCCCCACTTCATAGCGAGCAAGTTATTACACTTCAAGCAGGCTCTCTCCCCCAGCCTAAGACGGGCATCTACAAGCCGCTGGGGAAAGCCCCGGCGATTAGGTCGCACGGTGCCACATGCTCCAATCTTATGATCAAACAAGTGACTAAACAGTGGCACGCTCGTGTAATAATTGTCCACATACAAGTGGTACCCCTTTCCGAATAAGGGTGACACCAAGTTCCACACTATCTTGCCAGCGCTCCCTATGTAATCCGGGCAGTTGACCGACTCAATCTGACTGTCTTTTCCCTCATAAACCGTAAAGTTCACTACATAGCCTGTTGCCCTGTCACAGAACTTGTAGAGCTTGACCCCGTATCTGGCACGCTTGCTGGGAAGGTACTGCTTGAAAGACAAGCGGCCAGAAAATTTAATCAGGGACTCATCAACGCAGACAACTTGATCGGGAGTAAACAAGGCTGCAAAACGTTCGTTGAAGTGGTTTATGAGGGGCCGAATTTTATAGAGCCGGTCGTATTCAGGGTCCCCACGTGGACGACAAAGTTCATTGTCGTTGAAGTGCATGAACCGCAAAATCTGCTCGTATCGTGCCCTGGACATGGAGGCAGAGAACACGGGCATGTGGTCAATTGGGTGCGTGGACCAATAAGCACGCAATGACGGAAATTTATGTGTGCCCATGTTGAGGGAAAGGCCCAGAAAGGTCTTAAATTCGGAAACCGTAATTGGTTTCCAATTTCTGGCAATTTTAGGCAACTGGGGGTTAGCGGCGATAAATTGACCAGCATATAAATTACTCTGGTCCACAATAGATCTATAGAGATCTTCCGTGAAAAACAGCGAATAAAAATCGATTGGCATAAAATCAGCTGTTTCCACCTGAATACCGGGTTGGGCAGTGAATGGGGGAAGTACGGGTTCTGCAGAAGTGGTGGGGACCCAATCAGGATAGGCGAATTCTGCAGGAAGGGCAGTATGGGCACGACGGGCCTGCCTTTGTCTTCTTGGTGGCAGCGGGACACTACTTGTGCTTGCCACCTCGCCAGCTTGAACTGCACTTATGGGACTCGCCACGTCACCAAGTGTTACTGCAGTGCTGGATGTACGTCCAGGCTGTACTAGGCCGCTGGTGCTTGCCAGTTCACCAGAAGGAATAGCGGCGCTAGTACTACTCTGCTCCATGATACGAGAGACCTGCGGTTCTTGCTCCTCAACAACCTCAGAAGATCGGGATCGGGTACGCCTGACCTTAGCAGGGACCTCAACTTCGTCGTCAGAGCTATCTGACGTGGGGCCGCTGACGTCACTGTCTTCTACGGGAAGATATTCTGAGCCTGAATCTGACAGATACGTGACCTCCTCTTCACTATCTGTCATGCTCAGAATCTCGTAGGCCTCTTTACTAGTGTACCTTCGTCTTGCCATTTTGGGCTCTAAATTTAGGGGTACACTAGTAAGATTCACAGGAAAAAAAGCACCTGACTGTCGTCAGCAAATATATCAAACGCTACAAAAAAACTGTTAGCGATCGCAGGGATCAGGCCTGTCTCTGCGAACGCTGCAGTTATGTGTGTTGTGTTTGGTAAGTGACAGTGATCGATCGATACTGCACTTGGGTGGGCTGGGCTGGGCTGGGCTGGGCGGAGGGGCTAAACGCAGGCGCTAGCAGGTATCTGGGCTGATCCCGCTAACACTGCGTTTTTGGGAACCCTAAACCGCTGGGGATGCTAGTATAGATCTGATCAGATACTATACCACTAAGGGGGGTGTATGCTTTGCGCGTGGGTGTTAGCGTTACTGGCACTAACCTTATACTGCCTGGGGCGACGCAGACCCTCTCTGGCGCTAAAACCTAATTGATCTCACCCGCCGGGCGATCAGGGGGGTTAAACCTTTATTGGGTTATATACGGCGGGTGCCCTGATGCTATAAAAAGCAAACTAATCTACCAGCGTCACCCGTAACCTTTATATGGTGATCACTGGTGAAAGGGTTAACTAGGGGCAATCAGGGGGTTAAAACCTTTATTAGGTTAAATATGGGGGTACCTGACACTATATAAAAACCTGACGGGTAACCTAAATAACTAAATAACTTACTGGCTAACCAGTGACACCAGTGACGCTTATACGGCGATCACTGGTGAAAGGGTTAACTCTAGGGGCAATCAGGGGGTTAAAATAATATATGGGGGTACCTGACACCAATAAAAACCTGCGGCGAACCTAAAAAAAAAATAACTGCCTATCTAAAACACCAGCGACACGAATACAGCGATCGGGAAAACAATCGCTTAGTGACGCTGAAGTTAGGGGGTGAAAGGGTTACCTGGGGGGTGATCAAGGGGTTAAACCTTTATTAGGGGGGGTTAGGGGGCTACCCTGGACCTAAAGGGGCCTAATCCTAACTGCCCTGCAACTTTTTATAATCACAGATGACACTAAATGCAGTGATCAGTAAAATAAATGATCACTGCAATCAGTGACACTGTGATTGGGGGCTTTGGGGTGACCTGGGGGGTGATCTGGGGGTGACTGGGGGGTGATTTGTGTGCCTATGTGTACCTACGTGTCAGTGGACTGTTGGAGCACTAACCTCTGTCTTCACTCCTCGGCGCCGGGAACGAAAAGACCGCGGCGAGGGAGATGACATCACTTCCTCCAGCCTGTGTTTACATCACATGGCGGAGGAAGCAATTTCATTGGCCGGGAGCGATCGCGAGGGGGGGGGCGGAATCGAGCGGCCGCCCCCTCATGCCTGATCGCTCCCGAACACTTAACGGCCGCTCACTGCAGTGAAGGGGGGTCCGGATGGACCCCCCAACTGCACAAAGGCGATCACGTAGATCTACGTGATTCTGCCTGTCCGTGCCATTCTGCCGACGTAAATCGGCGGTGGGCGGTCGTTAAGTGGTTAAGTGGTTAAAAAAGGATCCTCGCCCTGTAAACAAAAAATTTAAAGTCAGCAGCTACAAATACTGTAGCTGCTGACTTTTCAAAAGCACACACTTGCCTGTCCCAGGATCCAGCAATGTCCTCACCCGACCCAGCTCTTTGCTGGTATTTGGGTCCCTGGGGCTGGAATCTTAACTGTGAGCACCCGGCTGTTACTCCTTGTGGCTTCACAGCCAGCTGCTCACTGAATATGCGCAAGCCATGCCTCGTGAATGGTCCTGCATTTTCCTGGGACCTGTGACGTGTCCTAAGAGGCTTAGACGGTTGGAGCAGAAGTGGGAGCAGGTACCTGTCAAAATCAGGTACGGGGGGTAAAAACATTCCAAAAATGGGAGAGGAAATAGGATTTTTTACTCACCGTAAAATCCTTTTCTCTGAGTCCATGGACCGACACAGCTTCTCTATTGACAAAGTGGGTATTATCCGTTAATTAGGAGTGACTAGGCAGAAAAACTTGTAAAAAGTGTTGCATCACACCTTCTACAGTACCGCCCAGGGGGCGGACCCTCTGGGTATACCCTCTCAGTCTGCATCTTCGCAGATCAGTTCGTCAAAAAGCAGTACAAACTTAAAAGGAGGGGTGGGTGCTGTGTCGGTCCATGGACTCAGAGAAAAGGATTTTACGGTGAGTAAAAAATCCTATTTACTCTTTCGTCCATGGACCGACACAGCTTCTCTATTGACAAAGTGGGACGTCCCAAAGCAGTGTCAGAGAAAAAACTAGGGGTGGTAACAGCATAAAAATAAACTTCACCCCAAACACAAAACAGCACTCCTCCAACGAAGGAGTTGCAACTCTAAACAGCCGCTTGCAAAACCTTGCGGCCAAAAGAGGCATCCGTGGATGCACCTATATCAATTTTGTAGAATTTTGTGAAAGTGTGAGCGGACGACCAAGTCGCCGCTTTACATAATTGGGAAACAGACGCTTGATGTCGGAAAGCCCAAGAGGCACCTATTGCCCTGGTCGAATGCGCCGTGACAGGAAAGGGGGGCGCCTGACCCTTTAAGGCGTAAGCCTGGATTACTATCTGCCGGATCCACCTAGAGATGGTGGCCGATGAGACTGCTTGGCCCTTCTTGGGACCAGCCACCGAAACAAACAGTGAGTCTGACTTCCGGAACAGGGAAGTAGCAGATAGGTATACTCTCAAAGCTTGGACAACGTCCAAGGAATGCAACGCCGACTCCTTAGGATTAGGATTCGACGGCTGAGGACACAAGGATGGAAGTACAATGTCTTCGTTGAGATGAAAAGCCAAAACGACTTTCGGAAGAAAGGAAGGCTGCGGCCGCAGCACCACCTTTTCCTTGTGGAAAATCAAATAGGGAGCCTTGCAGGACAAGGCTGCCAGCTCAGAGACTCGTCTAACTGACGTAACAGCCACCAAAAAGACCACTTTCTGAGAAAGTGTCAACAGGGGAATATCTCTAATATTCTCAAACGGTGCCTTCTGAAGCACCGAGAGGACCAGGTTCAAGTTCCACGGAGGTAACGGGGGACGGACCGGAGGGGCCACCTGTCGGACCCCCTGCACAAATGTACTCACGAGAGAGTGAGTCGCCAGGGGTCGCTGAAAAAAGACAGCCAGGGCAGATATCTGTCCCTTAAATCGTACTTAGGGCAAGCCCTTGGTCCACCCCATGCTGTAAAAACAGCAGGATTCTGGAAACCAAATAGGTACGCGGATGCCATTTCATTTCCTCACACCTGGAGATGTAGGCCCTCCAAGTGCGGTGATAGACCTTCCTAGAGGACGGTTTTCGAGCACTTCTCATAGTAGAGATTACTGAGTCTGACAGGCCCCGGTCTCTCAGTACCTGGTTCTCAACAGCCATGGCGTTAAAGCCAATGACTGTAAAGCAGGATGGAATATGGGACCTTGCGATAGCAGGTCCTTCCGTAGTGGTAGGCGCCAGGGGACGTCTGCTACCAGACGTACTAGATCGTCGTACCAAGGATGCTGAGGCCAATCTGGAGCGATTAGGATCATTGGAATTCCCTCTGCCTCCACTCTGCGGAGCAGAAGAGGAAGAAGCCTTAAGGGAGGGAAGGCATAGATTAGCCGATACTGACCCCACGATGCTACCAACGCGTCCGTTGCGTCTGCCCATGGGTCTCTTGACCGGGCCACAAATCTCAATACCTTCCGATTGAGTCGGGAAGCCAGAAGATCTACGTCTGGTGTGCCCCATCTTTGGCAGAGGAGTTGGAACACCTCCGGGTGTAAGGACCATTCTCCCTGGTCCAGCATCTGGCGGCTCAGGTAGTCCGCCTGCCAGTTTTCCACACCCGGAATGTACACGGCCGACAGTGCCGGTACGCTCCTCTCTGCCCACTTCAGGATGCGAGCGATCTCCGATGCTGCAGCTGAGCTTCTTGTTCCTCCTAGATGATTGACATATGCCACTGCTGTGGCGTTGTCTGACTGGATCCTGACTGGACGCCCTTGCAGTCTCTGAGACCATTTGAAGAGGCACAGCTTGATCGCCCAGATCTCCAGGACATTGATCGGCAGGAGGGCTTCCTCTGGGGTCCAGCGACCCTGCGCCGACTGGACACCCCAGACTCCCCCCAACCTGTAAGGCTGGCGTCCGTCGTGATCACTATCCAGTAAACCGGAAGAAATGACTTCCCGGCCAGTAGAGCCGGTGCTGTCAGCCACCATACCAGGGATCTCCTGACTATGTGGCTCACTCGGATTTGATAATCCAGAGATGATGGACATCTGTTCCATCTGGACAGAACTTCCTTCTGTAACACTCGAGTGTGGTATTGAGCATATGGAACCGCCTCGAAGGAGGCTACCCTGAGGCCCAACACTCGCATGCAAAAAACGGAGTGACGACCAATTCCTGGAAGTCAGCTGCCGTACTGCAGCCCGGAGGGTCTGCAACTTCTCCACAGGGAGGAATACCTTTGCCTCTGAAGAATCCAGAATCAACCCCAGGTACCCTAGGCGTTGAGTGGGCACCAATACTGACTTTTGCGTGTTTAGTATCCAACCACAGTCTCAAAGAGTCTGACAGGTAATGGACACACTTACCTCTAATTCTGAGCTTGAAGGGGCCTTCAGCAGAAGGTCGTATAAGTAGCCTGTGATAGCGATACCCTGCTGTCTTAGAAGTGCCAGAATCGGAGCGAGCACCTTGGTGAACGTCCTGGGTGCTGAGGCAAGGCCCAACGGGAGGGCCAGAAACTGGTAGTGGTCCTTCCCGATAGCAAATCGCAGAAACCTCTGGTGTCTGGAGTATATGGGGACATGCAGGTATGCGTCCTTGATGTCCAAGGAGGCCAGAAAGTCCCCCGGATGGAGAGCCGTGACTACAGATCGAACTGACTCCATCTGAAAACTTTGTACCTTCACAAAGCAATTGAGGGCTCTGAGATCCAAGCTTGGACGAACCCCCTCCTTCTTTGGCACAATGAACAGATTTGAGTAAAAACCCCGTTCCAGTTCTGGAACTGGAATAACTACCCCGCGTTCCAGTAGACCCTGGACCGCCCCATACAGGGCCTCCCGACGGGTCGGTAGTAGCTGGAGATTGGAGGTGTTGAATCTGTCCAGTGGACAAGAGAGAAACTCTATCTTGTTGCCTGAGGAGATTACTTTGCAAACCCACCTGTCGGAGATTAGTGCTGTCCACTGAGTCGCGAATTTGCGAAGACGTCTCCCCACCCGAGAGCTGGGTGGGGGTGGACCTTCATGCGGACGCAAATTTGTCCGCAGGCTTATTGGGTATGCGGGACCAGGGACGCTTTTGTCCTTGGGCAGGCGCTTTATCGGCCTGGGGTCTTTACCCTGTCGCCCTAGGGGGACGAAAAAAACACTTGTGTGCAGTAAAGGAGGGCCCTTGCCCTTGGCGTGGCCCCTTACCCTTGCTAATTTGGGGAAGCAAAGTGCTTTTACTTCCTGTGGCATCCTTGATGATGTCATCCAGAGAAGCCCCAAAAAGTCTGTCGCCCTTAAAAGGCAGATCCAACAGGGCTTTCTTGGAAGTCTGGTCCGCAGACCAGCCTTTTAGCCAGATCAGGCGGCGTATTGCTACTGCATAAACCGAAGTTTTAGACAGCAGGGGAATAGTATTCATGTCTGACTCGCAGACAAACCTAAGGCCCTGGACCAACAGGTCGGCCAATGTTATCTTATCAGGAGGAGCATCTCGCTCCTTAACCCCTGGAGTAGCAATCTTGTCCATTCAGTAAGTGTGTGAGACACTAGGGCCCCCGCCAATGCCGGGCGTACTGCCGAGCCTACCACTGAGTATAGGTAGCAAGCGAGTGCTTCAGCCTTCTTATCCACAGGGTCCTAGAAAACAGGAGCCCCTTCTACAGGAATTGTGGTGGCTCTATTAAGTCTGGACACCGGAGGGTCCACTATAGGGGGGAGAGGTCCATTTCTTCAGAAAACTCTCCTCAAAAGGGGTACCGTACCGCAAACCTCTTTGGGGCTGTAAAGACCCTCAGTGGGTTCTCCCATTCCTTGTATAAGAGTTTATCAAAAGACACACAAGGGAACACCTTAGCAGTGCGGGCAGGTCTATGAAACCCAAGTGGACCGGAGTCTCTGCTGCTTCTGCAGGATTTTCCAATTTTAGCATATCCCGCACTGCAGTAATAAGGTCAGATACCAAAGCCGTCTCGCGTACTGACCTGGACTTTGAGTCATTCTCACTGTCCGGTCACGGTCTGCAGTCTCTTATGCGTCAGAATCTGGGCCCCGAGCCGTAGCTGGACCTGGTTCTGCACCAGAATTATCCCCAGAAGCTTGCAGGGGATGGGGCGTTTACTACCCCCTGTATTCCCGTGTGCTGCTTCCACCCTGGCAGCAAACGCCTCTAGGATTGCAGTCATAGCGTTCATAGACACCTCAGGGGCACCAGCTGCTAAATCTGGTGTTTCAGGGGAGAAGACATCTGGCTCAGATGCCATGCTGACCACACGCTGACACTCACAGGGCTCCAGGCAAGATATCAATAGGCCACCCTCCTGTGCTGCAGAGAGGCCGGGTCACCCAGAGGACTCACCACCCTGGATAGGTACTGCTATGCTGCGCCTGTGATGCTGTCCCACTGCTGCTGTGTCAGTCTGCTTCTTTTATCAGCACTTCCTGTGTGAATTTTCGCGCCAGTGTAATGCACCCTAGAGGCCGGAGGCTCTCGAAAAATGGTTGCCAAAACGTCTGTATGGAAGATAATGTGGGCTCTAAGAAAATGGCCGCCGACAGAAGATAGAGGTCATGCAGCCATAGCCCACAAAAAGATGGCCGCCGAACGGCAATATCTGCATACAGGGTGGACAAACATGGCCGCCGATCAGCTGATAGGGGCCAGTGGGTGTGGCCGAACCACAGGAAGATGGCCGCCGGGCAGTCACAAGAGGCCAAACTTGGCATGGACCACCTCAAAATGGCCGCCGACAGCATGGAGGAGGAAGGACACAAACACAGGTAAGAAAAAATTACATTTCTTTTAAATGTTAGTTACAGCCAGCCCCGCTCCAGTGGGACCCCCTAGGTGACCCCCAGCACCCAGCAACCTTTAGCTAGAAGCCCAGGGAGGAGGGAAAGGCAGGGAGAGAGGGAAGAAAGGGGCCACAACCACTTACTTGATCTCTCCAGGAATGTCCAGCTAAATCACCCAGCCGAGGCAGGGGAGTTTTACTTACCTATCCTGCATGTATTCTGCTGGAAGACATTCCAAACAGATCATCGTCCGCGCACGGAAGGTGACTGTTGGCCAGGCATGCTGTGATTGGACCCAGAAGGGACGATCATATGTATGCCCTGGAGCATGACGCTCACCGGACAGGCTGCTGCGACTCGGCCGTAAGGTCAGCCGAAGCTGAGCGGTCCGATGCAAGCCTTGGAGCGTAAGCTCACCGGCCAGGCTGCTGTGACTCGGCCGTAAGGTCAGCCGAAGCTGAGCGGTCCGATGCAGGCCCTGGAGCGTAAGCTCACCGGCCACCCGTGGAGCGACGGGCATGTCGTGGAAAACCCAGCACGTAGCTAGGGTCGGCACACGCTCGATGGCCGAAACTGGGGAGACTACAAGGATCGAGGATCCAGCCTGTCACCCAGTCGGCAGTTGATCGAAGATCGCAGGAAACAACAAATGTAGCAAAAAAAAATAAAAATATATACCGTATTTATCGGCGTATAACACACACTTTTTTCCCCTTAAAATCAGGGGAAAATCGTGGGTGCGTGTTATACGCCGATACTCCGAATTCCCCTGCTGAAAACGAGCGAGAGGAGCGAGCGGAGCCGAAGCCGAAGTACAATCGGCTTTACTCGGCTCCTCTCGCAGTCCCGCCCATCTCTGACTGCGCCGCTGACGGAGAAAGCCGAGTGTACTTCGCCTAGTCTCGGCTCCTCTCGCAGTCCTGCCTGTGACTGTGAGCAGACACGAGTCTAGGCGAAGTACACTCGGCTTTCTCCGTCAGCGGCGCAGTCAGTGGAGATGGGCGGAACTGCGAGAGGAGCCGAGTCCAGCCGAAGTACACTCGGCCCCGCTCGCTCCTCTCCACAGAAATCGGCGCCAAATTTTAAAAACCGCCGGGACTGACACGATCGCAAAGGCACTGGGCACGGCTGCAGATGGACAGATGAACACTGGGCACGGCTGCAGATGGACAGATGGACACTGGGCAAGGCTACAGATGGACACTGGGCACGGCTGCAGATGGACAGATGGACACTGGGCAAGGCTGCAGATGGACAGATGGACACTGGGCACGGCTGCAGATGGACAGATGGACACTGGGCACGGCTGCAGATGGACAGATGGACACTGGGCAAGGCTGCAGATGGACACTGGGCAAGGCTGCATGCTGCATTTAAATGTAAGTTTTTTTTCCTTGAATTTCCCTCCTAAAAGTTTTTTTCCTTAAAATTCCCTCCTAAACTTGGGGTGCGTGTTATACGCCGGTGCGTGTTATACGCCGATAAATACGGTATATATCTTTTTTCCCCGGACCAATGGGCCCGAAGGGAGCCATGTCCTACTCCTTGCTAGACAGAAAAAACTGATCTGCGAAGATGCAGACTGAGAGGGTATACCCAGAGGGTCCGCCCCCTGGGCGGTACTGTAGAAGGTGTGATGCAACACTTTTTACAAGTTTTTCTGCCTAGTCACTCCTAATTAACGGATAATACCCACTTTGTCAATAGAGAAGCTGTGTCGGTCCATGGACGAAAGAGTAAGAGAGTTTTTATGGCCATCTGTGACTTGATATCCACTCACCTCCTGTCACGGCAGGATGTAAAGGATGACTTTAGGAAAGCAGACAATCTGTTTGTCTTGAGTACTAGATATCCGTGCAATGTAGGGAAGATTAGGCTGCTGCCCCCCTTTTGGACCTGTGCTGGACAGGTCAGTGAAAATGATAGTGATATGTGTAGGGGTGAGTGGCGCTGCTCTTACACTAATATGTAATAATAGGCCTGGGGGCCTGTCCGCATATGGGTGGCCCTTCAATAGGGATATTTTCCTCCCTAGGGTAACTTAATAAATTGGCACTATACAGTGTGGGCCGAGAGTATGGTGGCTGGTGTACACTGGGATTATTAATTGGTGATATTATTGTGCTAAAAATGTGTACATTAAAAGTGAGAAAAACAATATATATGTCTGATTCCTATGTTCCTAGTGACAAAATTATCCTGTGCCTAAACACCATCCCTTTTACCTTATATATATATATATATAGTGTGATATTACATAGGTGAATGTGGTGTCACTGCTCCAGGTGGGAGCTGCCGTGTGAACGTGCCTATAAACAATATAAAAGTGACAAATACCAATCCTAAAGGTGATAAATACAATCATATGAGTGATATTGAAACACAAAAAATATTTCCAATTAATTGCAACAAATGTTCATTAGTGTCATAAATGACAGTGTGATCACTGTCACTGATAGCTGTACTTTCAATGATCCGATGTGATAGTTCATATAAATCTGTGACATCCGTGTGCATCTTCAAAGCAGGTGTGCACTGTGACTTTTGTGCTCCCCTCTCCTTAGGAACCCCACTCACCAGATTGAAGCACCCCTGCAGGGGTATGAGGCACCTCTGGTGATGTCCACTGTGTGGTATATGCGATCCTCCGTGCAGACGTGCTGTTCCTCAGGGATACACGTGTTCTAACTGCTCCCCAATTCCTCCAAGTTTTAAGGAAGATCAGCTTGATTCCTCAGAAAAAACCCAGAAGGCGCTTTCATAGCGTATTCGTATTTATTTAAAAGTGATTAAAAAAATTAAAAACAAACAAAAAACCGAACTGCTGCTCTTGTGTTGTAAAACTCAGAGCAGTAGGTAGACAATACAGACAGTGATCTTTTGAAAAAGACTTTACGTTGAAACGCGTCAAGTGATTGGTCGTCCAGACACGTCCGCGTCACTTCCGGTTTGCGGGATCCGTGCAGTGGAACGCACGCCGAGGCTGTGCATAGCCTACCCGCCTACGTGACGTATTCGTGTGGACTCGACTGTCTGTATTGTCTACCTACTGCTCTGAGTTTTACAACACAAGAGCAGCAGATCGGTTTTTTGTTTGTTTTTAATTTTTTAAATCACTTTTAAATAAATACGAATACGCTATGAAAGCGCCTTTCTGGGTTTTTTCTGAGGAATCAAGCTGATCTTCCTTAAAACTTGGAGGAATTGGGGAGCAGTGAGAACACGGGTATCCCTGAGGAACAGCACGTCTGCACGGAGGATCGCATATACCACACAGTGGACATCACCAGAGGTGCCTCATACCCCTGCAGGGGTGCTTCAATCTGGTGAGTGGGGTTCCTAAGGAGAGGGGAGCGTAAAAGTCAAAGTGCACACCTACTTTGAAGATACACACGGGTGTCACAGATTTATATGAACTATCACATCGGGTCATTGAAAGTACAGCTATCAGTGACAGTGATCACACTGTCATTTATGACACTAATGAACATTTGTTGCAATTAATTGGAAATATTTTTTGTGTTTAAATATCACTCATATGATGGTATTTATCACCTTTAGGATTGGTATTTGTCACTTTTATATTGTTTATAATCTGTTTGTCTTACTGAATTGTCCAATGAAAGGTGCGGTGGCCTCTTCAAAAGTAATATCGCCATGCATATTGAAGGTACATATACAAGAACCAAGACTTGACTTCTCCAACGAAAGTGAGAGCTCATTACATTAGGGGAATTTCAGCTTCATAGGTGGATGTTCCTCAGCTTTCAGCAGATATCTGCAAAACAGCCAATTGGAGTCCTTTTTTGGCCTTTATTGACCACTACAAATTTAAAGTTGCCTTAACTCTCTTGCCTGCCTTTGGGTTTTCTGTTAACTTAGCAGCCTTACATCAAAATTAAATTGTTTACTCAGAATTTGGTGTCTTCTTCCTTTTCCTACCCAACACATTAGCTAGTTAGGTCCCACAGTCAGAAATAAGGAAACTTTTCATATACTTACTGTCATTTTTCTTTTCTGGTTTATCCTCATGGGGGCCTAGATTCCTAACCCTAAGCCTGGTGTCCTGTCACACTTTGAAATGGAACACTGGTGTGTGTGTGTGTGGGGGGGGGGGGTTCTTCCTCTCTTTCTCTTACATTACTTAGTTAGAAGGGTGTCTTGGGGGGTCAAGGGACAGAGCTGACCCACAGTTGGCTGCCATGAGGAAAGTCAGGAAAGGAAAATTACATGAATTATATAAAAACTATTTTCTGTATTCTTCATGGCACTAATAAAGCATGAAAATACATATTCCAGCACTCCAAAGGTACAGCAAGCGAGTTCTGCTTTATTTGCACATCATTCCAGTAAAGCAGAATTCTCTTGCTGTACATTTAGTCTTTGACTATCTCGGGAATCCTAATTCGAGTCTCCAACAGCTCCAATACATATTTGCAGTCTCTGACCATCTATTGTAGCACATGCCCATAGTCTCTGATTATCTTCCTTTGCATGTCTGCAGTCTCCGACAAATCTCCATTTCCTTTACTTAGGAGTCTCCAAACTGTCCAAGCAAAGTGCCAGTTTTCTGTCCTTCAGACTTTAGGAGGGACTAAGTGTGGCCAGAGGGGATAGAAAATGTCTCAGACTTGGTGGTTGCTGCCTGTGGGCAGAAGAAAGTGCTGATCAAGCACTTGCAGCCAATAGCTGCAGTGCTGATCCATGTATTCTGACTGGGGGGGGGGGGGTGGAGTACCTGCTGTCAGAATACCATAGCACAGTGGGGGAGATCACTGCATCCACATCGTTTGTGTTGATGCAGAAAGTTTTTTTTTTTTGTTAAACCTGCTGCGGTAGAAAAAAAAAACTATGCATGTATACCCTGCTTTAGAGTCAGAACCTAAGCCAGTGCATGTCCATGGGTCCCTGCTACAACATGTATGCTTCTGCAATAAACCAGGGTCATGGTCCAATTGGCCAATGCTATACACCCCCCACTTTACAAGGGAAGATACCTAGCATTGTGCAGACAGTTGGTGTCTGATAGGACTGGGTCAATACAGACAATGCAAATTGGGACTTCTCTGTGCTTGCAGGAATTCCTAATGTCTGTCAAGGGAAGGGTAAGGCCAAGACCATTACCTTGCCTAGGGCCCTGTTCCGTCTTAGTCCTTCTTTGGGAAAGGGTTTCCTACATTTTAATGTGCTTTATATAAAAGTTAATTTGGAGAAATTGGTGACATCTGTCTACTAATATTACTATTATTATTTGTATCATTTTAATGTAAGCTAAATTATGTAAAAGATGACTGGACAAGTCAAAACTTTCTCCTCTGCTCTTAAACTAAACTATCCCTGCTCCAAGCACACTGAATAAAATGAAGAGCCGCTGCACACCGATGATGACACTGTAATTCTAATTTATTATCCAAAGTAACCACAACTAAGTCCTATTGGGTGAAATGTGTTGAAGGGATTGGTCTTTAGACAGTGACTACTACTGTAGTTGCTTTTTGGAGTAAGCTTAAATTACAGTCTTGTCATCGATGACGTAACTGTGTTGTGGCTTTTTACGTTCTCCGGTATGTTGAACATGAGTTGAGAAATAGCTTAATATAGAAAAAGGCATCATGAACAATATTTGCCTTGGGAAAAAATGTTTTTCCAAGGCAAGATGTGAATTTTGACAATTATAAGTAGGCACTTAAAGTATTTTTACAATATTAAAGAGCAGTATGCCAAGACCGGTAAGCCATTGCAACCAACCAGTTATTACTGTACTGACTGCATCAAAACACCAGCCAGTTATAGGTAGCTCCAATATGTTCGAATACCCAGTACGTAAGCCTCAGATGAGGTTGAATTTCTCCCTCCAGTCAGAATGGTTCAGCTTGCAGTGATATGACTTCAGAAAAGAAACTGTTTTTTTTCAGTTTGCCTCCAGGTTTATTGAGCGTTAACATCATCACTCATAAGATTTTTCCATCCTAATCTGTAAAGCAATGCTTTGGCACCAACAGTCGTGACAGTTTTGAATGAAACAGCTCTGCCTTTTGGAGACAGAATTGGAAACAAAAGAAAATATGTCTCAGTAAATCCTTCATCACCTCATTTTTTAACAATACCTGAGTAAAATAAAATGCATGATCTCATAGTTTCACATTTTTCTTTTTGTTCCTTTTCTCTGCTCAGAAATTGAAAACATTTAACAAAATGTCTCCATATCTAATATCATTAAGTTTGTTCAAACTAACTGTGTTCTTATGTTACATTAGCAACTCCTCTTTCACATGTTTGCTTGTACATATGTGACTTGGAACAGGTGTACAAATTTTGCAAGTAGTTTTGGAATACTTTCAACCATGGAAGTGTACTCATGTAGAAGCTCAACATTGGACACTGTAATCCTTTAAATATTAATTTTTTGGAGCACAAAAGTAGTGAAATGCCAAGAGGCATGAAAGGAGGAACACAGCGCCACGCCACGTGGCTCCAATCTGTGCCATCGCCTGAAAATTTCTCAGTGTGCATTTGAAGTTGCAGCTAGTCAGATGGAGCCCGCCATTTTTCTAGACTGGAGGATGTCCAGCATTATCTAGCCTCTTCCTCCCCAGCTTTAAGCAGGGTATACTTGCGAGATAAAAAAAACCCTCACAGATTCCTGCATCAACACGAACAATGTAGATGCATGGATCTCCCCCGCTGTTCTATTGTATTGACTGTGGGGACCCCCTCCTTGAATGCTGTTTTTTTAACAGGACTGTTTGGCAGAAGACAGTTGTTAGACCGGCTATTATTCAACAGGTAAGTGTCAGAGACCATGAATCAGACCGAGACAGAAGTACAGTTAAATCACACTTGTTTAATAATAATAATAAAAAGGTAAACAGAGTAAGCATAGTCAAAACATAGCCAGAGTTCAGTAACCGGATCGGGTAGTCGGCCAAGCCAAAGTCCAAGAGCCAGCGATAAAGGTAGTAGTACAGCAAGCAGGATCTGTAGCCAGAGGGGACGTCAGTCAAGCAGGTCTTCAACTGGAACGCAGGAGAAAGTCTCTTGTAATGTTAACACAGGCGAAGGCGAAGAGCAAATGAACAGGAAGTCCTTAAGTAGACAGAGCTGACGAGCGGATCATCAACAGATGGATCACTGTGGAGAGATGGATGCTGGCAATTAGCTGACAGCTGAGCTGCCAGCACAGAGAAGGAAGGAAGGGCTGAGCCCAGCCCTGACAGTACCCCCTCCTCAATGACCCCTCCCCCTCGGAGAACCACCGGGCTTGAGGGGAAAATGTCTATGGAAATCACGGAGGAGGACATGGGCATGTACGTCTGAGGATGGGACCCAAGAGCGTTCCTCCGAATCGTACCCCTTCCAATGCACAAGGTACTGAATGCGCCCACGGAGCCTATGGGAGTCAACAAAGGACTGTACTTCATACTCCTCATGGTTCTCAATCTGTATAGGGTGAGGACATGGCACCGAGGTGGTAAAACGGTTGGAGACCAAAGGTTTCAATAAGGAGACATGAAACACATTAGAGATACGCATACTGGAAGGAAGGTCCAATGTGTAAGCCACTGGGTTTATCCTGCGAAGTATACGGAATAGCTCCAATAAACCGAGGTGCAAACTTCAGAGAAGGAAAATGAGGTCAGAGGTTGCGAGATGACAGCCAGACCCTGTCCCCGACCTGGTAGGAAGGCGCAGACAGGCGTCTCTACCTCTCGTTAGCCTGTCGCAAAGCCTCCTGGACTTGTACCCAAGAGGAACGAAGACCACAGAGATGTTCCTCTAACACAGGAATACTCTGAGGAACAAACGAGTCAGGCAACATGGAAGGTTGGAAACCATAATTCGCCATAAACGGGGACGAACGGGAAGCAGAGTTCAGAGCACTATTGTGAGCAAACTCCGCCCATGGTAAGAGGTCTGACCAGTTGTTGTGATGGTCAGAAATATAGCAACGCAGGAATTGCTCCAAGGACTGATTGGCTCGTTCTGCGGCCCCATTAGACTGTGGGTGATACGCAGAGGAGAAAGCAAGCTGAATTCCCAACTGTGCACAAAAGGCTCGCCAGAACCGGGACACAAACTGACTTCCCCTGTCTGAGACAATGACCTTGTGTTGGCCATTAGTGATGAGCCGAACACCCCCGGGTTCGGTTCGCACCAGAACCCGCGAACGGACCGAAAGTTTGCACGAACATTAGAACCCTATTAAATACAATGGATACGAACGTTCGGATTCTAAAGTGCTAATTATAACGACTATTATCCATGTTATTGTCCGAGACAGAGTTTGGGAACCCGGGTTCTGCACAAGGGGACATGTATCAATGCAAAAAGAAGTTTTAAAAACTGACGTTTTCCGGGAGCAGTCATTTTAATGATGCATAAAGTGAAAAAAAAAAGTCAAATATTCCTTTAAATATTGTACCTGGGGGGTGTCTAAAGTATGCCTGTGAAGTGCCACGTGTTTCCCGTGTTTAGAACTGTCCCTGCACAAAATAACATTTCTAAAGGAAAAAAAAGCCATTTAAAACTGCTTGCGGCTTTAATGCAATGTCTGGTCCCGGTAATATGGATGAAAATCTTTAGGAAAAATGGCATAGCTACCCCATCAACCCCCCCCCCCCCCACCCCAGCCCATTACCAGCCCCTTTGGGTCTTGTATGGATATTAAGGGGAACCCCGCACACAAAATAAAAAAGGACCTATATACTCTGAACAGCCGTATACAGGCGGTGCATACAAGACAGGGACTGTAGGTTTGTTCTTATGTAGAATCTGTTTGTAATTTTGAACAGGTACATTGTTTAAGTGTAGCTCCAGGCAAAAAATCTATTTTTAAGCTTTTTGGAAAACATAGGGAACGGTTATCACCCCTGTCACATTTTTTTTTGCTGTCTGTGCCCCTGTTCAGAACATTTCACCTCACTTTGCGTCCCAATGACAACTGTTTTTGAAATGTGGTGTTTTTATTGAAACAAGGATTGGTGATAAAGCATCAGTAGAGAGGAGACACCTTTCTCCCATATTAATTCTTACAGGAGAGAATTTTCCTTCCAAGGGGTAGATTTCCTCTCACTTCCTGTTGTCTTCTTCCGTTTGCAAGTAGTAGTCGTTTGTAAGTTGGATGTTTGAAAGTAGGGACCTGCCGTATATACTCTGCAGAAATTGGCCCCTTAGGTGTTGGTGTTGGCACAACACTGAACGCACTCACAGTTATTCTTGGTGGGTGCTGGAACACCCTGCTGTCAACTATTATATCAGGAATTGTAATAACATATAATTGTTGATCAGTGGTAGTAAAAATTGGGCCTTTGATGGTGGTGCTGGTGCCACAACACTGTAAGGCCTGACAGTTACTCTTGGTGGGCGCAGCAATGGGCCCTGCTGTGAATTATTCGATCAATAATTATAATTGCATGCCCCTGTTGAACAGGGGCTGAAAAATTGGGCCTTTGGTGGTGGTGGTGGTGGTGATGGTGGTGCTGGTGCCACAACACTGTAAGGCCTGACAGTTACTCTTGGTGGGCGCAGCAATGGGCCCTGCTGTGAATTATTCGATCAATAATTATAATTGCATGCCCCTGTTGAACAGGGGCTGAAAAATTAGGCCTTTGGTGGTGGTGGTGGTGGTGATGGTGGTGCTGGTGCCACAACACTGTAAGGCCTGACAGTTACTCTTGGTGGGTGCAGCAATGGGCCCTGCTGTGAATTATTAGATCAATAATTATAATTGCATGCCCCTGTTGAACAGGGGCTGAAAAATTAGGCCTTTGGTGGTGGTGGTGGTGGTGGTGATGGTGGTGCTGGTGCCACAACACTGTAAGGCCTGACAGTTACTCTTGGTGGGCGCAGCAATGGGCCCTGCTGTGAATTATTAGATCAATAATTATAATTGCATGCCCCTGTTGAATAGGGGCTGAAAAATTGGGCCTTTGGTGGTGGTGGTGGTGGTGGTGATGGTGGTGCTGGTGCCACAACACTGTAAGGCCTGACAGTTACTCTTGGTGGGCGCAGCAATGGGCCCTGCTGTGAATTATTAGATCAATAATTATAATTGCATGCCCCTGTTGAACAGGGGCTGAAAAATTGGGCCTTAGGCACTGGTGGCACAACACTGCAACCCCTCACAGATACTGTACTTGGAGCACAGCAATGAGGCCTGTTGCAAAGTATTGCATCAAAAATTTTAATTACACGCCCCTGTTAAACAGGGGCTGAAAAATTGGGCCTTAGCCACTGGTGGCGTCACCCATAAACCAAAATGATCTTCCAAGCTATCATCATTAATCGTATCATTGAGGAGGAGGAGGAGGATAGCCAGTCAACATAACAGCACAGGCACTCAGCATCAGCATCAGTCTTGAAGGGATGTGACATTTAAAAATCAATTAGTCTGTTATATCAGCATCAGGTGTGTGGTAGCTGGTGGTGATCCAAGACTGGTTCATCTTGATGAAAGTCAGTCGATCAACCGAGTCGGTGGACAGGCGCACCCTGTGATCCGTGACAAATCCTCCAGCAGCACTGAATGTGCGTTCTGAAAGAACGCTGGATGCAGGACAGGCCAGTAGCTCAATTGCATACTGTGCAAGCTCTGGCCAGTGATCCATCCTCAAGACCCAGTAAGCCAGAGGATTTTCGGTGGGGAAGGTGTCCAAGTCTGACCTTGCCCCTAGGTATTTCTGGACCATGTACTGTATATCAGACGCTGGCGATGGTTGCTGGAACCGATCATACTTTGGGGCTGCGGACTAAAGAATTGTCTGAACGCATCGGTCAGACGGCCACCTTCCCCACCGCTCCTTCTTTGACTGCCCGAAGCCTCAGCAACTCGTTGTCCAGGACCAGGAGTTTGTAACCTCCCAGTCTCTGGGAACGCGTTGCACAGACCTTTCTGCAAGGCCTCCCGGAGTTGTCTCATCCTCTGCTCCCTCTGCGACGGTAAGATAAGGTCCGCAACCTTACCCTTGTACCGTGGATCAAGGAGAGTGGCCAGCCAGTAATGGTCCCTCTCCTTGATCCGAAGAATACGAGGATCCTTCTGCAGACTTTGCAGGATCAGGGAGGCCATGCAGCGTAGGTTAGCTGAGGCATTCAGTCCGGAGTCCTCTGGGTCACTAAGGACGACATGATCCGCAGCCACCTCCTCCCAGCCACGTACAAGTCCACTGGTTTCTTGGGACTGTAAATCATCCCTAAAAGACTGCTGCTGATGATGCTGAGTGCCAGCCTCCACCTCCATGCTGACACAATCCTCCTCCTCTTCCTCCTCCTCCTCTTTCTGTGCGATGGGTGGGACAGAAGGAACACTGTCTGGGTAAAGGGGGCCTTGAGAGGCAAGGAAGTCCTCCTCTTCCTGCCTCTGTTCTGCCTCAAGTGCCCTGTCCATTATTCCACGCAGCGTGTGCTCCAACAGGTGGACAAGAGGTACAGTGTCACTGATGCATGCACTATCACTGCTCACCATCCTCGTGGCCTCCTCAAATGGTGCCAGGACAGTGCATGCATCCCTGATCATGCCCCACTGGCGTGGTGAAAAAAACCCGAGCTCCCCTGACCCTGTCCTGGTGCCGTAGTCGCACAGGTACTCATTGATGGCCCTCTGCTGCATGTGCAGCCGCTGCAGCATGGCCAACATTGAGTTCCACCTGGTGGGCATGTCACATATAAGGCGGTTCTTGGGCAGGTTCAACTCCTTTTGCAGCTCAGCCAGGCGAGCACTGGCATTATAAGATCTGCGGAAATGCACACAGACTTTCCTGGCCTGCCTCAGGACATCCTGTAAGCCCGGGTACCTGCCCAAGAACCGCTGCACCACCAGGTTAAGGACGTGAGCCATACAGGGCACATGGGTCAGTTGTCCCTGTCGGAGGGCGGAGAGGAGGTTGGTGCCATTGTCGCAAACCACCATTCCTGGCTTAAGCTGGCGTGGCGTCAACCACCTCTCGGCCTGCCCCTGCAGAGCAGACAGGACCTCTGCACCAGTGTGGCTCCTGTCCCCCAAACACACCAGCGCAAGCACGGCATGGCATCTTTTTGCCTGCGTACTTGCGTAGCCCCTTGAACGCCTACGGAGCACCGCTGGTTCCGAGGACAAACCACAGGAAGAGGCCATGGAAGAAGAAGAGGAGGGGGTGGAGGAGAGAGGTGTGTCACAACCAGTAGTAGCATTTTGGAGGCGTGGCGGTGGAACAACCTCCAACACTACTGCACCTTGTCCTGCATCCTTCCCAGCTGCCAAAAGAGTGACCCAATGGGCCGTGAAAGAAAGGTAACGTCCCTGTCCATGCCTGCTGGACCATGAGTCAGCGGTAATATGCACCTTACCGCTGACCGCCCTGTCCAGCGAGGCCAAGACATTGCCTTCCACATGCCTGTAGAGAGCCGGAATCGCCTTCCGTGCGAAAAAGTGGCGTTTGGGAACCTGCCACTGAGGAACCGCACATTGCACAAACTCACAGAAGGGGGCCGAGTCTACCAACTGAAAAGGCAGCAGTTGAAGCGCTAGCAATTTAGCCAAGCTAGCATTCAACCGCTGGGCATGTGGATGGCTGGGAGTGAACTTCTTTCGACGGTCCAGCAGCGGGGGCAGGGAAATTTGCCTGCTAGAATCGGACGTTGGTGTACTGCTAGCAGAGTGCCCGCAAGTACTTGCCTGTGACACACCTAATTCTACACCTTCATTCCTCTCAGAGCAGGTTTCAGAGAGGAGTGAAGGTATAGTGGGGTTGGAGATCCCAGCTGATGCGGTGCAAGAAGAGGTCAGCTTTGTTCTTTGGTGTGGGTCTTTAAGGTAGGCTTGCCAACGAGCTGCATGGCAGGTCAACATATGTCTGATCAAGCATGTGGTGCCCAAGCGGCTGATGTTTTGGCCACGCGATATACGCTTGAGACATATGTTGCAAACAGCAGCTGTGCGATCTGATGCACTCGCCTCAAAAAAGGCCCACACCAAAGAACTTTTTGAATGACGGGCAGAGGCAGCGCCCTGCACAGGCGGAGCTCTGCGGTGTGATTCCGTCGGTGTGCTGCCCATACGCTGGCCACCCAAGGGCATCCTGCCTCGTTGGAGATGTGCCTCCTCCTCATCCTCCTCCTCCTCCTCTCTCCTATTAGGCACCCACGTGGAGTCGGTGACCTCATCATCCCCTCCCTCCTCATCACTGGAGCCAATCTGGCAGTATGCTGCAGCTGCTGGAGCATGACTGCTAGATTGGTGTCCTTCTTGAGCATCCCCTCTCTCTGCTCTCACGCTACTGCCTTCCTCTATCTGGGTATCATCATCAGATCCTTCGAAACGCTGGCCATCCTCCTGGAGCATGTACCCAACACTGTGCTCAAACAGTTCGGGGGACTCCTCAGGAGGAGGACATGGTGGGTCTAGGGAAGGATTGACTAATGAAGATAATGATACCAGAGAAGAGGACGCTTTGGCAGCTGCTTTGCCAGTACCCTGAGCCTGGGTGAGAGAGGATGAGGAGGTTGAGGTGGGCTTGGTCATCCACTCTACCAAGTCTTCGGCATGATGTGGCTCAACATGTCCAGCTGCCGAAAAGAAGGACAAGCGTGTCCCATGGCCATGTGCTGATGACAATGCACCGCGTCCACGACCAGCACTGTTGCCCCGAGACACAGAGCCTGCTTGCCCTCTTTTTTTGCCTCCTGACTGTCTGCCTCTCCTTGTTTGCCTTCCAGACATTTTAATGGATGGCCTGCAGGGAGATGGGAAAAAGAGCAATAAGGGCTACCTTCAGGTGTATACTGTGCAGGAGGCTTAGCAACAATGACACTGACACTGTCCCCTGCCTATCCTTCTCTGTCCCTAAACTCAAGGATTTCAAATATGGTTCAGCAAAATTGGTTTAGAACAGAATAGCACACTGTCAGTTTCACTCACTGTCCTACTCTGTCCCTCCCTACAAACAAGATTTAGCACAGAATAGCACACTGATAGTTTCCACGAGTGTCCTTCTCTGTCCCTAAACTCAAGGATTTCAAATATGGAACAGCAAAATTGGTTTAGAACAGAATAGCACACTGACACTTTCCCTCACTGTCCTACTCTGTCCCTCCCTACAAACAAGATTTAGCACAGAATAGCACACTGATAGTTTCCACGAGTGTCCTTCTCTGTCCCTAAACTCAAGGATTTCAAATATGGAACAGCAAAATTGGTTTAGAACAGAATAGCACACTGTCAGTTTCACTCACTGTACCTCTCTGTCCCTAAACTCAAGGATTTCAAATATGGAACAGCAAAATTGGTTTAGAACAGAATAGCACACTGACACTTTCCCTCACTGTCCTACTCTGTCCCTCCCTACAAACAAGATTTAGCACAGAATAGCACACTGAAAGTTTCCACGAGTGTCCTTCTCTGTCCCTAAACTCAAGGATTTCAAATATGGAACAGCAAAATTGGTTTAGAACAGAATAGCACACTGTCAGTTTCACTCACTGTACCTCTCTGTCCCTAAACTCAAGGATTTCAAATATGGAACAGCAAAATTGGTTTAGAACAGAATAGCACACTGACACTTTCCCTCACTGTCCTACTCTGTCCCTCCCTACAAACAAGATTTAGCACAGAATAGCACACTGATAGTTTCCACGAGTGTCCTTCTCTGTCCCTAAACTCAAGGATTGAAAATACGGTTCAGCAAAATTGGTTTAGAACAGAATAGCACACTGACACTTTCCCTCACTGTCCTACTCTGTCCCTCCCTACAAACAAGATTTAGCACAGAATAGCACACTGAAAGTTTCCACGAGTGTCCTTCTCTGTCCCTAATCTCAATGATTGAAAATATGGTTCAGCAAAATTGGTTTAGAACAGAATAGCACACTGACACTTTCCCTCACTGTCCTACTCTGTCCCTCCCTACAAACAAGATTTAGCACAGAATAGCACACTGAAAGTTTCCACGAGTGTCCTTCTCTGTCCCTAAACTCAAGGATTTCAAATATGGAACAGCAAAATTGGTTTAGAACAGAATAGCACACTGACACTTTCCCTCACTGTCCTACTCTGTCCCTCCCTACAAACAAGATTTAGCACAGAATAGCACACTGATAGTTTCCACGAGTGTCCTTCTCTGTCCCTAAACTCAAGGATTTCAAATATGGTTCAGCAAAATTGGTTTAGAACAGAATAGCACACTTACACTTTCCCTCACTGTCCTACTCTGTCCCTCCCTACAAACAAGATTTAGCACAGAATAGCACACTGAAAGTTTCCACGGGTGTCCTTCTCTGTCCCTAAACTCAAGGATTGAAAATATGGAACAGCAAAATTGGTTTAGAACAGAATAGCACACTGACACTTTCCCTCACTGTCCTACTCTGTCCCTCCCTACAAACAAGATTTATCACAGAATAGCACACTGATAGTTTCCACGAGTGTCCTTCTCTGTCCCTAAACTCAAGGATTTCAAATATGGAACAGCAAAATTGGTTTAGAACAGAATAGCACACTGTCAGTTTCACTCACTGTACCTCTCTGTCCCTAAACTCAAGGATTTCAAATATGGAACAGCAAAATTGGTTTAGAACAGAATAGCACACTGACACTTTCCCTCACTGTCCTACTCTGTCCCTCCCTACAAACAAGATTTAGCACAGAATAGCACACTGATAGTTTCCACGAGTGTCCTTCTCTGTCCCTAAACTCAAGGATTGAAAATATGGAACAGCAAAATTGGTTTAGAACAGAATAGCACACTGACACTTTCCCTCACTGTCCTACTCTGTCCCTCCCTACAAACAAGATTTAGCACAGAATAGCACACTGATAGTTTCCACGAGTGTCCTTCTCTGTCCCTAAACTCAAGGATTTCAAATATGGAACAGCAAAATTGGTTTAGAACAGAATAGCACACTGTCAGTTTCACTCACTGTACCTCTCTGTCCCTAAACTCAAGGATTTCAAATATGGAACAGCAAAATTGGTTTAGAACAGAATAGCACACTGACACTTTCCCTCACTGTCCTACTCTGTCCCTCCCTACAAACAAGATTTAGCACAGAATAGCACACTGAAAGTTTCCATGAGTGTCCTTCTCTGTCCCTAAACTCAAGGATTTCAAATATGGAACAGCAAAATTGGTTTAGAACAGAATAGCACACTGTCAGTTTCACTCACTGTACCTCTCTGTCCCTAAACTCAAGGATTTCAAATATGGAACAGCAAAATTGGTTTAGAACAGAATAGCACACTGACACTTTCCATCACTGTCCTACTCTGTCCCTCCCTACAAACAAGATTTAGCACAGAATAGCACACTGATAGTTTCCACGAGTGTCCTTCTCTGTCCCTAAACTCAAGGATTGAAAATATGGTTCAGCAAAATTGGTTTAGAACAGAATAGCACACTGACACTTTCCCTCACTGTCCTACTCTGTCCCTCCCTACAAACAAGATTTAGCACAGAATAGCACACTGATAGTTTCCACGAGTGTCCTTCTCTGTCCCTAAACTCAAAGATTGAAAATATGGTTCAGCAAAATTGGTTTAGAACAGAATAGCACACTGACACTTTCCCTCACTGTCCTACTCTGTCCCTCCCTACAAACAAGATTTAGCACAGAATAGCACACTGATAGTTTCCACGAGTGTCCTTCTCTGTCCCTAAACTCAAGGATTTCAAATATGGAACAGCAAAATTGGTTTAGAACAGAATAGCACACTGACACTTTCCCTCACTGTCCTACTCTGTCCCTCCCTACAAACAAGACTTAGCACAGAATAGCACACTGAAAGTTTCCACGAGTGTCCTTCTCTGTCCCTAAACTCAAGGATTGAAAATATGGAACAGCAAAATTGGTTTAGAACAGAATAGCACACTGTCAGTTTCACTCACTGTACCTCTCTGTCCCTAAACTCAAGGATTTCAAATATGGAACAGCAAAATTGGTTTAGAACAGAATAGCACACTGACACTTTCTCTCACTGTCCTACTCTGTCCCTCCCTACAAACAAGATTTAGCACAGAATAGCACACTGATAGTTTCCACGAGTGTCCTTCTCTGTCCCTAAACTCAAGGATTTCAAATATGGTTCAGCAAAATTGGTTTAGAATAGAATAGCACACTGACACTTTCCCTCACTGTCCTACTCTGTCCCTCCCTACAAACAAGATTTAGCACAGAATAGCACACTGAAAGTTTCCACGAGTGTCCTTCTCTGTCCCTAAACTCAAGGATTGAAAATATGGTTCAGCAAAATTGGTTTAGAACAGAATAGCACACTGACACTTTCCCTCACTGTCCTACTCTGTCCCTCCCTACAAACAAGATTTAGCACAGAATAGCACACTGATAGTTTCCACGAGTGTCCTTCTCTGTCCCTAAACTCAAGGATTGAAAATATGGTTCCGCAAAATTGGTTTAGAACAGAATAGCACACTGACACTTTCCCTCACTGTCCTACTCTGTCCCTCCCTACAAACAAGATTTAGCACAGAATAGCACACTGATAGTTTCCACGAGTGTCCTTCTCTGTCCCTAAACTCAAGGATTTCAAATATGGAACAGCAAAATTGGTTTAGAACAGAATAGCACACTGTCAGTTTCACTCACTGTACCTCTCTGTCCCTAAACTCAAGGATTTCAAATATGGAACAGCAAAATTGGTTTAGAACAGAATAGCACACTGACACTTTCCCTCACTGTCCTACTCTGTCCCTCCCTACAAACAAGATTTAGCACAGAATAGCACACTGATAGTTTCCACGAGTGTCCTTCTCTGTCCCTAAACTCAAGGATTGAAAATATGGAACAGCAAAATTGGTTTAGAACAGAATAGCACACTGACACTTTCCCTCACTGTCCTACTCTGTCCCTCCCTACAAGCAAGATTTAGCACAGAATAGCACACTGATAGTTTCCACGAGTGTCCTTCTCTGTCCCTAAACTCAAGGATTGAAAATATGGTTCAGCAAAATTGGTTTAGAACAGAATAGCACACTGACACTTTCCCTCACTGTCCTACTCTGTCCCTCCCTACAAACAAGATTTAGCACAGAATAGCACACTGAAAGTTTCCACGAGTGTCCTTCTCTGTCCCTAAACTCAAGGATTGAAAATATGGAACAGCAAAATTGGTTTAGAACAGAATAGCACACTGTCAGTTTCACTCACTGTACCTCTCTGTCCCTAAACTCAAGGATTTCAAATATGGAACAGCAAAATTGGTTTAGAACAGAATAGCACACTGACACTTTCCCTCACTGTCCTACTCTGTCCCTCCCTACAAACAAGATTTAGCACAGAATAGCACACTGATAGTTTCCACGAGTGTTCTTCTCTGTCCCTAAACTCAAGGATTGAAAATATGGAACAGCAAAATTGGTTTAGAACAGAATAGCACACTGTCAGTTTCACTCACTGTACCTCTCTGTCCCTAAACTCAAGGATTTCAAATATGGAACAGCAAAATTGGTTTAGAACAGAATAGCACACTGACACTTTCCCTCACTGTCCTACTCTGTCCCTCCCTACAAACAAGATTTAGCACAGAATAGCACACTGAAAGTTTCCACGAGTGTCCTTCTCTGTCCCTAAACTCAAGGATTGAAAATATGGTTCAGCAAAATTGGTTTAGAACAGAATAGCACACTGACACTTTCCCTCACTGTCCTACTCTGTCCCTCCCTACAAACAAGATTTAGCACAGAATAGCACACTGAAAGTTTCCACGAGTGTCCTTCTCTGTCCCTAAACTCAAGGATTGAAAATATGGAACAGCAAAATTGGTTTAGAACAGAATAGCACACTGTCAGCTTCACTCACTGTACCTCTCTGTCCCTAAACTCAAGGATTTCAAATATGGAACAGCAAAATTGGTTTAGAACAGAATAGCACACTGACACTTTCCCTCACTGTCCTACTCTGTCCCTCCCTACAAACAAGATTTAGCACAGAATAGCACACTGATAGTTTCCACGAGTGTCCTTCTCTGTCCCTAAACTCAAGGATTTCAAATATGGAACAGCAAAATTGGTTTAGAACAGAATAGCACACTGACACTTTCCCTCACTGTCCTACTCTGTCCCTCCCTACAAACAAGATTTAGCACAGAATAGCACACTGAAAGTTTCCACGAGTGTCCTTCTCTGTCCCTAAACTCAAGGATTGAAAATATGGAACAGCAAAATTGGTTTAGAACAGAATAGCACACTGTCAGTTTCACTCACTGTACCTCTCTGTCCCTAAACTCAAGGATTTCAAATATGGAACAGCAAAATTGGTTTAGAACAGAATAGCACACTGACACTTTCCCTCACTGTCCTACTCTGTCCCTCCCTACAAACAAGATTTAGCACAGAATAGCACACTGATAGTTTCCACGAGTGTCCTTCTCTGTCCCTAAACTCAAGGATTTCAAATATGGTTCAGCAAAATTGGTTTAGAACAGAATAGCACACTGACACTTTCCCTCACTGTCCTACTCTGTCCCTCCCTACAAACAAGATTTAGCACAGAATAGCACACTGAAAGTTTCCACGAGTGTCCTTCTCTGTCCCTAAACTCAAGGATTGAAAATATGGAACAGCAAAATTGGTTTAGAACAGAATAGCACACTGACACTTTCCCTCGCTGTCCTACTCTGTCCCTCCCTACAAACAAGATTTAGCACAGAATAGCACACTGATAGTTTCCACGAGTGTCCTTCTCTGTCCCTAAACTCAAGAATTGAAAATATGGTTCAGCAAAATTGGTTTAGAACAGAATAGCACACTGACACTTTCCCTCACTGTCCTACTCTGTCCCTCCCTACAAACAAGATTTAGCACAGAATAGCACACTGATAGTTTCCACGAGTGTCCTTCTCTGTCCCTAAACTCAAGGATTTCAAATATGGAACAGCAAAATTGGTTTAGAACAGAATAGCACACTGTCAGTTTCACTCACTGTACCTCTCTGTCCCTAAACTCAAGGATTTCAAATATGGAACAGCAAAATTGGTTTAGAACAGAATAGCACACTGACACTTTCCCTCACTGTCCTACTCTGTCCCTCCCTACAAACAAGATTTAGCACAGAATAGCACACTGATAGTTTCCACGAGTGTCCTTCTCTGTCCCTAAACTCAAGGATTGAAAATATGGAACAGCAAAATTGGTTTAGAACAGAATAGCACACTGACACTTTCCCTCACTGTCCTACTCTGTCCCTCCCTACAAACAAGATTTAGCACAGAATAGCACACTGATAGTTTCCACGAGTGCCCTTCTCTGTCCCTAAACTCAAGGATTGAAAATATGGAACAGCAAAATTGGTTTAGAACAGAATAGCACACTGTCAGTTTCACTCACTGTACCTCTCTGTCCCTAAAAACTCAAGGATTTCAAATATGGAACAGCAAAATTGGTTTAGAACAGAATAGCACACTGACACTTTCCCTCACTGTCCTACTCTGTCCCTACAAACAAGATTTAGTACAGAATAGCACACTGACACTTTCCCTCACTGTACCTCTCTGTCCCTAAACTCAAGGATTTCAAATATGGTTCAGCAAGATTGGTTTAGAACAGAATAACACACTGTCAGTTTCACTCACTGTCCTACTCTGTCCCTACAAACAAGATTTAGCACAGAATAGCACACTGACACTTTCCCTCACTGTACCTCTCTGTCCCTACAAACAAGGATTAGCACAGAATAGCACACTGACACTTTCCCTCACTGTACCTCTCTGTCCCTACAAACAAGGTTTAGCACAGAATAACACACTGACACTCTCCCTACCTATACTTATTTGTCCCTAAACACAAGGAATCCAGGATTAGTAAAGGAAAAAAAATGACACTGTCCCTGCCTATGCTTCTCTTTCCCTGCTCCGGAACACACTACACAAGGCCGCCGCGCTGGCGGCCTTTTATAGTGTGGGGCGTGTACTAAACCCCCTCAGCAATAATTGGCCACAGGCATTCTGCCTGTGGCCAATCATTGCTCTCCTCGCTGCCGGCACTGTGATTGGCCAAGCATGCGGGGTCACAGTGCATACTTGGCCAATCACAGCGCCTGGATGACACTGCGATGGCGTAGTGCATTGTGGGCCGTTCGCGTCACTCGAATTTGGCGCGAACGGCCCAAATCGTTCGATCTTCGTCGAACGATCGAACAGCCGATGTTCGAGTCGAACGTATGTTCGACTCGAACACGAAGCTCATCCCTATTGGCCATGTAAGCGAAAAATCTCCGGAGCAAAAATGGAAGCCAGTTCCTTAGATGTTGGCAACTTCTTAAGTGGAATACAGTGAGACATTTTCGAGAACCGGTCTACCACCATAAGGATAACTGTGTTGCCCTGGGAGTTGGGTAACTCCACAATGAAATCCATAGACAGGTGGGTCCAGGGCCTCTCTCCATTGGGTATGGGTTGTAGGAGGCCCACTGGAAGGTGTCGTGGAGTCTTACTCTGAGCACACACGGAACAGGCAGCTACGAAGGCGGCTACATCAGCACGTAGACTAGGCCACTAGAATTGTTGGGAAATGGCCCAAAAGAGTTGTTTCTTCCCAGGGTGGCCAGCAGCCTTGGGAGAATGGTAAGTCTGGAGCACGGCAGTACGGAGACTCTCGGGAACAAAGCAGCGGTCACAAGGTTTCTCAGGAGGGGCATCGACCTGAGCAGCCAGAATTTTGTCACCCAAAGGAGAAGTGAGACGGGTGCGAACCGTAGCCAGAATACGATCAGGAGGAATCACAGGAACCGGAACTGACTCCATCTTGGAAGTGGAGGAAAATTGTCGTGACAAGGCGTCAGCCCTTACATTCTTAGTTCCGGGTAAGAATGAGACAATGTAATTGAAACTCGACAAGAAAAGAGCCCATCGTGCCCTTCTGGGAGAGAGTCGCTTAGCCTTAGACAAGAATGTGAGATTTTTATGGTCAGTAAGAATGAGAGCCGGCACAGTGGTACCTTTGAGAAGATGTCTCCATTCTTTCAGGGCTAAAATGATCGCCAAAAGCTCTCTGTCCCCAATCTCGTAATTGCACTCCGCAGGTGACAATTTCTTGGAAAAGTAACCACACGGATGCATAGCGCTGTCAGAGCTAGGACGTTGAGACAGAAGGGCGCCAACTCCAGTCTCAGAAGCATCAACTTCAAGGATAAAAGGCAACGTAGGATCAGGATGTGCCAACACAGGAGCAGAAGCAAAGGCAGCCTTAATACTCTCAAAAGCCTTAATGGACTCTGGAGACCAACTCTGTGGGTTACCGTCCTTTCTGGTCATATCAGTCAGGGGCTTGACCAGAGATGAGAACTTACGAATAAACTTCCGATTAATAGTTGGCAAAGCCAAGAAAGCGCTACAGAGGACGTAAACCCACGGGTCAAGGCCACTGTAGGACTGCAGAAAGTTTCTCTGGGTCCATCGAAAAACCAGCAGTGGAAATGACATAACCCAGGAATTTAACCTGTTCACGATGGAATTCGCACTTCTCCAGTTTACAATACAGATTTTTCTCTCTTAGTTTCTGAAGCACTCGACAGACATCTGTGTGGTGGCTCTCCAGGGACTTGGAAAATATGAGGAAATCGTCGAGATAAACTACCACACATAACTGCAACAAGTCTCGGAGGACATCGTTAATAAACTCCTGGAAAACTGCTGGAGCGTTACAGAGGCCAAAAGGCATTGCGAGATACTCATAATGACCTGTTCTGGTATTAAACGCAGTTTTCCACTCGTCGCCCTCCTTATTCCTGACGAGATTGTATACCCCTCTCAAATCAAGCTTCCTGAAGACCATTGCTCCATTGAGGTGGTCAAATAACTCCGTAATCAACGGAATCGGATAGGCATTCTTAATGGTGAAACGATTGAGACCCCTATAATCGATACAAGGACTCAGTTCACCACACTTCTTCTTCACAAAAAAGAAACCAGCACCAGCAGGAGACGAGGATTTGTGGATGAAACCTCGAGAAAGTGCGTCTGCAACATACTCCTCCATGGCCTTATCCTCCAAGACCGATAAAGGGTAAACCCGGCCACGAGGGGGTATGGCACCAGGTTGAAGGTCAATTGTGCAATCATACGACCGGTGTGGAGGCAACGTACCGGCATGACCTTTGTCAAAGACATCGCTAAAATCGCGGTACTCCTCCGGCAGGGAAGAGAGTGAAGAGGTGCACAGGACCTTGGATAACCTTCTGGAAGCATCTCTCACTGCACTGTGGCGACCAGGACAGAACCTCAGCACGGAGCCAATCAAAAGACGGGTTGTGCCTTCGTAACCAAGGATAACCAATAACCAGCGGAAACTTAGGTGAGGAAATAACTTGGAATTGGATTATCTCATGGTGAAGAGCCCCTACGGCCATGGACAATGGAACAGTCTCATGAGTCACATGGGCAGGCTGTAGAGGTCTCCCGTCAAGAGCCTCAATGGCAAGTGGAGTGTCACGCAGCTGCAGCGGAATCGAGTGCTTAGACACAAAGGTAGCATCAATGAACAGGCCTGCAGCCCCGGAGTCGATTAGAGCCTGTATCTCGATGGACGACTCAGCCCAAGACAGGGTAACCAAAACCAGGGGCTTATCCTTCTGGGAAACTGGAGACGAAACAACGCCAACTAAGATCTGTCCGTGACAGGACCTCAAGGTTCGGGCGTTCCCTGGGCGTGTAGGACAAGACTTCAAAAAGTGACCAGCCTGGCCACAATAAAGGCACAATCTCTCCCTTCTCCTAAGGGCTCTCTCGTCCGCAGAGAGACGCGTGAAGCCCAAGTGCATGGGTTCATCTTCACAGACCGATTCGGTACCAGGAGGCATGGGAGGTGAGGGAGACAAGGGTGGGACTGCAAAGCTCGGAGACAAACGTACAGGAGGCTTCTGCAAGCGCTCCCTAACATAGGGTCTTTCTATGAGTCTGGAGTCAATGAGGATGGCAAATGTGATCAACTTCTCCAGCTCAGTGGGTATATCTCGGGCTGCTATCTCATCCTTGATGTTAACCGAGAGACCATGAGAAAAGGCAGCCACGAGGGCCTCATTGTTCCAAACAACCTCTACTGCCAGAGTACGGAATTCAATGGCGTAATCGGCAACAGTTCTCGTACTCTGTTTGATGGACATGAGGCTCTTGGCAGCAGAAGCGGAGCATGCGGGAACGTCAAATACCCTTTTGAAGGAAGCCACAAATGCTGGGTAACTCAGGACCACAGGTTTTTGCGTCTCCCATAGAGGGTTTGCCCAGGCCAAGGCTCTCTCAGAAAGCAAAGATATCACAAAACCTACTTTGCTTCTGTCCGTGGGAAACGCCTGGGGCAGCATCTCAAAATATATCTCAACCCGGTTGAGAAAACCTGTGCATTGGATTGAATTGCCCCCAAATCGCTGGGGAAGCAGGGCGGAACCAGACATACCTCTTATAGACGTAATACTCGAGGCGGGTGCATGCACAGGGACTACCGGAGCGGCCACAGTGGGAGACTCTAGATGAGCCGTGCGACTCGGGTGCGTCTGTATCGCCGTGGCAAACTGATCCATGTGGTGATCCAGGTCATCCAATCTGGAAAAAATATTATTAACAAGTGGATTGGCTGCATCTTCTGAATTCATGGCCTTCGCCTACTGTCAGAAACCATGAATCAGACCGAGACAGAAGTACAGTTAAATCACACTTGTTTAATAATAATAATAATAAAAAGGTAAACAGAGTAAGCGTAGTCAAAACATAGCCAGAGTTCAGTAACCAGATCGGGTAGTCGGCCAAGCCAAAGTCCAAGAGCCAGCAATAAAGGTAGTAGTACAGCAAGCAGGATCTGTAGCCAGAGGGGACGTCAGTCAAGCAGGTCTTCAACTGGAATGCAGGAGAAAGTCTCTTGTGATGTTAACATAGGCGAAGGTGAAGAGCAATTGAACAGGAAGTTCTTAAGTAGGCAGAGCTGACGAGCGGATCATCAACAGGTGGATCACTGTGGAGAGATGGAAGCTGGCAATTAGCTGACAGCTGAGCTGCCAGCACAGAGAAGGAAGGAAGGGCTGAGCCCAGCCCTGACAGTAAGTACCAAACCACATCCGGTTCATCAGGAACCAGACAAATTTCTGCACATGCATACCTGGCTTTCCTGATCCCTGGCCCACCGCTTTGTTCATTGGATTTCAGTTCTTTCAAATCAAATGCAGTCCGCCTAGAAACACTCACTCCTCCAGGCTGATATCTGACCATGAAGGAATTTGAAATTTCCAATAACACCTCCCAAGAGCCAGCCCACTGTATCAAGTACCTGGTTTAACTAGTTATGCTTTGTTTGAGTGTTGGCTGGTTCCTGAAGAACTGGTTGAAAATTTCTTAGTGGATGGCCCAGTCGGCTCCTTGCCAACTGCAGACACAAGCTGTCAGAATGCAAATTGAGATTTGTCCATCCATGCTGTATAGCATGGACAGAGGTTTCTTTTAGATAAGCTTGCAGTGTATAGCTTAGGTCAGGATGACAAAAGGGCTTTCCTTACACCTCTCTAGTCCAAACACCCCTGGATTGGAGAACAGAGGATGAGAGGGAACAGAGTGGAACAGGTGTCAAAATTCCAGTCAATGGAAGCTTATTTATGGCAGAAGCCTCAACTGCAAGGTGCATGCACAGATTGATAGGAAGGTCACAGAGGAGCAGGGCCACAGGAGAAATCATTGTTGCAAAGCAGACTGGGCAACAGCTGGCAGAAACACTTGAACCCTCATGTGAGACAGGCAGTGGTCATTAACTGAGAAGGAAAGCAAGACAGAAGGCAGAGGCGTGGTCAGAAGGTAGGAAGAGGTCTGTTTTGCTTTGCCTCTTTAAAGGTTACTTTGCAGTAAAAGCCAGGTAGCATGAAAACATGTGTAGTGTATATTAATTTACTTTACTAAACAAAACTGCTGCACTCACTTGTAGAAAAAACAATTAATGGCATGCAAAGTTTCACAAAATATGCATACAATATACACATGCACAAACTATCTATCCTTCCCAGCAAATTAGCATGAATAATGTATGCAAAAGGGATACACCCAAGTTAGAAAACTTGGGTTGTAGATTTAGTGTCATCCCCAGGTGATGTTCCTATTTTCAGTCTTTCTTTATGATGGAGTCGTTTTCCAGGATCCAGGATCATACAGACTGCTTCTTGCTTGATGTCCTTTAAAAGCTTCTTCCAGTTCCTTTGTGTGCTCAGCACATGGCTTGTTCAAGCTCTTTGTTCCATTCTCCTACTTTCTGTAGCATCACTTCCTGTCCCAAGTTCATAAACTGGACCAACAAGTTCATTAGCATATGAATAGGAGAAGTTCTGCCTCCAAAATCAACACATGCAACCAAAATACATCACTCCTATATCAATGCTACAAAAATATCTAAAATAGTCATAGCAACACAAGGTCACACTGGGATGTCAGCATAGCCAGAATCGTGGTCAGGATGCGGGCTGAGGTCACACCAGAAAGTCTGCATAGATGAGACAGGATGGTCACCAATTAACAAAGTTGACAACAGGCAGGCAAATGAAAACGGGGTCAGGACCACACCAGAAGTTAGAGCAGAGATGTGTCTAGAGGCTGGTCAGCAGCAGGCAAGCAGATCACAGCAGCAGATATGGGTTTGAGTAGCAGTTAAAGACCATCCTCCAACTTCCTGACTCAGCTCTGTTCCTTAACCACTTAACGACCGCCCACTGTAAATATACGTTGGCAGAATGGCACCGACAGGCAGAATCACGTATATCTACATGACTGCCTTTGTATAGTTGGGGGGTCCGATCGGACCCCCTTCTTTACAGTGAGCGGTGGTTAACTGATCGGGAGCGATCAGGCATGAGGGGACGGCCGTTCGATTCCGGCCACCCCCTCTCGATCGCTCCTGGCGAATGAGAGAGCTTCCCCTGCCTGTGTAATGTTTACACAGGCAGAGGAAGTGATGTCATCTCTCCTGCGGCGCTCACATATACCGAGCGCCGTACAGGAGAAGATGCCAGGTTAGTGCACAAAACACTACACTGACACCAGGACACATAGGTACATAAATCGCCCCCCCAGGCCCCCCCAGACACCCCCAGATCACCCCCCAGCCCCCAGCCACAGTGTCACTGATTGCAGTGACCATTTATTTACTGATCACTGCAATCAGTGACATTTGTGACTGTAAAAGTGTCACCAAAGTTTAGTTTTAGGTCCAGTGTAGCCCCCTAACCCCCCCTAATAAAGGTTTAACCCCTTGATCGCCCCCCAGATAACCCTTTCACCCCCTATCACCACTGTCGCTAAGCGATCATTTTTCTGATCGCCGTCTTAGCGTCGGTGATGCCGATCGGTAGCCAGTAATTTTTTTTAGGTTCCCCGCAGGTTTTTATAGCGTCGAGTACCCCCATATATTACCTAATAAAGGTTTAACCCCCTTGATCTCCCCCCCAGGTAACCCTTTCACCCCCTAGCACCGCTGTCACTAAGCGATCGTTTTTCTGATCGCTGTTTTATTGTCGGTGATGCCGATCGGTAGCCAGTTTTTTTTAGGTTCGCCGCAGGTTTTTATAGCGTCGGGTACCCCCATATATTACCTAATAAAGGTTTAACCCCCTTGATCGCCCCCCAGGTAACCCTTTCACCCCCTATCACCACTGTCGCTAAACGATCGTTTTTCTGATCGCTGTCTTATTGTCGGTGATGCAGATCGGTAGCCAGTTATTTTTTTTAGGTTCGCCGCAGGTTTTTATAGCGTCAGGTACCCCAATATATTACCTAATAAAGGTTTAACCCCTTGATCGCCCCCCAGGTAACCCTTTCACCCCCTATCACCACTGTCGCTAAGCGATCGTTTTTCTGATCGCTGTCTTATTGTCGGTGATGCAGATCGGTAGCCAGTAATTTTTTTTAGGTTTGCCGCAGGTTTTTATAGCGTCAGGTACCCCCATAAATTATCTAATAAAGGTTTAACCCCCTTGATCGCCCCCCAGGTAACCCTTTCACCCCCTATCACCACTGTCGCTAAGCGATCATTTTTCTGATCGCTGTCTTATTGTCGGTGATGCAGATAGGTAGCCAGTAATTTTTTTTAGGTTCGCCGCAGGTTTTTATAGCGTCAGGTACCCCCATATTTTATATAATAAAGGTTTTAACCCCCTGATTGCCCCTAGTTAACCCTTTCACCAGTGATCACCATATAAGTGTTACGGGTGACGCTGGTTAGTTAGTTTGCTTTTTATAGTGTCAGGGCACCCGCCGTATATATAACCCAATAAAGGTTTAACCCCCTGATCGCCCGGCGGGTGATATCAATTAGGTTTTAGCGTCAGAGAGGGTCTGCGTCACACCCCAGGCAGCGTCAGGTTAGTGCCAGTAATGCTAACACCCACGCGTGAAGCATACACCCCCCTTAGTGCTATAGTATCTGATCAGATCAATATCTGATCTGATCAGATCTATACTAGCGTCCCCAGCAGTTTAGGGTTCCCAAAAACGCAGTGTTAGCGGGATCAGCCCAGATACCTGCTAGCACCTGCGTTTTGCCCCTTCGTCCAGCCCAGGCCACCCAAGTGCAGTATCGATCGATTACTGTCACTTACAAAACACAACACACATAACTGCAGCGTTCGCAGAGACAGGCCTGATCCCTGCGACTCCAGTGCTGTAGGAGGTGATTTCACCACCACAGTTAAAAAAAAAAAGCATATATGCCGAAGCATTGGGGCAGCAGGGGCGGAGGAGCGATTTTACTCCTAATGCCGCGTACATACGGTCGAAATTCCGACGGAGGCTTGCCCGTGGAAAAGTCCGACCATGTGTGTGCGGCATAACTTTTTTGCGGGAGGATGCCCCCATGCTTCGGCATATATAAATGGTGCATGTATGCCCATCATTAGAAGTGGGTGGATGAAGGGCGGTATTCTAATGGTGGGCATACCCACCGATCAATCTCTTTTTTCGTTCAGCCAACTGGCTGCATGAAAAAAAAAGATTACAATACATGTCCAACAAGGACCAGCAACATACTGGTATGTTGCTGGACTTTGAATGTTTATACCAGAATGATGCCTGCGGGTTTAGGTATCATCTTGGTATCATTCTTTTCAGCCAGCGGCCGGCTTTCATGTAAAAGCAATCCTAGTGGCTAATTAGCCTCTGGACTGCTTTTACAAGCAGTGGGAGGGAATGTCCCCCCCCGGATATAAAAAGGGCCATTGGGAAATTGGGAAAGCATTTTATCACACCGATCTTGGTGTGGTCAGATGCTTTGAGGGCAGAGGAAAGATCTAGGGTCTAGAAAACCCCAGTTTTTTCAAAAAAGAGTACCTGTCACTACCTATTGCTATCATAGGGGATATTTACATTCCCTGAGATAACAATAAAAATGATAAAAAAAAAAAAGAATATGGAAGGAACAATTTAAAAATAAAATAAAAAAGCAAAATTAATAATAATAAAAAAAAAAAAGCACCCCTGTCCTGCCCTGCTCTTGCCCAATGGCGAACGCAAGCGTCGGTCTGGCGTCATATGTAAACAGCAATTGCACCATGCATGTGAGGTATCACCGCAAAGGTAAGATCGAGGGCAGTAATTTAGCAGTAGACTTCCTCTGTAAATCTAACGGGGTAACCTGTAAAGGCTTTTAAAGGCTTTTAAAAATGTATGTAGTTTGTCGCCAATGCGCGTTTGTGCGAAATTTTAAAGCATGTCGTGTTTGGTATCTATGTACTTGGCCTAAGATCATCTTTTTTATTTCATCAAACATTTGGGCAATATAGTGTGTTTTAGTGCATTAAAATTTAAAAAAAGTGTATTTTTTCCCCAAAAAATGCGTTTGAAAAATCGCTGCGCAAATACTGTGTAGAAAAAAAAAATGCAACACCCACCATTTTAATCTGTAGGGCCTTTGCTTTAAAAATATATATAATGTTTGGGGGTTCAACATAATTTTCTTGCAAAAAAAAATATGTTTTCATGTAAACAAAAAGTGTAAAAAAGGGCTTTGTCTTCAAGTGGTTAGAAGAGTGGATGTAAGCTTCCTAATGTTGTGTATAAAATGCCAGAACAGTTCAAAACCCCCCCAAATGACCCCATTTTGGAAAGTAGACACCCCAAGCTATATACTGAGAGGCATGTCGAGTCCATGGAATATTTTATATGTTGACACAAGTTGCGGAAAAAAGACAATTTTTTTTTTTTGCACAAAGTTGTCACTAAATGATATATTGCTCAAACATGCCATGGGTATATGTGGAATTACACCCCAAAATACATTCTGCTGCTTCTCCTGAGTATGGGGATACCACATGTGTGAGACTTTTTGGGAGCCTAGCCGCGTACGGGACCCCAAAAACCAAGCACCGCCTTCAGGCTTTCTAAGGGTGTAAATTTTTGATTTCACTTCTCACTGCCTATCAAAGTTTCGGAGGCCATGGAATGCCCAGATGGCACAAAACCCCCCCAAATGACCCCATTTTGGAAAGTAGACACCCCAAGCTAAATGCTGAGAGGTATTGTGAGTATTTTGCAGATCTCGCTTTTTGTCACAAAGTTTTGAAATTTGAAAAAAAAAATATATATATATATATTTTCTTTCTTCATTTTCAAAAACAAATGAGAGCTGTAAAATACTCACCATGCCTCTCAGCAAATAGCTTGGGGTGTCTACTTTCCAAAATGGGGTCATTTGGGGGGGTTTTGTGCTATTTTGGCATTTTATGGCCTTTCGAAACTGTGATAGGTAGTGAGGAGTGAAATCAAAAATTTGTGCCTAGAAATCCTGAAGGCGGTGCTTGGTTTTCGGGGTCCCGTACGCGGCTAGGCTCCTAAAAAGTCCCACACATGTGGTATCCCCGTACTCAGGAGAAGCAGCAAAATGTATTTTGGGGTGTAATTCCACATATAACCATGGCATGTGTGAGCAATATATCATTTAGTGACAACTTTTTGTACTTTTTTTTTTTTAGTCATTATTCAATCACTTGAGACAAAAAAAAAATATTCAATGAGCTCAACATGCCTCTCAGCAATTTCCTTGGGATGTCTACTTTCCAAAATGGGGTCATTTGGGGGGGTTTTGTACTGCCCTGCCATTTTAGCACCTCAAGAAATGAGATAGGCAGTCATAAACTAAAAGCTGTGTAAATTCCAGAAAATGTACCCTAGTTTGTAGACGCTATAACTTTTGCGCAAACCAATAAATATACGCTTATTGACATTTTTTTTACTAAAGACATGTGGCTGAATACATTTTGGCCTAAATGTATGACTAAAATTGAGTTTATTCGATTTTTCTTATAACAAAAAGTAGAAAATATCTTTTTTTTTCAAAATTTTCGGTCTATTTCCATTTATATCGCAAAAAATAAAAATCGCAGAGGCAAGCAAATACCATTAAAAGAAAGCTCTATTTGTGGGAAGAAAAGGACGCAAATTTTGTTTGGGTACAACATTGCATGTCCGCACAATTTACAGTTAAAGCAGCGCAGTGCAAAATTCTGAAATCACCTCTGGTCCTCTAGCTACCAAATGGTCCGGGGCTTAAGTGGTTAATTAGGTTGTCTGTCCCTAAAACAGGGATTAGGCATGTGTATCTGTGCATCTGCACGCCCATGCATCCATGCAGCATGTCTCAATGTATGAGTGTGTTTGCACAAATGTGTGCAAATGCAACCAGTTGGCAGTGTTATGAATTAGTAGGTCTTCCCAGATTGGGAAGGGTTTAACTGTGGCTAGGCTCTTTTCCCAGGCTTTTTAGATCCTGCCTTCCTTCCTGGTTGATATATACACTCACAGGCCACTTTTTTTGGCACACCTACATAACTGCCTTAATCGTGGCATAGACTTAACAAGGCGTTGGAATCATTCCTCAGAAATTTTGGTCCATGTTGACATGATAGTATCATGCAGTTGCTGCAGATTTGTCGGCTGCACATCCATGATGCAAATCTCCTGTTCCACCACATGCTATAATGGATTATGATTTGGTGACTGTGGAGGCCATTGGAGTACAGTGAACTCATTGTCATGTTCAAGAAACCAGTTTGAGATTATTTGAGCTTCGTGACATGGTGCATTATCCTGCTGGAATAATAATAACTTCTATAGTTGGGAAGATACTGGAGAGTTTAATAAAATACCACATAGATGAGTTCTTGCTAGCAAAAAAATAGTTTAAGCAACATACAGCATGAATTCATGAAAGACAGAAGTTGTCAAACAAACCTGATTTCTTTTTATGAGGGGGATAAGTAAAACCTTGGACAGAGGGGTGGCGGTGGACGTGGTATACTTGGATTTTGCAAAAGCGTTTGACACAGTTCCTCACACACGGCTAATGTGTAAGGTAAAGTCTACAGGCTTGGAAAGATAAGTTTGTAAATGGATAGATGACTGGCTAAATAACAGAATTCAGAGATTAGTGGTTAATGAATCCTACTCTGAATGGTCTAAGGTATTAGTGGTGTACCCCAAGGTTCAGTGTTGGGACCCTTACTTTTTAATATCTTTATAAATTATATATGGTCTGGGATTAAAAGTACAATTTCAGTCTTTGCAGATGACAGCAAGCTATGCAGTGGAATAACGTCCTTACAGGAACCAACTTACAACTTACAAGTCAACCTCAATGCACTGTTTCATTGGGCAATTATGTGGCAAATGAGGTTTAATGTTGATAAATGTAAAGTTATGGTAATAAAATGCATACATCATACATGCTAGGGGGAGTACAACTAGGGGAATCCATAGTGGAGAAGGATCTGGGGGTTTGGTAGATCATAAGCCTAATAATAGCATGCAATGCCAAGCTCCAAGGTTCTTTCTTGTATTAAGAGAGGTATGGACTCCAGAGAGAGAGATATCATTTTGCCCCTGTACAAATCATTTGTAAGACCTCATCTGGAATATGCAGTTCAGTTTTAGGCACCAGTTCTCAAAAAAGATATCGGAACTGAAGAAAGTGCAGAGAAGGGCAACCAAACTGATAAGAGGCATGGAGGAGCTCAGCTATGAGGAAAGATTCGAGAGACAGAATTTATTCTCTCTTGAGAAGGGGAGATTAGGGGGGATATGATCAACATGTACTGCTATCCACTTTAAGTTGATCACAGAGGTCAAGGGGGCACTCTTTACGTCTAGTGGAAAAGAGATTTAATCTCCAAATACGGAAAGGTTTCCTCACAGTAAGAGCTGTGAATATATGGAATAGACTCCCTCTAGAGGTGATTCTGCCTCAGTAGATTCCTGGTTTCTTTCCTAAATGTACATAATATAACTGGGTACTAACATTTATAGGTAAGGTTGATACAGGGAATATCCAATTGCCTCTCGAGGCATCAGGAAATATTTTTTTTCCCTGCTGTAGCAAATTGTAACATGCTTTGCTGTTTTTTTTTTGCCTTCCTCTGGATCAACTGTGGGTATAGGATTGTGTATATGGGATTGTATGTTTTTTTTTTTTTTTTTTATTGGTTCAACTAGATGGACTTTTTTTTCAACTTAACTAACTATGTTACTATATATATATATATATATATATATATATATATATATATATATATATATATATATGTTTTTTATACTTTTATGAGTATTAATTTTTTACTTTTCTTTGTAATTAAACCTTGTTGGAAGTTACTACACCAGCGTTTTCGTTCTGTCTCCCTCCCTTCCCCGCTCTCCTTAGGGTGACCACATTTCCAAACTGCAATTCAGGGACACACCCCTCTCTCACCCTCCCCAAAAAAAGATGAGGGGGGGGGGGGCGGGGGGAAATGTAGTCTCGGGGTTGATGGGGTATTTGGTGGCGGGTTATTTGTCAGGTGATAGTGCCACTTGTCACCAGATGCAGTGCCGCTTGCCACCCATAGCCTGCCACCATATGCAGTGCTGCTGTCACTCCCTCTGCATGAGCCACGTGTGTAGAAGGAAAGGAGTGGCGTCACTATCTGGAAAGTGAAGATCACACCAGTCCCTGCTGCTTTCCGCTGGGTTCCAGAGAAGGAGGAGTTGCCGAGGTGGGTGGGGACAGCAGTGCTGCACTAGGCACAGGCCTCGCTCCCGGTCTCCCTGTCTGAGAGTAAATTGTCACTGGTTGCAAGATGCCAGGCAGCGCTGGCCCTAGCAACCAGTTCCGGAAATTTAGTTATTAGTTAGTAGGGGGTGGCTGTATCCTCTATTTCATTCCGGGACATTGTATTGTCCCAGAATGAAGGTGCCCGGGACCCAGGACAGACATGTCAATTGCAGGACAGTCCCGGGCAATCCGGGACACATGGGCACCCTAGCTTTCCTTGATTTACAGATGGGATCCCTCCTTCATATTGACAGCAGCACCACTAGGTCGTCAGTCCCTTTTGTTTAGTTAAAAGGGCTTCCCGCTCATAAAGCCCCCCCCCTCTGTATTATTTTTGGTTTGTATCATTGTCTTTGTTTATTCTATGAGTGGTTATGCGCTGATAGCCTAGTGCCATTCCTGGCATTGGGGAAATAATATTTTTTTTATTTCAAGAAGGATCCTGACCATATTGTCGGGATCTACCCAGATGCTTGATCGTCAGTTGTCTTAGCTGAGAGCCTGGGCCAGCTGCTCCAGCCCCTCTACAGTCCAGCACTTGAGTGAGCATTGGAAAGGCATATCAGAGAGCAGTGACTAAAAGTCACCAATTTCTGGTCAGTGAAGCCCGAGAGCTGAACAATTGAGGATCATGTGATCACTCAGTTCTCAGGCTTAGATCCGGAAGGAAAAAATATTAAACGTCAGCTTTAAAGAGAAAACAAATGCAGCCACCACATCTAAAGGTTGCACGTTGCAATATTTTAATGTTTTTGATTTGAACACACTTCAACTTCCTTTCTCTTGAACTTTTAGTTTTTTGTCCTTAAAGTTTTAGTGACAAAACACTGGACCTTCTCTTCACAGAGCCAAGCTGCTGTCATAGAAAAGGCATTGCCTTTAGTGAGAATTGACCCACATTTGTTAAATTTCAAGCCAGGCAAATTTTACAAGTCTGTAATGACAATTGATGGACATACTTGATGTGAAAAGGGCAGCACATGGCCTTAATATAAATTTATGTCTTCAGAATATTGATGTGTGCTTACAGTTCATAATAATTATATATTACATAGTATCATATAATTAGCACATGACAAACAACAAAAACATCTTATAAAAAGTGCAACCATGAGTTTTGTCAGTTATAAATTTTATATGATATTATCGGGGGAATTCATAATGAGTGCCTAAGAATCTTTAAATTCTCATGTCCCTCTACATGACAAATGCGAGTGTGTGCAACAAATGTATTTACTGATCTGGGGTAAGCTCTGCTTTCGGAGGTGCACTGAGATCATAGTGTCCTTTATTTGGATACCCCATCCTCAATGCAGTTACCTCCTACCACTATTTTCATTCACACAGAAGCTGGGTAGGCGGAGTCCGATGGGGATTTGCAAACAGCAGTTTCCCATCAAGTCTGCTCCCTTTGTAAATGACAGCAGGCAGTGGGCAGATCCATAGCCAACAGACAGCCTGCTATTGGCTATAGAATCCACCCACCACCTGCTTTAAATAAGAGTGTACCTGATGGGGAACTAGCGTCTTAACTTCCCCATCAGGCTCCACCCACTGTCAGCATCACTGGTTCCTAGGAGGTTGTTGGCTGTGAAGCCAACAACGTCCTTTACAACCAGTGACAGGGGGGAAAGGGAGGGGATAAAGGCGGCAAATATGCAGTCTGCTATGTAGCGCATACTTATTGCCGCGTACACGCGATCGGAATTTCCGTCAACAAATGTTCGATGTGAGCTTTTGGTCGGATATTCCAACCGTGTGTAGGCTCCATCGGACATTTGCTGTCGGAATTTCGGACAACAAATGTTTGAGAGCTGGTTCTCAATTTTTCTTGTTGGAAATTCCAACCATGTGTAGCCATTTCCGACACACAAAAGTGCTGCGCATGCTCGGAATCAATTTGACGCATGCTCAGAATCATTGAACTTCATTTTTCTCTGCTCATCGTAGTGTTGTACGTCTCCGCGTTCTTGACCATCGGAATTTCCGAGCAACATTTGTGCGACCGTGTGTATGCAAGACGAGCCAACATCCGTCTGAAAAAAAAAACACGGTTTTGTTGTCGGAAATTCCGATCTTGTGTACGCGACATTAGAGTTGGTCTTAGAAACATCCAGTTTTATTATCTATGAACTGGAGGTAATTATTTTTTGAATTTGGGGCAGTAATAGTGGCACTTTGTAAAAATGGCTCTATTAAGGACTCCCTGAATCTGCCGTACATGTCGGCAAAGCTACCAAATGGCAGCAGGGATTTTTGAAAAGGGCCATACTGCCAGAAAAATGTGTTAGGGTTTTTTGGAGTGCTCAAAGTCTAGTCTTTATAAATCATTCCAGGTGTAATACATTTCTATCGGTCACTATATGGAGGTCTTGGAAATAGACTTTCCTTATCATTTGGTCCTCCTTGTATGTGAAGGGAGCAAAAAAAACTTTATTCAGGATCAAACAGAAAATATAGAACAAATGGAACAAGACACGATTACTGCTTTCCTAAATGACATGTGTGAGCTTTACCTCTATAATGTCACTTGTAGCAAAACGTTTTTATGAATTTTTTGTTAGTTAAGTGAAATTGCACTTGAGACGCTCCTCTGTGTGATCAGGATAGTCCATCTGTAGCCACCATCTGTTATCAGAGGTCATGCATGAGTAACTGTACCAAATCATTTCTCTATTTACTGTGAATGTGGCATATTATGCAATGTTAAAAAAAATAAAGTATGCTTCACTGAGAGCTAAGGGTAAAGTAGGATAATCTTTTAAAATGAAATCTGATAGAATCGCTAAATATGACAGTAACTTTTTTACCTACTTTCCTTGCAATTAGGAACCTATGCATACTGTGTATTACTATGCAGTCCAGGACCTTTCACCCGGAATCCACTGCATCTGTGCCTGCCCAGTGCCTACATCATGATTAAAGTAGATTAAATTAGAGCTATAGGCAAGGCATATGTGTCCCATTGCAGAGCTTTCCATTCACTTCCTGTCCCATTGCTAAACAGGAAGTGAGAGGAAATCCCTGCAAATTAAGGGCATTCCTTGGGGACCCCTGGTCACCAGAACTGGTGTTCCCATTGGAAGATATTTTCCCTCTATTACTTTTCTGGGCACAACCCAAAGTTTGTGATTTTCCTTTACTTGAATTTTCAATGATAATGGTAAACAGGACAAATAGAGAGGGTGGATCTGCTTAATTGGGGCACAGACCGCAATAAAGTCTGACAGGTGTCGTTTGTTGTATGTTTTAAAATGGCAGTAGGGTGGATCTGCTATTCTGGAGTGCCGTTTTTAAATAGCCCTGTACTTACACATTAGACAGACCAGATCCTAGGCAAAATGCACAGAGCCAATCAGAGTGGCTCCGTACCTTGTGATAGGCAATCACAGTTATCACAAATGTAAACAGTACTGCTTACATTTGAGAACCCCCCCCCCTTCCTCACAAAATGGGGGATGGAGAATATTATGGATGGAGGGACCCTATGGAGGTATGCAGCAGCAGATCTAGGGTGGGTTAAAAATAATGTGTGATTGTTTTTTAACCTGTTTACTACCTCCTGTCCTGTAAATCTAATTTCTGTCTTTGTTGTGCCTGTATATTAACGCCATCACCTTTCTTATTATGCACATTAACCCCGTCATCTCCATCCTCTCACTGTATGTGATCTGTATATTAACCCTATTCACCTACTTCTCCTGTGTATGGCTTTACATTATTAACCACTTGACCTCTGGAAGATTTACCCCCCTTCATGGCCAGGCCAATTTTTTTGTGATACTACACTGCGTTACCTAACTGACAATTGCACTGTTGTGTGAGAAGCTACCCAAATAAAATTTATGTCATTTGTTTCGCACAAACAGCGCTTTTTTTTATTCATATTTGATCACCATTGTGTTTTGTTTTTTTGCTATAAACAAAAAAGATAATATTTTTTACTTTCTGCTATAGAACACATCAAATAAAAATAAAATAAAAAAAACGAATTTCTTTATAAATTTGGGCCAGTATGTATTCTGCTACATGCTTTTGGTAAAGAAAATCCCAATAAGTGTATATTAATTGGTTTACGTGAACATTATAATGTCTACAAACAATGGGATATATTTATGGATTTTTTTTTTAATACTTGTAATGGTGGCGATCAGCTACTTATAGCAGGACTGCGATATTGCAGTGGACGATCGGACACTAAAGCACACTTTTGACACAGTGACACTAATACAGGGATCAGTGCTAAAAAATATGCACTGTCGCTGTAAAATGACACTGGCTGGTAAGGTGTTAAACATCTAGGTCAATCTAAGAGTTAACTGCATGCCAGTGTTTTTGGGTACTGAATATTCTACTTTTACTAGGGGAAGATATGGATTCTAGTCCCTGATTTGCAGGAACACAGAATCTATCCCCTCCCCGTCAGAACAGTGATCTGCCTTGTTTACATAGGCAGATCACAATTCTGTGTAGTTTATCGACGGTCAGTGATTGCCGGAGGACATAGAGTGCCCAGCACCCACAGATCAGCTTCTGCTGTGAATAATCACAGCAGAATCCGACAGCGCGCATGCCCCCTGCAGACGGACCTGCAGGATCATGAATATATACGTGATCCTGCACAGAGCTGCCGCCCTGTAGCAGTAAAACTGCAAACGAGCGGTCAGCAAGTGGTTTTAATATGCTGTATCTAAGTCACCACTACATTTTACACACCAGCATGTTTTTTTTCATTTGCAAAATACTGTTGGAAAGCTTAGATTACCTTGGGGTGTCTACTTTCCAAAAAGGGATTATTTTGGGAGTGTTTCTACTGTCTCTGAATTTTTATTTGATATGTTTTAAAACAGAAAGTAAGGGAACACTTTTTTAATTGTTTGCTCTTTTTTAATTTATATAGTAAAAACATGTGTAGCGCTACCCTCAACTAAGAGGGCCGCAGATTTGGCTTGGGCCCTGAATACAGCTCCACCAACCCCCGGCAATATACTCGACCCTTTCTGGCACAGTTAGTCTAGGGGTATACACATTTAATACTTATACTTTATGAGAGACTCAGACACAGAGTAGTTATAAAGGAATAACAGATTTTACTTTCAGCTATGCAAAGGGAATGAACAGTGATAACAACTTGACCTTTAGGTTATACGCAGAGCCCTGCAATATCACAATATCAGTCACACTACACCATAGAGAAGGGGGGGGGGTGTATAAGGAGACGCCACGTGGGGCGACTGTTAACTAGGCGCCCTGTGGCACAATAACTAAACTAGGTCTCTAATGAATCAGGCCTGATTCCTAATTCTAGAACTCAGTCCTGTATGAATGATGGATTCTTCACCGGCATCTGTAGAGGTGGTGCACTTAAGAATAAACAACAATTGTAATCCAGGAAAAGGGAATGTTGATAACTGGCAACACTACACTGGAGATCCTCTGGATCAGTCCTGCTGTGGATCTCCAGTGAGAGTCTTTAACATGAGGTAGTAGGCCTCGGCAGTCTATAGGCACAGTACTATCAAACAGGTTATGGAATGAGCTTACGCTCGCTCACCCGCCGGACGCGATCTCCGTCCGGGACTTCCACTGGCTGTGTCTTCACTCGCCCACAGCGGTCGCTGCGATCGGGTCCCCGATCCAATCTAGGCAGTAAGTAGAGATGTCGGATGCCACCCAGGCTCGCAGTGGGGTGGAAGGCTCTTTGGTCAGCTCCGGAAAGGCCCCAGGCTTCAGGCCTTACCCAGCGCAGGTCCGCACAGGTGTATCAGTCTCTGCCGTCCCGTGTCCAAAAGAGGCCGAGCCAGGCCTCGCCCCTTCTTTATATATCCCCACCCATGAGTCTCTGGGGCAGAAGCAAAACATCCTGGGAACCAGTGGGGTTCTGGGAACAGTAGTTCGAGAGTCTTTAAAGGAACCCCGCTACACACTCCCCCCACTTAAACTCTTTGGTCCCCAAAGATAAACTTCAACAAATACTGTGTACAATTTTGGACAGTGTCAAGTATGATGTTGGCATAGGGAATTCCCACCAAAATTTTGGGATGGAACTCTCTTGCCCACAGGTCACACTACCATGAGTGACCTACCTAACTGTGCCAGAGAGTGAGCTGGGGTTGTCCTCCACCAAATGGACAGTGGAGGGATCAGAATGCTCAACACTTCTCCTAGCCGTTACAACAGAGTCCTCTGAGCTCGTCCCCATTTGGGGGTAAGTTAGTTTCTTGGGAGGCCTGATAACTCTATGAGCCCTCTGTTCCCTTGGGGCTTCTGGCACCACAGGCTCTTCTTCAGGAATAAGTTCAGGTAACATTTCTGGTTCTGGAACCTCTGATTCAGAAGTTGACTGGTAATTGGAATCTCTAGGATCCTCCTCTGAACAAGTATCAGGAACATCTTCCCAGTAATCAGCTGAGGGACTGAAGGGTATGAATTCAGTGGCCTCCGGATTCAGCGTTGCATCTGGAGTATCCCTTGTATTTGGGAGATCTATGGCGGACGTCCCCGGAGTCGAAGAAGGCCACAGCCAGTCCAGCTCTCCTCCTTCATCAGTACTCAGTTGAGAGGCCTCTCCATCTTCAGCTCGAGAGGTCTGAGACCGAGTGTTCGGCCTGGGAATATCCAGTATAGAGACTGATTCCGGGGGGTCCCTTGCTGGGGGTATCCTGACTGCTTCAGCAAGTGGGAGCAGGTGGTTTTGATGCCACGTCTTTAGGGGTCCCACCTTCCCTTCTGGCTTTAGTTTGTAAACAGGCAACCCAGGCAACTTCCTACAGACGACATAGGGCTCCGATCTCCATCTGTCTGCAAGCTTGTATTTTCCAGGGATTCCCAGATTGCGTAGCGGTACTCGGTCCCCGGGCTGCAAATCCTGCACTCGAACCTTCAGATCGAAATTTCTCTTGTTGCGGGCCCCCCTTTGGTCCGAGGTCGCCTGGGCCTGTTCATAGGCCACCTGCAAGCTGCGTCTAAGTCTGTCCACGTATCCCTTGTGAGATGTAGCTGAGGTATGATCTACAGAAGTGCCAAAAGCCAGATCCACTGGCAACTTTGCTTCTCTCCCAAACATGAGTCGATAAGGGGAGTAGCCAGTAGCATCACTTGTGGTACAGTTATAAGCATGCACTAGGGCGGATATGTAATGGCTCCAGTGTTGCTTCTTCTCTGTTTCTAAAGTCCCCAACATGTTGAGCAGGGTCCGGTTAAATCTCTCCGGCTGAGCATCTCCTTGTGGGTGGTAAGGTGTGGTTCTGGTCTTCTTTATTCCCAATGAGTCCAGAAGTTTCCGGATCAACCGACTCTCAAAGTCCCTTCCTTGATCTGAGTAAAGTCTCTGTGGTAGTCCGTAATGGACAAAATACTTCTCCATAAGTATCTTGGCCACGGTGGATGCCTTCTGGTCTTTGGTTGGGAAAGCCTGGGCATAGCGGGTGAAATGGTCGGTTATTACCAGAACATTTCCCAATCCACTCAGGTCGGGTTCGAGGCAGAGAAAATCAATGCATACCAGATCCATTGGGCCTTGACTCTGTAAGTGGCCCATTGGGGCAGCTTGATGGGGTAAAGTCTTTCTCTGAATGCATCGAGGAGAAGAAGTTATCTGGACTGCCGCACTCTGGTTAAACGCTTTATTAATGAAGAAAATTAAAATACCAAAAAAATCCAAAAAGAAATAAATAAACAATCCATCCAAAGACAATCAAAGGTGAAAGGACATGCAGGGTGACAGCTAACGCGTTTCACATCAGGGTGTGATGCTTACTCATAGCTAAAGTGTAAGTAACCAGAACTGTGTATATAAGGTGATCTGAAAAAAACTCTCAACCAATGAGAGCTGTTAAACACAGTGGTAGAATATTAGGCACTAATTTAGGTCTATTACACTCCGTGTTTGTGAAGCACCTGTTAAATGCCAAAACCATTAATGAGAATTGGCACGTAAGATCTTACACATATGTGTAGAGTGCATAAAGATATATGAAAACTGAGTGAAAAGGAGTAAAAACTCCAGATCGAAAAAGATATTAGATATATATGTGACTGCTTAACGCAGGACAAGTGCTTTGAACAATTGTTTTATCTATAACGTGAACAACTATATATGGCACGTGTATGGTGCATCCAAAATAGGGGTGCTATAATGGAATAAAGAGCAAAAACAAAACAAAACACAACAGAGCCCCCAAAGTGCATGAGTAGTGTAAGTTGAAAAAAGTGGAAACTGGTCGGAACCAAAAAAGGGGGGTGAGCTGTACATAAATCTTAATATTGGCATTGAATTCATGATAAATAAAATAGATATGAATATGAGTATAAATATCTAAAATCATAAATAATGAAAAAGATGAAAACAATAATAATAATAATAATTATTTTTGTGTACAAAAACCTAGATGTTCCAAAAACTAGAATTAATACAACTAGATACTAAACATAAAACCACAATGAGTTAATGTTGTTGAGATGTATGTTAAAAATATGTGTGTAGTTGTTGTTTAACTATAGATAAAACTTATTCATCCTGTGTAACCATTCTGCATGTCTATTTGAGGAGGGGCAAGATTATTAAAGTGTATGTGTTGATCAATATATATGTCTGGTATTGATACTATAAGACATAAATTATGCTAACCACCTAACCTTTTTTCTTGTTTTTCCAATATGGCTTTGGTTACAGCTGATCCCAGCCATTTAACACACACAATATTGTATATATATTTTTGACACATTTTGCCACTGGACAGGCATGTCATAAACTAAAAGAGTTCATATACAATATTCATATGTGTGTTAAAAACCAAAATAATAAACAAATAATAAAAAATAAAAATAAAATATAAAAATAGAAATAAAATTAAATGAGAATTAAATAATCTAATCAAATTTGAATTTAATTAAATAAAACAAGTAAACGATAATTTGCACATATACAAAATATATGGGTGTGTTTCGATTCGATCATCCACATGTATAAATATTGCTAGTAGGGTTCGCCTCCATATTCATCCACTATATCTGCATGCCTTTTTGGAGGTTAGCATAATTTATGTCTTATAGTATCAATACCAGACATATATATTGATCAACACATACACTTTAATAATCTTGCCCCTCCTCAAATAGACATGCAGAATGGTTACACAGGATGAATAAGTTTTATCTATAGTTAAACAACAACTACACACATATTTTTAACATACATCTCAACAACATTAACTCATTGTGGTTTTATGTTTAGTATCTAGTTGTATTAATTCTAGTTTTTGGAACATCTAGGTTTTTGTACACAAAAAGAATCATTATTATTATTATTGTTTTCATCTTTTTCAATATTTATGATTTTAGATATTTATACTCATATTCATATCTATTTTATTTATCATGAATTCAATGCCAATATTAAGATTTATGTACAGCTCACCCCCCTTTTTTGGTTCCGACCAGTTTCCACTTTTTTCAACTTACACTACTCATGCACTTTGGGGGCTCTGTTGTGTTTTGTTTTGTTTTTGCTCTTTATTCCATTATAGCACCCCTATTTTGGATGCACCATACATGTGCCATATATAGTTGTTCACGTTATAGATAAAACAATTGTTCAAAGCACTTGTCCTGCGTTAAGCAGTCACATATATATCTAATATCTTTTTCGATCTGGAGTTTTTACTCCTTTTCACTCAGTTTTCATATATCTTTATGCACTCTACACATATGTGTAAGATCTTACGTGCCAATTCTCATTAATGGTTTTGGCATTTAACAGGTGCTTCACAAACACGGAGTGTAATAGACCTAAATTAGTGCCTAATATTCTACCACTGTGTTTAACAGCTCTCATTGGTTGAGAGGTTTTTTTCAGATCACCTTATATACACAGTTCTGGTTGCTTACACTTTAGCTATGAGTAAGCATCACACCCTGATGTGAAACGCGTTAGCTGTCACCCTGCATGTCCTTTCACCTTTGATTGTCTTTGGATGGATTGTTTATTTATTTCTTTTTGGATTTTTTTGGTATTTTAATTTTCTTCATTAATAAAGCGTTTAACCAGAGTGCGGCAGTCCAGATAACTTCTTCTCCTCAAGCATTAGAGCATAGCCAGCACCTGGAAGTGGAGCAGGGCGGGAGCTAATTGAAAGAACCTGGAACCTTCGAGCGGTACACCTTTCCTTCTGAATGCATCGTGCACAGGAATGGCAATACTCCTCTACTTCTGCCCTCATGCAGGGCCAATAGAACCGACTTCTGACAAGCTGGAAGGTCCTTTCTGCCCCTAGGTGACCATGATGGTCATGCAGAGCAATTAGTACAGTCTCTCGGTGCTTCTCTGGGAGGAACAACTGCCACTTATCTTCTGAGTCATCAGAGGGGCCCCTTCGGTAGACCACTTCCTGATGCACCTGCAACCTGTCCCATTCCTTCCTCAACAGGCGGGCCTCCTTTGAGGGGTGATGTAAGAGTTTGTTGGGATCCTGATTCTCCAGGGCTTCGAGGACCAATCTCCCCATGGGGTCTTCCAGTTGGTCACACCTCAACTCCCTCTTGGATAGCTTCGGCAGGTTATCTTCTTCTAGCTGCGTTACTCCACAATAGTGTTTAGGGACTCCTACCATTGTAACTCCTATCTCCTCTGCCCTGGAGCCCCCTCTGGCTTGGAATTCAGCCCCTTGACAAAGAGCCCATACTCCCTCGGGTGCTACTTGGGTCCAGTCTTCCCAGTCATTGGTCATGGCATGAGATCTCCGGGACAGGGCATCTGCATCCCTATTTCCAGCCCCTGGTCTGTACTTCAGACTAAAGTTGAATCCTGACAAGGCAGCCAACCACCTGTGTCCGGTTGCATCTAGTTTTGCGGTGGTGAAGAGGTAGGTCAGGGGGTTGTTATCTGTCTTCACAGTAAACTCCGCCCCATAGAGGTAGTCTTTTAGCTTGTCTACTACTGCCCATTTGAGAGCCAGGAATTCCAGCTTATGAGTGGGGTAGATCTTTTCTGAGGGGGTCAGGCTCCTGCTCAGATAGGCCACCGGTCGCGGTTGTACCTCATGTTCCTGGTAGAGCACTCCGCCCAGGCCCTCATGGCTGGCATCCACATGTAATTCATAAGGTCTGGTAGGGTCGGCGTAGGCCAGAACTGAGGCAGTGGTTAAGCTCTTCTTCAGAGCCTGGAAGGCCTCTTCACACCTTGAGTTCCACTGATCTTGAACTGACTCACCAGGCCTCCTGGGCCCTGAGTCATCCTCTTCCCCTTCTGCCTTTAGTAATTCATTCAACGGGCGGGCAATCCGAGCAAACCCCTCCACAAACCTCCTATAATAGGAGCAGAACCCCAGGAAGGATCGAAGCTCTGTTACTGTGGTGGGTCGTGGCCAGGAAGTGACTGCTTCCAACTTCTCGGGATCTGTGGCCACCCCTTCTTCAGACACTATGTGCCCCAGATAGTTCACAGAAGACTGGTAGAACCGACACTTCTCAGGAGAAAGCTTAAGTCCCTCCTCACTGAGTCTTCTCAATACTTTCTCCAGCCTGGCTTCATGTTCTTCCAAGGTTTCCCCGAAGACAATGACATCGTCCAAGTACACAAGGACTTCTATAAGATTCATGTCTCCAACAGTCTTCTCCATAAGGCGTTGAAAGGTAGCAGGAGCTCCAGACAGACCCTGAGGCATCCTATTGAATTAGAAGAATCCCACCGGGGTTATGAAGGCCGTCTTCTCTCTGTCTTCTGGGTGCATAGGGATTTGATAGTACCCACTCTTGAGGTCCATCACACTGAACCATTTGGCTCCAGATAAACTCTGTAAGGCATCTTCTATCCTTGGCGTGGTGTATTGGTCAGGGATGGTTCTCCTGTTGAGGGTCCTGTAATCGATACAAAGCCTCAACGATTTATTCTTCTTTCTGACCACCACTATTGGGGAGGCATAGGGACTTCTAGACTCCCGGATCACACCAATCTTCTTCAGTTCCGCAAGTTGTTCCCTCAGATCCTCCAGATCTGCCAGGGGAACCCGCCTGACCCTCTCTCGGAAGGGCTTATCTTCTTGGAGGCGAATTCGGTGGGTGGCACTTCTTGCACACCCCACATCAAATTCATCTTCGGAAAAGATCTTCTCCCATCTAGTCAGCTGGGCCTTGGCCCTTTCTTTCCAAGCCCTGGGTAGGTTCGGGTTTTCCATGGACAGCTTCTCCCAAACATCTCCTCCGTCACCCGTCCCCTTGACTTCTGACAGAGTGACCGGGGCAGCAGGGCTCACCTGGCCCAGCAACATTCTGGCAGGGATCTCCATGGGCCCTCCCGTAGTGTTCCTCACACTCACCGGAACTCTGCCATGGGCCTTCTTCAGGGCCTTGAGCGGGATCACTTCTGGTACCACTTCCAGGCCTGAGGACTCCTCCCTTGGGTCGGATTCCAGCATAACAAAGGGGCCAGGTTGTTCCCACGTAAGCTTCACAGTGGCCTTAAGACAGGTTTCTTCTCCGGGCTGCAGCACTACTCCTTCTCTACCAAGTCTCCACACCTTTCCTATCACCTCTCCCGGGGTCTTCTGCTCTAAGACCAGTCGTTGATAGGCCGTCTTTAGCATGGGATGGATTTTTGTGGCTGAATGGTTTCTCTCTTTCACTAGAGGGGTCAGGAGTCTCCGGACTAGATCCGTGTTTGTCCCTAAAATCAGGGAAGTCTTGCTGGCTCCAGGCGGCCGAGGACACACAACTGCCAGGGTGTCAAACACTTCAGCCTTCCCAGCTACGGATGGGTCGAAAGTCATCTTTATGGGCAGGTAACCATCGTAAGGGAAACTCTGGGTTCCAAGTCCCCATATCTCCAGCTCTTCTATCTTCTGGATAGGCAGATGACTCAAATGCCTATCATAGAAGTCTCGGTATAGTAAAGTCACCTGTGCTCCGGTGTCCAAAAGAGCTTTAGTATAGACTCCTTCCACTTGAATAGGCACAGTAGGCGATGGGCCCACCAGTTCCTCTGGATATGGCCGGACTGGGGTCACCTTCTTCTTTGGACTTTTCCCCACCCAGCTCTTTTTTGACTTTATTCTTTCCTGAGCCTGGTATGCATTGATTTTCCCCCTCTCAATGGGGGTACAAACCCGCTGAGGGATGTTATTGTTCCTCTTAGGTGAATGTTCCTTCTTTGGGGTGCTGTATTTCCTACTAGGAGTTTTGCCCCCTCCCTCTTGGGTATATCTTGGCGGGGGGGTACTATATCTCCTACTAGGAGTTTTGCCTCCCCCATTCTTGGCCTTTTTATTCAGGTTGGAGCGCACTGAAGATGATGGGCACCCGGTTGACTCCTTCACCGGGGCCCTTTGGAGTTTCCCGCCGGCTTGTAATTATCTGTTCTCTTCTTTGGACTGGAGCATATGTTAGCAAAGTGGCCACTCCCTCCGCAGTTATAGCAAATCATCTCTTCTTGGTCCTGTAAGGAGGCCGGTGCCGAGGTGTTCGGAAACAACTCCTTCCTTGGACTTAGTTTCTCTGGTCTTCTTTGGTCTTTCTCCATCAAAGAGGTCAGCATTTCCAACACTTGGGCCATTTGCGATTTCAAAGTGTCGACCTCTGCATCCCTTTCCGGGCTCTTGACCGAATTGACCAACACTGGTACAGGGGTGACATTCACCTTGGCTATTTGCTGATCTTTCTGCAGCGCCTCTTCGTCTCTAATAATTTTTATTAGATCAGAGTAGGTTAGTGACATTCCTCCTCCTGAGGTTTTCAGGTGCAGCCAAACCGGGTCTGAGCGCCATGCTCCCTTCATGATCTGCTTCATTCGTGCTTCATCTGCATCTTTGGGCAGCATCCCCTTCTTCAGAACAATCTTGCATAACTGCCTGTTAAGCCTTCTAACATATTCTGACAGTTTCTCATCCGGCTGCTGGAGAGTATGTTCAAATTGATAGATCATCTCTGACACCTTCTCCAGCTGACCAAACTCTTCCTGCAGCATGGCCAGACAATCTTGAGCTGTACAGTTTTCATTTCCAAACCGGAAGCTCTTCACCGCTTCTGCCGCGGCACCTTTCAGACTTTCCAAGACTCACTGTCTCTTCTGTGCCTCAGGCACCTCCCATGCCTCTACTGCCTGTTCCACCCAAGTGTCAAAATCTTCCTCCCCCGCAGGGACGGGAAGCTTCCCCGAGAATGTCTTTAGTCTCCGGTAGCTCGTCTCTACGTGCACCGTGCTTGTCTTCTGACAGTTTGTCAGTAGGTCCCCTAACACCTTTATCAGTTCGGATGATATGGCCGTGGCAGGTGCAGGCGTCACCGGAGGTGTCGCTCCGTCTCTCCTCTCTGGTGAGGTACGGGCCGCAGTCTGCGGTGGTCCCGTGGGGGGTGGCTCCTTCTTAATAGCGTGCGCCAGACTATAAGATCTGTTATCCGGCGTCCGCGCATATTTGCGCTTGCAAGCCTCTGGGTTCCCATCTGAATACTCCACTAGTGCATACTGGTGTGGGGTGTCTGGGTCTGCCTTTATTAATCCTTCCACCGTTTCGGTCGACCATTCCTGACCCGGCATGTTAATGACCACTGACTGGCTTGGATCTGTCTTAGCTACTCCACACCACGTGCTGATATCTTTCGGGTCCATGCCGGTACCTCTTGGCGGGTTTTCCCGCTGTATCAGGATCCCGGACGAGCCCCCACGTGTAGCGCTACCCTCAACTAAGAGGGCCGCAGATTTGGCTTGGGCCCTGAATACAGCTCCACCAACCCCCGGCAAAATACTCGACCCTTTCTGGCACAGTTAGTCTAGGGGTATACACATTTAATACTTATACTTTATGAGAGACTCAGACACAGAGTAGTTATAAAGGAATAACAGATTTTACTTTCAGCTATGCAAAGGGAATGAACAGTGATAACAACTTGACCTTTAGGTTATACGCAGAGCCCTGCAATATCACAATATCAGTCACACTACACCATAGAGAGGGGGGGGTGTATAAGGAGACGCCACGTGGGGCGACTGTTAACTAGGCGCCCTGTGGCGCAATAACTAAACTAGGTCCCTAATGAATCAGGCCTGATTCCTAATTCTAGAACTCAGTCCTGTATGAATGATGGATTCTTCACCGGCATCTGTAGAGGTGGTGCACTTAAGAATAAACAACAATTGTAATCCAGGAAAAGGGAATGTTGATAACTGGCAACACTACACTGGAGATCCTCTGGATCAGTCCTGCTGTGGATCTCCAGTGAGAGTCTTTAACATGAGGTAGTAGGCCTCGGCAGTCTATAGGCACAGTACTATCAAACAGGTTATGGAATGAGCTTACGCTCGCTCACCCACTGGACGCGATCTCCGTCCGGGTCTTCCACCGGCTGTGTCTTCACTCGCCCACAGCGGTCGCTGCGATCGGGTCCTCGATCCAATCTAGGCAGTAAGTAGAGATGTCGGATGCCACCCAGGCTCGCAGTGGGGTGGAAGGCTCTTTGGTCGGCTCCGGAAAGGCCCCAGGCTTCAGGCCTTACTCAGCGCAGGTCCGCACAGGTGTATCAGTCTCTGCCGTCCCGTGTCCAAAAGAGGCCGAGCCAGGCCTCGCCCCTTCTTTATATATCCCCACCCATGAGTCTCTGGGGCAGAAGCAAAACATCCTGGGAACCAGTGGGGTTCTGGGAACAGTAGTTCGAGAGTCTTTAAAGGAACCCCGCTACACATGAAAATAATTATAGTTAATAATTACTGGCAAAAGCTCTTTCTGTTTGAAAAAATGATGTACAATTATATATATATATATAAAAAGTTCAATTATATAAAAAAAATTGAAATTATTTGGGTTCATTGTTGCATGACAGAACAGTTGTCAGTCAAACTATCACAACACTGAAAATTGAAAAATGTCCTGGTAACGAAGGGTTATTACAGACTGGTACCTAAGTGGTAAAAGAATACCTGATTACCCTGTCACTAAGATCCCTGTTCAGGAGCTTTTATTAAAGACAATGCTCTCTCCTTTCTTCCAACATTGTCAGCATGTCACATACTTCCCCAATTGAGACTACAAATGGCAATGCATTACACATTGCTTGTGCATGATCCGCCATTGTCACTATCAGGAAGCTCACCCTAAGCAAATAATGTGCATCCAATGCTGAAGCAAATGCATGTAGACAGATGGTGCTTGAAAAAAGCTAAAGGAGATTAGTAGCACTGAGATACAGCAAAGAATGGAATAAAAGTGTCTGTGATACCTAACGCTTTAGAAAACAAAAACAGATCTAACAGATAAACAGTGCAATTGGACAAATCACCAACTGAGGCTATGGTACTTTGATAGTCAGACCTGCTATTTACATAGTTAGTCAGGTTGAAAAAAGACATCTAGTAAAACCAATAAAAGGGGGGAAAACATTGTTTTTTTACAATCCTTTATACACAATCCCATACCCACAGTTGATCGAGAGGAAGGCAAATAAAAGCCCAGTAAAGTATGATCCATTTTTCTACTGCAGGGAAAAAAAACAAAAACCTTCCTGATCCCCCGAGAGGCAAACAGATATTCCCTGGATCAACTTTACCTATTGTGAGGGGGTTAGCTCGGCAGCGGGTGTGTGTGACCCCCGAGATGGGCTCCCCACACAAAAACAGGCCCAGCAAACGGAGGTTGTGGTTTTCAAAATCAAAAAGGTGCGGTTTATTTTCTATTTACAGTGACAAAACACAGCAAAGCAAAAGAAACATAAACAAAATAAATCCTGGTCAACTTGACCTCTGACTAAACATACAGGTTTCCTAACTAACAACTGGGATCAGCCTAGTGCTGTCCTAGTCCCTAAGTCCCTGGTTTTAAATGTCCAAGCAAATAGCCACACAGGCTTTGTCTCACCGCACAAGGGTTCACTCTCTCCAGGAAGTCCACACAGGTCTGCTTCCAGGCATGAGCTAACCCCTAATGAAGCTGGGAGTTCTTATAGAGGCCTAAATGAGCTGACAAGCTTCAGCTGGTCTCATCAACTCCCTGTCTGCACGACGCCCCACACTCTCCCTAGAGGTATGAGTCATCCATGAGCCCACTAGCCTTATACAACTCTCCACCTAGTTGTATAAGTCGGCGTAAAGCCTGAATCTGGGCGAAATATATCTACCCCCCTGGATGCAACCAGGTGACTTTACCTTCCTGCTGTCACATACCCCCCCTCTTGTTTTAACCTCGGGGTTGGAACACCAGCAATCAGGCATTCATGTACTCGAGACAAAGCATCCACATTCCCCATTTGAACGCCAGGGCGATGCTTTACTGTGAAGTTGAATTCCTGGAGGGCCAGGAACCACCTATTCACTCTTCTATTTGTTTCCTTGTTTTGAGCCATCCACTTTAACGGAGCGTGATCCGTAACCAAGTCAAAGTGCCTACCTAGCAGGTAGTACCGAAGGGAATCTAGAGCCCACTTCACCGCTAAACACTCCTTTTCAACGGTGGCGTAATTTACCTCATGGGACTTCAACTTCCTGCTGAGGTAAATGACTGGGTGCTCTTCCCCGTTCCAGACCTGGGACAATACTGCTCCTAACCCCACATCTGACGCATCACTTTGTACGACAAAGTCTTTAGAGAAGTCGGGTGAGTACAACACTGGCTGGCTACATAAGGCTTGTTTCAAGAATTGGAATGCTGCCTCAGCCTCGGGGGTCCATTTAATCATGACCGACCCTTTCCCCTTCGTCAGGTTGGTTAGGGGCACAGCCTTAGAAGCAAAGTGGGGAATGAATCGCCGATAATACCCAGCGATTCCCAGAAAGGCTCGTACCTGCTTCTTGCTGTTGGGACGTGGCCAACTCTGGATGGCCTCGACTTTGTTGAGTTGGGGTTTTATTACTCCCCTCCCAATGGTGTACCCAAGATATTTGGCCTCCTCCTGCCCAATGGTACACTTTTTGGGGTTAGCCGTAAACCCCGCTTCCCGAACAGAGTCCAGGACTGCTTGCACTTTTGGCAGATGTGAGGCCCAATCTGTGCTATGGACAATTACGTCATCCAGGTAAGCCGCAGCATACTTCCGATGGGGCCTCAGCATCTGGTCCATTTTCCGCTGGAATGTGGCCGGCGCATTCTGTAACCCGAACGGCATTCTTTTATATTGGAACGCCCCGTCTGGGGTTACAAATGCGGTTTTCTCTTTGGCCGACTTGGCCAGGGGGATTTGCCAATACCCTTTTGTGAGGTCAAGAGTCGTCATGTATCGGGCTGTTCCCAGCCGGTCGATCAACTCATCTATACGTGGCATGGGGTAGGTGTCAAATTTTGTAACTTTGTTCAACTGACGAAAATCGTTACAAAATCGCCAGCTCCCATCCGGTTTAGGCACCAACACAATGGGACTAGACCAATCACTTTGGGACTCCTCTATCACCCCTAAGTTCAGCATTTTCTGTACTTCCTCCCGTATTGCCTCCCGTCGGGCCTCTGGGATCCGATAGGGTTTTAACTTCACCCTTTCACCGGGCGGGGTAATGATGTCATGCTCTACCCCAGATGTTTGTCCCGGCAGCTCAGAGAATACCTCCTTGTTGCGAAGCACAAACTCCTTAACCTCCTGTTGTTGGGGTTGTGACAAGGTGGCTGCTATTCCAACCTCAGGAATCACGCAACCAGTTTGAGCTGGTGACCAAGTGTCTGCGACTAGGGACTCTCTATCCCTCCAGGCTTTCAACAGATTAACGTGATAGATCTGTTCGGGCTTTCGCCTTCCTGGTTGTCTGACCTTGTAATTCACTTCGCTCACTTTTTCCATTATCTCGTAGGGGCCTTGCCATTTGGCAAGGAATTTACTTTCAACCGTAGGGACAAGTACCAGTATCCTATCCCCCGGGGAAAAGGTACGGGTCTTGGCTCCACGGTTGTACACTCTCTGCTGTGCTAACTGCGCTTGGGCCAAATGTTCCTTCACGATGGGCATTACCTGTGCAATTCGGTCTTGCATCAGGGCGACATGCTCAATCACACTCCTGTGGGGAGAACTCTCACTTTCCCAAGTTTCCTTGGCAATATCCAACAGCCCTCTTGGGTGTCTCCCATACAGTAACTCAAAGGGGGAGAATCCCGTAGAGGATTGGGGCACCTCCCTAATAGCAAACATCAGATAAGGAAGTAGACAGTCCCAATCCTTTCCATCTCTATCCACCACTTTCTTCAACATTTGTTTTAGGGTTTTGTTGAATCTTTCAACCAGCCCATCGGTTTGGGGGTGATACACAGATGTACGTAATTGCGTCACTTTGAACAATTTACACAGCTCCTTCATAACCCGGGACATAAAGGGTGTACCTTGGTCCGTAAGCAGTTCTTTACAAATACCCACCCGGCTAAACACAAGAGATAGCTCTTTGGCTATGGTTTTGGCCGAGGTATTTCGGAGAGGGATCGCTTCTGGATAACGGGTGGCATAGTCCATTATAACTAATATGTACTGGTGCCCCCTAGCGGACTTGATTATAGGACCTACCAAATCCATGGCGATCCTCTCAAACGGGACCTCAATGATGGGTAGAGGGACCAGCGGGCTACGGAAATGTGGCATCGGGGCCGACCTCTGACACACAGGGCAGGAGGAACAATAATTTTCTATGTCCTTCATCACCCCCGGCCAATAGAATCTCTGTAATACCCTCTCTCGGGTTTTCTCTGTCCCCAGATGACCTCCAAGAATGTGCCCATGGGCCAACTCCAACACCAACTTCCTGTAAGGTTTGGGCACCACAAGCTGCTCAACGGTTTCTTCTGCCCTTTTTGCCACCCGATACAGTAGGTCCTTCTCTACGCTGAAGTATGGGTAAGTGCAGGTATTATCTGGGTTCACTAACTCGCCATCTATTTTCACTACGTTTTCCTGTGCCTTTATTAGGGCGGGGTCTTTCAACTGTTCTGTGGCAAAGTTTTCCCTGTGAACCTCAAGATCAGAAAACTCCACAGACGGTAGGTTTTCGTCTGAGGAGGTGGGCTCCTCTCCAGTTTCTTGAGTCTCCCCTGCCAATACTGATAAGGGAAATTCCGGAGAGTCCTCACCACTCTCAGGGGAGTTCTGGCTATCACATTCCTGGTACATAGGGGCACCAGTGGGGGGCTCAGGATCATCCCACAGTTCCCAGAACTTCGGAAAATCCCTTCCCACAATGGCGTCATGCGGTAACTGAGATACTAAGCCCACTGGATGAGAGAGGGTACCTTTGGGGGTCTCGAAACACACTGTAGTCACTGGATACTCTCGGGTGTCCCCATGCACACAAATAACAGCTACCTTGCTATTCCCAGAGACCTCTGTTTTAACTAACTCAGCCTTTATCAGGGTCACAAGGCTACCTGAATCCAGCAATACCACAACATTTCTACCATTAACACACATTTTGCATAAATGTTTCTCAGTTCCTCGAATGGCAGTGCATGCGACTGTCGCACACAGCGACTGACGTCTGCCCGTCAGAAAGTCACACTGCATGGGTTCCTCCACAACCGGGCAATTGGCTGCAATATGTCCCGCTTGCCGGCAGCGGTAGCAAACGATCCTTCTTGCGGCCTCTTGAGCCGCTGATTTCCCAGGCTGTTCTCGCCAAACTTGGGGTAGAGCTCCCACCCTCTCACTCTCTCCACCCTCACCCCTTGGAATCCTCTTATCCGCCCCTGGGGATGGTCTGGTCTTAGGGTGGAAAGTCCGAGTGTCTCTGGAAGAGGCCGTCAGGTTCTCTGTAGCCAAGTATTTCTCCACACGATCCACAAGACCATCGGCCGTCTCTGGGTCTCCATGGCTTACCCACTTTTGGATGGCAGTAGGAAGAGCTCTCAAAAACCGATCCATTACAACACGTTCCACAATCTTTGGTGCGGACAAAGTCTCTGGCTGTAGCCACTTTCTGCTCAGGTGAATGAGATCATACATTTGAGACCTGGGGGGTTTTCCAAGCTGGAAAGTCCAGTTATGCACACGCTGAGCCCGGACAGCCTGGGTGACACCCAGCCTTGCCAATATTTCAGCTTTTAGCATCACATAGTCTTTTGCTTGGTTAGGCTCTAGGTCATAGTAAGCTTTCTGCGATTCACCAGTTAACAGAGGAGCCACCAGTCCAGCCCACTGCTCCTCAGGCCACTTTTCTCTTTCAGCGGTCCTTTCAAATGTGGTCAAAAATACCTCTGGATCATCCTCTCCAGTCATTTTTGTCAATAAACGACTCACCCCAAAGGACGCGGTATTAGTGGGACGGCTTTCCTCACTGGTCTGCGGACGTTGCTGCATTACTGCTTCCATCTGTTGTTGTAGTCTCTGCTCTTGCTTCTGCAACAGGTCTATGAAGCGGGCCTCAGATTGCTGCTGGGCTTGTTGCTGAGCCTCCAGACTCTGTTGCAAAGTTGCGTTTGTCTGCTGCTGGGCTGCAAGGCTCTGTTGATGAGCTTGCTGCTGGGCTGCGAAGTTCTTTTGCAAACCTGCATTTGTCTGCTGTTGATTGGCATTTGCTAGAGCCAGCTGCTTCAGTATCTCCTCCATGCTGGCTTAAAAAAACTGCCACTGGTTCTCCACCAACTGTGAGGGGGTTAGCTCGGCAGCGGGTGTGTGTGACCCCCGAGATGGGCTCCCCACACAAAAACAGGCCCAGCAAACGGAGGTTGTGGTTTTCAAAATCAAAAAGGTGCGGTTTATTTTCTATTTACAGTGACAAAACACAGCAAAGCAAAAGAAACATAAACAAAATAAATCCTGGTCAACTTGACCTCTGACTAAACATACAGGTTTCCTAACTAACAACTGGGATCAGCCTAGTGCTGTCCTAGTCCCTAAGTCCCTGGTTTTAAATGTCCAAGCAAATAGCCACACAGGCTTTGTCTCACCGCACAAGGGTTCACTCTCTCCAGGAAGTCCACACAGGTCTGCTTCCAGGCATGAGCTAACCCCTAATGAAGCTGGGAGTTCTTATAGAGGCCTAAATGAGCTGACAAGCTTCAGCTGGTCTCATCAACTCCCTGTCTGCACGACGCCCCACACTCTCCCTAGAGGTATGAGTCATCCATGAGCCCACTAGCCTTATACAACTCTCCACCTAGTTGTATAAGTCGGCGTAAAGCCTGAATCTGGGCGAAATATATCTACCCCCCTGGATGCAACCAGGTGACTTTACCTTCCTGCTGTCACACTATAAATGTTATGTAGGGGTACCCCCGTAGGAGCTGCTGGTTTAAATTGTGGGTCTTTGCACGTTACCTTACTGTTCCAATTGTAGCACACGGACCTTTTTCCTGCCTGGCTCACTTGCAAGTCAAGGCACACCGTGCTATATGCCCGTACCCTCCTGTTTGAAGAGGTTAAGCGGTGTTCACAAAGTTTGGGTCCTGCAGCGAGTCACCTTCTTCTACTGGTTCTCATCCCCAGAGTATGGGGACAAGTCTCTATTTCTCCCCCCAAAGAAAGCCAATGTCCAGAAACACTTTAACTCCAACAGAGAGTTTATTTTCTATTTGCTGCGTAGTAGACAGAGACAGATGGATGAAAGAAAGGATAAGTGTGAGGGATTAGGTCCAAGCACAACTAGCAACTTCGTCGCCACTCGATCCCGAGTGGGTTTAGCTCACCCGGATAGTCCTCTCTCACAGGTCTAGCAGCTGGTGTGGAGCTTAAACAGTTCTGTCACCCTATCCCCTCCAGGGACGGGTCCAGGAGATCCTCTAACCTCTGTAGAATTTAAAGAACAGGACAATGCCAATGGGCACTCTACAGGTTAGCTTTCCGGAGTAAAGAATCCTTCCCTCTGACAGGTCACCAGGCCTCTCCCGAGACAGCGATCTTCCATCACTCATCTCCTCTGTGGGACCGATCCTCCCCTGGCTTCCTCACGGTCAGAGCGGGTACCCTCACCTGGGCACCCTGGGACTCTAATGGGCGAATTGTAGACCCAGTTAAAGGTACTGGGCCTACCTGGAACACTGTAGCCTCGGGCCAAAGGTGCCCGAGACTCCTCGGCCAGTCATCGCACCCCCCCGAGGGGCCCACCCCTCCGGCTCCTCCAACACTCTACCCGACACTCCCCGACACTCCTCTCTAAAGATGGCGTCTGCCCCTTATGTACCCTCTCCCAGCATGCACAGCAGGCCGACCACGCCCACTGCACCGCTGCCGAGAGAGGACACCCTAAGGCGCAGCAATGCCACCCATGGCTCAACCCTGACCTGATATGGCAGTGCCACCTACAGGCCACAAGGAACCATACACCAGGCAGCATCACATAGGCAGAAGCAAATACCTAACAATAAAAGCGGTCCCAGCCTTACTACCAGCTCAGACCAACCCTTAAATTTAGGCGCACAACACCCCTGAAAAGTAAAGGGGCGCTACACAAGTGTTTGGCTCAGGGGTTCTCCTTGAAGAGTCTGTCCATAAGAAACGTCTGCACCAACACAAAGTCTCTTTCAAGGGTTTTATTTGAATAAATGGGATGGAAGTTCAGCAGGACTCCAAGGGCAGAAGATAAGGCAGGTGAAGGCAAGCCGGGTCATACACTGGTGGGCACGTCAGGCACAGTTGCAAAAGGCAGAAGCGTAGTCAGGATACAGGCCGGATCGGTAAAAGGCTGGCAGCGAGGTAGCAGAGGGAGCAGGCAGATGCGCAGTCAAAACAAGCCGGGTCAGATGCAGGCAGAAAGCTGGAACGTCAGTAGCAATCCGGGTCAAGTACAGGAACAGGTAACAGATACAAGGCAACTGGAACGCTGTAGAGCAGACAGCATTGAATCTGGATACTGACCCAGTTTAAATAGCCCGCCGGGCGCCAAAGAGCATCATGGGGTGCGCGCGCTGGCGCGCACATGCGCAATAGTGGTATTCTGACAGGAACTGGAACAACAGGCCGTCTTCTTCGGCTGCCATCTTGGGTGCTGGCATGCCCTTCCTGACACAAAGTCTCTTTCAAGGGTTTTATTTGAATAAAACGTTCCAACAGAGGGGATGGAGGAATGGGGAGGACTCAGGTATCTTACTTGTCAATCATGGAACTTCCTAGGTCTCTACGCTGGACTCAGCCACCACCGGATAGGCCCAATCTCACTGGCCTAGCAGCCGGTGCGAAGCTCAATCAATAGAATAGTCTCTGCCACAGACTTGCATAACCCCTCACTGGGTTAGCTCCCTCAGAAAGAACACAGCTCTCAGTGCCAGAATCTTTCAGCACTGTGAGGTAGATTTTGGGATTCGGGTGCATCCTCCAATTGAGTCCTCAATTGTTCAGTCCCTTCCATCAGGCAAGGCGACACAGGATCATCCCTGGATCAGTAGGCCCCAGCAACTCCTGGGCCTACATCTCAGTTACGAGGCCTCGGGCCAACGTGGCCCCGAGGCGGGAACTGCCAACACATCCCTGAGGCCAGAAGGGCCCTCAGGTGAGGATCAAAGAAGACGAACCCCAATTCTCCTCCACCCTAATGGCGTCTGTCACTTATACACCCTCTCCCAGCATGCACAGCGGGTTCACCAAGCCCCCCTGAGCTTCTGCTAGGTAAGAGGTAAACAATACGTCCAGCCTGTTGCCTTTCCAACCCTGACCAGCGGTGACAGCGACACCCACCGGTGGGGGAAAATCATGCAACCAACCAAACTGAAACAGTGCCACAATTTAAATAACAATCTCTCTGGGCTAAACTAATGCCCAGACAACTAAATTTCAACATATAGCGCCCACTCATTGGGAGCAGGGCTCTACATTTAGTACCCAAGTTTTAGTACCCAAGAATCCAGGTCTTTTTTAAAGAATCTACTGAGATGGCTACAACCACCTCTGGAGGCCGTCTATTCCACATTTTCACAGCTCTTAAATCTTTTTTCTTCAAGATGATGAGATTTCCTCTGTGATAACCTTAAAGTGAATAACTCAACACCAAGTTTACAATATGGACCACTTATGTATTTGTACATGTTGATCATATCCCCCTTAATATTCTTTTCTCAAGAGAGAATAAATTCAGTTCCTCTAATCTTTCCTCATAGCTGAGCTCCTCCATGCCTCTTATTAGTTTGGTTGCCCTTCTCTGCACTTTATTTTCTCCCCGATATTCTTTTTGAGAACTGGTGCCCAAAACTGAACTGCATATTCCAGATGAGGTCTTACTAATGCTGGTGTTTAGGCAGGGTTGCTAACAAATCTAGTTTGCCAGGTAGTAATTGTCCTGGTTAATTGTTAGAAGATCCACTGATTCCTCTCTAATTATGGAATTGCTGCACCTTTTCTCTTCTGTCACTAGGTGGCACTGTGGCTGGTGACATTAGATCGACAAGGGCATAGTAAGGTAAGATTAATAATGAATGGGGTGTCTTAGGCAATTGGCAGGGGTTTCTTTAGTCCCTTGGCCTACTAGGAGAGCCTATTTATTTGGGTGGAGTTAGGTGATCAGGGTTCTGTGTCACCTGGACGGCTGTCTAGGTGGACGTGTGTTATGTCGCCCCGGGTTGCTAGGCTGGAAGCCAGAGGCCTATCCCGGGGACACCTGTCTGCTAGGCTGCCTGAGGCCTATCCAGGAGCATGAGAAGCAGCGTACAGTTGGGACTGCAGGATTGGAGTCCAACCGAGTTGCGATGGTTCAGCCGGACGGGGAACCAGTTGTGGTCGGAGGTAAAGGGGAAGCAGTCGCCACTAAGGGACCATCCACCTTATTACCAGAGACTACTGTGAGTAAGCTCGAGCAAGTACCAGAGCAGTCTTCTCACCAGCCGTGGATGGTAAAGAAGTGGGAAAGCTTCAGCGAGTGCCAAGCCAGGGACCCAGCGGGTTAGCTGTGGTGACGCTTGAGGAGTATACAGCGGGTTAGCTGTGGAGGGGCCCAGGTTATCCAGGGACAACTGGGATCTAGAAGTCTAGTGAGAGACTGGGAGCTCAGTGAGTGAAGACCTACAGTGGGATACTGTGAGATAAGAGAAGATCTATTCTGTGTTATCAAGAGTTATGTACGGCTACCTTTAGTGACTGTTACAAGTTCAGTTGCCATAGGAGACAGCGATCCTACCTCTACAGACGTGGCATCCGAACCTTTCCCTGTATAGCTGTCTACCTATAGTGTCTCGGAGTCTGACAATTACCATTGCATCTACTTAAGTGTGTCCTAGCCCTAACCTGCTCTCCCACAGTTCTTGTTAAGAGACAATAAATTTCTTGTTTGCATTCAAAAAAATGACTGGTGCCCATCATTTAATCTTGCATTACACCCACCCAGAGGCGGCTCTAGGCTTTGTGAGGCCTTAGGCAAAATTTTGACACGAGGCCCCACTCACGCTCATAATGGATAAAAAAAATTCAAGCAAGTAAAAATGGCTGCAGAAAGATGCGTGGATCTAGCAACCTCCTCACCCATCAGACATATGCAGCCAATACAACATCTGGGACCCAGCAAGGTGACAACCCCTCTAGGATTTTCCCCTGTGCCTTGGGAGAATGGGAAGGGGGTGTCACTGAATCATTTCACATCCACAGAGGGAGAGTGGGGGGTCCCAGCGCAGAGAGAGAGAGAGAGAGAGAGATCTCTAGCCCCGTCCCTGTCTGCAGCCCCTCCTGTGTACCATATCCCAGTCTGCAGTGCCTGTCTGTGGGAAGCTGTGTGATGCTTGGTACGATACCTTCCATGCCAGCAGGATGTTCATGACGGCCAGCAGCAGGCAGGGTCCATTCTCATTCTGGGTGGGGACAGTGTCCTGCTCCTTCCAGAGGATCTGTTTGCTGTGAGATGGAGTGGTCCCTGGTCACCTTTACCTTCCACCCGTCCTTGTTTTTCAGCCCCAGTCAGCCTGTCCTCCAGTCCTGGGAGGTCTGTAGAGCTCTTCTCCCTCAAGGACTATCGATCCTTGCAAGCCTCGCTGCTCAATTTGCCCGCCAGGCCTGGACTGGGACAAAATATAGACTGAGCAGCCCATGATAGCGGTCCCTTAACCCCTCCCCAGCCTGAGAAACCCCCACAGAAGCCGGAGGGAAAAGAGGGGGGAACCTAGCAAAGTTGCCCGAGGGTGAGGGGGCCAGAAAAGAGAACAGGGGTGACGGAGAACACGGGAGTGAGTCTGAGAGCAGCAGAGGGGGGTGAGAATGTGGGGGGCAAGAGCACTGGGGGAGTGGAGAGCGGGGGAGCGGAGAGCATGGGGGAGCTGGAGAGCACTAGGGGGGTGCACTGGCGGAAGTGGAGAGCACTAGGTGGTGCACTGGCGGAAGTGGAGAGCCAGGCGGGGGCAGAGTGTACGGGGGGGTGATGGAGAGCATAGGTGTCAGGGATTGATAATTGACCAGACTGTGTGACTTCATAAAAGGAAACCAAATGGGTGTAGGTGAAAATATACAATTTATTATGGTGAGTGACCAACAAACAACCACCTCAAACGGAACACAGTGCAATGAATAAACAGTGACTATAAACAATATATACAAATAAGGGAGATACCGGAATCGTAGTAAAAGCCAGGCCGAGGTCATACACAAGGGGATCAAGCAGGTGGGTATGGATGGGAGGAAGCAGGAATAGGGAGGGGACGGATGGATAGGCTGCAGAGCAGGGATCCAGGTAACAGAAGGGAAAGCTGCAGGATAGGCACAAGGTAAGGATCAGGTTAACCAGGATGCGGGTTCAAGGTAGGGATCGGATCGGATCGGGTTGAATCAGATCAGGCAGGGTGCAGGTTAGGATAAGGTACAGGCTAAAGTCCGGGTCACAGGTCCAGGGAGTCAGGAAGAGAGATACCAGGGCAAGGAGTGTTTGCACTTGCCGGGTATATAAGGAAGTCCAGTGATTAGGCTTCAGGTCACAGCTGACCACATACTGCCACATACTGCCAGAATACACCCGCTGGTGGATGCCGGTACTGCAGTCCATGTATCATGTGTTACCACCATCAGGTGAGATCTTCCAACAGAGATATTGGCTGCAGGAGGACACCTGCTGGCGGACACTAGCACTGCAGTCCAAAGGACCAACAGCACCACCAGCGGGTGAAGCCTTTCCTGACAATAGGGGCCAGAGAGTACTGGGGGAGGGGGAGAAGAGCATAGGGAGGGTGGGGGGTGGAGAGCTGGATAGCACAGTGTGGTGGAGAGCATGGGGGTGAGCCAGGGAGCACAGGAGGGGGTGGGGGGAGTTGGAAAGTACTGGGGGGGGGGAGCTGGTTAGCATAGTGGGGTGGAGAGCATGGGGGAGCCATTGATAAAAGTGGGGGCTGGAAAGCACAAGGGGGAGCTGGAGAGCACTGTGGAGGCTAGAAAGCACTGTGGGGGGGAGCTAGAGAGCACGGGGGAAGTTGAAAGCACAGGGGAAGCCGAGGAGCCAGGGAGCACGGGGGGGGGCAGAGAGCACCGGGGGAAAACTGGACAACACAGGGGGCAGAGAGCACTGGGGGTGCAGATAGAACTGGGGGGGTTAGGGAGCAGGGGGGGAGAAGAGAGCTCCGGGGGGCTGGAGAGCACTGTTGTGGGGAGCCAGGGAGCACGGGGGTTGGAGAGCACTGGAAGGGAGAGTATGGGGGGAGACAGGGAGGACCAGAGAGCACTGTGGGGGGGATATCATTGTGAGGGAGCACAGAGCACTGGGGGGGTGGAGAGCAGTGGGGGGGGACGACTGGACAGCAAAGTGGGGGGTGGAGAGCATGGGGGGACTGGACAGCACAGTGGGGGGGAGAGCATGGGGGAGCTGGGGAGCAGTGAGGGGACTTGACAGCACAGTGGGGGGAGAGCATGGGGGAGCAGTGGGGGGGGACTGGACAGCACAGTGGGGGGGAGAGCATGGGGGGAGCTGGGGAGCAGTGGGGGGACTGGACAGCACAGTGGGGGGGAGCTGGGGGGCAGTGGGGGGGATTGGACAGCACAGTGGGGGGGAGAGCATGGGGGGAGCTGGGGAGCAGTGGGGGGGACTGGAGAGCACAGTGGGGGGAGCTGGGGAGCAGTGGGGGGGGACTGGACAGCACAGTGGGGGGTAAAGCATGGGGGGAGCTGGGGAGTAGTGGGGGGGTACTGGACAGCACAGTGGGGGAGCCAGGGAGCACGGGGGCCAGAGAGAACTGGGGGGGGGGGGGAAACCAGGAAACAGAGGGGGTATGCAGGGAGAACTGGGAGGAACCAGGGAGCACGGCAGCAGTAAAAGAAGTTGGATAGGAGGAGCTCCGGCGGTTGGATCCCATCCCAGCACCTGCTGCAGCCTGGCCGACCGCCTAGAGAGAACGTGAGTACCTGGCCGCCCGCGCCGCCCCCTGTGTGCCTGGATAGGAGGAGCGGCGGGCCGGGGACAGCTGCACATGGAGGAATTGATCTTTCCATCTTCTTTCTGCAGCAAATGAACGCCCGTAGAAGAAGCTGTCATTCAGCGGCTGCAGGAGGAATATGGAAAGATCAATTCCTCCATTTGCAGCTGTCCCCGGCCCGCCGCTCCTCCTATCCAGGCACACAGGAGGGTGGCGCGGCCGGGTACTCACATTCTCTCTGGCCGGTCGGCCAGACTGAAGCAGGCGCTGGGATGGGATCCATACACCGGAGCTCCTCCTTCACAGAAAGTCAAAACGGCAGGGATAGTTTCCGAAGTCTGGCCCGACTCCTGACCCGAATAGGCAGCCGGCCAGATGCGGAGGGAGATGCCAGGTGAGCGGCGCGGGCTGAAGGAGCAGCTCGGCTGCTTTTTGTGCCCAATGGCTGCCCGCATGGCTTTTACAGATGGCACCTGGAGCCTGCCTGTTGGTCCGTCCAGTGATCGAGCAGAGGCAAATTAGGCAGCCGCGAGGCCCCTGTGAGTGCGAGGCCCTAGGCGGCCGCCTCATTTACCTAATTAGAGAGCCGCCTCTGCACCCACCATGCCTGTTAATCCACTCTACAAGGAAGAATGTCAGCTCTTCCTAAGGAGAGGTCATCATCATGCCTCTAGAGGTCCAGGAGGTCGCTACACAGGGGTAAAATTATATCTTTCTCTCTGGAGTCTATACCTCTCTTAATACAAGAGAAGATTTTGCTTGCTTTGGAAACCGCAGCTTGGCATTACATACTAAGCTTATGATCTACCAGAACAACCTGCTGGCTGTCAAATAGCTCAAATACGGGTTGCACCTGATTGGTGTCACCCAACTCCTTCGATTTTTAAATTAAGGCCCCTTTCACAGATGTGGAACATTCATTTCATCAGTTCAGTCACGTCAAAATGGATAAAGTATTCATCAGTTTTTCATTTTTTTCATACGTTTTTCATCAGTTTTTCATCATTTTTTTTACATCCACTACCAATGCAAAAACAGATGAAAAACTGTCCATTTGTCAGTTTACATCAGTTTTTCGTCGGATCCGGGTTTTTTTATGGAAGAAACAGAGCTTTGATCAGTTTTAAAAAACGGATGATGACACATGCGGATGTAAACTGATGTAAATAGATGATCATCCATTTACATTCCCTTTTCCATAGAGATGCATTGATGTCCGTTTTTCATCTGTCAACGGATGGATGAAAAACGGACAAACGCACAGCATGTGTGTTGGGCCCTAAAAGGATGTTGGGCAGGAGGGGGATCACATGGCCACACACTGAGTGAGTTTTGGCTGGTGTGTTAGGAACAGGCCAAAATTCTTACAATGTATGTCCAAGTTACATGTTGCCTAATTTTTCTTCTTGGATATAGAAAAAACAAAAAAGTTGGGACTTTATATGAGGCGCAGGGCATGTATAGCCAAGAACCTACATCCCTGATATTTGAACAAGAAGAAACAAGGGTGGGACTTTATATGAGGCATGCATCCCAGGAGATTACACAATACAAATGAATGTGGCAGGTACCCAATGTAGTAGAACTAAAGACGTTACATGAAAGCATTGCATAACAACAATTGGCAGTCAGTAGTTTAATCATATATAGAATATAGCAAAAACAATAATAACATAGTATACCTAGTATAGTAGTCAAGAATTGAATTGTACATAAAATATAACAATTAATGGTAACATAATATAATAACATGATTAGTTCATACTTAAAACAATAAAAAGGAGCCAATTCATTGAGACGTATCTCCATAGTAAGTAAATGTGACCTTAATACGTTGGTACAATCCAATTGGTATATGAAATAGTTAATGGTAATAATGCCATATATATAAGCAAGAGAGCATCTGTTAGCTCACAATAGAGCATAATTAGTTCATAATATAGACATTGTACAAAACCAAATTCATTGAAGTATGTCTCCATAATAGATAGCTGTAACCATAATTGGTTGATAAAATCCAATTGGTATATGAGGTAGTTGGTGGTACAATATATGTGCGAGGGGGCATCTATTGGCTCAATGCGTTTCGTGGCTACTGCCACTCTTCAGGAGCAAGTATGAGGTAGATGTCTATAAATGTTAAAACAATGAGATTTTAGAACTAAAGATAAAATTGTATGATAGATCTTTCTATGTGGAGAGGAGGGGGGAAAAGGCAACAACAATTCCCCAGAGTTACTTACAGGTATGCCTATGATTGTGGGTGTAGGCGTGCAGGGCAGGAGGCCCTTGATTCAGACCTCAGCTACGATACACTGAACAAAAAGAGTGACCGCACATACTGTATCCATTTTATTTTAAAGGACCTTATTTTTTACTGTTCTTTGCAAACGATCAATTGAAAAAACAGTTTTCAGTAGACAGACCCTTTAACAACAAAAACATATAGAAGAAAATATATTTTAGTTTCAGGCATTCAGCAGCTCATACACATCCATATGTACATCCCTATATGCTCCAGTAACCTTAGGTTAGTAAAGGAATGTGCTGAAATATGAAGGTAAGCTGGGAATAAGCTGTTGCCATGAGAAGGTTAATCAGTAACATGGATGCTAGCGGCAGTGAAAAGTTGAAGTTGTAGGCCAGCCTGGCTTGGGATTTCAGGGGTTAGAATGTAACACAAACCTGTCTGGAGAAAAGTTTAGAATAAGGGTTGAATATTGATAAATCGCTCTGTCGGCCTATCTGACAAAAGTGACTGTGGTGAAAAGTGCAAGAATATCATTGCACATTCATACATATGGGTGGAAATTCATTATGGCCAGCTGTTTGCTGTTGACATTTCAACCTGCTGTGGCTGTGATTGAATATTTGTGAAATACCATGCATTTTTAAAATCAGACAAACAGATGGAAAAATTGGAACTTGATTATCTAGAATTTCTTTTACACTCCTGAGAAATAATGTTTATCTGAGCTATGTAGGACTCATAAATGTCATTGTACAGGATCTGCTTTGGGTCTCCACACAGTATCTTTCCATGCTGCATTAATATTTTTCTTCTGATGGCGCGTACACACGACCGTTTTTAATGTCATGGAAAAAAAACAATGTTTTTCTTGACGTGATTCTTCTCAAGCCTGCCTTGCTTACACACTATCGTGAAAAAAAATGCTTGAGCAAAGCGCGGTGACGTACAACACGTACGACAACACGTACAATGGCACTATAAAGGGGAAGCTCTATTCAGATGGCGCCACCCTTTGGGCTGCTTTTGCTGATTTTGTGTTACAGCGTGTTAGTAAAAGTTTGGTGAGAGACGATTCGCGCTTTTCAGTCTCCGTGCTTTTCAGTCCGTTACAGCATGACGAATGTGCTATCTCCATTACGAACGCTAGTTTTACCAGAACGAGCGCTCCCGTCTCATAACTTGCTTCTGAGCATGGGCGTTTTTTCCTCGAGAAAAAATAGAGCAGGTTCAAAATTTTTAATAGCCATTTTTCTCGTCGAAAAATGCTCTGGAGCCTACACGATCGTTTTTCACGACCAATTAAAAAAATGGCATGTTTCTCGTCATGAAAAACAGTCGTGTGAACGCGGCATGAGAGTGTTACTCCAGCCAAACTTATTATTTTTTTTAATTTTGGGTGTAAAAAGTTAACGCGTAACTCCACTTTTGTTGAGAAAAAATCATCCCCCTCTGGGTAATCTATGTACATTACAAGGATTGAAACAACCTTTGTTGCAGATTCCTACCTTTTGTTATTATGTGGCCTCTGTGCCTCTGGGCTGACTGGGTCTAATGGGAGTGGTTTCATAATTATCTATCAGCTGTGCACCTACAGAGCACTAATGAGGAGAGCTGATTGACCTGCATCCCTTTAGACATGTTCCGACAGGGAGTAGCTCACCAAAAATGACATTTTTATTGCAAGGGATGCCTGAAATCGGGCTTGAATTTTATGCCGCGTACACACGATCGGAATTGGATGGTTTTTCCGACGGAATTCCCCTTAAGCTTGGCTTGCATACACACGGTCACACAAAAGTTCTCTGAACATTTGACCGTCAAGAAAGTGGTGACGTACAACACTACGACGAGCCGAGAAAAGGAAGTTCAATGCTTCCGAGCATGCGTCGAATTGTTTCCGAGCATGCGTAGGAATTTTGCACATCGGAATTGCTACAGACGATCAGAATTTCCGATTGGAATTTTTTTGGTCGGAAAATTTGAGAACCAGCTCTCAAATTTTTCTTCTCGGAAATTCCAACAGGAAAAGTCCGATGGAGCCTACACATGGTCGGAATTTCCGACGAAAAGCTCACATCAAACTTTTCTTGTCGGAAATTCCGATCGTGTATACGCGGCATTAGGCAGACTTCTAGGAAAATTGGTGAGCCAATCACACAAGCAGGAAATTATGTTTCTGGGGAGTGGTCAGTACACATTCTGTGTACAGAACAAATCCATATAGCCATATTGCATTGCATTTTACAGAAAATTACAGCGGCTGCAGATTGAAAAGGAAAGGTACTTTTTAATAACATTCAATTACAATATGGCTTGTGTCGCAATTGTTATACGCTATATTATATTTTCTTTATTTGCTATACTTTTCCCCACTAAAGGGGACCTCAAAAAGACCTCAGATCTTACTTATCATATTTACACAAAAATGCAATAAAAAAAAAAAAAAAAAAGATTTTTTTTTAAAATAATTCTCCTTTAAGAGCATATGGCGGAAGTGACATTTGACGTACTATGGACCAGAGTGGGGGCCATCTTTCCCTCACTCAGCAGCCAGCAAAGCAGAAGAGAGAACCCGATCATCTCCGCCGCTACCGACGGCTCTGGTAAGGACCTCTTCCGTCCCCGATAAAAGTGATCTTGCGGTGAATCGACCGCAGAGACCACTTTTATCTGAAAGAGGACCGCCGGCTGAAGAAGAGAATACCAGGGTTATGGCAGCTAGCTGCTGCCATAACAACGATATTCCTCTTTAAAGTATTGTTGTATATCGTCGTGAACCGGCCCGGAAGTGGTTAAAACAGAACAGACCTCAGGTTGCAGCAGGAAGTAAAACATTTTGAATTGGTATTCCTACCACTTCTTAATATGACAGTTCAGCTCAGGGATGCTGGTAGTTAAGGAGCTGGCATCTGCCGGTGTCCTAATAACCATGACTTATCCCTGCTGTCAGCGGGGGACATCTTGCTAACAGCAAAATGTAAACAAAGAAGCTGACAGTAAAAAATAATAAAAAAAAAAAAACATAATGCAATTCCCCCCAATCCATGCCAGGCTATGTTGATGAAGACAAAAAGCCTCTTTCCCACAACCCTGGCCCAGTGATTGTGGGGGTCCAGGGGGGGTGACTTTTCTAGATCCCAGCCCCCTTATGTTAATGAGTATGAGATACATAGTCCTCCTACTTGTTCACCAAAGAAATTACAAGTGTAAACAAAAACACAACACAGTTTTTGACAAGTAAAGTAAAGAAATGTAAAAAGTACCCCAATGTACATCCATCACCAACCACAATAAATACCGCCTGCACAAAAAAACCTGCCGCCCACCAACACGACCGCTCTGTTACTTGGCCACGTTGACTGACACGCCGCTTCCCCCTTGTTGTATATGTAATTAAGGGGGTGAGGTCAATGACGTCATAAGGCGTGGGAACGCCCGGTGATGTCATTGACTATACATGAACACATCCATGTTTGGTGAATGACATCATAAGGGGGCATGGCCACCCAGTGATGTCACTGATCAAACATGGATGTGTTTATGTATGGTTGATGATGTCACCAGATGACCCCACCTCCTTATGATGTCATTTTCCCCACCCCTTGTTTACTTAAGCGTGGGGGAAGCGGCATGTCAATCATCGAGAGCCAAGCTATGGAGTGGTCATGTCGGTGGGTGGCATGTTTTATTTTTTGTGCAGCCAATGGGCAGCATTCATCGTGATGGAAGCTGGATATACATCAGGAGACTTTTTTTTACATTATTGGTAAGGTTAAATAAAGACAACAGTCCATCTAGTTCAACCAGTGTAGGCGTGTATGTGCACGTGTGCGTAGAAATATAATTTCATACATCCTAGTATATTGTTTTCGCTAAGATGCATGTCCAAGAGTCTTTTAAAACTATCCATACTGCCTGCCGACACCACCAATTATGGAAGAGCGTTCCATATCCTTACCGCCCTGACAGTGAAAAACCCCCTACACAGCTTAAGGTTAAACCGCTTCTCTTCCAGTCTCATCGTGTGGCCCCATGTCCTCTTACACTCCCTGGGGTTGAAAAGTTTCATACTTATGCTGGGATCACCATTGAGATATTTCTATATCGCTATCATATCTCCTCTGAAGCGTCTCTTCTCCAGGGAAAATAAATTTAGCGCTTGTAGTTGTTCCTCATAATTGAGGTCCTCCAGTCCCCATATTAATTTAGTTGCCCTTCTTTGGACTCTATCCAGCTCCAGCACATCCTTTCTGAGGATTGGTGACCAGAACTGGACAGAATACTCCAGATGCGGCCAAACCAGAGTTTTCTAAAGTGGCAGAATAATCGTTTTATCTCTGGAGTAAATTAAAATTTTAATGCATGCTAATAATCTGCTGGCTTTGGTAGCCGCAGCTTGACACTGCATGCTTATGCTCAGTCTGTCTTCTACTAGGACCCCTAGATCCTTCCCCATCCTGGAAAACCCTAGGGTTTTTATTTTTAAATAAAGGACAACATTTCAGTGTGTTTATTTCTAGGGCACAATCTTTTTTTCAGGTGAATGAGTAGGGGGAGGTTAGGGTCAGGGGATCTTGTTAAAGGGGGCTTCCAGATTCTGAAAAGTCACCCTTGCACCTCCACAACCACCGGGCCAGGGTTGTGGGGAAGAGACCCTTGTTCTCATCAACATGAGGACAAGGTCGTGTGCCAGGGGGAATACCCTTCCTGGCAAAGCACTCCCCCCCCCCCATGCTGAGAGAATGTGGCCTGGTATGATGGTTCAGGAGGGACCCTTCCTCTTTTCTGGCCTGGGCTCCATGCTCAGCTAAGGGTTTATGTAACTATTTTAGCTGGACCTCATGGCATTTTTTTTTTTTATTGGCATCAGGTCCCCCCCAAAATCCATATCCTGAAGGGCCTGGTATGGATTGGGGGAACCACATGTTGTTTATTTTTTTTTTATTGTGGTGCTTTTGTTTACATTTTACTGTCAACTGGGAATCCCACTGACAGCAGATGAGTCATTGGTTATTAAGGACGCAGTGGGTGGCAGCTCCATAACAACCAGCTACTGTATAATTGTATATGTTTGTTAAATAGCGTGTGGCTAGGCCAAAACTTATTTAACAAATGCATTTGTTTACTTTTTATGAACTGACTTTTAGGCAGGTTTATGTGTTATTTACTGAGGGTCTCTTGTTTTTGCAGTAAATAGCGCATAAACCTATAGTGAATTGACATTTTCATTATTGTATGCAACATTTGGATACATGACCCAAATATTTCCTCTAGGCCCCTTTCACACTGGGGCGGGCAGGTGCGGTGGCGGTATAGCAGCGCGATTTTCAGCGCTGCTATACTGTCGTTCTTACCGTGGTATGCGGTCGCTAGGGGGGTTAATTTAACCCCCGCTAGCGGCCGAAAAAGGGTTAATACCGCCTGCAAACCGCGGCTATTGCCACGGTTTGCGGGCGGTATTACCGCGCTGTCCCATTGATTTCAATGGGAGACCGTGGTAAAGGAGCGGTGAACACACCGCTCCTTTACCGCTGTAAAGAAGCGGCTAGCAGGACTTTTGGAGCGGTCCTGCTAGCGCACCGCTTCAGTGTGAAAGCCTTCGGGCTTTCACATTGAAGGCACAGGGCAGGATTTTTTCATGCGGTATAACAGCGCTATTATTAGCGCTAAACCGCATGAAAAACGCCCCAGTGTGAAAGGGGCCTTAGTGAATTCAGACCAATGACTCTTTAATGTTGTCCCAAGACAACTGTATGGCTTTCACAGGAACAGGAGAGGAGGGAGTCACATGGCAAAAGAAAATACAGACAGAAACTTTAACTCTTCCTCACTCACTGTCAAAAACATACAGTAGTTGTAAACCTCAGACATGAAATATGAACAAAGCTTATCCCTCTATAGCAGGGGTCATCAACCCCCGGGCCGCGGCCCACTGCCGGGCCGTGGCCTGTTTGCAGCCGGGCCGTGAAGGCTACACTGTCCGACGTGCGGCGGCGGAGCGAGCAGAGAGATGACATCTCTCACCGCCCGCCCTCATCACCGCGGTTCCGTGCTCACAGCGGTGCGGCTATACTGAGGCGAGCGAGCAGAGAGATGAGATCATCTCTCACCGCCCGCCTGCATCGCCGCTCATCCCCGCTCACACCGGGGCTGCTATAATGCTGGAGGTGTGGCGGGGAAGCAGAGAGAGGAGATCATCTCTCACTGCCCGACCGCATCACTGCTCCTCCACCGACACAGTGTGGCAGATTACCGATACACTGCTGGAGGTGAGGCAGGGGAGCAGAGAGATGACAATCAGCATTTGGTGGCAGGCAACATGGCAATTGACATTCTGGCACATTCTGCATTATGGTGAGTTGAACTATTTCATTTTATATTACAATGTAATAATAGAAATAATGTGCTTCAATCATCCTGACACCATAACAACCATGGTGCCGGGATGATTGAAGCGCTAACACCAGCCATTGCCCAGATAATTTTCCCGCCAAAGGCCGCATACACCCCAACCCGCCCCGGGCCTTGGCACAATTTTCTTCAACAACGCCGGTCCCCGGTGCTAAAAAGGTTGGGGACCACTGCTCTATAGTGTGTGCTTGTCTCAATCCAGAGCACGTAAGTTCTGTTTGCTGTCTCATCCCTTTGCTATCAGCATAGTCACTTTTGAGGTGTTTTACTGATACCAAGAGAAAAATGGTGATGGGGGACGGCACAGCCTGTGATTGACAGCCCTAGCTCTGTTACTTTGTGCTGGGATGAGGGTGTCCCCCCCCCCCTCCAATCAGCACTCAGAGCCCAGAAGGTGGTAGCGGTGCCCACCACTGTGATTTTCAGCCTCCACAGGGATCCCCCATTAATTTGAAATTCAAATATAAGTCCTCATGCACACAGGGCTTTTTAAAAAAATGAGCTGCAAAGCCTATACCAACGCCAGAAAAAAGCAGCTGTAAAACGACATTTTAGAAGTGTTTTACGTTGGTGTTAATGCACGTGTAGCACCCTCTAGTGTGCTAGAAGTATAATTCAGTTTTTTTGAGTAGGTAAATTTGCAGGCTTGGCTGGCAGCCAAGCCTGGATGTGTTTTTGTAATCTGGGTTGGGAGTGGCACAGAGTAGTGCTGGGTGACTCACAGATGGTGTCACTAGGACCTCCCACTTCTTTCCAGAATCTTCTAGTGCTTTCTGGAAAGAGAGGTGGAGAGGGGAGGTGGAGCCACCTGGGGTATGCTGAGGGGCCCTGACCAATCCCCGATCTGGATTGGCAGGGGGCAGGCCCAGCTGGGGAGGAGTTGATCGGGTGAAAGATGGAGATGGAGTGTTAGGCTGTCGGGGCCTTTGGGGGAGCTCCCCAGTCTGGGGCTGAGGTGACCTTGGGCCTGGGCTCGGGTGCGGATGGGACCCTCTTACAACCCACAGAGGTGTCCTGGACAGGAGGCACAGGAGGAGCAAGAGAGGACAGCGGGAGAACACTGCCGGGTAAGTCTCCAGGAGTTCCACAGAGGCAGCCAGAATGGGTGGTGAGTGTTCACACAGTCGAAAGGACTGGGAGACACGCCTGAGAGGACTGAGATGCAGCAGTCTGGGATGGGTGGAGAGCCAGTCTGGAGGATTGTGGTGGCACGGGCAGTGGAAAGGAACAACTGCAGCCAGGAGGGCTGGCAGTGCCTGAAGGGGTGGTACTGGGAGCAGTAGCCACAGGAACAGCTAGCACTGGAAGTTTCTATTTTGCTACAGCATAGGTGCCCACGGTCCTTGCCTGTAAAGGGTATCTGCTTTAGGCTTGGCTGAGCCAGTGTCAGGCCTACAGTGCTAGCTAGTCCAGGAAATGCAAGCAAGGATGTGCTGGAGGAGTGAGGAGTGATAATCTGCAAGCAAGGAAGTGCAGGAGAGAAGAGGAGATTGTACAGTATATACTGTGATGTATATATTAGTCCTAACTTTGACTGTTAATTACCTGGACATTTTATAAGTTCCCATCCCTATCCAAATTTAATTCCCCTCAATAAAACATAAAAACAAGTGCAAGGACTGCTTTCTTGTCTCTGGCTTTAACGTTTAGCTGCATTTCTCTTCTATTTTGCACTCCCAAATCCAATTACTACAAAAATGTTTGATGTGGCTAGCCAGACAGATAAAAATGATCCCTTGCAATGGTTAAAGAGGGAGTTTTATTTACCTGATCCTCCGCTTTCCCGGCAGGCGTCACTTCCCCACAATCCGCTGGTGAACTGTCCCTTGACGTCCGACTCCTGACATCCACAACAGGGCTATGGACCCTGCCCCGGTCTTGATGTGGTAAGGACCCTAGCTGCAGGGAGGAGCCGAGGATCAGGTAAGTATGTCTCCTTCTATTGATGGGCTTTAAATATAAAACATTATTATTGTTTTTCACTGCTTTCATCATGTTGTATTGTATTGTATTTCCACTTTATTTTATTTATTTATTTATTTTTCCAGATACTGAGCAACAGAAAAAATAATATATAAAACCCTGCAAAGTACAGTGAGTGGATGGCATAAATCATTTGTCAAAGCACTGTCTATCATATGTCTAAGAACTGAACATTACTGCCAGTTAAAGCACATTTGGATGACAATTCAAACCATACAGCTTTGCCTTCCAAAGGAGATTATCTCAGCCACTATAAAGCATGGATGAGATCTGTAGCACTGAGAGGATATTGCAACGTCCTGATGCAGACTAATATCTAAGCTCCTAATGTTTTGCAGATGAAAATCTGGATATATCTTTCTTTGCATACATCTATATATTCCCATTATTGATGCTCTCCTCATTAATCTAAGTACTGTTGCCACATTTGCCAACATGTCATCCAGGGATTAAACCATATTTCATTGTGCAATGCTTTGCTAAATCCAGATTTGTGTCCATCAAGTTACCCATTTTTTTAAAAGAGGGATTATCTCTATACATATGTTTATGGGCAAATAATCATGTAGCTGCACCAGATTCTGAATGCTCCAGTTTTAGTAAATCTCCCTCTATAGCTCCAGCTGAAATTTACACACACAATAAAATGAATTTGGGGAGTGACTGTCCTCCCTGTCTGCCTCTTCAGAAGGAACCCTACTGAGCTTCAGGCCAGGTTCACACTGGTACGACACGACAGTCGTACCACTTTGGATCTGATTTTGCCCTGCGACTTAAAGTCCATCATGCATCCGACTTCAATGAACAGAGATCCGACTTTGATCCCTGGCAATACCAGGCACTGTGTCTGATATGAATCTTTAGGGGAAACTCCACGCAAAATGTTAAACAAAAACGTCATGGGTTCCCCCTCCAAGAGCATACCAGGCTCTTTGGTCTGGTGTGGATTTAAGGGGAACCCCCCACGCTGAGCATGGGGGTCCCACAAAATCCATACCAGGCCCTTATCCGAGCACACAGCCTGGCAGGTCAGGAAAGGGGGTGGGGATGAGCGATCGCCCCCCCTCCTAAACCGTACCAGGCCACATGCCCTCAACATTGGGGGGTGCTTTGGGGGCAGGGGGCCCTACGCTCCCCATCCCAAAGCACCTTGTCCCCACCCCAAAGCTCCTTGTTAATGAGCACAAGTGCCTCTTCCCAACAACCCTGGCCATTGGTTGTCGGGGTTTGCGGGCGGCGGGGTTTTCAGAACTTGGAAGTCCCCTTTAAGAAGTGGGCCCCCAGATCCCAGCCCCCCACCCTATGTGAGCGAGTATCGGGTACAATGTACCCCTACCCATTCACCTAAAAAAAAGGTGTCAAAAATAAAACGCACTACACAGGTTTTTAAAGTAATTTTTTAAGACAGCTTCGGCATCTCCTCCGTCTTCCTCTCCCCTCTCTGGCTCTTCTGCCTCCGCTGATGTCTTCTGCCTCCGACGTTTTTTTCCCCTCTCTGGTTCTTCTCTCCCTGTCCACTGTCTTCTGCCGGGTCTTCTCTGGGCTGTGTGCTGGGATAAGGGTCTGGTATGGATTTTGGGGGGACCTCCATGCAGTTTTATCGGCGTGGAGGGTTCCTCTTAAAATCCATACCAGACCGAAGGGCCTGGTATGCTCTTGGATGGGGAACCCATGCTGTTTTCTTTTTAACATTTTGCGTGGAGTTCCCCTTCAAGATCATCAGAGCACAAGTCGCATGCCAAAGTCGGATCAGTTAAGACGGCAATCCGACTTTGATCCGACATCAGTGATATTCAATGGGCTGAAGTAGGATCAAAGTCGGACCAAAGTAGTGCAGGGAGCATTTTCAAATTCGGACCGACTTGTGTCGGACCAGTTAAGACGGCTCCTATAGGGAAACATTGATTTTCACACATCATGCGACATGAGCTCCCAATGTCGGAGCGTTTGTCGTAAAAGTGTGAACCCAGCCTTAGTCAGTGACAGGAAACTGAAAGCAGACATGTCATGTGACACAACGGGTCATGGGTGTACGCTGTATTAAAAGTTGATTTGTAAGATTTTATAAAGATGAAAAAATATATATTTTGCAATGTATACATTTAAATTCACCAATACCATTATAGTTTCCTTCAACCCTGAGAGAATACCATTTTTAGTTATGATACTGCAGTTATTACCATGTACATATGACTGAAGTAGTGTTTATTAGACATTACTGGCTTAAAAAAAATAATTAGCATTATCTTCCCCAAATTTCTCAGATCGATCTTTCTTACTGATGCTACCATGATTTTGACCAGGGTTACAAACCCACAAAGTGATATTTGGTGTAATAGAGAGCAAACAAAATATTTGGTGAGCACATTAAAAAAAGCTGCTGTATGATTTAAATGTTAACGGAAAGTCAGACCTGGAGGAAAAATCCAGAAGGAATAGATGGAGGGACAGCATGACTGGGTTAAAATGGAAGTGGAGGACAGGGGTGGAGAGTTCGGAAAGCTTAAAGGAGGCAAAAAAGGCAGGGTATCGACCTGATTGGTGAAGTGGACGAGACAGGAGGGGTTTGTAGGGGGTTGTAGGTAGGATGGTCCCAAGAGAGTTTCAATAGCAAGCAGTGGCGGCCCGTCCATTAAAGGCAAAGGGGCGCCTTGTGCCCATGTGCCTGGCCCCTAATCTCAATGCAAGGCGCCAGACGCATGGATTTCAATGAGGGTTTTTTTTTTAAGCACGTGATTAGAGCCGTAATAAAGAGTGGGCTCGGGGCGCAGAGACTGCTCCCCGAGCCCACCCACTTGTGTGACATTAGCAAATTAATTTCCGGCCAATCAGGAAGCTGTTCCTGAGACCCAATTGGCCGGGAGTCTTAGGACCTGCCTCCTGTTCGGCCGTGAGTAGAAGCAATGGCCCCAGGAGCAGTAGTCTCTTCTAGCAGACCCAGATTCAGCAGAGCATCGCCACCTCTACTGCAGTAAGGTAAGGCCATGGATTGCGGGGCGGGGGTGGGGGATATTGTCAGTGAGAGAGGATTGCGGCCCATCGAGCGCCGGGCGGGGAGTTTGTGTAGTGGATCGTCGCTTTGATCTATAGATTAGGACCACCAGCCACTACTTTGCCACCCACCCTCCCCTGAAATATTGGAGTTACCGGTCCTGTCATGGGTAAGTTGCTGGTGGATTGGGGATCTGTCACGGCAGCTGGCAGGCTTCAAGGCTCTAGAAGTTAGACAGTAGTGAAGGTCAAAAGAATGGGGACCCATCTTGGGTACAGCGTCCTCTAAGTTAGTACCTTTATGGCAGTAAATGGTGTACCTGGCCCTGCCTCCGAGTCGGTGGTGTGCAACTGGAGGCCTACTTTATGAGTCATAGGTATTACTTGGTTGCGTACAAGAAGCCTTGAGATTACAGTATACATTCAGTCTGTTGCTTGTTATTTGTTATGTATATTTGGTATTTACGGTATATTGATAATTTTGGTAATGAAAGTGGCAGCTGTGGCCATTAAATCCCAGTTGGTGTCAGTGTGTTTTATTTCGGTGGTGGGGTGGGTAATGGAGTGGCGAGGCAGCTTGGGGAAGGCCTGGAGTTCAACTTTTATACCTTTTAGTCAAGAACAATATTTTTGCACACTATTATTTTTGATCTTTGAATTTAGGTACTAGGAGGCAGCACCAGCAATTATTTATTCATTTAGTAATACGAGCAGTTAGTCACAACTAGATTTGAGAAATTTGACATAATTTATTTTGCATATGTGTAAAAAATACAAATGTTCTCCATAGTGTCTTCCTGGACATTTTTTTTTTATTAATTCACTAAAATATTACATTTATTTTTATGTGTTACAAGTGTAAGTACCATATTGTGTCTTGATATTGGCACCTGTAACTTCCTGCATAGCGAATCTTAGTCTAGTAGAAGAAGGGCCAGCACAAGTAGCCAATAAAGCTCTGCTACAGTGCATATGTGCTGATATTATACACAAGGGCATTGCTACTCTTGTAATCAACAGACTGGGAGTGTCTGTGTTGCTGCTGCATTGTAGGTTAATGACCTGGTTGAGCATTTTGGCAAGGAGGTCTTGATCAGAAAACTAGCTTCACAGATTTACAGATATGTTGGCAGGTAAAACAGATTCATAAATATATTTTAAGTGTGTATTTTGGGTGTTTGTTGGGATTTCTGCTTTAAAATTTAAGTTTTTAGTTTTTTTTCAGCTCTGAGCATTTTAAAGCTAGAATTTAAAGCTAGATATGAATGCCAGCCTGAAGAGCTTGTAAAGGTTAATAAGATCATTACTTTGGGTTGTAGATCATCAGAATTTTGCATGCATTTCAATATTTCCATCAGGGAAATACCATATTCCTGTTTATTGAACGCCTTTTAATTTCACAAAACTAGAGTGATCTGAGATTACCCCAATGAAGACAGCCCCATGGAGCTGCAGTGATGAAGATGTTGTTATATTCCTCCTTCCAGTCAGTGATGATTGAGACATAACAGCTGCTTTTGAGCCAAGGCTACCTAAAATCATCTTCCCTTACAAATCACAGACACAGGTACAAAGAGCATATTGTTTCTGGGTGTAATAAATTACTTTAGACATGTAGCACTACCCCCGCAGGAGTTGCTGGAAATAATTTTGGGTCCTGCCATTACCCCACACTTCACCGTCCCAGAACTTAAGAGTCTATGTTAGTAGTTTTGAAAAAGGTGATTGCCAGTCATTTCAGTCTTTTTCTCAATTGCTTTACTACACAACTTCAGATAGGGTTAGGGGAAGTTCAGATACCTTGGTTTCTTTCAGATCACTAGTGCGATTCTTGAATCCAGATGACACAGCTTTCTGTCTCTGGTTCTTGCGACTACCGGATAGGCCTCTTACACCGACCTAGCAACCAGTATGAAGCACGGACAAAGTCTCTGCCACAGACTTGAGTGAAACGGACAAAGTCTCTGCCACAGACCTGAATGATAACAGACAATGTCTCTGCCACAGACTTGAGTGATAAGTGGAAACTCCTGGATAATTCCCTGCCACAGGATTGTTAGCCAGTAGTCAGTTAGTTAGGTCAGCTGCACAGTTCCTGAACCTTTAAGCCATCCGGCAGTACTGTGAGGTAGGTTACTTGGGTGCATCCTCCAAACGAGTCACCAGGCCCTTCTTGAGATACCAGCCATCAGCTCGGTCCTCTACAGCAAGGTCCTCCCCTGGAATATTCTTCGCTTGAGTGGCTTCTTCCCGCAGGACAGACAGCACAGGATCACCTTCAGTTAAGTAGGCCCCAGACAGGCTTCTGGGCCTACTTGCAGCAAACACAGCAGCATAGCCTCCAGCCTGGAGGGCCATGAGGCAAGGCGAACCCTGGAGCACATGGCAGTGCGCCTTAAATATCCTTCCCCCCAGCATGCCCAGCTACAAAGAAGCTCCTGATTGGGCTGTTTTCTGGGAGAAAGAATATCCAATACACTCCAGCTGGCTGTATTTCTCACACTAGCCTGTGACAACAGTGACACCTACCGGCAACAGTGGGAAATTTGCACAGACAGCCAAAGCTGGAACAGAACCAACAATTTACATAGATCAACTCTGAGCTACTTACAGCTCAGATAACCCCTAAATTTACACATAGCGCCTACTTGAAAAGTAGCAGGGCGCTACAGACATGTTGTGTAAGTTTATGCAAAGGAGAACTTTACCAACATTTATGGGAATCACCTCCCAAGGTTGTGTGTGGCGTCAGTGCAGCTGTAAAAAGAGTTCCATCTTATTTGAATTTGTCTAAATTTTACGTTGAAAATTTAATAAAAAATCAGCTTTAACTTTTGGGTGCAGGAAAACTTTATCTATTCTGAAAGGCCTATATATGCAATTTACTTTGATATAAATAGCTGTCAGCATTGTGGTTTAACTATTCATAGGGAAAAACAGAAATGTGTCTTGGTCCAAAGGGTATAATTTTGAAGGGGGCTGGGGGGAAGGAGTGATTGAGGGATAGATGTGAAGTGAAAATGTTTAAAAAAGTTGCAGTGATACTAAATGCATTTTTAAATATAGTAAAAAGGTTATACTTACCTGCTCCGTGAAACAAAATTGCACAGAAAGGCCGCTTACTTCCTCTTTGGGAAGTCCCTGTTGGCGCTTGGGCTCCTACCTCCTTTAGGTGCCTCCTGTAACAAGCCAGTTGCTAAGGAAGTGCCCATGAGTTCACACTCCCGTTGGGACCAGAGCTGGCCTATAGTTACACACACTACTGGTAGGCCATGCCCCGACTCCCTCCTCACAGGACTTTGCCTATGGCTCTACTGCCCCCAGTTACTCCTGCGAAAGCAGGAAATGGGGGGGGGGGAGTGGTGCTGGAGCCAGAGACATTTTGGGGACAGAGGAGGGTAGGACAGGTAATGTAAGGTGACCAGTAGACATGTGCACACTGAAATATTTCGTTTCGGAATTTCGTTTTCGTCCGAAAAATAAATTTATTTAGTTACTCCCGAAATTCGTTTTTATTTATTTTGTTTTTCGTTAGAAATTGCATTCGTCCGAAAATCTGAAATAATTGAGGTCGAATCTGTCATTGAAGGCTTATGGTGTCTGTCGAATGTTCAAAGAAGATTCGACAGAGCAGCGAAACTGTACGACTCTGCAATCATAAATTTCCGGTCGAATGTTCCGCCTACAAGCTATAGTAGAATTCTAATGTTGTATGACTAGTAATAATTATATTTATTAATTACTATTACTAGTCAACCAACATTAGAATTCTTCTATAGCCTATGGGCAGATGCATTTGACCAGAAATGTACGATTGCAGCATCGTACAGTTTAGCTGCACCGTCGAATCTTCTAACTTTCGACAGACACCATAAGCCTTCAATGACAGATTCGACGTTTGTATGTTTTTCGATGCTTTGTCGAATCTTCGTCGTTCTAGCTATTTTTTTACTGCTCCTCCTCTTTGGTTACAATAAGCCAATAACATTCATTATCGTCATTATTTTTATTTTACTTCCCCCACCCAATTCCAGCAGCGATCTTTTCTCTCTATAATGTCGAATCTTTTCTCTATATAATGTCGAATCTTTTCTCTCTATGTCGAATCTTTTCTCTCTATGTCGAATCTTTTCTCTTGGACTAATAGAGTTAAGGTTAGGCACATTCGACCACAGGTTCGATAGACACAGATTGTTATTGTCAGCGTCACGTCGAATCTCCTATCTATATCGAACTGTTGTCACAACGAAAACGAAAATAAAGCATTTGTTTATGTCGGATCTTTCGGTTTTCGGATTCTGTGCTTTCGTTTTCGTTTCTTAAAACGATAACGAAAATACCTGAAATTCGGACGAAAATGCATTCGGACGAAAACGAATGCACATGTCTAGTGACCAGACATCCCCGGTTTCAGGGGACAGTACCCGGATTGAGGACACTGTCCCCGGACCAAGTCTGTCCCCGGTTTTGTCCCCGGATTGGATTTGAACAGGGGCTGGGGCAATTTCAAAGACAGTCAGTGCAGACTCCTACTAGCTTTGGGGCGTGTATTTTTTTCCTTTATCTGTGCCCTTTTCTGATAATGATGTGCTGGTCGGAACGGAGGGAATATTTCTTCAGTTTCAGGTGCATGCCCATTCAGCTCCGCTCGCATGTTCTGCCTTGGCTCAAGTCCCAGGCCAGCCGCCTTCCTGCTTATCTCCATGCCTTCCCTGGCGGAGAGATCTTCCTCCGCACACCACCCAGTAGTAGCCGGGGCCCAGAGTGTAAGACTTGACAGGCTGTGAGGTGGGCGGCGACAGGCAGAGAGTCACTGATTGCCGCCATTACTAGTAAAAAAAAAATATGTCCCCGGATTTCATTTTAAAAATCTGGTCACCTTAAGGTAATGGGTATTGTTTACTTCAATGCACAGAATGCATTATGGTAAAACATATGTAGCTTTTAGAACTATTTTAAAGTGGCTGTGAAGGCAGAAGGATTTTTACCCTAATGCATTCTCTGTATTAGAGGTAAACCTGAGCCCGATCTACATCCAGCGATGTGCACGTGAGCAGAGGCTCTGTCTTCTCTCTCCCTGCTCATTGACTTATGGATAGCTGCTGGAGCTATTGGATCCTTCTGCTGTCAATCACAGCCAGTGATGAGAGACTGAGTCCTGCTGTCTGCGTCAACAGATTCAGACAGCGAGGCTCGGGAGCGAGCCCGAACGAGTGCCCCCATAGCAAGCGGCTTGCTATGGGGGCACCTGGTGGGGGGAGGAACCAGGATAATCGGCTGTGGATCTGAGAAGAGGAGGATCGGGGCTGCTCTGTGCAAAATTATTGCACATAGCAGGTAAGTGTAGCGGGGTATTCCCCTTTAAGACAGAGAGACAAGAAGTTCCAGGTGAGAGGTGAGTCGGGAGGAAGTAAAGAGACATTATTGGAAGTGAAAGCACAGGAGAGAGAGACTACATCTCCCAGTACATCTTGCAGCACCCAGGGTGCATTGCTCCAGAACAGAGACTGCTGGGGCAGACTTTATAAAGGGGAGGCAGAGTTTTGGTCGCGCTTTTTTGGACACCCCTCTCCTAGCAAGAGGATCTCTGTGCTGAACTGCTGTGTGCACAAGGCCTGAAGCCTGGGCCGTGTGCTCCTTTCCAAAGAGCCCTCTGCCAGCCTAGCAGAGCCTTAGAGACATCTAATCCTCCTTGCTGCAGTACACCAGAAGGATTGAAGACTTGGATGTCGGTGGATTCCTGTTCCTAGACGAATCGATGGAGGAAACGGACTTGGACTTGCCCGGGTGGTGAGAGCTGTTTAAAGACAGATACTTTTATCTTTACTATTCGTTTGGATTACAAGTTGTTCTTCAAGTGCACCACCAAAGATTGCTAGCGAATATTGTTTCACTGAACTTCCATTTAGATCAGTCAGGCCTGACTGCATAGGTAGACATTGCTGGGTGTTAGTCTACCCATGAGGGGAAGTAGCTGTAAAAGGGCAGCGCTAGAGTTGCATAGCAATACTTAATTATTCTGATTACTCTGTTTATCTTTATAACTGTTTATTGCAGGGATCTGCAACTTGTTATACTGTTGTTTATTACTTGCCCATTAGCCTCAGTAAAATATCTGGGTCAAGTACATTGGTGTCAGTTTCACTTACTTTAATAGAAGTTTTAAAGTATATCACTGTGTGTGTTTGCCATAGGACTGCGTCACCTAGAGTTGCGGTCACGCGGTCCTATCTCCCCTTACTAGCTGTGCCAGTAGGGGGTTGAGCATATTGCCGGGGGTTGGCGGAGCTGTCTTCAGGGCCCAACTAAATCTGCGGGATCCTGATACAGCAGGTGAACGCCAGAAGTGCCGGCATGGACCCCATCAAAGTAGTCCAATGGTGCGAAGCAGAAGGGACACGCTCAGAAGCGAGCGTGGCCATTGAACTTCCAGGGAGTGACTGGAGAGAGAAACAAATTAAAGAGGTGGTACAAATATTGTCCCCGGATAGAAAGGCTTACGTGGTCGCAATGAGACCAGACTCAAGGACCAACTGCACCTATGCACTGATAGAGTGGGGACAGGATGTCCCTGAAAACTTCCACGGTGCCAGTATAAAATTGTCTGAAAAGACTGAGTTCCACCTGACACATCCTAGTCAGAAGCAGTTAGAACCCTTGGACAGGAAAGCAGGGGCTGCTGTTAAATCGCAGGCAGAGCAACAGCTGATTGATCTGAAACGACAGTACCGTGACATACAAGAGAGGTTTCAGGAGACTTCCAGTATGATAGCTGAACGCATTAAGGAGTTACGTGTCGCTCCTGAGGATCAGAAAGATGGTCAGATAAAGCCCAAACCTGGGAAGGTACCGAAGAAACGAGCTCAGGGTCGCCTGCAGGAAGTAACCATCCGAAAGGATTTCCGCATTGATGGCCAGATAGGAGAAAGAGGGCAGAAGGACAAACTGTCCTACACCAACCTCCTACACCAAATAGAGTTGGGGTTACAGAAAGGATATCAGGAATCTGAAATTAGAGAGGCTGTAATCCATGCCATCAGCCCAGGTTCAAGTGTCAGGGGCATGTTAGAGAGGAAGGGTAGATTGACCCTGAACCAGCTAAAGAGGATACTGAAAAGCTACTATGAGGAGGAAGATGCTGCTGAGTTATTTCATCGACTGATAAATATGACCCAGGAGAGTGGAGAGACTCCTCAGAACTTCCTATTCCGGGCCATTGAGCTCAAGGACCGCCTGTTGTCCACATCCAAGGATGAAGGAAATGGGGAGCATTTTGGAGTCGAGCTAGTCCAAAAGAAATTCCGGAGATCTGTGACTACGGGATTGAGGAGTGACTACATCAAGCTACAGCTGAAGCAGCATTTGGAAGATCCCTCAACTCCGGATGAGGTCCTCATTGAGAAAATGAATGAAGCAGATAAGATGGAGATTGAGAAGGACCAAAAACAGAGGAAACTTCAATCTCCTAGCATCACAAGTGCCAAAGTACAACAGATAGATGTCCCTTCAGACACTCGGGAGCTTAGTGTACTGGCAGCAAGCACTGAACAGGGATCATGGTCTTCACCTATTCACCACTTCCCCACAAGTCAGACTGGACTGGAGGAGCTGTTCCAGACCCAGAAAGAAATACTAGAGATGATGACGATGTTGATGACTCGTCTGGTGAAACCCCAGACAGAAGAGGTCTCACCACTCATGGCACCAAAGACCCCTACCACTAACCGCTCTATGAAACCAATACAGAGAGCCTGCTTCAAATGTGGAGGAAAAGGACATCTCAGGCGAGTATGCCCAAGCCTGGTAGTTGAGGAAAAGTCCAAACAGCTGGCGGGAAACTTCAGCGGGCCCCGGTGAAGGAGCCGACCGGGTGCCCATCATTTTCAGTGAGTTCCAAACTGAATGAGAAGCTAAGGAAGAGAAAAGACAAAACTCCTCAGAGGAACTATAGTATCCCTCAGCAGGGGTACACCCCAAAGAGAGAGGGCCAGACCCCTCAGAAGAGGCACAGCATTCCCCAAAGGGAATGCACACCTAAGAAAAACTATAATATCCCTCAGCAGGTCTGTACGCCCATTAAAAGGAGGGAAATCGATGCATACCAGGCCCAAGAAAGACTAAAGTCAAAAGGGAGATGGACGAGAGAGAGTCCGAAGGGAAAGGACCAGAAGAAGGCGACTCCTGCCAGGCCATATCCGGAGAAGCTGGTAGGCCCATCTCCTGTAGTGCCCATTCAAGTGGAGGGAGTTTACACCAGAGCCATCTTGGATACTGGGGCACAAGTGACCCTACTATACCGGGATTTCTACGATAAGCACTTGAGTCATCTGCCCATCCAGAACATAGAGGAGCTGGAAATATGGGGAATTGGAACCCAGAGTTTCCCCTATGATGGCTATCTGCCCATCCGGATGACCTTTGACCCATCTGTGGCTGGGAAGGCCGAAGTGTTTGACACCCTGGCAGTTGTGTGCCCTCGGCCGCCAGGAGCCAACAAGAGCTCCCTTATAATAGGGACGAACACGGACCTGGTCCGAAGACTCCTGACCCCTTTAGTGGAAGAGAAGGGGCAAGCAGCCACCAAGATCCATCCCATGCTGAGGACGGCTTACCAAAGGCTGGTCCTAGAGCAGAAGACCCCGGTGGAGGGGATAGGGAAGGTGTGGAGACTTGGAAGAGGAGGGGTAGTGTTGCAGCCTGGCGAAGTAACCTGTCTCAGAGCCACTGTGAAGCTTACTTGGGAGCAGCCTGGACCCTTTGTCGTGCTGGAGTCTGACCCAAAAGGAGAGTCCTCAGGTCTGGAAGTGATACCAGAAGTGATTCCGCTGAAGGTTCTGAAGAAGGCCCATTGTAGAGTTCCAGTGAGTGTTAGAAACACTACCAGAGGCCCCATGGAAATCCCTGCCAGAATGCTGCTGGGCCAGGTGAGCCCTGCTGCCCCGGTTACCCTGTCAGAAGTAAAGGGGACAGGTGAAAGAGGAGATCTTTGGGAGAAGCTGTCCATGGAGAACTTGAATCTATCCAGGGTTTGGAAAGAGAGAGCCAAGGCCCAGTTGACTAGATGGGAGAAGATATTCTCCAGAGATGAGTTCGATGTGGGGTGTGCAAGGAGTGCCACCCATCGGATCCGCCTCCAGGAAGACAAGCCCTTCCGAGAGAGAGTCAGACGGGTCCCCTAGCAGATCTGGAGGATCTAAGGGAACAACTTGCAGAACTCAAGAGGACTGGTGTGATATGGGAGTCCAGGAGCCCCTATGCCTCTCCCATAGTGGTGGTCAGAAAGAAGAATGGGTCATTGAGGCTCTGTATAGACTACAGGACTCTCAACAGAAAAACCATCCCCGACCAATACACCACTCCGAGGATAGAGGATGCCCTACAGAGCCTCTCTGGAGCCAAATGGTTCAGCGTTATGGACCTCAAAAGCGGGTACTATCAGATCCCTATGCATCCAGAAGACAGCTTTCATAACCCCAGTGGGGTTCTTTGAATTCAATCGGATGCCCCAAGGTCTGTCTGGAGCCCCAGCTACTTTCCAACGTCTTATGGAGAAGACTGTAGGAGACATGAACCTTATTGAAGTCCTTGTATACCTGGACGATGTCATTGTCTTTGGGAGAACCTTGGAAGAACACGAAGAGAGGCTGGAAAAAGTGTTGAGAAGACTAAGTGAGGAAGGACTCAAGCTTTCGCCTGAGAAGTGTCGGTTCTACCAGTCTTCTGTGAACTATCTGGGGCACATAGTGTCTGAAGAGGGGGTGGCCACAGACCCTGAGAAATTGGAGGCAGTTACCTCCTGGCCACGACCCACCACAGTAACAGAACTCAGATCCTTCTTGGGGTTCTGCTCCTATTACAGGAGGTTTGTGGAAGGATTCGCCCGAATTGCTAGACCATTGAATGAACTACTCAAGACCGAGGGGGAAGAGGACGACTCAGGGCCCAGGAAGCCGGGAGAGTCAGTCAGAGATCAGTGGAACCAGAAGTGTGAAGAGGCCTTCCAGGCATTAAAGGAGAGTCTAACCACTGCCCCGGTCTTGGCCTACGCAGACCCAACCAAACCCTATGAACTGCACGTGGATGCTAGTCATGACGGTCTGGGAGGAGTACTTTACCAAGAACACGAAGGGCAACTGCGGCCTGTTGCCTACGTGAGTAGGAGCCTGAACCCCTCGGAGAAGAACTACCCCACCCACAAGCTGGAGTTCCTGGCCCTTAAGTGGGCGGTAGTAGACAAACTCAAAGACTACCTATATGGGGCGGAGTTCACTGTGAAGACCGACAACAACCCCCTTACCTACCTTTTCACCATGGCCAAGCAGGACGCCACTGGACACAGGTGGCTGGCCGCACTTTCTGGATTCAACTTCAGCCTAAAGTATAGGCCAGGGACTGGAAATCGAGATGCAGATGCTCTGTCCAGGAGATCTCATTCTCTCACCAGTGACGTAGAAGATTGGACCCAAGTGGCACCGGACGGGGTGCGGGCCCTTTGTCAAGGAGCTGAATTCCAAACTCGAGGAGGTTCCAGAGCAGAGGAAATAGGAGTTACCATGGTGGGAGTCCCCAAACACTACTGTGGAGTAGCTCAACTGGGAGAGGACAACCTGCCAAGACTGTCCAAGAAGGAGTTGAGGTGTGACCAATTGGAAGACCCCATGGGGAGATTGGTCCTGGAGGCCCTGGAGAATCAGGATCCAAACAGACTCATGCGTCAACCTTCAAAAGAAGCTCGCCTGCTGAGGAAAGAGTGGGACAGGTTGCAGTTACATCAGGGAGTGGTCTACCGAAGGGGCCCCTCTGATGACTCAGAAGATAAATGGCAGCTGTTTCTGCCAGAAAAGCACCGAGAGACTGTTCTAGTCGCCATGCATGACAATCATGGCCACCTAGGAGCTGAAAGGACCTTCCAACTTGTCAGAAGTCGGTTCTATTGGCCCTGCATGAGGGCAGAGGTAGAAGAGTACTGCCACTCATGTGCCCGATGCATCCAGAGGAAGACTTTGCCCCATCAAGCTGCCCCAATGGGCCATCTACAAAGTCAAGGCCCAATGGATCTGGTATGCATTGATTTTCTCTGCCTCGAACCCGACCTGAGTGGACTAGGAAATGTTCTGGTGATAACCGACCATTTCACTCGGTATGCCCAGGCTTTCCCGACCAAAGACCAGAAGGCCTCCACCGTAGCCAAGGTACTTATGGAGAAGTACTTTGTCCACTATGGGCTGCCACAGCAACTCCATTCAGATCAAGGGAGGGACTTCGAGAGTAAACTGATCCGGAAGCTCCTGGATTCTTTGGGAATCAAGAAGAATCGAACTACACCTTACCATCCACAGGGAGATGCTCAGCCGGAAAGGTTCAACCGAACCTTGCTCAACATGTTGGGGACTCTGGAAAGTGAGAAAAAGCAACATTGGAGCAAACACATAGCAGCCACAGTACATGCTTACAACTGCACCATCAGTGATGCTACAGGCTACTCCCCATATCGACTCATGTTTGGGAGAGAGGCGAGACTACCTGTGGACCTGGCCTTTGGCACCTCTCTGGACCATTCCTCAGTCACATCCCACAAAGGGTACGTGGACAGGCTCAGACAAAGCCTGAAAGTAGCTTATGAGCAAGCTCAAGCAGCTTCCGACCAAAGGGGGGCTAGAAATAAGAGAAACTTCGACTTGAAGGTCCGGGTGCAAGACCTACAGCCTGGGGATCGAGTGCTGTTACGCAACCTGGGGATCCCTGGGAAGCACAAACTTGCAGACAGATGGAGATCTGAACCTTATGTCATCTGTAGGAAGTTGCCGGGCCTACCTGTCTATAAGTTGAAACCAGAAGGAAAGGTAGGCCCACTGAAGACGTGGCATCGGAATCACCTGCTCCCACTTGCTGAGGCAGTTAGAATACCTCCTGCGGGAGACTCCCCTGAACCGGCCTCTATCCTGGATACTCCTAGGCCGAACACTCGGTCGCAGACCTCCCGAGCTGAAGATGGAGAGGCCTCTCAACTTAGTGAAAATGAAGAAGGAGAACTTGATTGGCTGTGGCCTTCCCCAACTCCAGAAACTTCTAATATTGATCTTCCAGCCACTGAAGACACTCAAGATGGAACACTGAACCCAGAAGCCACAGAGTTCATCCCTTCTAGTCCTTCAGCAGAATACTGGGAAGATGCCCAGGATGGTTGTTCAGAGGAAGAGGAGCCTGAGGCGCCAGAGCCAGAAATCCCAAGAGAGCAAAGGGCTCGAAGAGTCATCCGGCCTCCTAAGAAGCTGACAATGGGGAACAGTTCGGAAGACTCTGTAGTCACTGCTAGAAGGAATGCTGAGAATCCGGATCCTTCCACTGTCCATTTAGTGGAGGGCAACCCCAGCTCACTCTCTGGCACAGTTAGACAGGTCGCCCCCACTGAAGCGACCTGTAGACAGGACAGCTCCCCATCCTATAATGATTGGTGGGAGGTTCCTCTGTCAATCCTATGCAACCGCATTGAATCTAAAATGTTTTGCAGATCTAAAAATGTTAGATGTCTTTGGGGACCAAAGATTTAAAGTGGGGGGAGTGTGTAGCGGGGTATTCCCCTTTAAGACAGAGAGACAAGAAGTTCCAGGTGAGAGGTGAGTCGAGAGGAAGTAAAGAGACATTATTGGAAGTGAAAGCACAGGAGAGAGAGACTACATCTCCCAGTACATCTTGCAGCACCCAGGGTGCATTGCTCCAGAACAGAGACTGCTGGGGCAGACTTTATAAAGGGGAGGCAGAGTTTTGGTCGCGCTTTTTTGGACACCCCTCTCCTAGCAAGAGGATCTCTGTGCTGAACTGCTGTGTGCACAAGGCCTGAAGCCTGGGCCGTGTGCTCCTTTCCAAAGAGCCCTCTGCCAGCCTAGCAGAGCCTTAGAGACATCTAATCCTCCTTGCTGCAGTACACCAGAAGGATTGAAGACTTGGATGTCGGTGGATTCCTGTTCCTAGACGAATCGATGGAGGAAACGGACTTGGACTTGCCCGGGTGGTGAGAGCTGTTTAAAGACAGATACTTTTATCTTTACTATTCGTTTGGATTACAAGTTGTTCTTCAAGTGCACCACCAAAGATTGCTAGCGAATATTGTTTCACTGAACTTCCATTTAGATCAGTCAGGCCTGACTGCATAGGTAGACATTGCTGGGTGTTAGTCTACCCATGAGGGGAAGTAGCTGTAAAAGGGCAGCGCTAGAGTTGCATAGCAATACTTAATTATTCTGATTACTCTGTTTATCTTTATTACTGTTTATTGCAGGGATCTGCAACTTGTTATACTGTTGTTTATTACTTGCCCATTAGCCTCAGTAAAATATCTGGGTCAAGTACATTGGTGTCAGTTTCACTTACTTTAATAGAAGTTTTAAAGTATATCACTGTGTGTGTTTGCCATAGGACTGCGTCACCTAGAGTTGCGGTCACGCGGTCCTATCTCCCCTTACTAGCTGTGCCAGTAGGGGGTTGAGCATATTGCCGGGGGTTGGCGGAGCTGTCTTCAGGGCCCAACAAAATCTGCGGCCTTCTTAGTTGGAGGTATCGCTACATAAGTATAACATGTTTGTTATTTTAAAGAAAAAAAAATACATTTAGAAACTTTAAGTTGTTCTAAATCCTTCAAATCGTGCCTAAATTTAAAAAAAGAGGGCGTTCAATAGAATGTGAATGAGTGAGTGCAAAAGAGATAGACCTATTGAGGTATTTTTTTTTTTTTTACTGTGACTTCACAGATAAACCCTCAATGTATGTCTCAGTGGGGCTGATTTACTAAAACTGGAGAGTGCAAGATCTGGTGCAGCTGTGCATGGTAGCCAATCAGCTTCTAACTTCAGCTTGTTCAATTAAGCTTTGACAAAAAAAACTGGAAGCTGATTGGTTTCTATGCAGAGCTGCACCAGATGTTATACTCTCCAGTTTTAGTAAATCAACCCATTGTCTCCAGGACAAGAAATGAGAGGAAATGGGCCCACCAGGCCAGGAAGGCACACGCAGCAATAAAAACCCAATTGAGGTTCTAAACTTTTTCCCTTTGTACTAAATTTTTTTATATATATATATATATATATATATATATATATATATATATATATATGTGTGTGTGTTTTTGTTGCTGTCTATTTTCCTGTTGAATAGATTTAACATCAGTTTTCTTTCTCTGACTCTGAGCCATTGTGCTTTGGCCACAGCAAAGTGGGGGAGATTTGCTAAAACTGAAGCACTTAGAATCTGGTGCAGCTGTGCATGGTAGCGAATCAGCTTCTAACTTCAGCTTGTTCAACTAAAGCTTTGACAATAAGCCCTCATTCACACTGAACGTGGGTTTGAAATCGTGCGAGTTCAGCTGAACTCACACGATTTCGAACCCGCATTTCATTGCGAGTTCAAGGGGCGATTTGAAAGACATCTGTGCGGGTTCATGCACAGATGTCTATTGAAATCACCCTCAAAGTCACCAAAAGTGGTGCAGGAACTGCTGTTGGAAATCGGTGCGGTGCCGCACCAATTGGGACAGTGCCATTGCCGGCAATAGGCTGCGATTTGGCATGCAATTTTGTTAAATTTCGCCAATGTGAATGGGGCTAAAACCTGGAAGCTGATTGGTTTCTATGCAGAGCTGAACCAGATTTTGCATTCTCCAGTTTTAGTAAATCATCTCCAGTGTACCTGCGGTTTTGGTGCGGGTTAGCTGCGCTTTCCCATAGACTTCTATCACGTCCCATAGTTTTGCAGTGCTTTTTCAAAGCGCAACAAAACCGCAGGTACACTGAAGTGCACCTGCACTGCGGCAAAAACCCAGCAGGGAGGCCGTGTGACAGCACCCTTTCTATCACTAGGACAAGAAATAAAAATAAATCTCCCCAATTGCTACACAGACCTCAATAAAATCCTGACAGAAGTTCTAACCCTTTCAGGGCTGGTGCAAAGATTTTTGACACCCTAGGTGAAACCTCATTTTGCCGCCCCCCCTGGCTCCACCCCTGACTCCACTACCTTTGCCCTGCCCACGTATGCCCCACCTTTCTAATGAAGCGCCGATCAAATGCAGCCTCACCAGCGCCTATCAAATGCAGCCTCACCAACGCCCATCAAATGCAGCCTCACCAGCACCCATCAATGCAGCCTACCAGTGCCCATCAAATGCAGCCTCACCAGCGCCTATCAATGCAGCCTCACCAGGGCCCAACAAATGCAGCCTCACCAGTGCCCATCAATGCAGCCTCACCAGCGCCCATCAAATGCAGCCTCGCCAGCGTCCAACAAATGCAGCCTCATCAGCGCCCATCAATGCAGCCTACCAGTGCCCATCAATGAATGTTTGCTTGCTTCCATTCATTCGGGAGTCGGGACACAGACACAGACCTCCGTCTGCGATGCGCCTCTGACATTATGTGCGAACGGAGCGGCAACTGCCTGCTGATGCTGAGACTAATGCCGGCCATACACGGTTCGAATTTCAAAAGATTTTTCTTTTGAAAATCATATCAAATAATTTTCGTACAAATTTCCCACTGTTAGTGGGCTGCAGCATCAGCCGATTTTCGTGCGGCAATCAAATTTGAGGAATCGGACATGTTGTAAATTTTTTGAAAAACAAATGATTTTCTAATCAATGATGGGAGAATCGCGCGAGAAATGTAATAGAAAAAAAAATGCACATGTGCAAGAAAAGAAAATTCCCGGAGAGAAAAGAATATTCCCCGCAACAAAAATTATTTTCTGTAGCAACATGAAGGCTTGGTCGGCCGAATTTCGAAAATCAATGGTGGCATCATCGGATCACGAAAAAAAACGAACTTTCTGATTTTGAAAAGAAAATTTGTTCGAAATTCGACCGTGTATGGCCTGCTTAAGTTGCTTGCTGCAGAGAGAAGAGAGTCGGAACACCAGTGGCCGGGCGCCCTAGGCAGCATTGCGACCTAGGCGGCTGCCTAGTTTGCCTAGTGGTAGCGCCGGCCCTGAACCCTTTAAAGAGAAAAATAACTATTTTGGCTGGAGCTGAGCTTTAAAGCAAATGGGCAGCCAAATTAAATTTGTTCAATATTCTTTTCAGATGTTAGCAAAAAATTATGTAACCCCCGGTCATAGTCAAGGGACGTTGTGATATGCACTATGAATTTTTCAAATGAGCAAACAAGAAAGATTCATGGGAATAAAGGACACATAAAACCTATACTATGTAACATTCTTAGTACTTGACTTGAATCTTCTGGGATTAGAACTGAATATATCAAACAGTGATCGCATTTCCTACAGCTTTCCACACAGGCAAATTACTATAGCTCTCAGTGACTAATTAAAATCCTGTCTCATATTTTCGCAGTAATTTCATTCTGGGAATTTCTTTGAAGTCCAGATAGCCCACTTAAAGTTTTGCTGCTGGGTGGGATCTGTAACGGCACAGTTATAAAGAAATGAAAAGGACCATGTATTTCCTTCAGGTTCAATAAGCATCAGTCTCCTCTGGAACACTGTTAGCGGGTCATTCTTCCCATTAATATGTAACCAACAACATATAGTGCCTATGGCACCAAGCGGCCTTTCAGTCTAATTTCTTGTGCTAAGAGATTGATGTGAGCTGTACTTGTCACATTAGCTCTCGCTGCTTGCTTCCTTTTCTTGTTTTCATTAGTCTTTCCTCTAAAGAGGAAAAAGTCAAGAGTGAGGAAATTAATTAGCAATATATGCTATTAGTCGGGTAGTCCAGTGGCCTTAGACTTCCACTTAATTGGTCTTGATGAAAACGAAAAGCAGTTTTGGGCAACATGTTTAACCCTCTCTTGTCTCAGGTAAAAAGCTGTGCAATGGACTTGGTTTTCTTAAGGCAAATAAGCTGTTTACTTTGCAAAAGAAGTTGCACTTTGCATGGGAATTTACTCCAGAGCTTAGTGAATGTGGTAAAATTTCACTTTGAAAAGAATACCCAATCACGTGCAAGGAAAATAAAAAGAAAACAATATTTTTACTTGCACATGATTGGATGATGGAAGTGAGCAAAGCTTCACCTTATTCACTAAACTATGGGGATAATTCCCTTGCAAAGATCAACTTCCCTTGCAAAGTGAACAGTCTATTTGCCTTTAGTAAATCAACCCCAATGTGTTTTTACTAAGGCAGCAAACTACACTCACCGGCCACTTTATTAGGTCCACCTGTTCGATTGCTTGGTAACACAAATTGCTAATCAGCCAGTCACAGGGCAGCAACTCAATGCATTTAGGCATCTAGACGTGGTTAATAGGACTTGCTGAATTTCAAACTGAGCATCAGAATGGGGAAGAAAAGGGATTTAAGTGACTTTGAACGTGGCATGGTCGTTGGTGCCAGACGGGCTGGTCTGAGTATTTCCAAAACTGCTGATCTACTGGGATTTTCACACACAACCATCTCTAGGGTTTACAGAGAATGTTCTGAAAAATAGAAAATATCCAGTGAGTGGCAGTTGTGTGGACAAAAATGCCTTGTTGATGTCAGAGGTCAGAGGAGAATGGGCAGACGTTCGAGATGATAGAAAGCCAACAGTAACTCAAATAACCACTTGTTACATCCAAGGTATGCAGAATACCATCTCTGAATGCGCAACACATCGAACCTTGAAGCAAATGGACTACAGCAGCAGAAGACCTCACCGGTTGCCACTCAGCTAAGAACAGGAAACTGAGGCTACAATTCGCATAGGCTCACCAAAATTGGACAATAGAAGATTTCTATTTCTATATGATTTCTATGTGAGCCATTTTCATCATTCTATTGGGCTTGGATATCTGGTGTCATCCTTGAGTCTGGATCTCGGATACATATGTGTGCAGTGCCAGCTGGGATTTCATATGTACGGATATATACACATTAAGCCTGTTTGACCCTCTACACGCATGTGCATTGGGTCCATCCCATCTGGTAAGCCTCCTCTCCACATGGTGGTGGTCACGTCATAAGTCACTTACTATTTTTGGAAAATTCACCATTTTGAACTGAAAGTTTCAACCACATTCACGTTTTGATTATCAAAGACTTTTTTATACATTCATTTGGAGTTCTATATGTATTTGGACTTATCATTAGATCCATTGTGATCCAGTCACTTTGAGCACTTGGGTGTTATATATTGTCATTACGCATAGTGATATATATTGTCATTACGCATAGCGCTACTTTTTTGTATATGACAACAGAAGATTGGAAAATCGTTGCCTGGTCTGATGAGTCTCGATTTCAGCTGCGACATTCAGATGGTAGGGTCAGAATTCGGAGTAAACAACATGAAAGTATGGATCCATCCTGTCTTGTAGCACTGGTTCAGGCTGGTGGTGGTGTAATGGTGTGGAGGATATTTTCTTGGCATACTTTGGGCTCCTTAGTACCAATTGAGCATTGTTTAAACACCACGGCCTACCTGAGTATAGTTGCTGACCATGTCCATCCCTTTATGACTACAGTGTACCCATCTTCTGATGGCTCCTTCCAGCAGGATAATGCACCATGTCACAAAGATCAAATCATCTCACCACTGGTTTCTTGAACATGACAATGAGGTCCCTGTACTCTAATAGTCTCCACAGTTACCAGATCTCAATCCAATAGAGCACCTTTGGGTTGTGGTGGAATGGGAGATCCGCATCATGGATGTGCAGCCAACAAATCTGCAACAACTGCGTGATGCTATTATGACAATATGGACCAAAATCTCTGAGGAATGTTTCCAACACCTTGTTGAATCTATGCCACGAAGAACTAAGGCAAAAGGGGGTCCAAATTGGTACTAGCAAGGTGCACCTAATAAAGTGGCCGGTGAGGGTATCTAGACTGCTGCAGGATTTAATGCATTATAAACAAAACATATGGTGTTACTGATTGGTGTGTTCCTTCCCTTGTAAACTTCCCACCTCATTTCTGTTGGATATTTGTACTACTGAACTAAATTTAAAGTATACTGTGAAAATTTTTACACCAAAATCCACACACATGAACATGTTTGATACCGATAAATTTAACATAAGCTTTGTCAATCTTCCAAAATTCCCCATTTCTATTTTGACACATAATAAATATTAATTGTGTTTTTTTTTATTTTTTTATAATATATATATATATATATATTTATTTAACACATAATTATTGACATACATAACATCATACATTAACATCACATTAATTTTGATCTAGTATCCCCCCATCCCAAAATCAAACAAAAAAATTATAATTTTTTCAGATCACCATTCTAACACATCTGATGTTAGTGTGGCATTTTCCCCGCTGAGCTATTGTGTTCTGACAGGGGGACTGCCCCCTTGCCAGAACATAGTGATCAGCATTCGCATCCATTGACTGCGAGAGCTGATCGAAAGTTGGTTTTACAGCATGCTTATTCGATAGAAGATGGTCGTGAGAAGCTGTACACATGGGCTGAAAGTTGTCTGGTTCCTGCTGAACCGACCACTTTGTGTGTACCCGTATGTAGCGGGGTCTTCAAAGTTAGTGGGATACACCTGGGGGTAGAGAGACCCAGGTGTGTAATTATGTCAGGGATTAGACCCCTTTTTGTTATTCATGGAGGATTGGGTGGTGCAATATTCTCCTTGGCCTGTGGGTGGCGGGGTACCTACAGGCTCGAGGTAGAATCACTGCCACAGTGTTACCCTTTTTTTGTCCCTTCCTGGAGATGGTACGGCTGGGGCGGGGAACCCGCCGTGGTGTCGATGGGAGGAGATAAAAGGGGGAGACGCTCTCGCCACGAGGTCTGTTGGGGGATCATCTCTTCACGCACCCAGGCACCTTAGGCCTGGGTGCGGGCGGTTCAAGGTTCCGGCCTAGGCGCCCTAGGCCTGGCCGGAATGAAGATGGAGTCCATCCCAGGCACCTTCAGCCTGGGGTGAGGTACTATTGAGGAGGCCTGGGACCCGGTGACTCCGACTGGGTCCCGCGAGGGTGAAGTTGCTCCAGGGCGCCCCTTGCGAGGGGACCCGCATCTGAGGTGAGGAGGCTGGGGAGGTCACCCGTCCGAAGACCCGGTGCAGTGTCAACCCGGTGACGGATGGGCCTTCGGTAACTCCCTTGGAGGACATCTTCCCCTGATAGGGGCTACAGCGCAGCGGAGGAGCTTTCATCAAGACTCCTGCAACCCCTGGTCATAGCACAGGGAGTGTAGGGACTAGGAACCTGTACAGTGCCTCGACCTGCTTCCCCATCGTATCATGCCGTTGCATTTGACTGTATGTGGAGATACGCAATAAACCTGAGTTTGGACTTTGATGGGTGTATGGACTCTGTTGATAGGAACAAAGGGAGATTCTGGCACGGAAGGACTGACCCTCATAACCAGCACACATTTGGCCCGAGGAAAAGATTGGTACTGGCCTTCACCTCACCCACAGCCATGGGGAGGACATGGGCCGTAGCGCACCTCACTCTGTCGCTCGACATACCCCTAGCTAAAGAGGTCGGGGTGAGGCCGCTACACGTGGGGGCTCGTGAGTCCGGGATGAAATGTGTGTTGACCCTGAGGTTTGGAACGGCTGTGTTTGAACTTTGCTGCCCGGAGGAGGTCCGAGCAGGTCGGCCATGTGATTGGCCAAAGTGCGTCCCTGTGCTCGAAGTCGTGGAAATTTCTCTGAAAAACTGGGAGAGGCCCATGCAGAAAGAGCGGGAAGAGGGAGGAGTCCAGCCGTGTGACGAACTACATGTGGGGACTTTTGCTGCACTGCGCCACGAGGCACCCCGTGACTGTACAATTCGTGGGCGGAGACTGAAGGAAGCCCGCGAAAACGTGCAAGTCGTGGGAGGAGTCTGGCCACGTGTGGAGATACACGTGGAGACTCCGGCGCGAGGTGAGCGCGTGATGGAACAGCAGGTGGTCGGGATGGCCTCAAGCTCCCCGTGGATGCCGGTACCTTACCCCACGAAAATGACTGCATTTGCTGCGCCCATTACAGACACAGGGATAAGGCTCAGGCCCCGAGGACAGTTGGCTCTGTATTCATGCAGAGACACGGAGGCCCTCGGTGTGATCTGTCCCGGATGCTCGGGACTGGTGGTCCAACTAAAGCCATTCGGGCGATGTGAGGCATGCAAGGAGTTCCTTTTTGAGGTTGAACCACACACGGAAAGGCCTCGGGCCCTACGCCTCAACTGCATCACAGGAACCGCCACTCCGGAGGGAGAGATCAAAGCCTTTGCGGAGTTTCCCGTGCGCACTGACCAGGGCGATGGGACTGCTCAACCAGAGATTGAGAGAGAAAAATCCGAAGACACTGCTTCGGTCACTACAGACTCCCTGCTCCCACCTCCGAAGAGGAAAGTCGGCCTGGTACAGGCATCCTATGGTCGTGGTCGAGCTTCACCCCGCCGCTTGCCTGGCCTGGATGGCGCCGGTAGAGAAGAGAGTCCCGGACATCCCAGTTCTTCAGAAGGTCCAGGTGAGCCAGGGGCTGGGACTGTGGTGTTGGTTGGAGGTGTCGGGGGTCCACCGTCGGTGGAGCCCGCAAGGGAGGGTAGCCTTCCGTCCACTAGAGACTACCTTCCCGCTGAGATGTATGACACCTCCGACCTAGAGTCATTGTCAGAAGACAGTACGCTTCGGGCGCAGGCCCCGGAGTTCCCGAGAAAATCTAGTCCTCGGGCCAACTTTCCTCGTTCAACTACATCACCCGCTCTGATGGTGGGGATGCAGCGTGCTTCGTTGCGGGCACCAAAGACAAAGCAACCCGAGATGGTGAAGGTACCTCGGCACCCGGAGGCCATCGTGCAGCCAGGAGAAGGTGAGCGAGATGTGATGCCGCCTCTAGCCAGGTTGCAGAGACTTTTCTCCCAGAGAGTCGCCCGTGAATATGGGTGGGAGTACCCCTACTTGCCTCGGGACTTATTGTATGAAGTCGAGGTCCTGCGACCAAGGTGGTATGACGAGTTTGTATGGGAAAAGCTTAAAGTGCCCCATGCCAGGCGATACCTGTCATGTTCGCCGCCTGTGTCTAAAAAGTTCAAGGACTGCAGAGCTGATTGGAGACTTGGGCGCCATATTCATGCCGATAAGGTGCTCATCTGCAGGAAAGAAGGAGAGGATGTCGAGTATTCGGTGGAAGTGTTTGACGGGCACCTGAAGCCCCTGTTTCTGCCGGATCCAAGGTTCTACTTATAGGAGAAGTGAGCTCCTATCTTGTTGCTGTTGAAACTTTCTGGAAGAGACATTCCCAGACGCCTAGAACTGTGCCCTACTTTTGTTTTGATTTGGGCTTTTCTTTTACTCACTGGAGACTTGGGAGCTGTTGTTTTTTTTCTCCCTTTTCTTCATGTGCCAAAGGCAGAGACTTTTGGGGTAGAGTCAGAGTAGGAAAGCAGGAAGAATGAAGATCTCACCAAGTGTCATTACCGCAGCGCTGTCACCAGGTGGCAGTGTTGTACAACGGTTGTTTGAAATGTTACACATACATTACTTACTTATTGGAGTGAGTGGGTCTCTCGGCTGACGGACCCACTCATGCCAAGTTAACACAGAGTGTTAGGATGTGTTTTTTTTTGTTTCCCTTCTGCAGGAGATTCGTTGGTCAAGACTACTGAGTATGGGGTGGTTCTTAGACAGTGACGGGAGGGATTGTATATGTGTACATGACAGATGTTTTATACAAAAAGTTTTAATGTTTTATAGTTCCCTTTCCCTGGAACAGGTCTTGGCACACACAGTATCCAAAATTTGAGGGATAGCCTCTGGGGCCCACTTCATGTCACCACTCCTTGGGAGACATTGGTGTGCACCTGACGCTGGGGACCAGCGTCAAATCACAAGGGGGAGTGTGTAGCGGGTTCTTCAAAGTTAGTGGGATACACCTGGGGGTAGAGAGACCCAGGTGTGTAATTATGTCAGGGATTAGACCCCTTTTTGTTATTCGTGGAGGATTGGGTGGTGCAATATTCTCCTTGGCCTGTGGGTGGCGGGGTACCTACAGGCTCGAGGTAGAATCACTGCCACAGTGTTACCCTTTTTTTGTCCCTTCCTGGAGATGGTACGGCTGGGGCGGGGAACCCGCCGTGGTGTCGATGGGAGGAGATAAAAGGGGGAGACGCTCTCGCCACGAGGTCTGTTGGGGGATCATCTCTTCACGCACCCAGGCACCTTAGGCCTGGGTGCGGGCGGTTCAAGGTTCCGGCCTAGGCGCCCTAGGCCTGGCCGGAATGAAGATGGAGTCCATCCCAGGCACCTTCAGCCTGGGGTGAGGTACTATGGAGGAGGCCTGGGACCCGGTGACTCCGACTGGGTCCCGCGAGGGTGAAGTTGCTCCAGGGCGCCCCTTGCGAGGGGACCCGCATCTGAGGTGAGGAGGCTGGGGAGGTCACCCGTCCGAAGACCCGGTGCAGTGTCAACCCGGTGACGGATGGGCCTTCGGTAACTCCCTTGGAGGACATCTTCCCCTGATAGGGGCTACAGCGCAGCGGAGGAGCTTTCATCAAGACTCCTGCAACCCCTGGTCATAGCACAGGGAGTGTAGGGACTAGGAACCTGTACAGTGCCTCGACCTGCTTCCCCATCGTATCATGCCGTTGCATTTGACTGTATGTGGAGATACGCAATAAACCTGAGTTTGGACTTTGATGGGTGTATGGACTCTGTTGATGGGAACAAAGGGAGATTCTGGCACGGAAGGACTGACCCTCATAACCAGCACACATTTGGCCCGAGGAAAAGATTGGTACTGGCCTTCACCCCACCCACAGCCATGGGGAGGACATGGGCCGTAGGGCACCTCACTCTGTCGCTCGACATACCCCTAGCTAAAGAGGTCGGGGTGAGGCCGCTACACGTATAAGACAGAAAGTGTGTCACTGGCCAGATCACCAAGTGAAAATCAAAGAAAAAAAAGAAAAACAATGCAGCCACATCATGTTTAGAGGGTTTGTAAATGGTAATACAACCCATTCAGTTTAAAATAGAAATGAAAGGCAAATCATTTGTGTACAGATTTAAAAAACATTATAAATACCTTGTTTTCCGTTTTTTATAAGTGATTACATTCCCTCTGTTCTCAGCTGCAAAAGAGCTGGGGGAAGGAAAAGCAGCAGTACACTGATCTTCCCAGTGAAAGGCTGATCATTGGAGGAGAGCAGGCTGAGTTCCCAGCATAGCTAGAGACTTGACTCCAGTGTGTTTTCCTGCTTAGCGTGGTCAGTTTTGAATAGGAAAACTACTTTTTCATACAAGTACATCGTACAGCAGGCACATATCAGGAATATGAAATGGGGGGTCTACTTACGCCTTAGGAATTGATAAGCTGCAATATATGAAATTTTTGTTTTTGGGTTTGATACCTCTTTAACCCCTTGGCGCTGGCGCCTTCCGGCCCTTTAAGAGGTTTCAGATGCTGGGAGGTGGGGCGGGGTTTATGGTCATGTGACTACTGTGATTGGCTGTCACAGTGATCACATGATCAGAAAGCTTTCTGTTAGCCGCCGGTACCTGTGCCGGGAGCATGCAGGGCGCATGCCCTCGGCACAGCTGTGTTTGCAATCTGGTACGCAAATGCGTAGCCACTTGGCGCCAAGACCCCCCGCCAAGAGGCTGCATATTTGCATGCCGTCAGCGCCAAGAGGTTAATGCAAATCAGTTCTTGGTACCCTAAACTAGTTTATCTCCACATTTTAATGTACTCTCCCACATTTTTCCCAAATAAAATTAAAATGACCCTAAAAACTATCTTTAGTTGGAATTCGGGTGTTTCCAGGGCACTGTTTCTGATTAAAAATGTGCTATTTTTGAGCAGCTAAGTGGTCTTTGAGAATCTCCGCCTGTATTGTGAGTGTATTTGGTGACTTCTTCATGTTTAAGAACAAGAAAAGGAGATTTTTGAATAATGGTACCATACCAGAGGGAGCGTGTGATCATATCATTGCACTATAGTGCCACTTTAGGCCATAAAGAGCAAATCTCTAGATTCCATCAAGACATTTGGAACACATTTAGTTTTCTGTTTTAATTAAAATGAGATACTTCCTAACAAGTAGGGATGGGCCCGGTGCTCGATTCGAACCCATGTTCGAATCGAGCACCGGGCGTTCGCTCGCTCGTCGAGCCCAGAACTATTTGGGCCGTTCGCATCACATTCGTGTGATGCGAGCGGCCCCGCAATGCATTGCGGCCGGCGCGGCCGGCGCAGTGCATTGCTGGCTGATGATTGGCCAAGCATGCACTGTGACCCCGCATGCTTGGCCAATCACAGCGCCCGAAACTCGGAGAGCAATAATTGGCTACAGGCAGGACGCCTGTAGCCAATTACAGCTCAGGGGCTTTAGTACATGCCCCACCATTTAAAAGGCCGCCACGCCATCGGCCCCGGTCACATGAGTTCCGGCTTTAGGAGAGATTAGTCTGCTGATTCTGTCTTTGCTTGATACTGAAAGATTTGCTCTTCTTTGCTAAACCATTGGCTATTTCTTTGCTAAACCATTGCTACCTAAGTCATTGATCGTTCATTGCTGCTGATTGCACAGTTAGCGTGTTATTAGCTGCTGCTGGGGATTAGTCTGGTGCGTGCTTACTGTTAGTACAGTATTGCAGTAGTACCAACTGCAGTGCTGTTAGCACAGCATTGCACCCCAACAGCACCCATAGGACTTCTAGTGTGTTAGTGGCAGCAAACAGAGCTCCTATATTTTCTTCTCAGCAGCACCCATAGGACTTCTAGTGTGTTAGTGGCAGCAAACAGAGCTCCTATATTTTCTTCTCAGCAGCACCCATAGGACTTCTAGTGTGTTAGTGGCATCACACAGAGCTCCTATATTTTCTTCTCAGCAGCACCCATAGGACTTCTAGTGTGTTAGTGGCAGCAAACAGAGCTCCTATATTTTCTTCTCAGCAGCACCCATAGGACTTCTAGTGTGTTAGTGGCAGCAAACAGAGCTCCTATATTTTCTTCTCAGCAGCACCCATAGGACTTCTAGTGTGTTAGTGGCAGCAAACAGAGCTCCTATATTTTCTTCTTAGCAGCACCCATAGGACTTCTAATGTGTTAGTGGCATCACACAGAGTTCCTATATTTTCATCTCAGAAGCACCCATAGGACTTCTAGTGTGTTAGTGGCATCACACAGAGCTCCTATATTTTCATCTCAGAAGCACCCATAGGACTTCTAGTGTGTTAGTGGCAGCAAACAGAGCTCCTATATTTTCTTCTCAGCAGCACCCATAGGACTTCTAGTGTGTTAGTGGCATCACACAGAGTTCCTATATTTTCATCTCAGAAGCACCCATAGGACTTCTAGTGTGTTAGTGGCATCACACAGAGCTCCTATATTTTCTTCTCAGAAGCACCCATAGGACTTCTAGTGTGTTAGTGGCAGCAAACAGAGCTCCTATATTTTCTTCTTAGCAGCACCCATAGGACTTCTAATGTGTTAGTGGCATCACACAGAGTTCCTATATTTTCATCTCAGAAGCACCCATAGGACTTCTAGTGTGTTAGTGGCATCACACAGAGCTCCTATATTTTCTTCTCAGCAGCACCCATAGGACTTCTAGTGTGTTAGTGGCATCACACAGAGCTCCTATATTTTCATCTCAGAAGCACCCATAGGACTTCTAGTGTGTTAGTGGCATCACACAGAGCTCCTATATTTTCTTCTCAGCAGCACCCATAGGACTTCTAGTGTGTTAGTGGCATCACACAGAGCTCCTATATTTTCTTCTCAGAAGCACCCATAGGACTTCTAGTGTGTTAGTGGCAGCAAACAGAGCTCCTATATTTTCTTCTTAGCAGCACCCATAGGACTTCTAATGTGTTAGTGGCATCACACAGAGTTCCTATATTTTCATCTCAGAAGCACCCATAGGACTTCTAGTGTGTTAGTGGCATCACACAGAGCTCCTATATTTTCTTCTCAGCAGCACCCATAGGACTTCTAGTGTGTTAGTGGCATCACACAGAGCTCCTATATTTTCATCTCAGAAGCACCCATAGGACTTCTAGTGTGTTAGTGGCATCACACAGAGCTCCTATATTTTCTTCTCAGCAGCACCCATAGGACTTCTAGTGTGTTAGTGGCAGCAAACAGAGCTCCTATATTTTCTTCTCAGCAGCACCCATAGGACTTCTAGTGTGTTAGTGGCATCACACAGAGCTCCTATATTTTCATCTCAGAAGCACCCATAGGACTTCTAGTGTGTTAGTGGCATCACACAGAGCTCCTATATTTTCTTCTCAGCAGCACCCATAGGACTTCTAGTGTGTTAGTGGCAGCAAACAGAGCTCCTATATTTTCTTCTCAGCAGCACCCATAGGACTTCTAGTGTGTTAGTGGCATCACACAGAGCTCCTATATTTTCTTCTCAGCAGCACCCATAGGACTTCTAGTGTGTTAGTGGCAGCAAACAGAGCTCCTATATTTTCTTCTCAGCAGCACCCATAGGACTTCTAGTGTGTTAGTGGCATCACACAGAGCTCCTATATTTTCATCTCAGAAGCACCCATAGGACTTCTAGTGTGTTAGTGGCATCACACAGAGCTCCTATATTTTCTTCTCAGCAGCACCCATAGGACTTCTAGTGTGTTAGTGGCAGCAAACAGAGCTCCTATATTTTCTTCTCAGCAGCACCCATAGGACTTCTAATGTGTTAGTGGCATCACACAGAGTTCCTATATTTTCATCTCAGAAGCACCCATAGGACTTCTAGTGTGTTAGTGGCATCACACAGAGCTCCTATATTTTCTTCTCAGAAGCACCCATAGGACTTCTAGTGTGTTAGTGGCAGCAAACAGAGCTCCTATATTTTCTTCTCAGCAGCACCCATAGGACTTCTAGTGTGTTAGTGGCAGCAAACAGAGCTCCTATATTTTCTTGTCAGCAGCACACATAGTACCTATAGTGTGTTAGTGTCAGCACCCATAGGACCTACAGTGTGTTGTGAGCACACATAGGAGTTCTATTTTTTATACTATATACACTACCGACTACAATGGCTGGAAGACCGCCAAGGAGAGGCAGAGCGTGCCGAGGCAAGAACACAGGGCAGGCAGGCTCTGTTTCTAGAGACAACAGTGCTGGCCGTGGACGTGGTCGTGCATCGTCATCAGCACGTGGCCATGGGATACGCTTGTCTTTGTTTTCGGCAGCTGGACATGTGGAGCCGCATCATGCCGAAGGCTTGGTAGAATGGATGACCAAGCCCTCCTCATCCTCCTCATCCTCTCTCACCCAGGCTCAGGGTACTGGCAGAGCAGCTGCCAACGCGTACTCAATGGCATCATCAGCCACCCCTTCCCTAGACCCACCATGTCCTCCTGAGGAGTCCCCCGAACTGTTTGAGCACAGTGTTGGGTACATGCTCCAGGAGGATGCCCAACGATTCGAAGGCTCGGATGATGATACCCAGCTTGAGGAAGTCAGTAGTGTGCGCGCAGAGAGAGGGGATGCTGAAGGACAGCAATCTGGCAGTAGTGTTCCACCAGCTGCAGCTTACTGCCAGGTTTGCTCTAGTGGTGAAGAGGGAGGGGATGATGAGGTCACTGACTCCACGTGGGTGCCTGAAGGGAGAGAGGAGGAGGAGGAGGAGGATGCAGCGTCACATGTCCAACGAGGCAGGATGCCCCCTGGAGGCCAGCTAGAGGCCAGCACAGCAACTGTACCACACCGCAGAGCTCCGCCTGTGCAGGGCGCTGCCTCTGCACGTTATCACAAAAGTTCTTTGGTGTGGGCCTTTTTTGAGACGAGTGCATCAGATCGCACCACTGCTATTTGCAATATTTGTCTCAAGCGTATCTCGCGTGGCCAAAACATCAGCCGCTTGGGCACCACAAGCATGAGCAGACATATGTCGACCTGCCATGCAGCTCGTTGGCAAGCACACATAAAAGACCCACACCAAAGAACAAAGCGGACCTCTCCTTGCTCCTCATCAGCTGGGATCTCCATCCCCACTATATCTTCAGTCCTCTCTGAAAGCTGCTCTGAGAGGACTGAAGGTGTAGAATTAGGTGTGTCACAACCAAGTACTTGCAGTACACCGACGTCCGATTGTAGCAGGCAAATTTCCCTGCCCCAGCTGCTGGACCGTCGAAAGAAGTATACTCCCAGCCATCCACATGCCCAGCGGTTGAATGCTAGCTTGGCTAAATTGCTAGCACTTCAACTGCTGCCTTTTCAGTTGATAGACTCGGCCCCCTTCCGTGAGTTTGTTCAATGTGCGGTTCCTCAGTGGCAGGTTCCCAAACGCCACTTTTTCTCACGGAAGGCGATTCCGTCTCTCTACTGGCATGTGGAAGGCAATGTCCATGCCTCGCTGGACAGGGCGGTCAGCGGTAAGGTGCATATTACCGCTGACTCATGGTCCAGCAGGCATGGACAGGGACGTTATCTTTCTTTCACGGCCCATTGGGTCACTCTATTGGCAGCTGGGAGGGATGCAGGACAAGGTGCAGTAGTGTTGGAGGTTGTTCCGCCACCACGCCTCCAAAATGCTACTACTGGTTGTGACACACCTCTCTCCTCCACCCCTCCTCTTCTTCTTCCTCCATGTCCTCTTCGAGTGCTCTGTCCTCGGAACCAGCGGTGCTCCGTAGGCGTACAAGGGGCTACGCAAGTACGCAAGCAAAAAGATGCCATGCCGTGCTTGCGCTGGTGTGTTTGGGGGACAGGAGCCACACTGGGCCAGAGGTTCTGGCAGCTCTGCAGGGGCAGGCCGAGAGGTGGTTGACGCCACGCCAGCTTAAGCCAGGAATGGTCGTTTCTGATAATGGCACCAACCTCCTCTCCGCCCTGCGACAGGGGCAGCTCACCCATGTGCCCTGTATGGCTCACGTCCTCAACCTGGTGGTGCAGCGGTTCTTGGGCAGGTTCCCAGGCTTACAGGATGTCCTGAGGCAGGCCAGGAAAGTCTGTGTGCATTTCCGCCGATCTTATAATGCCAGTGCTCGGCTGACTGAGCTGCAAAAGGAGCTGAACCTGCCCAAGAACCGCCTAATATGTGACATGCCCACCAGGTGGAACTCAACGTTGGCCATGCTGCAGCGACTGCACACGCAGCAGAGGGCCATCAATGAGTACCTTTGCGACTACGGCACCAGGACAGGGTCAGGGGAGCTTGGCTTTTTTTCCCCACGCCAGTGGAGCATGATCAGGGATGCATGCACTGTCCTCTCACCATTTGAGGAGGCCACGAGGATGGTGAGCAGTGACAGTGCATGCATCAGTGACACTGTACCTCTTGTCCACCTGTTGGAGCATACGCTGCGTGGGATAATGGACAGGGCACTTGAGGCAGAACAGAGGCAGGAAGAGGAGGACTTCCTTGTCTCTCAAGGCCCCCTTTATCCAGACAATGTTCCTTCTGTCCCACCCATCACACAGGAAGAGGAGGAGGAGGAGGAGGAGGAGGAGGAGGATTGTGTGAGCATGGAGGTGGAGCCTGGCACTCAGCATCAGCAGCAGCAGTCTTTTAGGGATGATGTACAGTCCCAACAAACCAGTGGACTTGTACGTGGCTGGGAGGAGGTGGCTGGCGATCATGTCATCCTCAGTGACCCAGAAGACTCCGGACCGAATGCCTCAGCTAACCTACGCTGCATGGCCTCCCTGATCCTGCAAAGCCTGCGGAAGGATCCTCGTGTTCTTCGGATCAAGGAGAGTGACCATTACTGGCTGGCCACTCTCCTTGATCCACGGTACAAGGGTAAGGTTGCGGACCTTATCTTGCCGTCGCAGAGGGAGCAGAGGATGAGACATCTCAGGGAGGCCTTGCAGAAAGGTCTGTGCAACGCGTTCCCAGAAACTGGGAGGTTACAAACTCCTGGTCCTGGACGACGAGTTGCTGAGGCTTCGGTCAGTAGCAGAAGGAGCGGTGGGGAAGGTGGACGTCTGACCGATGCGTTCAGACAATTTTTTAGTCCGCAGCCCCAAGGTATGATCGGTTCCAGCAACCATCGCCAGTGTCTGATATACATGGTGCAGGAATACCTAGGGGCAAGGTCAGACTTGGACACCTTTCCCACCGAAAATCCTCTGGCTTACTGGGTCCTGAGGATGGATCACTGGCCAGAGCTTGCACAGTATGCAATTGAGCTACTGGCCTGTCCTGCATCCAGCGTTCTTTCGGAACGCACATTCAGTGCTGCTGGAGGATTTGTCACCGATCATAGGGTGCGCCTGTCCACCGACTCGGTTGATCGACTGACCTTCATAAAAATGAATCAGTCTTGGATCACCACCAGCTACCAGACACCTGAAGCGGATATAACGGAATAATTTATAATGTCACATCCCTTCAAGACTGCCTATGCTGATGCTGAGTGACTGTCCTGTTATGTTCACTGTCTATCCTCTTCCTCCTCCTCAATGATCCATGCCACCACACCAGTGCCTAAGGCACAATTGTTCAGCCCCTGTATAACAGGGGCGTGTAATTACAATTTTTTTAAAAGATGCTTCGCAACAGGTGTGACTGCTGTGCTCCAAGTACAGTATCTGTGAGGGGTTGCAGTGTTGTGGCACCAGCACCAATGCCTAAGGCACAATTTTTCAGCCCCTGTTTAACAGGGGCGTGTAATTACAAATCTTGATCTAATAGTTCACAGCAGGGCCCATTCCTGCGCCCACCAAGAGTAACTATGAGGGCCTACAGTCTTGTGGCAACACCGTCCACCACCACCACCACCACCAAAGGCCCAATTTTTCTGCCCTGTTCAACAGGTGCATGCAATTACAAATCTTGATCTAATAACTCACAGCAGGGCCCATTCCTGCACCCACCAAGAGTAACTGTGAGGGCTTACAGTCTTGTGGCAACACCGTCCACCACCACCACCACCACCACCAAAGGCCCAATTTTTCTGCCCGGTTCAACAGGTGCATGCAAGTACAAATCTTGATCTATTAACTCACAGCAGGGCCCATTCCTGTGCCCACCAGTCTTGTGGCTACACCAACATCTAATAGGGCAAATTTCTGCAGAGTATATACGGCAGGCCCCTACTTTCAAACATCCAACTTACAAACGACTCCTACTTGCAAACGGCAAGAGAAAACAGGAAGTGAGAGGAAATCTACCCCTAGGAAGGAAAATTCTATCCTGTTAGATTTAATTTGGGAAAAATGTATCTCCTCTCTACTGATGCTTTATCACCAATCCTTGTTTCAATTAAAACCCCACTTTTCCAAAAACATTTGTCATTGGGACGGAAAGTGAGGTGACATGTTCTGAACAGATGTGCAAAGACAGCAAATGTTACAGGGGTGATAACCCCTCCCTATGTTCTCCAAAAAGCTTAAAAATTGATTTTTTTGGGATGTAGCTACACTTCATAATGTACCTGTTCAGATTCTACTTAAGAACAAACCTACAGTCCATGTCTTGTTTGCACCACCTATATACTGCTGTTCAGAGTATATAGGGTTGTAGGTATAGGGTTTTATTTTGGGTGCGGGGTCCCCCTTAGTATCCATACAAGACCCAAAGGGGCTGGGGTGGGGGGGGGGGTGATGGGGTAGCCATGCCATTTTTCTCAAGGATTTTCAGCCATATGGCGGCCAGGACAAGACATGACATTAAAGCCGCAAGTGGTTTTAAATGGCTTCTTTTTTTCCTTTACAAATGTCATTTTGTGCAAGGACAGTTCTAAACACGGGAAACACATGCCACTTCACAGGCATACTTTAGACACCCCCCAGGTACCATATTTAAAGGAAAATTTCACTTTTTTTTTTTTCACTTTATGCATCATTAAAATGACTGCTCCCGAAAAAACTTTAGTTTTTAAAATTTCTTTTTGCATTGATATATGTCCCCTGGGGCAGGACCCGGGTCCCCAAACCTGTTTTATGACATTAACATGCATATTGGCCGTTGTAATTAGCAATTTTGATTTCGAACGTTCGCGTCCATTATAACGAATAGGGTTCGAAAATTCGCGCGAACTTTCGGTCCGTTCGAAGGTTCTGGTGCGAACCGAACCCGGGGGTGTTCGGCTCATCCCTACTAACAAGTGAATCAGAATTGAGCTGTTGAAGTCTTATCTCACATTAGGTACTGCATTATTAAATAATCCTATGATGAAGAAGCAATGAAGATGTATTCCAACTAGAAGTCTAATGATTTTTTTAACTGTTTTAGTTTTATTCTATTTCATCCCTGTTTATCTATTTTTTTATTTTATTTTACACAATAATAAAAGATTACAAGCCACAAAAGTGTATTGGTTAATTCTTACCTATTTTATTATTTTCTTTTTAAAACATAATTTTTTTTGCTAGTTTAAATGGTTCCTTTTGTTAAAAGCCGGAGAATTAAGCCCACGCTAACTCATATTCTGAGATCTTAATGTCAACCAATATTGATCTCGAACAGCCCAATTTCCCATAATGATTTCATGAAACATAAATGCATCTAATATAGAAAAGAATAAATGTTAGCAGAGTACACTAATACGGAGCACATTGGTTTTCTGCAATTTCAATAAGCAGAATTCTCATACATAATTTAAAACATTAGAAAAAGTGTTTATGTCTTGACTTTCAATGTACTATTCATGATAACATGTGCTGAAGCAAGACTGATCCATTTCATTAAATGTACCTATTAACCCAAGAACAAGTCTAGGAACTTCAGCGATGTACATATAAATATTGCAAAAAACAAAACAGTTATTGGAATATACAGTAAACTAAAAAGTGGCCGGTGAGGGTATCTAGACTGCTGCAGGATTTAATGCATTATAAACAAAAAAATATTAGGTCTTTTTTTTAAGGAATAAATGTAATAGAATTGTGCTCAATGTTTTTTATACCAAAGAAGAATAAGCATCTCCAAATGCTGCAACAGGCTTTAGATACTTGTCTGAAGTTGGCAAACATCTATCTGATCAGCACAGTGATAGTGAAGGAAAACCATCATCTAGAAAAAATGCATTCTAGAACATGTTGCAGCTTCCTTTTGTGTCACATAAGAGCATGGGGACTGTTTCATCCTATCTTTTTGTGTGAGCAATTTTCTGTGAATTGCCTCCACATTCAACTTAAATATAAGCTAATTAGAACTATTTCCTCTGAACTGGATTATAATCGCAGACAGAGGAAGCTAATACTAGACAAGATGTGGGTTTCTTATGCAGAAGGCTTGGTTATAAAGCTTAAAAAAAAATTGTATTAGGGTAAAAGATGTTTAGGAACAGGCGCCCCCCCTTTACTTACCTGAGCCCTCATTTGATCCAGCTACGTCTACAGCTCTCCTCTCCCCTGACTTCCAGGTATCACAGGCTTTGCTAGACAGCCTTGCTGCTGTCAATCAAAGCCAGTGATGAGGGAGCGGGGGTCAGGACCGAGGCCCGCTGTCTGTGTCTATGGACACAGACAGAAAGGCTCAGGAGCGAGCCCGCATGAGTGCCCTCATAGAAAGTGGGGAAGGAGGTAAAAGCAAAGTGGGGGCGGAGGACCCGAGAAGAGGCGGTTTGGGGCTGCTCTGTGCAATTCCATTCTTCAAGTTCTTGAGAAGTTTGCTTAAAGAATGTGTTTGTTTTGTATGCAAGTTCGGTATGTTTGGCATCATGCCCCAGAAAAATGTTTTTCTGATTATACAAAAAAACAATCTTGCTTGGAGATCCTGCAGGTAACAACACTTCCAGTTGCAGGCTGACAACACTGCCTCTCAATTAACAGCAGTGCTGTCGGCCTGCCAAGCAAGCTCGTTCAATTTGTTTTGTTCAAGTTTTGTTTTTGGCTTCATTGCAGTGAGTGGAGCAGTGATCCATTGTTTTTGTCTGGTCAGGGTTTCCTTGCTGGGTGTTTGATTTATTTCATCTGCCTCCAGAATATAGGGCAGGGAGAGACAAATTTCCAGTATGAATATTTATCATGCCCCAGCCAATCCCTGGAAGGAGGCATCCAGCAGATAGCTGAGGAGGTGATAAATGTTTGGGAGTCCTTTCCAGAGGGTTTTTGCCCCTCTGGGGAGGGTTCCAGTTCACTTGCGACTGGAGACAGCTAGTGAGACAAGAAATTGCAGTCTGGGCCTGAGCAAGTGCTGAGCTGAGGGCCTGGAGACGTTTTTAAAGCATTATTTGCTGGAGGGCATCATCCTAGAGTCCTGATCTGGGGAAGGATCTTTTGTTTCCCTCACTGAGGAACTACCTGTGGATGCTAGGTGGCAGACAGCTACTAAGACATTGTGAGTAAAGACCTTGCTGTGGACTCTTGGGTGTGTAAGTACTAGAAGGGAACTAAGAGTCAGAGGCTGCTTTGGAGACTGCTACTTTAGATATACTGGCCGTCCTCTGTTACCTCCAGGAAAGGCTTCTTTAAGAAGATTAGTGGGAAGCCATCCTCCTGTTCTTTCTGCTGTTGTTTTGAAAAAAATTCTATAAAGATATCTCCTACACTCAGCTTGTATTGTCTGTGTGCATGGAACTGTGCTTGTGACTAGCAGCCACTGCACTGGGCATTAGGGATAAGCTTCGAGTTGGAGTCGAACATGAGTTCGACTCGATCATCGACTGTTCCCTCGTTCGATGAAGATCGAACTTTATGGGGCGTTCGCGCCAAAATCAAGTCATGGCCCATAATGCACTGCGTCATCGCAGTGCATTGCTGGCTGATGATTGGCCAAGCATGCACTATGACCCGCATGCTTTGGCCAATCACAGCGCTGTCAGCACAGAGAGACATAATTGGCCAAAGTCAGGGTGCCTTTGGCCAATCATGGCTCAGGGGATTAGGTACACGCCCCACACTATATAAGGCCGCCTGCGTGTCGGCCTTGTGTAGTGTGTTCCGGCGGTGTACTTAGAGACAGAGAGAGAGAGAGAGAGAGAGAGAGAGAGAGAGAGATTGTTGTTTTATTTCAGTTAGCAATACCTAGATTGAGCAGGCAGTTGATTGAGCTATTTAGATCCAGTATTCCAGTATATTTAGTACATATATGCATTACAGGCTTTGTGTATATATATATATATATATATATATACTGTATACAGTTTAACTAGATCTCACTGCATAGCGTTCCTGTTATTCTCTTCCTAATAATACTACAGGCAGGCAGTTGATTGAGCTAAGCTGCAGTATATTAAGTCAGTATACTGTATACTGGGCACAGTGTGCAGGTAAAGCTGACTGCAGACAATTCCTGTTCTCTTCCTAATAATACAGGCAGGCAGTTGATTGAGCTAAGCTGCAGTATATTAAGTCAGTGTACTGTATACTGGGCACAGTGTGCAGGTAAAGCTGACTGCAGACAATTCCTTCTTCTCTTCCTAATAATACAGGCAGGCAGTTGATTGAGCTAAGCTGCAGTATATTTGTCAGGTTACCTTTCTGAGGCCGAGATGCTGAGAGCGGCTCCCCTTGCGGTTGAGCGCAGTATACCCCTGAAGTTGGCACAGTGGGTATAGTGCTCAAAGAAGTAGACTTGTGCACAACGGAAAAATTTGTTCCGTTTCGGTTTGTTTCTTTCCGGTCCTGTTGATTCGTAATCATTCGTAATTTTGCTAGACGGGATTTTTCGTGTTCGGACTCATTCGTATTTTTGCAAGCGACATTTTTCGTTGAATTTTTTGTTGCTTTATAATTCGTACTTTCGGTAGAGTACGTTGTTTTTCGTTGATTCTGGACACAACTCCTACTTTCGTAACTTTTTTTGGGTTCGTTGATTCGTAATTTTCCGTGTCTCTCTCACAACGACGCTGCCTATTATGCCTAATGTGCTTCGAATGGATTTGTACTTTTCTAAATACATAGCGGTTATTTGTAACGATTCGAAATCTCGTATTTTACTTTCGTTTTTTACATGCGGCTATAGGCTCCACCCCTGTACACCATTTTGAGAGGGTTCAGCACGGTGAGGGAGAAGCAGAGAGCAGAGCAGAGTGAGTGTTATTGTGCTTCGAATGGATTTGAAATCTCGTATTTTACTTTCGTTTTTTCATGCGGCTATAGCCTCTGCCCCTGTACACCATTTTGAGAGGGAGTTCAGCATGGTGAGGGAGAAGCAGAGAGCAGAGTGAGTGTTATTGTGCTTCGAATGGATTCGTACATTCGTAACTTTTTTCATAACGAATTATGCCGAAGACCTTCGGGCATTCGCTATTTTGCGGTATAATTTATTTCGGATTCGGTTTTATTCGTAATTGCTCTGTTCGGAAATTCGAATGCTTCCGAATGTCCGAAAGTTGCTAAATTCGGACGAATTTTGATTCGTTACGAAACGAATTGCACAAGCCTACAAAGAAGCATGGGTTGCCAGCAGGGTGTGCAGGACTTGAGCAGATGATCACTTGCAGGCAACTTGAGGAGGTGCTGGAAGCAGTCCTTAAGGAGTGTGGACAGGATACAGGGCATAGGGCATCCAGTGAAGTCAGCAAAGGCCTGGCCGAGGATCCAACACCGTGATCATTCACAGGTAGGTAGACTGGTGTTGGAAGTAGCAAAGTCTCTAAGGCAGGCCAGGGTCACACACAAATAGCAGAGGTATTCAGATAGAAACAAGTCCTTTAAACGGGCTAAGGTCATACACAGACAAGTAGGCAGGTTAGGCAGAAGAGTAAACTTTAAGATAATCCGGGGGTCATACACAGGCAAGCAGGCTGATTAGGCAGAAGAGTAGTCCTTAGGGTAAGCCGGGTCAGAGCCAGGAGAAGATCAGGGTAAGCCAAGGAACAATCCGGGTCACAGCAAGACAACAGGAAACAGGAAACTGGTGCAGGTTTAGGAACTCAGGGAGTGCTGAAGACAATCCAGCAAATTGGGTCAGACAGAGGCAGCCTTATATAGGCCAGCAGGGGGAACCATCTGTCACATGATGCACCTATAGCGCCCATTTCATTTACTGGCAAGATTGCCAGTACTTCCACGGCCTATTCCCTGACAACATTAAGTCAGTGTACTGTATACTGGGCACAGTGTGCAGGTAAAGCTGACTGCAGACAATTCTTGTTCTCTTCCTAATAATACAGGCAGGCAGTTAATTGAGCTAAGCTGCAGTATATTAAGTCAGTGTACTGTATAGGGATCAGGGATGAGCCGAACACCCCCCTGTTCAGTTCGCACCAGAACCTGCGAACAGACAGAATGTTTGTGTGAACTTTAGAACCCTATTAAATACAATGCACTCGAACGTTCGAAATCTAAAGTGCTAATTATAAAGGCTTATATGCAATTTATTTTCCTAAAAAGTGTTTGGGGACCCGGGTTCTGCCCCAGGGGACATGTATCAATGCAAAAAAAGGTTTAAAAAATAGACGTTTTTACGGGAGCGGTGATTTTAATAATGCTTTAAATAAAAAAATAAAAGTGAAATTTTCCTTTAAATTTCGTACCTAGGGGGTGTGTATAATATGCATGTAAAGTCGCGCATGTTTCCCGTGCTTAGAACTGTCTCTGCACAAAGTGTCATTTTTGAAGGAAAAAAAGTCATTTAAAATTCACTCGCGGCTAATAATGAATTGTCGGCTTTTATCAATACATAGAAAAGTCATTGATAAAAAAAGAAAAAAAGCGTGGGGGTTCCCCCAAATTCAATTACCAGGTCCTTCAGGTCTGGAATGGATATTAAGGGTAACCCCGCCGCAAATTAAAAAAAATAAATGGCGTGCGGTTCCCCCTGAATATCCATACCAGGCCCTTCAGATCTGGCATGGATTTTAAGGGGAACTCCACCCCAAATTTAAAAAAAAATGGCGTGGAGTCCCCCCAAAAATCCATACCAGACCCTTATCCGAGCACGCAACCTGGCTGGCCGCAGGGGAAGAGGGGGGGACGAGAGAGCGGCCCCCCTCCCTCCTGAACCGTACCAGGCCACATGCCCTTAACATGGGGAGGATGTCCCCATGTTGATGGGGACAAGGGCCTCATCCCCACAACCCTTGCCTGGTGGTTGTGGGGGTCCATGTTTTTGGGCATGTGGCCTGGTACGGTTCAGGAGGGAGGGGGGGAGCTCTCTCGTCCCCCCCTCTTCCCCTGCGGCCGGCCAGGTTGCGTGCTCGGATAAGGGTCTGGTATGGATTTTTGGGGGGACTCCACGCCATTTTTTTTTAAATTTGGGGTGGAGTTCCCCTTAAAATCCATGCCAGATCTGAAGGGCCTGGTATGGATATTTAGGGGGAACCGCACGCCATTTTTTTTTAAATTTGCGGCGGGGTTCCCCTTAATATCCATTCCAGACCTGAAGGGCCTGGTAATTGAATTTGGGGGAACCCCCACACTTTTTTTTTTCTATCAATTACTTTTCTATGTATTGCCGGGAGCCGACAATTCAATAATAGCCGCGAGTGAGTTTTAAATGACGTTTTTTCCTTCAAAAATTACACTTTGTGCAGAGACAGTGCTAAGCACAGGAAACATGCGCGACTTTACATGCATACGATAGACACCCCCCAGGTACGAAATTTAAAGGAATATTTCACTTTTATTGTTTCACTTTAAGCATTATTAAAATCACTGCTCCTAAAAAAACGGCAGTTTTTAAAACTTTTTTTTGCATTGATACATATCCCCTGGGGCAGGACCCAGGTCCCCAAACACTTTTTAGGACAATAACGTGCATGTAAGCCTTTATAATTAGCACTTTAGATTTCTCCCATAGACTTTTCTAATTTGCCGCGAACACCCCAAATTGTTCGTTGTTCGGCGAACGGGCGAACGGGCAATGTTCGAGTCGAACATGAGTTCGACTCGAATTCGAAGCTCATCCCTAATAGGGATGAGCCGAACACCCCCCAGTTCGGTTCGCACCAGAACTTACGAACAGGCAAAAAATTTGTTCGAACATCCGAACACCGTTAAAGTCCATGGGACTCGAACATGAAAAATCTAAAGTGCTAATTTTAAAGGCTTATAAAGGCTTATATGCAAGTTATTGTCATAAAAAGTGTTTGGGGATCTGGGTCCTGCCACAGGGGACATGTATCAATGCAAAAAAAAGTTTTAAAAATGTTTTTTCGGGAGCAGTGATTTTAATAATGCTTAAAGTGAAACAATAAAAGTGAAATATTCCTTTAAAGCGGTTGTATACCCCAAAACTATTTTATTTATTTTTTAAAAACCTGCAAGGCAAAGGCATAATGAACTAGTATGACTAGCATACTATCTCATTATCAATTACCGTATATACTCGAGTATAAGCCGACCCGAGTATAAGCCGAGGTACCTAATGTTACCACAAAAACCTGGGAAAACGTACTGACTCGAGTATAAGCCGAGGGTCAACAATGCCCATTTGCACGCCTCACTGTGCCCATTGCAACTTCATTAAGCCCATTGCCACCTTACTGTTCCCATCCTCACTGTTCCCATCCTCACATGTGCTCATCCTCACATGTGCCCATCCTCACTGTGCCCATCCTCACTGTCCCCATCCTCACTGTGCCCCTAGAATTAAAATTGAACATTGTAAATTGTAAATTGTACCTGAAGGCTGCGGCGTCCATCGTTTAAAACTCGCGGTCTCTTCCTGGTCTCTTCCCTGATAGGCGGAACTGTGTCTGCTGAGAATCGCCTATCACGAACGTTCTCTCATCCTCACCCATCCCAGCAGACACTGTGTTCAGTTTCCGCCAATCACGGACGTCTGCTGGGAAACTGAGGATGAGAGAACGTTCATGATAGGCGATTCCCAGCAGACACAGTTCCGCCTATCACAGAAGGGACCAGGAAGAGACCGCGAGTTTTAAACGATGGACGCCGCAGCCTTCAGGTACAATTTACAATGTTCAATTTCGCTGACTCGAGTATAAGCCGAGGGGGGGACTTTCAGCCCAAAAAAAGGGCTGAAAATCTCGGCTTATACTCGAGTATATGCGGTACTTACCTTAGATCAAAGCCCCCGCAGCGGTCCTCGGACACATCCTCCGTCGCCGCCATGATACCCGGAGTGACTTCCGGGTATCGCCGCTCCGGCGCTGTGACTGGCCGGAGCGGCGATGACGTTACTCCCGCACATGCGCGAGGAATGGCACGATCACCACGCATGCGCGCATTCCGGCACTTTCCGGCAGGCTCCCACTCAAGAGCCGCCGCGCTCAGTACGCCTGCGCCGTTATCTATGACGCGCATGTGCCGTAGACATCGGTGCTCGCTTTTCTGCAAATATCTCCCTAACTATGTAGGTTAAGGAGATATTGCAAACACCTACAGGTAAGCCTTAATGTAGGCTTACCTGTAGGTGCATGTATCACAAGAGGGTATACAACCGCTTTAAATTTCGTACCTAGGGGGTGTGCATAGTATGCCTGTAAAGCAGTGCTTGTTTCACGTGCTTAGAACTGTCCCTGCACAAAGTGTCATTTCTTAAGGAAAAAGTCATTTAAAAGTCATTTAAAAGCACTCGCGGCTATAATGAATTGTCGGCTCCCGGCAATACAGAGAAAAGTCATTGATAAAAAAAATAAAAATGCTTGGGGGTCCCCCCAAATTCAATTACCAGGCCCTTCAAGTCTGGTATGGATATTAAGGGGAACCCTGCGTCAAATAAAAAAAAATGGCGTTGAGTTCCCCCCAAAAATCCATACCAGACCCTTTATCTGAGCACGCAACCTGGCAGGCCGCAGGAAAAGAGGGGGGACGAGGGAGCGCCCCCCCCTGAACCATACCAGGCCACATGCCCTCAACATGGGGAGGATGCTTTGGGGTCTGTGACCCCCTCAAAGCACCATGTCCCCATGTTGATGGGAACAAGGGCCTCATCACCACAACCCTTGCCCGGTGGTTGTGGGGGTCTGCGGGCGGGGGGCTTATCGGAATCTGGAAGACCCCTTTAACAAAGGGGACCCCCAGATCCCAGCCCCCCCCTATGTGAGTTGGTAAGGGGTACATTGTACCCCTACCATTTCACAAAGAAAGTGTAAAAAATTATAAAAAAACACAGACACCGTTGGGAGAAGTCCTTTATTAAAAAAAAAAAAAAAAGATTCCAGCGGTCTGTGTCTGTGTGTTTTTTTACAATTTTTTACACTTTCTTTGTGAAATGGTAGGGGTACAATGTACCCCTTACCAATTCACATAGGGGGGCAGGATCTGGGGGTCCCCTTTTTTAAAGGGGTCTTCCAAATTCCGAAAAGCCCCCTGCCCGCAGACCCCCACAACCACCGGGCAAGAGTTGTGGGGATGAGGCCCTTGTCCCCATCAACATGGGGACATGGTGCTTTGAGGGGTCACAGAACCCCAAACCATCCTCCCCATGTTGAGGGCATGTGGCCTGGTACGGTTCAGGAGGGGAGGCGCTCTCTCGTCTCCCCTCTTTTCCTGCGGCCTGCCAGGTTGCGTGCTCGGATAAAGGGTCTGGTATGGATTTTTGGGGGGAACTCCACGCCATTTTTTTTTTCATTTGGCGTGGAGTTCCCCTTAAAATCCATACCAGACCCTTCAGGTCTGGTATGGATATTTGGGGGGAACCCCACGTCATTTTTTTTCTTTAAATTTGACGCTGGGTTCCTCTTAATATCCATACCAGACCTGAAGGTTTTTTTTTATCAATTCATTATAGCCGCGAGTGCTTTTAAATGACTTTTTTTCCTTCAGAAATGACACTTTGTGCAGGGACAGTTCTAAGCATGGGAAACAAGCGCTACTTTACAGGCATACTATATACACCCCCAAGGTACGAAATTTAAAGGAATATTTCTGTGACTAGAGGCAACAGTGCTGGTCGTGGACACGGTGCATCCTCATCCGTCCTCATCCTCCTCATCCTCTGTCACCCAGGCTACCTTGGTTGCCAATGCAGGTGCCAAAGTGGCCTATTCCATCGGCTCGAGGTCATCAGTTACTCATTTCCTAGCCCCACCATCATGCACAGAGGAGTCCCCCGAACTGTTCAACCACAATGTTGGGTACATGCTGCAGGAGGATGCGCAGCGTTTTGAAGGCTCCGATGATGGTACCCAGCTTGAGGAAGGCAGTAACGTGAGCCCAGACAGAGGGGGTGCCCAAGAAGGACAACAAACTGGCAGTCATGTTCCCCCAGCTGCAGCATACTGCCAGGTTTGCTCCAGTGACGAGGAGGGAGGGGATGATGAGGTCACTGACTCTACGTCGGTGCCTGATAGCAGAGAGGAGAAGGAGGAGGCACATCTCCAACGAGGCAGGATGCCCTCCATGGGGCCAACTTAAGGGCAGCCAACCGACTGCATCACACCGCAGAGCTCCGAATGTGTAGGATGCTGCTGACTCTTTGCGTTTTTCCAAAAGTTCTTTGGTGTGGGTCTTTTTTGAAACGTGTGCAGCAGGTCGCACCGTTGCTATTTGCAACATATGTCTGAAGCGTATCAAGCGTGGCCAAAACACCAGCCGCTTGGGCACCACATGCTTGACCAGACGTATGTCGACCTGCCATGCAGTCCGTTGGCAAGCGTACATAAAAAGACCCACACCAAAGAACAAAGCGGACCTCTCCTTGCTCCTCATCAGCTGGGATCTCCAACCCCACTATACCTTCAGTCCTCTCTGAAACCTGCACTGAGAGGCATGAAGGTGTAGAATTAGGTGTGCCACTGCCAAGTACTTGTGGGCAATCTTCTATCGGTAAACCGATGTCCTATTGTACCAGGCAAATTTCCCTGCCCCAGTTGCTACACACTGGTGAAAGAAATTCACTTCCACCCATCCACATGCCCAGCGGTTGAATGCTAGCTTGGCTAAATGGCTATCACTTGAACTGCTGACTTTTCAGTTGGTAGACTCTGCCCCCTTCCGTGAGTTTGTGGAATGTGCGGTACCTCAGTGGCAGGTTCCCAAACGCCACTTTTTTTCACGGAAGGCGATTCCGGCTCTCTACCGGCATGTGAAAGGCAATGTCTTGGCCTCGCTGGACAGGGCGGTCAGCGGTAAGGTGCATATTACCGCTGACTCATGGTCCAGCAGGCATGGACAGGGACATTACCTATCTTTCACGGCGCTCTTGGAGACTTTGCTGGCAGCTGGGAAGAATGCAGACAGGGTGGAGTAGTGTTGGAGGTTGTTCCGCCACCACGCCTCCAAAATGCTACTAGTGGGGATTCTGACACACCTCTTTCCTCCACCCCCTCCTCTTCTTCTTCCTCCATGGCCTCTTCCTCTGCTGATTTGTCCTCAGAACCAGTGGTGCTCCGTAGGCGTTCAAGGGGCTACACAAGTACGCAGGCAAAAAGATGCCATGCGGTGCTTGAGCTGGTGTGCTTGGGGGACAGGAGCCACACTGGGGCAGAGATTCTGTCAGCTCTGCAGGGGCAGGCTCAGAGGTGGTTGACGCCATGCCAGCTTAAGCCAGGAATGGTGTTTTGCGACAATGGCACCAACCTCCTCTCCACCCTCCGACAGGGACACCTGACCCATGTGCCCTGTTAGGCTCACGTCCTTAACTTCTTGGGCAGGTACCCGGGCTTACAGGATGTCCTGAGGCAGGCCAGGAAAGTCTGTGTGCATTTCCACTAGGTCATATAATGCCAGTGCTCGGCTGGCTGACCTCTAAAAGGAATTTAACCTGCCCAAGAACCGCCTAATCTGTGACATGCCCACCAGGTGGAACTCAACGTTGGCCATGCTTCAGCGGCAGCAAAGGGCCATCAATGAGTACCTGCGCGACTATGGCACCAGGACAGGGTCAGGGGAGCTTGTTTTTTTTTATGCCACGCCAGTGGGTCATGATCAGGGATGCATGCACTGTCCTGTCACCATTTGAGGAGGCCACGAGGATGGTGAGCAGTGACAGTTCATGCATCAGTGATACTGTCCCTCTTGTCCACCTGTTGGAGCACACGCTGCGTGGAATAATGGACAGGGCACTTGAGGCAGAACAGAGGGAGGAAGAGGAGGACTTCCTTACCTCTCAAAGCCCCCTTTATCCAGACAGTGTTCCTATGGGCCCGCTGATCACACAGGAAGAGGAGGAGGAGGAGGATTAGGAGGATTGTGTCAGCATGGAGGTGGAGCCTAGCACTCAGCATCAGCAGCAGTCTCCAAGGGATCATTTACAGTCCCCAGAAACCCATGGACTTGTAAGTGGCTGGGAGGAGGTGGCTGCGGATCATGTCGTCCTTAGTGACCCAGAGGACTCTGGACCGAATGCCTCAGCAAACCTACGCTGCATGGCCTCCCTGATCCTGCAAAGCCTGCGAAAGGATTCTTGTATTCGTGGTATCAAGGAGAGGGATCATTACTGGCTGGCAACCCTCCTTTATCCACGTTACAAGGGTAAGGTTGCAGACCTTATCCAGCCGTCGCAGAGGGAGCAGAGGATGAAACATCTTCGGGAGGCCTTGCAGAAAGGTTTGTGCAATGCGTTTCCAGAGCCTTGGAGGTTACAAATTCCTGGTCCTGGACAACTTTTGCTGAGGCTTCGGTCAGTCACAGAAGGAGCGGTGGAGAAGGTGGCCGTCTGACCGTTGCGTTCAGACACTTTTTTAGTCCGCAGCCCCAAGGTATGATCGGTTTCAGCAACCATCGCCAGCATCTGATTAACATGGTGCAGGAATACCTAGGGGCAAGATCAGACTTGGACACCTTTCCCACCGAAAATCCTCTGGGTTACTGGGTCTTGAGGATGGATCACTGGCCAGAGCTTGCACAGTATGCAATTGAGCTACTGGCCTGTCCTGCATCCAGCGTTCTTTCGGAACGCACATTCAGTGCTGCTGGAGGCTTTGTAACCGATTACAGGGTGCGCCTGTCCACGACTCAGTCGATCGGCTGACCTTCATAAAAATGAATCAGTCTTGGATCACCAGCTACCAAGCACCTGATGCTGATGTAACCCAAATTTTTTTTTTTAAATGTGAGATCCCTTTAAGACTGCCTGTGCTGATGCTGAGTGACTATCCTGTTATGCTGAGTGACTATCCTCTTCCTCCTCAATGTTCATATTGATAGCTTGTAAGAACATTTTTGGTTCTTGGCACCACCACCAGTGGCTAAGGCCCAATTTTTCTGCCCCTGTTTAACAGGGGCGTGCATTTAAAATTTTTGCTGCAATGCTTTGCAGCAGGGCTCATTCCTGCGCTCAAACTAGAGTTTCTGTGAGGGGTTGCAGTGTTGTGGCACCAGCACCAGTGCCTAAGGCCCAATTTTTCGGCCCCTGTTTAACAGGGGAGTGTAATTACAATTTTTGCTGTAATACTTTGCAGCAGGGCTTATTCCTGCGCTCCAACTATAGTATCTGTGAGGGGTTGCAGTGTTGTGGCACCAGTGCCTAAGGCCCATTTTTTCTGCCCCTGTTCAACAGGGGGATGTAATTACAATTCTTGATCTAATATTTCACAGCAGGGCCCGTTCCTGCCCCCACCAAGAGTAACTGTGAGGGCTTACAGTGTTGTGGCAACACCAACACCTAAGGCCCAAATTTCTGCAGAGTACATGGGGCAGGCCCCTACTTTCAAACATCCGACTTTCAAACGACTCCTACTTACAAACGGAGGGAGACAACAGGAAGTGAGAGGAAATCTACCCCTAGGAAGGGAAATTCTCTCCTGTAAGGGTTAATATGGGAAAAAGGTGTTTCCTCTCCACTGATGCTTTATCACCAATCCTTGTTTCCCTAAAAAACAGAAAATTTTCAAAATCCAATTGTCATTGGGACAGAAAGTGAGGTGAAATCTTCTGAGCAGGTGCACAGACAGCAAAACAAATGTTACAGGGGTGATAACCCTTCCCTATGTTTTCAAAAAAGCTTAAAAATAGATTTTTTGGCTGGAGCTACACTTTAAAAATGTACCAGTTCAAAATTACAAACAGATTCTACTTAAGAACAAACCTACAGCCCCTGTCTTATTTGCACCGCCTGTATACTGCTGTTCAGAGTATATAGGGCCTGGGGGCCCCACGCCTTTGCTTTTTTTAATTTGGGTGCGGGGTTCCCCTTAATATCCATACAAGACCCAAATGGGCTGGTAATGGGCTGGGGGGGGGTACCCATGCCGTTTTTCTCAATGATTTTCATCCATATTGCCGGGACCAGACATTACATTAAAGCCGCAAGCAGTTTTAAATGACTTTTATTCCTTTAGAAATGTAATTTTGTGCAGGGACAGTTCTAAACACGGGAAACACGCGCCACTTTACAGGCATATTATAGACACCCCCCAGACATGATATTTAAAGGAATATTTCACTTTTATTTTTTCACTTTAAGCATCATTAAAATCAGTGCTCCTGAAAAAACGTCCGTTCTTAAAACTTTTTTTTGCATTGATACATGTACCTTGGGGCAGGACCCGGGTCCCCAAACCCTTTTAAGGACAATAACTTGCATATTAGCCTTTACAATTCACACTTTTGATTTCTCACGTTCGAGTCCCATAGACTCTAATGGTGTTCGAAAGTTTGCGCGAACTTTCGGTCCATTCGCATGTTCTGGATTCAGTGGTGAGCGCTACAAATTGGTTGTAGAGCTGCCTATCAGGTCTATCAGATAGACAGTCCAACATTGTCATCACTTTTACATCTCTTAAGCCTGGGAAGGCAGAACTCCAGCCCAACCCCTGCAATCAACGGTGCTACAGAACTGCAAAGACAAGGGGAAAATGAGGGATAAAATGGCACAAGAGATCCTTCTAAGAGCAGAATTCAGTTGCACTTATGGAAAGTATAACAAAGTATAACAAATGGTGTATACACATATATTCACATTGATAAAGTGGCTGGATACACATCCTAGGCTCAAGCAACCTATTTTAGCACATGTGGAGAATATGACTGTCTCCACACAGAGTGTGGGCGGTCGCACTCAGTGCTCGTCAAGGTTTAATGGAGATTCCTGCACTGCGCTAAGCTGCAATCAGATCAGGTAAACAATGGTAAATAGGATGACCAATGTGTGGTAAGCAGAGGAGCCCATTAAACTAAAAGGTGCTTCCAAGTGTATTCTTCAGGAAGGTCTTTATTTATTGATCATAAGTACAGGTTAAAACACACAACCAGTGCATTCTGTGTCGCTGTAGTGGTTACCTCGTCTGGAAAAAGATGTACAGTACACTAGATAAAATATATAAAATATATGTTCAAAGTGAATTCAATGGGGTTAAAGTCCTGCACACAGCCTTCAATTGCAGAAGGAAATACATTTATATAGGACTGCTATTTAAATATAATATATATATATTGAGCAAAATTATAAACGCAACACTTTTGTGTTTGCTCCCATTTATCATGAGCTGGACGCAAGGATCTACAGTGTGTATAGTGTGTGTGTGTATATATATATATATATATATATACACACAGTACAGTATATATATATATATATATATATATATATATATATATATATATATATAAAATAAATAAAATGTTGCATTCTATGCATTTGCATGATATGAATTACATGCTACGTGACCTTTCTAACACTGGAACACTTAAATAGTTAAGCTTGGCTTGTTCACCGAATTGCATGTATGTTACAAACTATTCTTTACTTCATGTTATAGTGCATATGGTCTGATCGCTCTGTGCCAGCAAAAGAGATTATATTTCCAATCAACTAATGTCTTCTCTCCACATGTGTCCAGCAATCTACTTACTATTGTTATAACATGAGGTTTTATACATTTTCCCAGGAGCTTTTCAGAAAGAATTAAAAGAGTGTGACAGATGGGAAAACAATTTCTTATATTTTAGAGGAGTGAATGAAGTGATGCTGCTTAACTCATTAATTTCCCATTACAAATCGAACCGAGGGATTATGTTCTAGAATTATTTAATATTATACAAGCAGAGAAAACATAATTAGGAGGGCTGAAGCATGTACTACAGATTACCAGCCACCAATGTACACTCACAAAAGGCTCAGATTTAGTATTGTTCTAATATATATAAATGTCAACTGTTTCTTAGTGGCTCTACTTGCTATCAAGAGAAAGGTAACACAGGCTTGTGAGATCCCATACTTCCCATACTGACACAGTTAACAGTGAGCATTCATACAGTATATGATATTAGAAACCTATGTGGACATCTATTAGAGTGTTCTGGACCTGCCTAGGGTTCAGTTAATTGGTTGGCTAACCTCAGAACATGTTCTCAGTCATGTATGATCTATGGTTCATATGCTTCATCCAAATGTATGAAGTGATATGCAGAGGGGAGAGAGCGGGGCTTACCTCAATTAAGACTTTGGAACATATAGAATATTTCAGGCAATGTGCTCGGGATCCCTTGTCTAATATGGTAGCCAGGGGTGTACAAAAATAAAGCATCAGTATACAAATAACAATTAAAGGAGAAGTACAGCCAAAGCTTCTCTGTTCTGCACTCCTGTGACCCATTTTCAGCAGACAGCGGGCTGAAGCCACCTGTCAGCTGATGTCACAGAGCCGGTCCAGGCTCGGTAATGATCGCGACCATATGGTCGGGACCTGCTCACATGCGTGGATCAACACGTGGCTCAGCCTCTCAGCGAGGCACTGCGAGCTTGAGCCGAACGCTCCCTGTACAGCCCAGCGGTCCAGTGAGTGAAGGGGGGCAGAGCAGAGAGCCGCTCACTAATAGTCACCAGCTCGCTGCTCAAGGAGCTGTGAGAACCCTGCGATCGGCTGTGTAAAATCACTCGGTTCTCAGTCTTGGAGGCGACAGGGGGCAGATGCAGCATCGGTCCAATGCTGCATCCACCTAGGTAAGTTTGATTAAAAAACAAAAAAACAAAACCCATACTTCTCTTTTAAATATACAAAAAATAGGGGGGAAAAAATAAGCAAACTAGGTTACCTTAAAGTTGAACTTCATTCTCTCTCACTGACTATTTTCAATCCTTATGCTGCTAGCATTAGTAAATAGATAAAAAAATATATCATATTTACTTGTTTTAACTTTTTTTTTTTTTTTATTCCAGGTACTTCCTGGTTTCCAGACCTAGGCAAATGGGGGTTGATTTACTAAAACTGGAGAGTACAAAAACTGGTGCAGCTTTGCATGGCAGCCAATCAGCTTCTACCTTTAGCTTGTTCAATCAAGCTTTGACAAAAAAACTGGAAGCTGATTGGTTTCTAGGCAGAGCTTCACCAGATTTTGCACTCTCCAGTTTTAGTAAATCAACCCCATGATGTCATAGGAGTCTTCAGAAGGGGGGTTCCCATACTTGCATGCCTGAGCTAAGGACAGATAGATTCCAGGAAGTAAATGCTAAATCATCTGCCCTTACTCAAGATGGCCCCGGCCAGAAATGCTAGGAACTTTTTTTTTAGGTGGATGGGTAGGTTTACGTTTAATATTAAAAATTAATTATTATTATTATTAATATTATTATTATTATTATACAGGATTTATATAGCGCCAACAGTTTGTTTTTCCCCTGTTTTGCCCCTGTACAAATTATTAGTAAGACCTCATCTGAAATATGCAGTTCAGTTTTGGGCACCAGTTCTCAAAAAGGAGATCGGGGAACTGGGGAAAGTGCAGAGAAGGGCAACCAAACTGATAAGAGGCATGGAGGAGCTCAGGTATGGGGAAAGTTTAGAGGGACTGAATGTATTCTCTCTTGAGAAGAGGAGATTAAGGGGGGATATGATCAACAGGTAAAAAAACAAAGTGGTCCATATAGTGAACTTGGTGTTGCGTTATTCACTTTAAGGTCATCACAGAGGACAAGGGGGCACTCTTTACTTTTAGAGGAAAAAAGATTTAATCTTCAAATACAGAAAGATTTCTTCACAGTAAGAGCTGTGAAAATGTGGAATACACTCCCTCCAGAGGTGGTTCTGGCCAGCTCAGTAGATCGCTTTAAAAAAGACCTGGATTCTTCCCTTAATGTACATAATATAACTGGGTACTGACATTTATAGATAAAGTTGATCCAGGGAAAATCTGATTTCCTCTCTGGGGATCAGGAAGGAAATTTTCCCCTGCTGTAGCAAATTGGATCATGCTTTATTGGGTTTTTCGCCTTTCTCTGGATCAACTGTGGGTGAAGGACCGTGTATATGGGATTGTATGATATTTTTATTTTTTATTGGTTAAACTTGATGGACTTGTGTCAACCTAACTATGTAACTATGTTTATAAATTGTTATGAATATTTTGGCAGTTGTACATTCCTAGCAAAAAAATAAGGATTACATTTCTACTACTACTTCTTCTTTTGAGAAAACCTAGTGCACCTGTTCATCCCGGTTCACCTCTACAGGTATCTGTTAAAATTAAAAAAAGATGATATAGGGGCACAGTATGTTTAAGGGTACATTCATGCCAGCAGCTGCATTAGAACGCAACTGCTGGTGTACGGTGGGGTGACAGCGTTGTTTATGTGCATCGCACTGTTCGCTTTTTTTTTTTAACAAACTTTTTTGAAATGTCACAGTGACAATTAATTATGTTTGGTCACTGTGCGGTGTGAGGAGGTGGATTGTGTTGTGCTGCGCTGTGCTGAAAAACAGACTGCATGCAGTACTTTTTCAGCGCACAGCACCTCAATGCGATGATGTAAACCGACTATATAGGAGACAAGGCATTTTGCCTTGTCTTGTGGTGGGACTGCGCTGTAGTAGGCGCCCAGCGCAGTCCTTCTACACCTGGTGTTAATGTACCCTTAGGGATTGATTTACTAAAGGGTAAAAGACTTTGTACTTTACAAAATGCAGTTGCACTCTGCAAGTGCATTTGCTCTAGAGCTTAGTAAATGAGCAGAAAATCTGCTGACTTCTATCATCCAATCATGTGCAAGCAAAAATGCATTTTTTTTTATTTTCCTTGCATGTGATTGGGTACTCTTTGCAAAGGGAGTTTTTTTTACCTCATTTACTAAACTCTGGAGAGGGCAACTGCATTTTTCAAAGTGCACAGTCTATTTGCCTTTAGTAAATCAACCCCTTAGTGTTTCTGTATTATATAATTTGTGTGGGCTCCAGCATACTTTGCACTATAGAAGGATTTACACAGTTCAAAATATTTAAAGCTGTGAAGTGGATTCTGTAATATAGCAAATTTAAAACTTTTTTTTCTTTTGCTAAAAATTGCTTTTTTGCTGTCAAAAAATCAAAAGGGATGCTCGATTCATTGTATTTGATGCAACTACTGCTGTGTTGGAAGTCAACTTTATACAGCTTTAGCATTAGAAAGCTTCAACTGGCAAAGTGGGTGCGGAGCCCACAAAGGAAAGCAGAAAATAGGAAAAAGTAAAAGATATTCACTTTTTCCTGAAAATACTTATGAGCTAAAATGTATTAGCAGTGCCTATGTTCTTTGATATTTAAATACAAGAGAACACAGAAGTGAAGCAATGGAAACATCTTTGTATGGCGATGGGAGCAGAATGTTGACTGTGCCAAAGTCTATAGACGGATCTCTGTCTCCCGTTACATCTCCCAGCTTCTGGATCTGGGCAGACTGCCCTACCAGGGGGCTTGCCTTGGACTTTTTACTGTAGTATAGCAGTTAACTGGACAACATAAGAAGTATAATGTCATCAGCTACTGTGGTAGTGGCTGATGTTTTTTTTATATATAGTCATGGAAACTTTTTGGTCAACAGTTATATGGAGAAACTTATATTTTGAAATATTCTTGGAGATCAGATGTCCTGAAAGACTTGCTCTTACCTTTTATGATTCAAAAAAGCCTCTTTTTTATCCCTCTTTGATTTAATTATACTTTGTTACTGAAGCCTGACATTTCCTTGACTTCATGGCTAAATCATGCCAACTGTCATTCTTCTGTCCAATAATGTCTGCCTCGGGGGGCAGTAAAGACATCATCAGACAGTGGAATTGCAGTTGGAAGGGCTTGGCCATAAAGTCAAGGAAAGCCAGGCTACAATAACAAATTGACACTAGTTTGAAGAGACTAATAAAGATAATAGTAAGGATATTAAATGGTTTTAAAGGCAGATTTTTATCTTAATGCATCCCATACATTAAGATAAAAAACCTTCTGTGTGCAGCAGCCCCCCTAACACTTACCTGAGCCCCATCTCGATCTAGTGATCTGCACGAGTGCCTCCGACACCCGGGACTCTCCCTCCTGATTGGCTGAGACACAGCAGCTGCGCCATTGGCTTCCCCCAAAGTCAGTTAGCCAGTGAGAAGAGAGAGGGGGCAGGGTCGAACCGCGGTTCCTTGTCTGAATGGACACATAGAGCTGCGGCTTGGCTCGGGTGCCCCCATAGCAAGCTGCTTGCTATGGGGGCTTTCAACAGGAGGGAGGGGCCAGGAGTACCGGCGAGAGACACGAGAAAAGGAGGATCCAGGCTGCTCTGTGCAAAACCACTGCACAGAGCAAGTAAGTATAACATGTTTGTTATTTTTAAAGAAAAAGACCCGAGGCATTAGTATCACTTTAATTAAAGTGAAGTTCCAGTCGTTTGTAAATTTATTCAAAGTCAGCAGCTACAAAAAATGTAGCTGCTGAATTTGATTAAACAGACACTCACCTGTCCCACGGTCCAGCGATGTGGCCGCCCCGAAGCCTCGCTCCTCTCCCTCTCCTCTCCGTGGTGCCATCATTCCAACTGTGGGCACCCAGCTGTGCCAGCTTGCAGCTTCACAGCCGGGTGCGCACTGCGCATGCGTAAGTCGCGCTGCCCTCTCTTAGTGGCCAGGAAATCTTCTGGGACCTGTGACGTATCCCAGAAGATTGCAGAGAGGGAGGGGCCGTCTAGGGGGAGAAAAGGGGTTGCTTAGGCAGCGAGGCGACAGAACCAGGAAGTGGGACAGGAAGTATCTGTCAAAACAAGGTAACCACCCCCCCCCCACAAAAAAATTACATGCCAAATGTGGCATGTAAGGAGTGCTTAAAGCTTTTTGGGTGGAACGCTTTAAGTTGTTTTGCCTGCAATATCAGATTTGGCCACAAGATGGAGCCAGTGGTAAATGTACTGTTTTCGCAGAATCTAGAAACTGTTCACCTTTAACAAAAGTTCCCATCAATCTTCAGTCTAAGGAAGAGAAACAGGTGCATTCTGGGAACTCAGACTCCATCATAGAGATTTAAAGAAGGAAACAGCTATCAGAGCACGTTGGACTAAAACTTGCATCCCCTGAAGGCAGCATCGCTGATGAGAATTACCTATCGCCATCTACAGTCTAGCTTAGTCATTGTATTTCTGTATATTTCTGTATACTGGTTATATGTATCTGTATTTGTTTTTCTTAATAGTTTCACCCACCCTGTTTTGTTAATAAAGCTCCAAAATGACACTCAGTCTGGCTTATTGCAGAATAGGAGGGTTTAGCTGCATGTCAAACTACACACAGGGAACATGTAGAGGGGACAGAACAATCTTCTTGTATGGTTGGGTAGGTCCTGACTCCTGACATTGCCAAAAGCATCCTAGTATTGGCCCATTACTGTAAAGGGAGCCCTTACTTACCAACAGTATGTGACATTCTGTGAGAGGAGCAGGATAAAACCAATAACTCAGACGCTTGATTAGTCATCCGTGGTAATTTGCACCCTGGTTTAGGGAGTCCCAACGTACCATACAGCAGACCTGAGACAGTGGCAATGGGCCTGGAGGCAAATGCTAACTGGTAAAAGTGGTACTTCTTTGGGGGCAAATTGACACAAATGCGTTATGGTAACATTAAGTTAATTGTGTGTTTTATTGTGTATTACTTCATATTCATCTTAATGCATAGCTCTCTCTGCATTTTTTTGTGGTACTATTCGAAACCCAACACACCTACCTGACTCACTACAATGCATATTGCGCCACAGGGGGCAAGTTTAAAGCATTTGTAAATTGTTATGCACTGCATTGAAAAAAAATGTGCATGTACAGTGAAACCTGCATCATGGTGCATTGGGAGACCATTAAAAATGACCAAAAACAATCTCCACTAAGCTCCCTTGCTAAAAAGATAAAATAAGTCGCCCTCTCCCAGTTGGTAAAAGGAACCACTGAGGGTTGTGGGACACAAAGAAGAGCCAAACTCCTGGACATACTTATCCTTTGCAGATACAGCTTAGAGAAGGTTGTTTTTGACCAAACAATGTCACTTTGCATCAACACACCATGACAGTATGAATCTTCTCCTCTGCTTTCCCACCAGCTACAACCACCAGGTTCACCGAAAAGTAGCTGAAAAATAAAACTGGGCTTACCTGCTACATATTGGCTATTGTACTCATAGGGACATATCTTTGTTTTATTTTTCTGTATGCTCTGTCAGTAATATTGCTGTTCTGTGCATATTAAAGAATGTCATTTTATCCACATGATTAATCTGAGAGTTTTAATAATGTTTCTTGAGAATTATACAAGATAGTCTGAAACTTAGCCTGGAATCTGTGATGAATTATTCACATTGTTACCGTATTTCCGTATCTCCATTTACATTATAAAATGGTATGCCAGTTTTAAATTGTTCTGCACACCACAAATACTTGTGCTATCCAGTAGTTCTGAAATCAGATATATTATGCTGTCAAACTTAATATAATACCTACAAATAAAAACAAATACTTTTATAAAGTGAAACTTTAGCATGCATCTTGGATACATTACTTTCCACAAATTCAGTAGTCTGTTTGTCATCCCCCCTCATTGCTGGATTCTATATTGAACCTGTCAGGGAGGGGGTCTAGATCCAAAATGTGACCTTATCCCCTCCCTAAATCAAGTATAAAAGTGATTTGTTGACCTCCGATTTCTCAAAATCATGACGTTTATGTGTATTGCATCTTTTGATTCTGAGTCAATACATTATTTGTGAAAGTTGCACATCTTACCAAGAGTGGACTGGGACACTGGGGCCCACTGGAGAAAGGGAGGAGAGCCCACACGTTTGGTGTAGCCACAAAACACTGCATATTGGGTTTGTAACTCCACATTTGTTGAGAAAAGAACAATCCCCTCTAGGTGATCAATGTACAAATGAACAATTCCATAAAAGATCCTATCCCCACATGAGGGATGAGAGAGAAAAAAAAAGGGGGGGGGAAGGGGAGAGAAAAAGAGAGATGGGAAGGGGGCAGAGGGAGGGGAAGAGGGGGTACCCAGGAAGGAAAGAGGGAAGAGGGAAAAGAGGGGGGGACATATAAGGGGAAAGGGAGGGAGGGGGAAATGGAAGAGGGGAAATGGGTATAGGGAAGGTAAGGAAAAAGGAGAGGGAGGGGGCCTTAGGGAACCTTAGGTTTTCCAACTTTTTCCAGTTGTGTTTTTCATGTTTTCTTTATTTTCTCAGGTTCCCTAAGGCCCCCATCCTCTCCTTTTCTTTGTTTGTTATAATAAAGCTGTATATTTTTTAAGAATTTGGTGTTTTTTGCACTTTACATTTGGAGATAAATTTAAAGTCCCAATATATTTTTTTTTTCTGCGGCTATGTTGTAATGGGGTGATACCTTTAAATTGTGTGATATTCTTATAAACACCCCTCCCCCAATATAAACATTACGGTTTCACTAAATCATAAGTATTTTTTAAGTTTTACTAAACCCACAACAGTAAATTCAGTCTGTATATGCAGTAAAGCATAATTGTTATACCCACTGTAGAACCTAAGAGGTTAATCCTTGTGTAAAAAGGCTGTTTGATCCTGTTTTCTCTGTTCCTCCCCTTCTTCCACTGTCCCCAATCCATATTCTGATAAGACAGAGCCTTTGGAGTCACTCAGCACATTCTCAGTTTGGTGTGTTTTGCTAGAGAGTTCTTTTTCTTGGAAGGGTGCATGTGAATCGCACAGAGCCAATCAGCACTGTCCACACAGAGGGTCAAGGGTCCTGCAGCCTCGTAGGATAATCAGGGGAGAATAAAAACTCCTCCTACAAGCTTTAAAGTGGTAGTAAACTCTTACAAGAGAAAATTCACTGACCTGCAGGCTTTTTATAACAGAGGAGACCCTAGTGGTCTCTTTTGTCACAAATGCCCCCCCTCCCCCCCGCCTGTCAGCAGATAATGTGAACTGAGCCACACATGCGCAGCTCAGACCACATTTATGGCACGCCCTGCCTGCTGCACGATGTGACTCCTGTGTACATGCGTGGGAGTGACGTCACCTGCGGCACAGCAATACAAGTGCCTGCAGTTCGGAAATGGGAAGACCGAGCGAAAATGGAAGCTGCCAGAGACCAAGGAGAGCTTTGTCAGCGCAGCGCTGGAGGGCTCTGTCTGCAGGTAAGTCTGTCATAATGTACTAGTATGCAGTGCATACTAGTACATTATGACCTAGGCCTACACGGGGGACCATTTAACTGCTTGCCAACCGTATACTGTATATATATATATAAGACGGCAAGGCGGCTCTCCTGTGCAAAATCACAAACACAGCAGGAGCCAATCAGCAGGTCCACTCTTGAGAGATACAGAACGGTGGTCTGCCTATGTAAACAAGGCAGATCACTTTTCCTTGAGAAGGGGAGGTAGTGATCCTGTGTTTCTGCAATGCAAGAACACAGATCTCTGCCTTCCCACAGTACAAGCACTCCCCACACAGTTAGCAAGCACTCCCTAGGAACACATTTAACCCTTTGATCGCCCCTGATGTTAACCCCTTCCCTGCCAGTATCATTACTACAGTGACAGTGCATTTTTTTTAGCACTGATCACTGTATTGGTGTCACTGGTTCCCACAAAGTGTCAGTGTCCGATTTGTCCACCACAATGTCGCAGTCCAGCTAAAAGTCACTGATTGCCATCATTACTAGTAAAAAAAAAAATTCCATAAATCTATGCTATAGTTTGTAGATGCTATAACCAGTATACGCTTATTGGGATTTTTTTTTACCAAAAACATGTAGCAGAATACACATTGGGCTAAACTGATGAAGAAATTTGATTTTTACATTTACTATTGGATGTCTTTTATAGCAGAAAGTAAGAAATATTGTTTTGTTTTTTTTCAAAGTTGTTGGTCCTTTTTTTTTTAATGGGCAAAAAGTAAGAACCACAGAGATGATGAAATACCACCAAAAGAAAGCTCTATTTGTGGGGGAATTTTTTATTTTATTTGGGTACAGCATAGCACGACCACGCAATTGTCAGCTACAATAACGCAGTGCCGTATCGCAAAAAATGGCCTGGTAACGAAGGGGGGTAAACCTTCAGGGAGGGCAAGTGGTTAAAAAACAAAATAGAGACTTTACTATCGCTTTAACCAGACACTGATAGAAGTCACAAGACTGCTATATACTGCTGATGAGAAAAGGTATTTTCAGTTTATATTTACTAAAATAATTGCATGTCCATGTTCTGTGTACTGTGGTAGACCAGATATAGTGAATGCAGGGTCCTGTATTTAGTAATACTGTAATGACATTAAAACAAGGGAGTTGTTTGGAGCACATTTATACACAGGGGGAGCTGTTTAAAGCGATACTAAAAGCTTGGACATCATCTACTCCACCAACGATAACGACAGTCAAAAATGATCTAAAGGCTCTATTGTATATCGAAAGGTTAGACACGCTAGTCCAATCCTTTGGCCCAACCGTTGTTTCTTTACAAGATGGAAACTTTTTATAGAGTGAACTTTCTTAACTTCGGAAATCACACAACTATTGACACCGTTTCGATACACGGACTGGTACCACAAAGCAACCCTCTCAAACACTTTGGGCAGATTGAAACTCCACTAATTCATCTTCCTCCTCTTAATTCAGAAACAATTACATTTAATAATGGATAGTTATAGTTTGAAATGAAAGAGACTCCATTTTGTATTTCTTTTTCTCTGGGCAAATTAAACCATGCTTTGATTTTAATTTAATTATTTTTTTTTTTTTTTCGTTTATTTGATTTCATTTTTCATGTGGCTCTTATAAGCATCCTGCTATAAATGCCTCACTAAAGCAATTCTAATACTATGGTACATTACTTACTTTAGTACATTATTCTTCCATGTTTTGAGACTAAACATAGTAATATCTCCAAAATCAGATATTATTTTTGTACCCGAACCTTTTGAAACGTTAAAAGGAACATATATTGGTGCTTGTACCGTCAGATTGCTTGTTATAGCTTTTTCTTTGCAATTTTATTATATTTTATTGCATTTTCTGTTTGCTTATATTACTTTGTAATTTCTTGGAAAATAACAAAAATGACAATCTAAAAAAAAAAAAAGTGTATTAATAGGCAACTATTTTTTTTTAGATAAGATAATAATTAATAGTGCGCAAAAACCAACCTCTTAATATTGAACAGTGCTAAGTATAAGTACTAGGGCTGTTACTGATTAAAATTTTCGTGTTCGATTAATCCATTTATTTTTTTCATCGATTAATCGACTAATTTCAATTAATTATAACGCACATACAGATCCAACTACTTTTAGCTGATCTCCTTGCAGGCTGATTCCCAGTGCAGCTACCAACCACTGGAAAAATGATTAGCAGGATACAAAAAGCACACAAAGGCAGCGCTCGATGGGAATAGCATTAAAACTTTTATAGTCTTCAAGTAGGTAACAAAATAAATATTGAACTGGAAATAAAATCGATGTAGCTACATAAACTGTAAAAATGGTGTGAGTAATACCAAACGGTAGCAAAAGCAGTCATAAAAACATGTAGCTAAGTATGATACTGGTATAAAAATGTGTACAACGATACCACTGCTGAATCCAGATGAGGAGGGGTTAACATCAGTCCGTCGGCATGTAGATGTCCCGTGAAGGGAACTATCACAACTGCCAGTGGGTGGTAGTAGAATCCCAGGTTGATAGAGGGAAGTGATAGAGGGAAGTGTAACAGCCCTTGCGTGTGGCAGATAGTAAGGTCCCGCCGGCATGCAGATATGAAGGCACAGCAAAGGAGCCCTTCAGATGGACACGGCAAGCCCCGCCGGTGTCTGTGGCGTCACCGGATCTCCGACGGAAATCCCTGAAGACCCGGAATTTTGATCGATCAAAAGAATTTTGATCGATCAAAAAGCGTAATCGATTAATCAAGGAATTATTACCGTATATACTCGAGTGTAAGCCGAGTTTTTCAGCCCTTTTTTTAGGGCTGAAAGTATACCCCTCGGCTTATACTCGAGTCAGTACCTGAAAATCGTAAAATTCCGCGGCCGGCGTCCATTGTTTAAATCTAGCGCCTTTCTCCCTGTCCCTTCCGCGATAGGCGTTTCCAGCAAACACTTGTGTTGAGTGTTGCGCCTATCACGGAGGTCCTCTTGTCCGACGTCCGTGATTGGCGGAGCACTGAACACAGTGCCTGCTGGGAAACGGAGTCGGAGAAAGAGAGGACCTCCGTGATAGGCGCAAACACTCAACACAGTGTTTGCTGGAAACGCCTATCACGGGAGGGACAGGGAGAACGGCGCAAGATTTGAACAATGGACGCCGGCTGCGGAATTACAAGATTTTTAGGTACACTGACTCGGGCACAGGGAGGCTGCAATGGACACAGTAAGGGGGCACAGTGAGGTGACAATGGGCAGTGAGGTGGCACACTGAGATGGCAATGGGCACAGTAAGGGGGCACAGTGAGGCGACAATGGGCACAGTGAGGTGACAATGGGCAGTGAGGTGGCACAGTGAGATGGCAATGGGCACAGTAAGGGGGCACAGTGAGGCGACAATGGGCACAGTGAGGTGACAATGGGCAGTGAGGTGGCAATGTGCACAGTGAGGTGGCAGAGTGAGATGGCAATGGGCACAGTAAGGGGGCACAGTGAGGCGACAATGGGCACAGTGAGGTGACAATGGGCAGTGAGGTGGCAATGTGCACAGTGAGGTGGCAGAGTGAGATGGCAATGGGCACAGTAAGGGGGCACAGTGAGGCGACAATGGGCACAGTGAGGTGACAATGGGCAGTGAGGTGGCAATGTGCACAGTGAGGTGGCAGAGTGAGATGGCAATGGGCACAGTAAGGTTGGGCAATGGGCACATTTCCTCCCCTCGGCTTATACTCGAGCCAATATGTTTTCCCAGTTTTTTGTGGTAAAAGTAGGTACCTCGGCTTATACTCGGGTCGTCTTATACTCGAGTATATACGGTAGTTAATTTCCACAGCCCTAATAAGTACATCTAAAATACATATACATTTGATATTAGAAAAAATTCATATACATGTGATAAAAATGTTAAAAAAAACACCATCCTCCGTGTACATAAAAATAAAATAAAAGAGATAAAACCACTGTCATTTTTCTTATGACAAAGAAAATGTTGAGGTCATCTAAAAACAAATCCAATTTATTCTTCCTGGGACTCAATGTCAGTCCACTAAAAGGTATCATGACCTGCGAAACATTACATGAGATCAATAAGTCTATAATTTTCCAAAGTTTGAAGAAAAAAAATGTAATGGCACGACAGGGTTGAAGCGCATTACAAACAAATGACACGTGTGCGAAAATCTAAAAATGTGCACCTGCTCTATGGCGTGATAAACGCAATATATAATGCGGAATGTTTGGGTTGCTCCTGGTTTAAAGTTAAACGGTGATCATGTATCTTTTAACTTGCCAGTCGTGATTTATCTAAAGTCGCTTGCTGGCTTCCGCAAACATAAATCGTAATGACACTTGGTTGTGGAGATGGCTTCCATATAATGTAAATATATTCTGAGCTCTACTTTTCTGACAGCTCCCACTTGCTTGAATGTATTCTCCCAGCACATTCCTTTTTAGATATCACATGTTTTAATGAGATTGCAGAGAGAAGGAGGGGGTCTATCCCAGCACTCTAGGGTATTAAATATGATCTACAATGTCTAACTGCACTTCCACTAATGCCGGATTATTGATATGATGAGGCCAGGTACCCTTTATCTGGATTGTAGAGGGCTCTACAAGAGTTAAGTGGGTGTCCCTCTCTCCCTCTCTGTCTCTCATTCAAAACCCTTATCCATCTGCAGATCTGCCAACAACTAACTCTTTAGTGAGCAAGAGAGCAGTCTAGCCACAAACTAGCAGGGGATACTGAGCCTTAGTTCCACCACAGGGGAATCTCCGAAAGCCATTCATTGCTCTATAGAGAGAAGAAAAAAAAAAAAAGCTTCATATCTGGAAAGAGACATCTTTCAAGCTGAAGGAGTCTCAGAGCGTCTCACCATGAAAAACGTCAATCAGTCTTCATGTGACCCTCTCCTAGAAGGATAAACAGCTCTCACTTTACCGGAGAACTAACTGGATTCTAAGAGTTGTACATCAATGATGGGAAGTGAGTAGATTTTCTTTTATATATGCTAAGTAATAGAAGTTTTCACCGGGACCTGTCTTGTCCACTTTATGTCCTTTGTACTTTAATTGGATAAATGACGTCAAAAAGTATTTAAAAAAAAAAGAAATCCCTCCTGGCCATTTTTTTTTTAGACAACAGCTTAGCACTAATGCCGCGTACACACGATCATTTTTCCCGTCGGGAAAAATGAAATTTTTTTTTTAAACGAGAAAAACGACCGTGTGTGCGCTTTTTGTCATTTTTTCCCGACGAGAAAAACGGCATTAATCAGGACGAGAAAAATTAGAACATGCTCTAATTTTTCTCGTTGTGATTCCCATCGTTTTTTTTCCGCCGCAGTTTTCCCATAGGGAAACACTGCCACGGAGCCCACGCGCGGTCGTTTTTCTCGACCAAGAAAAAAAATGTCGGGAAAAACGGCTGTGTGTAGGGAACCAAGCCGTTCCCTCGTTTTTCCCGTCTATTTTTTCGAGAAAATCGATCGTGTGTACGCAGCATAAGAATCGAATGCGTGTTCTGCAGCCAAAAGAAGAAAGTTGATGGGTTTTAAAGAACAACGCGACAGCTCTACTCTCCTAGCTTCTAATTTTATTTTAATTGTTTGACACTTATGCCGTAGCTGTAGTAATAATGTTGATAGTGGTGATGATTGTTATAAATGCTAATGTTGTAATATTTTTATTCTAATTAGCAGTGCAGCGGTAGGATAATTAGTAGGAGTAGCAACTGTATTATGCGTTCATTTTTATACTAATTCATCTTGAACTAAAAACACAAGTCTCACCATCTTGTCACATCACTTTCACATTATAGTACTTTATTGGGGAGCGGTAAAACCTCATCTGGCCCCAGAATGGGTGCAGGTATAAGACACGTCCAGTCATAGGTGTGCGCAGCTTATTGCATTAGGGTGTGCACCCAAAAGTTCAAACACACATGAATGCCACCTGCTGTCACAGAAAGGGGGCTCTGGTGGTGGGATGCAGTTCATTGGGAGCATGTTACAGTACACCCTAAATACGGGTGTAACGTGTTCCTAAAGTTGAACCTAGACTTTAATATAATGGGGGAATTTACACTGGCCACTGGCACCCCCAACCACCCACCTGGTGCTGCTCCTGGATAATGCTAATGCACATGGGGGGATTAGGGTGTGCCCAGGCACATCCGACACACCCTGTGTGCACGCCTATGTGTCCAGTAATGATAGCACATAATGCATCAGGGCTCTGCCAGATTACACAATGTTTTTTTTTTTTTTTACTAAGCCCTGGTTCACATTGGTACGATTTGACATGCGATTTGACATGTCAAATTGCATGTCAAATCAGCGGCATTTGCCGGCAATGGCACCATCCTAATCAGTGCGACGCCGCACCTGCGGCGCTGCACCAATTTCAAAAAGCCGTTTCTGTACTACTTTTTGTGATTTCAGGCTGCGATTTACATCTGTGCAGAAACCTCTCTGAAATCGCGTCCGAAATCGGGACTGACAAGCGGGAGTGAAATCGTACGAGTTCAGCTGGACTCGCACGGCTTCATTCCCGCAGCCCAGTGTGAACCTGGACTAAAGCTGGAGAATGCAAAATCAGGCTCACTTCTGCATAGAAACCAATCAGCTTGTTCAATTCAAGTGGAAGTCCATGCTAAAACTAAAATCCCTTCATCTATAGACACCCATGATCTTACAGTAACCTATCTAGCCCTGAAAAGAAGAAATCAGTATAAATATACAGTATTTATTGAAGCCTTTCCGACCCAGTCCCACGCTGAGCTGTCAGCCGCAGTTCCGCTGTGTAGGCGGGTGCAGAGGACACGTCCGACAATGGAAGCCCCATAGTAAGTCTATGGGTGACGTCACTTCCCATTTATTTCACAGCCGTTGTCAGCCGTGTCCTCTGCAGAGCTTCTGCCGCTGGAGATCGGGTCGGATCTGCTTCAGAAAAGGTATGTTTACCAATTTTTTCTTTACAGGGCTAGATAGGTTAGTGTTAGATTGTGGGTGTCTATAGATGCAAGGGTTAATTAAACCTGGAAGCTGATTGGTTTCTATGCAGAAGTGAGCCTGATTTTGCACTCTCCAGCTTTAGTAAATAAACCCAGGCTGAGTATTAAAAGATGTATAGATGATGATGGGTACCACTGTGATGAATATGTGCTTTCTATGCTGCTGATCATGCTTACATATTGTTTATAAATGCTGAATAGGATGTGCTGTTAACCTGAACTGCAGATACTGTTTAAGAAGAGCAAATGATTATTATTATAATAATAAGGAAGGTTAAGACGATTTAGTGCAGAATTCCAAGTAATGTACAACCCATCTGAATGGTTTGCCTATTTTTTACATTAAAAAGTAGGATTTTAAAGTTAAAGCAATATTAAACCCAAAACCAATAATAAAATATATTGCAGCTTACCAATCATTAGATGTGGTGGCTGCATTTGTTTTCTTTTTTAGTCTTTTCCCCTCTGTTTTCAACTTGGGGTCTACCTAGTAACATGCGTCTTGTAATAGAGTGCCCCCACTCTGAGTGAATGAGAATAGGGTGCACCTTTGGATTGTAGCATTGTTAAAGGAGAACTACAGCCAAAGCTCGTTTGGCTGTACTTCTCCTGTGGATCACAGGAGTGCAGTTCATTCTGCATTCTTGTGTCCCGTTTTCAGCAGTCTGACGCCCCAGAGCTGGTCCAGGCTTGGGCAAGATCGCGACAATGAAGTCAGGATCCGCCTACATGCCAGGACTGGCACCCGGCTCAGCCTCTCAGCGAGCCACTGAGAGCCTGAGCCGGTGGCTCCCGCCCCCTCCACAGCCCAATGCTCCAGTGAGTGAGGAGGGGTGCAGAGCAGAGAGCTGTGACTGGCAATCACCAGCTCTCTGCTCAGGGAGCTCTGAGAACCAAGCGATCAGCGGTGTTTGATCGCTCGGTTCTCAGTCTTAGAGTCAGCGGGGGACCAATGCTGTATCCACCTAGATAAGTATGATTCTAAAAAAAAACGAAAAAAAACCCATACTTCTCTTTTAATCTGGGAGGAGCAGAGTGTTATGGCGCGTACACACGGGCGTTTTTAATGTCATTGAAAAAAATGAAGTTTTTCTCGACGTGATTCTTCTCAAGCCTGCCTTGCCTACACACTATCGTAAAAAAGCGCGGTGACGTACAACACGTTCGACAACACATACGACGGCACTATAAAGGGGAAGTTCCATTCCGATGGCGCCACCCTCGTGTTAGTAAAGTTTGGTGAGAGACGATTTTCAGCCTCGTGCTCTTCAGTCCGTTACAGCGTGACGAATGTGCTATCTCCATTCTGAATGCTAGTTTTACCAGAATGAGCGCTCCCGTCTCATAACTTGCTTCTGAGCATGCGCGTTTTTTTCCCGTCATTAAATCGTACACACGGCCGTTTTTCACGAAGAGAAAAACGACGACGTGAAAAACGACGAGAAAAAATAGAGCAGGTTCTAAATTTTTAATGGCCATTTTTCTCGTCGAGAAAAATGCTCTGGAGCCCACACACGATAGTTTTTAATGACCAATTTAAAAAATGGCATTTTTCTCGTCATGAAAAACGGTTGTGTGTACGCGGCATTAAGCCCCATACATACGGTTGGACTTCCATCGGACTTTTCCGTGGATTTTTGTCCGAACGGAGTTGGCCGGACACACCCGTAGCATACACACCACAGGACTTTTCTGCAAACTTTCCCAAAACTTTTTTGCAACATCACGTGGTTTTTCAGCTCTTTTTTGCTCTTTACCGCCACCCTTTGGTCAACTTCTGCTATTGTTGGTTGATTTTAACATTAGTTGTTTTGTCCATCGGACAAAAGTCCTATGGTTTTCTGTACACACGGTCGGACTTTGCTCCATTGGACTTTTGTTGGCCAAAAGTTTGTCCGTTTGCAGACCCAACTTTTGTCCGATAAAAACACTAAAAAAAGCAAAAAAGTTTGTCCGATAGAGCATACACACGGTCGGATTGTTGGTCCAACTTGCTCAAAATGAAGTTTGTTGGCCAAAAGTCCGACCGTGTGTACGGGGCTTTAGATGCACTAGAAGAAGCTGAACTACAGGTAACACTGTATAGGCAGTTGCAGAAAACTGTTTTGTTCCTTTATAGGACAAGGTTTTTTCCTAACAAAATAAAAGCAGATCATTGGAAGCAGTGGTAAATGGTTTGCCTCAAACCTGTAAATGTTGCATTTGCAGGACAGCTTTTTCTGTTGAAAACCAACAGACTTACTGATCAGATCATCAGGTGAAAAAAAAGGAAATAAAGCCTAAAAAGGAAAACGAATGCAGCCATCACATCTAAGAATTTGTAAGCTGCAATATAATAAATGTTTGCATTGGGTTTAATACTGCTTTAAAAAGGTCAGTTTTGCAAAAGTTATGTTACAATAAATGCACATAGAACTGTGTTTTTGCTGGCCAGTCTGATCTCGGCTCATGCTTAGCTAAGATTTGATGTAGGTTGCTGTATTCAACATACTTATGTTATTTGTCAGGAGCACACGGGTACTGAAAATAAAAACATGGTTTTAAATTAAAGCTAAACTTCAGGCAAGCCACTTAGTGCAAAGATGAAATACATATATGAGAGTTGTTTTATCTGCCACCCCCTGATGACAATGCACTAGATGAATAATGGATTGACTTGCACTGTGGGGAAGCCTTCTGCTACCTCCCTGGATATGTGTTGTCCTTATCACAGGAGGCAGCAGGAGAAGGCTTTAAATCATTCTCTCACATTCTCAATCATTTAGATCAGAAGCGTATGGGCAGGATCAGGGTAAAAAAATGTTTTGTTTAAATGGGGTCCCAAATTTAGGGACTGCTATACCAAATTTAAGGGTGATTCGAGTGGTAGTTGGCTCGAATCTTTCAATTTGCTGGACTCTGCCTTGCTGCTGTTTTGCCTGGTATGCAGTTCCCCTTAGAAGTATGGGTGGCGCTGTCACTTATACGCGGGGTTGAACCACAGGTAATGGGGCAGCGATTTGGTGTCCTCTCTCGGCAGCCGTGCAGTGGGTGTGTTTTACCTGCTGTGCATGCTGGGAAAGGATATATAAGGGGCACCCGCTGCCTGGGAGCGGTCGGTTCTTTTTTGTTCCAAAGTCGGAGTCCTGGTGCATGGGGTGTGGCCCTCCAGGCCATGGGGCCACGTGCACTTCAGTCCCAGGCACCTTTAGTCCTGGGACTGCAACTTCAGCCCTGGGCCCAGCACCTTTAGCTGGAGCCCACTTCGGGAGGAGGAATCCCAGGGTGCCGCCTTGCTAGGGGACCCGTTTCTAGAAGAGGAGGCTGGGGGAGGACCGTTCCGAAGGACTGGTGAGAGATCACAGTGAAGCAAGGGGCCCAGTAACTCTCTGGAGGGATGTCATCCACCCGGAAACAGGGATCTAAACAACAGGACCAGTAGGAGGTTTGGGACACTATAGATTCTGTGGCAGAGGATCTCCTGAACGCATCCATTAGGGAATCACCAGTAGGAGGTTTGGGACACTATAGATTCTGTGGCAGAGGATCTCCTGAACGCATCCATTAGGGAATCACCAGTAGGAGGTTTGGGACACTATAGATTCTGTGGCAGAGGATCTCCTGAATGCATCCATTAGGGAATCACCAGTAGGAGGTTTGGGACACTATAGATTCTGTGGCAGAGGATCTCCTGAACGCATCCATTAGGGAATCACCAGTAGGAGGTTTGGGACACTATAGATTCTGTGGCAGAGGATCTCCCGAACGCATCCATTAGGGAATCACCAGTAGGATGTTTGGGACACTATAGATTCTGTGGCAGAGGATCTCCTGAACGCATCCATTAGGGAATCACCAGTAGGAGGTTTGGGACACTATAGATTCTGTGGCAGAGGATCTCCTGAACGCATCCATTAGGGAATCACCAGTAGGAGGTTTGGGACACTATAGATTCTGTGGCAGAGGATCTTCTGAACGCATCCATTAGGGAATCACCAGTAGGATGTTTGGGACACTATAGATTCTGTGGCAGAGGATCTCCTGAACGCATCCATTAGGGAATCACCAGTAGGAGGTTTGGGACACTATAGATTCTGTGGCAGAGGATCTCCTGAACGCATCCATTAGGGAATCACCAGTAGGAGGTTTGGGACACTATAGATTCTGTGGCAGAGGATCTCCCGAACGCATCCATTAGGGAATTACCAGTAGGATGTTTGGGACACTATAGATTCTGTGGCAGAGGATCTCCTGAACGCATCCATTAGGGAATCACCAGTAGGATGTTTGGGACACTATAGATTCTGTGGCAGAGGATCTCCTGAACGCATCCATTAGGGAATCACCAGTAGGAGGTTTGGGACACTATAGATTCTGTGGCAGAGGATCTCCTGAACGCATCCATTAGGGAATCACCAGTAGGAGGTTTGGGACACTATAGATTCTGTGGCAGAGGATCTCCTGAACGCATCCATTAGGGAATCACCAGTAGGAGGTTTGGGACACTATAGATTCTGTGGCAGAGGATCTCCTGAACGCATCCATTAGGGAATCACCAGTAGGAGGTTTGGGACACTATAGATTCTGTGGCAGAGGATCTTCTGAACGCATCCATTAGGGAATCACCAGTAGGAGGTTTGGGACACTATAGATTCTGTGGCAGAGGATCTCCTGAACGCATCCATTAGGGAATCACCAGTAGGAGGTTTGGGACACTATAGATTCTGTGGCAGAGGATCTCCTGAACGCATCCATTAGGGAATCACCAGTAGGAGGTTTGGGACACTATAGATTCTGTGGCAGAGGATCTCCCGAACGCATCCATTAGGGAATCACCAGTAGGATGTTTGGGACACTATAGATTCTGTGGCAGAGGATCTCCTGAACGCATCCATTAGGGAATCACCAGTAGGATGTTTGGGACACTATAGATTCTGTGGCAGAGGATCTCCTGAACGCATCCATTAGGGAATCACCAGTAGGAGGTTTGGGACACTATAGATTCTGTGGCAGAGGATCTCCTGAACGCATCCATTAGGGAATCACCAGTAGGAGGTTTGGGACACTATAGATTCTGTGGCAGAGGATCTCCCGAACGCATCCATTAGGGAATCACCAGTAGGATGTTTGGGACACTATAGATTCTGTGGCAGAGGATCTCCTGAACGCATCCATTAGGGAATCACCAGTAGGAGGTTTGGGACACTATAGATTCTGTGGCAGAGGATCTCCTGAACGCATCCATTAGGGAATCACCAGTAGGATGTTTGGGACACTATAGATTCTGTGGCAGAGGATCTCCTGAACGCATCCATTAGGGAATCACCAGTAGGAGGTTTGGGACACTATAGATTCTGTGGCAGAGGATCTCCTGAACGCATCCATTAGGGAATCACCAGTAGGAGGTTTGGGACACTATAGATTCTGTGGCAGAGGATCTTCTGAACGCATCCATTAGGGAATCACCAGTAGGAGGTTTGGGACACTATAGATTCTGTGGCAGAGGATCTCCTGAACGCATCCATTAGGGAATCACCAGTAGGAGGTTTGGGACACTATAGATTCTGTGGCAGAGGATCTCCTGAACGCATCCATTAGGGAATCACCAGTAGGAGGTTTGGGACACTATAGATTCTGTGGCAGAGGATCTCCTGAACGCATCCATTAGGGAATCACCAGTAGGAGGTTCGGGACACTATAGATTCTGTGGCAGAGGATCTCCCGAACGCATCCATTAGGGAATCACCAGAAGGATGTTTGGGACACTATAGATTCTGTGGCAGAGGATCTCCTGAACGCATCCATTAGGGAATCACCAGTAGGAGGTTTGGGACACTATAGATTCTGTGGCAGAGGATCTCCTGAACGCATCCATTAGGGAATCACCAGTAGGATGTTTGGGACACTATAGATTCTGTGGCAGAGGATCTCCTGAACGCATCCATTAGGGAATCACCAGTAGGAGGTTTGGGACACTATAGATTCTGTGGCAGAGGATCTCCTGAACGCATCCATTAGGGAATCACCAGTAGGAGGGTTGGGACACTATAGATTCTGTGGCAGAGGATCTCCTGAACGCATCCATTAGGGAATCACCAGTAGGAGGTTTGGGACACTATAGATTCTGTGGCAGAGGATCTCCTGAACGCATCCATTAGGGAATCACCAGTAGGAGGTTTGGGACACTATAGATTCTGTGGCAGAGGATCTCCTGAACGCATCCATTAGGGAATCACCAGTAGGAGGTTTGGGACACTATAGATTCTGTGGCAGAGGATCTCCCGAACGCATCCATTAGGGAATCAAATAGACTGTTTGAGTTACACGCTGGCTGCTAGTGCCTTCGGTGACTATCCAGGTGAGCTATACCTACTCGGGATCGAGTGGCAAAGAAACAAGAGTGCCTGAATTGATCTGTCTTCCTAACACCTTTCTCTCATTTTATGGATGTTCATGCATAAAGAAATAAACTCTATGTTGGAGTTGACGCTGGTGTGGACCTTGGAGTTACTTGGGGTATAGAGACTTTGTCCTTACATTCTTGGGACAGAAACCAACTCGGAGGGGGAACCCTGCTGCAAAGACCTGTAGGTGAAAACAAGTGTGCTTAACCTCTGAAAACCAGGGGGTACGGGGATGGTGGAGACTGGGTGCCTTCTTCTCCTGTGAACGAGCCAAAGAGTGGAGAAGGAGGGCCGGTGTGCTACATAAACAAATGCACTTCTTTATGTTGGTGGCGGAAGGAGGATTGAGATGGTGGAAAGGTCATTTTTATAATAAAAGATATACAGTGGTTTGCTCCTCAAACCTCAACCTGCTGACTAGTCAGTGAAAGAGGAGCAGCAGACCAATGAGGTCATCCCTCTACTCTCTCTGCTTTTTACTCCTATCAGTATAGTCCTTGTTACTGCATTTGCATTCAAAATACTTGATTGGCTCCTAGTTCTTCTCCTCCCTCTCCCAGTCTCAGTGCTGCAATGTGGGATTGCAAGAGGTTGATCCCAAGTTGAATTCAAGTACTTCCATTTACAAAATACGACTAATGATTCATTTAACAAAGCTGTATTCATTCCTGTCCTTTAATATTATTAAAATTAGTCAGATTTTTTGTGATTTTTTATTAAACAGCAGTAAATTTGGCAGTTTTTTACAGGTAAAAAACAGGCACTTGTAACTAGCAGGGCTGAAGTTCATCAGAGAGTGATTAAGGATTGATGTTTACAAGCCTAAAATCTTTATCTGCATTTTGATGGCCAGCAATAAAGTATGTGCTGACTGTGATGTACACAGTATGAGTCAGTGCATTGAGTACAGTCTGCAGAAAGGGGGTCCTGTGCTTGCTGAGATGTGCTGCAGCAATAACTTGTTGTTCATACATTAGTCTACGTAACCACAGAGTTCTATACAGTATCTGAGCACTGTGCTCAAGATGTGTCTGGGAAGATTTTCCTATGAATATGGTAAAGGTAGATGTCCTGTCAGACAACCATGACTCAACAAGTTCAGCTTCATTGTTTAAGATTAAAGCGGTAGTTGTTTTTATACAAGAATCTGAATATTATACATCATCAAAGTACCGTACAACTAAAGCCAAAACTTTATTTTTTCATTTTAGATTATTATAGATTAAAGGGGAGTTATAACTGTAGCGATACCCCCAGTAGGAGCTGCTGGTTTAATTTTGGACCTGCCGTTACCTTACTGTTCCATACGCGTTACCTTACTGTTCCATACGCTCGTCTCAGGGGTTCTCCTTGAAGAGTTGTCCTGAAGGACTTTTGCACCAACACAAAGTCTCCTTCAAGGGGTTTTATTGATAAAAGTTCCCAACAGAGGGGGGTGAAGGGATGGGGAGGACTCAGGTACCATATTTGCGGATCACAGGTATTTTCTTAGGTCCAGAGGAACAACTGTCTCCATGCTGGACTTAGCAACCACCGGATAGGCCCAGTCTCTTGGGCCTAGCAAACCGGTGCGTAGCTCAATCACAGATAGTCTCTGCCACAGACTTGTGAAAGTAGAATTTGCTCAATAGTCTCTGCCACAGACTTGTGAAAGTAGAATTTGCTCAATAGTCTCTGCCACAGACTTGTGAAAGTAGAATTTGCTCAGTAGTCTCTGCCACAGACTTGTGAAAGTAGAATTTGCTCAGTAGTCTCTGCCACAGACTTGTGAAAGTAGAATTTGCTCAGTAGTCTCTGCCACAGACGTGAGAAAGTAGAATTTGCTCAATAGTCTCTGCCACAGACTTGTGCAACCACTCACTGGGTTACCTTCTGATGAAAAAGAACACAGCTCTCAGTGCCAGGATCTTTCAGCCGCTCTGGCAGCACCGTGAGGTAAATTTTGATCCAGATACATCCTCCAATTGAGTCCTCAATTGCTCAGTCCCTTCCCACAGGCAAGGCGACACAGGATCATCCCTGGATCAGTAGGCCCCAGCGACTCCTGGGCCTACATCTCAGTAACAGAGCCTCAGACCAACGTGGCCCCGAGGCAGAAACTGCCAGCACATCCCTGAGGCCAGGAGGGCCCTCAGGTTGGGATACGGGTGGTGCCCACCACCCACGAAAATGAACTCCACAAAATGGTGTCTGTCCCTTAAGTACCCTCTTCCAGAATGCACAGTGGGTTGACCACGCCCCCTGGGCTGCTTCTGGGAAAGATACCCAATGAATCCAGACTGTTGCCTTTCCAACCCTGACCAGTGGTGACAGCCAAACTATTGCTCAGACAACTATAATTTTACCACATAGCGCCCACTCATTGGGAGCAGGGCACTACATAACCCATCTGTGCATTTTTGCACCATCTGTGCAAATCTCCCATTGGGGAGATTTCCCTTCACTTCCTGTCCCATACAAGAAAAGTGAGAGGAAATCCCTACAAAGTAGAAGAATCCCCATGTTGTCACCGGAGTCAATGAAACTAGTGTCCCCATTGGAATATTTCTCCTCTATTGTTCTGGTGACAGCTCAAAATACGTTTTAATTTGTATTTTTTATTTACTAAAACTGGAGTGTGAAAAATCTGATAAACCAATCAGCGTCCCGGTCTTTTTTTCAAAGCTTAAAGTGGTTGTAAAGTCAGAAGGTTTTTTATCTTAAAGCATTCTATGCATTAAGATAAAAAAAACTTCTGTGTGCAGCAGCCCCCTCAGCCCCCTAATACTTACCTGAGTCCCATCTCGATCCAGAGATGTTGCAGGAGAGTCTTGTCTGCCCAGGACTCTCCCTCCTCATTGGCTGAGACAGCAGCGCGGCGTCATTGGCTCGCTCTGCTGTCAATCAAAGTCAGTGAGCCAATGAGGAGAGAGAGGGGGTAGGGCTGAATCATGGCTCCCTTTCTGAATGAACACATGGAGCAGTGGCTCAGGTGTCCCCCTAGCAAGCTTCTTGCTGTAGGGGCACTTGGTCAGAGGGAGGGGCCAAGAGCTCTGGCGAAGGATACGAGAAGAGGAGGATCTGGGCTGCTCTGTCCAAAACTACTGCAGGAGGAGGTAAGTATAAAATGTTTGTTATTTTTAAAGAAAAAAAAAAAAGACTTTAGTATAACATTAATTGAACAAGCTGAAATTTGGAGCTGATTGGCCACTATGCAGATCTACACCAGATTTTCACTCTCTTGTTTTACTGAATCAACCCTTTTAGTTAAAGTGTCATTGAGTCACCAAATGACCAACATTTTAATGGATCAAAATTGCTTTTTCACATTCTTTTCTGTCAGGATTTCTTAGTCTGGGTTCACACCTATGCATTGCAGTAATGTGTAGTATGTGCAACTATGAGGCAAATGAGGTTTAAAGTGGAGTTCCACCCAAAAATTGAACTTCCGCTTTTTGGAATCCCCCCCTCCGGCGTCACATTTGGCACCTTTCAGGTGGAGGGGGGAGCAGATACCTGTCTAATCCAGGTATTTTCTCCCACTTCCCGGGCATAGACCGCCTCAGGCTCCGCGGCAATCTATACCATGTCCGGCCCTTCCTCTGTATCCCCTCCCCGCTGTCTTCTGAGGGACACACAGGTCCGAGAAGACAGTAGGGACCATTGAGGAGGCATAGCACGACTCGCGCATGCGCAGTAGGGAACCAGGCTGATTCCCTTATCGAAGGTGGCGCAGCCTTTACCCAAGAGCCGAGGGACAGATCGGCATCGGGTGAGGACATCGCGGGCACCCTGGACAGGTAAGTGTCCATATTTTAAAAGTCAGCAGCTGCAGTATTTGTAGCTGCTAAATAAATAAAAAAATTGGGGGCGGAACTTCACTTTAATGTTGATAAATGTAAAGTTATGCACTTAGGGGCTAAGAATATGCATGCATCATACATACTAGAGGGAGTACAACTGGGGTGATCCGTAGTGGAGAAGGATCTGGGGGTTTTGGTAGATCATACGCTTAATAATAGTACGCAAAGCGATCAAAGTCCTTTCTTGTATTAAGAGAGGTATAGACTCCAGAGAGAGATATAATTTTGCCCCTGTTCAAATCATTACTAAGACCTCATCTGGAATATGCAGTTCAGTTTTGGGCACCAGTTCTCAAAAAGGATATCGGGGAACTGGAGAAAGTGCAGAGAAGGGCAACCAAACTCCAAGAGGCATGGAGGAGCTCAGCTATGAGGAAAGATTAGAGGAACTAAATGTATTCTCTCTTGAGAAGAGGAGATTAAGGGGGGGGGGGTTTGATCAACATGTACAAATACATAAGGGGTACATATAGTAAACTTGGTGTTGAGTTATTCACCTTAAGGTCATCACAGAGGACAAGGGGTCACTCTTTACGTCCAGAGGAAAAGAGATTTAATCTCCAAATACGGAACGGTTTCTTCACAGTAAGAGCTGTAAAATAGACTCCCTCTAGAGGTGGTTCTAGTGGATTTCTTTAAAAAAAGGCCTGGATTCTTTTCTAAATGTACATAATATTACTGGGTACTAACATTTACAGTTGAACCTCGGAATACGAGCATAATCCGTTCCAGGAGAATGCTCGTAATCCAAAGTACTCGCATATTAAAGCGAGTTTTCCCAATGAAGTCAATGGAAACGAAAATAATTTGCTCCGCATTGACTTCAATGCATTGCAATACTTCATGAGGCCAGAGGTGGGGGGGCGCCGGAGAGCCTAGGAAACGGCCGGAAAGGCCCGAGGACACGTCGACTGACCTCGGCAAACGTCGGAAAGGCCCGGAAACAGAGTATTTCTGTGTCTTTCTGAGCATTGCCGAACAGCGGCGATCGGCTGCGATCGCAGCTGTTCGGCTCTGCTCGGCTCCGGCGCCCCCACACGTCAGTCCAAATGCGGTACTGCAGGCCCTATTAGGTTGAATTCTGCTCGTCTTGTGAGACAACACTCGCAAACCGAGTCAGAATTTGAAAAAAAAAGTTACTCGCAAATCAAATTGCTCTCAAACCAAGTTACTCTTAAACTGAGGTTCCACTGTACAGGTAAAGTTGATCCAGGGAATATCCAGTTGCCTCTCGGGGGATCAGGAAATACATTTTCCCCTACTGTAGCAAATTGGAGCATGCTTTGCTGAGGTTTTCCGCCTTCCTCTGGATCAACTGTGGGTATAGGATTGTGTATATGGGATTGTATTATTAATATTTTTTATTGGTTGAACTAGATGGACGTGTGTCTTTTTTTCAACCTGACTAACTATGTAACTATGTAACGTTGGTGTGCTGAGGTCCAGTTTTATGTGAATGGAACCCAATGCTCCAGTGTTGCAGTGCACCCCTACTATGCATTGTTGTTCACTGCATTGCCTAAAATAGTGCATGTCCATTCTTTTGTTTTTTCCGGTGCGATGACAGGTCCTTTAGTTCAATGGGCTGCAATAATGCAATGCATGTTAACATAAGGTGACCAGAATTTAAAAATGAAATCCGGGGACATATTTTTTTTTTTGCTAGTAATGGCAGCAATCAGCGACTCTCTGCCCGTTGCCGCTGCCTCACAGCCTCTCAAGTCTTACTCTCCGGGTCCCGGCTACTGCTGGGTGGGGAGCGGAAAAATCACTCCACCAGGGAAGTCAAGAAGATAAGCAGGCAGGCGGCTGGCCGGGACTTGATCCAAGGCAGAAGAACATGCGAGCGGAGCTGAATGGGCATGCGCCCGAAACTGAAGAAATATTCCCTCCGCTCCGACCAGCACATGATCATCAGAATGGGGCACAGATAATGGGAAGAAATCACCCCCCTAAGCTAGTAGGAGCGGCGGAGCGGGGGTGTGTAATTCCAATTTTTTTCTTTTAATCCTGAACTGACTGTCATTGAAATTGCCCCAGCCCCTGTTCAAATCCAATCCGGGGACAAAACCAGGGACAGACTTGGTCCGGGGACAGTGTCCTCAATCTGGGGACTGTCCCCCGAAACCGGGGATGTCTGGTCACCCTATGTTAACATGTACAATAACAAGCGTTAACGCAACGCACCAGAACAGACAGGTGTGAATTCAGACTGTAAACATATACATACATGATGTACATATGGAAATGACTTGCAACAGCTTTCAGTGTCTTCTTACTACTGTAAGTCATGCATGCACTACTGCTATGGAGCTGCTGTGTGAGCTACAGTGAGAAACAAGCCAAATAGGAACATTTCTTAGAGAACACAGGATAAAAGTAAGCTCTCATGGAAAACCCAGGAGACACCAGGTTTTTCTGGGCCCTCTTCTGGTAATTTAAGCAATCGACTCAAAGCCTTCATGCTCTCCATGTCACCCAGCCATAAAGAACAGGCCATCCACAAAGCAGCTTAGGTAGGGGCCAAGGGTCTGGTAAATGTCCATTTGTGAGTAGGGTGCAGCGTGGTGCATTGGTGGCAAAGAATGCACTCAGAGACTGAGGAGGATGAAAACAGTATATTGTGAGAGTTCCAACAATGCACAAACAGGTCCGGTGGGAAGCTGACCAGAGCCATTTACAAACAGTAGCAGTTCCTTGAATGATGCAGACAGCTTTTGCAGCAAGAAACCGGGATGCGGCCTGGCCGGTCCACACCCCAAACTGGAGGCTTTCTACGAGGAGGTGGCATAGACCCTGCACATTCCCTACTCCTCAGGAACCATTCCCTGTGGCTAAGCACTGTCCCTGCCAGATGGAGAACCTGTTCCTACACTAACCACTTGCATAAATTGCACCAAACCCAGAAGCTGGTGTCTTAAATAGACTCTATAAAACAACAAAGAGAGTGCGCACCGACCTAGTGCATTATCATTAAGCAATTTTATTGATAAATTAAAAAGTGATATACTCACAAACTCATGACAATACCGAGCGTATCGTAAAAATCAGATAACACTGCCTCCAGATCCATAGTGCTCAACTAATGGCTTGGGAAGATCCTTCGGCATCCAGTGCAGCTTATGTGTTTTGAGGGACAACTCCTCTTCTTCAGAGCCAAAAGAATGAATGACTGGAGGCTGGTTTATATAGTATGCCTTTATTGAGCTAAAATGACAAGTCCAATCCCCTGTCACAGGGGGCTTGGACCACAGATCAGATGACCCCATTAATCTAAACAGTGTGATAACCATCACATCCTTGAAGGATCGTGGTCTGTAAAAATGACCTGTACATATTGTATACACTGGACCACATTCACTACAAAAGACAGCATATATGGTGAAAAAAGGTTTTTTTTTGTTGCATCCTCAATGGAAATGCCTGAACAACTTTACTGATCCCTACCATATAACCTTGTACATACCAAAATGACTTTGAAATGTTCACTCAGGCTAGATTCGTGGCACCGAGTGTATATTAGTGTATATATTCCTTGGGTGCTATATTGGAAAGTAATGCTATAAAATACTTCAATCCAAAATGCCTGTACAGCCAGTGGAACGCATGCCAGGATCACAAACAAGAAGTGTGGGCGCCGTTTGCATTCGACCTACTTATTCTGGTCTGCCGGACATCACTTCTGGTCCAGTCATGACGTCACATCCAGTCCTGCAGTGTCCCCCAAGCTCTATCACTGCCACCTGCCAGATGATTACTGCCCAGAGGCCACATTGGATGCTGTGCATCCTTCCCAAGCCATTAGTTGAGCACTGTGTATCTGAAGGCAGTTTTATCTGAATTTTATGATACGCTTGTTACTGTCATGTATTTGTTAGTATATCACTTGGTTGGTTCCTAAATAGATTTGGTTCTTAAATAGACCCTGCTTTACCCAAGATGGCTGTCGAAGTCACGTGGGGTGGCAGCATCCAATTCGGAACCATAGGAAGTCATAGAGGAACCAGATTCCTAACAGCTTCCTTCCCCTTCTGCATTGCCACTTTGGTTGATCGCCACCTGAAGTTGGGGATACAGACTGCACCTGCCTACACAGTGGCCCAGCTGCAACATTTATTCTCCTGTAGTAAACCATCAGGATAGCACAGCTGGTCCAAGCTGCGAACCTGCCTGTCCCTTCACAAGGGAGAATGCACTTAATAATAAGGCTTACCTGTAGGTAAAATGAATATCTCCTAAACCTGTACAGTTTAAGAGATTTTCACCTTGCATGCAGCCGTTGACGTCAGAGGTGCATGTGCAGCGAAGGTCCGGCCTATTGTGCCATGACTTGCCAGGACGGGGGGCTCCCACGCGCATGTGCCTTGAGTGACGTCATCGCGGCTCCGGCCACTCACAGCGATGGAGCTGCGAACCCGGAAAAATTCCCAAGGCAAAATGTCAGCTCCCTCGGCGGTGACTGGGAGGCGGTGCGGGGGCTTCGTTCTAAGGTAAGTATTTCATAATGAGCTAGCATGCGGCGCATACTAACTAGCTCATTATGCCTTTGACTTATAGTTTATTTTTTATTTTTTTCTGGGTATACAACCACTTTAATAAATAAGGTATAAGCCGCGTTTTGCCCATGCGTTTATGCGTGTTCGCACAAATGTATTCACAAATGCACAATTTTAGCGTTAATGTATTCTTTTGGCCAGCATATAACTTTATTCTGGCTGCTAGAATGCATTTACATACACTTACGCCTGTTTATGCGCATTCTCAATTTTTTTTTTGCCCAAATGTTTAATGTATGAAAAATGCATATACTGTACATTTGTTATATGACTGATTTTTAACTTAACACTCTCCAGCTTAATAAAATCTAAAGGGCCATATTAAATTTTAGATTCTTTCATATGCATAAGTCTAGATTTTAATAATCTTGAAAAACATATTTTATTATTTTGGTTTCCAAAAATAACTGATGATGACTTTCATTAGCACCACAAACGGAAAATTCTATTTTAATTCATTTTTAATATTGAAAGCAAACTCACCTATCCACCCATGTCTTCACACTTTATTATGTTAAAGCGGAGGTTCACCGGAATTTTTTTTTTTTAAAAGCCAGCAGCTACAAATACTGCAGCTGCTGACTTTTAAAAAATGGACACTTACCTGTCCAGGTCGTCCGCGACGTCGGCAGCCGAAGCCGAGCTACCGCTCAGCTCTCGGCTTCCCCCGCCGCCATCCTCGGTGAGGGAATCGGGAATTGAAGCGCTGCGGCTTCATTGCCCGGTTCCCTACTGCGCATGCGTGAGTCGCGCTGCGCCGTCCTCACTGCTCCCCGCTGTGTTCTGGGAGCCGTGTGTTTCCCAGAACACAACGGGGGGGGGGAGGGGGGGTGTGACGCGAAGAGGCGGGACTCCCGCGGGAGTCTATACCCGGAAGTGGTGCAAATACCTGTTTTATACAGGTATCTGCACCCCCTCCTCCCTGAAAGGTGCCAAATGTGACACCGGAGGAGGGAGGGTTCCGAAAAGCGGAGGTTCACTTTTGGGTGAACCTCCGCTTTAAGAGATCACTTAGGAAACCCCTTTCCCTAGCAGTAAATATAATATACCTTTCTATCTATTAAACTAATATTATCAACATAAAGATTAAACATAATTAACAACTTCAGCCCTGAAAGGTTTTACCCCCTTAATGACCAGGCCATTTTTTGCGATATGGCACTGCATTACTTTAACTGACAATTACGTGATTGTGCAACACTGTACAAAAATAAAATGGATGTCCTTTTTTTCCCACAAATAGAGCTTTCTTTTGGTGGTATTTGATCTCCTCTGCGGTTTTTATTTTGTGCGCTAGAAAAAAAAAGAGCGGCAATTTTGAAAAAAAAACAAACAATATTTTTTACTTTCTGGAAAAAACTGAGAGATTGTCAGGAAGTATCACCCAGAAATATAGATTTGGGTAGTAAAGAATTTTGTCGTTTAGTAGTAGTGATACAGCTTACATTCTTTAACTACCCAAATACAAACGCTACACCCAATATAAAATAATTGATTAGAGTTGGGTGTGTTCCTCTGAATTGTGGTTAATGCATATAGAAAAGAAGGAGAAAGAGCAAATATTTTTTACTTTCTGCTATAAAACACATCCAATAATAAAAAAAAAAAATCACAATAAGCGTATATTCATTGGTTTGCGCAAAAGGTATAGAGTCTACAAACTATGGGATAGATTTATGGCATTTTTATATATATTTTTTTTTTTACTAGTAATGGCGTCGATCAGCGATTTTTAGCGGGCCTGTGACATTGCGGAGGACAAATTGGACACCTAACTGACATTATTGACACTTTTTTGGGAACCATATGCACTGTTACTGTACTAATGACACTGGCAGGGAAGAGGTGAAGTCTTCTTCTTTTTTCGGGTCCCCCGCTGGTGCTCCTGGTTTCTCCCCCTGGAGAAGTGCCCCCAGAGAAAGCGGCTTGCCCTGGGGGCAAAGTGCATGCTCGCTCCCGAGCCGCTGCTCTGTGCTTCCATAAGACACAAAGGGGTTGATTTACTAAAGGCAAATAGACTGTGCACTTTTCAAAGTGTAGATGCACTCTGCAAAAGCAGTTTCTCCAGAGCTTAGTAAATAAGTTAAAGCTCTTCTGAATTTTATCCAATCATGTGCAAGCAAAAAAGCTTTTTTTTTTTTTTTTTTTTCTCTGCATGTGATTGGGTATTCTTTGCAAAGTGAAACTTTACCTAATTTACTAAGCTCTGGAGCAACTGAACTTGCAGAAGGCAACTTTGCAAAGTGCACAGTCTTTTTGCCTTTAGTGAATCAACCCCATAGAGCTGCGGTTCAGCCCCCCCAGCTCTCTTCTCATTGGCTCACTGGCTGTGATTGACAGCAGTGGGAGCCAATGAGGAGGGAGAGTCCTACAGCTAAGGCTATCTTGAACATCTCTGGAAGCGGGCTCAGGTAAGGATAGCGGGGGGGGGGGGGAGCTTCAGAAGCTCTTTTACCTTCAAAGGCAAAAAACCTTCAGCCTTTAGAACCACGTTAGAGAGTAAAGTTCCACTTTAAAGTAAATTGTGTGAAAATGTCAGCCTACATTTTTTTTCTAGTTTTGCCTAGACTGAGGAAGGGTGAGAGCCTCTGTAATGTTTTATTGCTTTCTGCATACCCCTTGGGTAGATCTACTTTGTCAGTTTGTCATGATTATCATTGTCACTCTAACAGAAAATAAAGGGGAACATCCTACATGATGTTATAGTTGTGACCAGAACAGAGGGTGAAGAGAAATCTTTCAGTGGAAACACTTTTCTCTCACTTCTCGTGTCTCTGGGAAAGGGCTATACACTTTAAAATGGTGGGGTGGCTGGGGTGGTGTAATTTGTTGCCCCATACATGAAACTGCTGTGCAGAGCCACTGGGGAATACGAAGAAGGGAAGCACTTGATATATAGCTATAGAGGCCCTCTTACATAACGGACCATTTGTTTTGCATAGTATAGCTACTGTTTTTTCTTAATATGCCCAGTAAACTCCTGCTTTCTCCAAAAGGTCCATAATAAACCCCCTTTAAAGCTTAGCCATTGAATTAAAGGGGTTGTAAAGGTTCGTTTTTTAATTTCTAAATAGGTTCCTTTAAGCTACTGCATTGTTGGTTCACTTACCTTTTCCTTTGATTTACCTTCTAAATATTTTTTTTTCTTTGTTTTCTTTGTCTGAATTTCTCACTTCCTGTTCCTGACTCAACACCACTCGGATGATGGTGTGAAGTTTACTGAGGAGAAACAGGAAGAAAGAAATTCAGACAAAAAAAAATAAACATTTAGAAGGTAAATCAAAGGAAAAGGTAAGTGAACCAACAATGCACTAGCTTAAAAGAACCTATTTAGAAAATAAAAAACAAACCTTTACAACCCCTGTAATGACCAACTATTCCAGCATTAGTTCTAATTTATAGAAGCTGAGTTTTGATTGATGCAGGTGACTTTGTCAAGTACGTCATTATATTCCCCATCAAATCCATTAGGCATTTTGCCACACTAGATCTTAGTATAAATACAAGACAGTTCCTTCATCCTAATGAAATGTGTGATGTATTTGTCATAAGGCATTTAGAATATACTTAGCAGTGACAAGTCAACTGAAAAACGGATACATTTTTAAAGATATGTAAAAATGCTTTCAGCCATCCTATGGCATAACACAGTGGTCTCCAAACTGCGGCCCAAGGGCTGGATGAGACCCTTTGTTTGCCTTTTTCTGGCCCTTGGGGCACTTTTACTCCCACTGATATGAGACACTATTCTGCCACCTGACACCAACAATGGGGCACCATTTCTCCCACTGACACCAAAAATGGGGTACTATTCACCAAAATGTGGCAATGTTTACTCCAACTGATGCCAGAAAAATTTCCACTCCCACTGGCCAAAGTCCAGCCCTCCTAGACTCTGAAGGACAATCAACCAGGCCTTTTTTTTAGAATGTTTGGAGACCCCTGCCATAACATGTGATGTGATATTTTGTTAGCTGACATGGCTTAATTCGTCTTACCTTTTTTCTTCAAACAAAGGGAATTCTTTTAGAAAATGTTGAGAAAATGAATGATAATTTCATATTTCTTATATATTCAAGATTTAAACAGATCTTATGTGGTACCACTGATTAGCATTTTTATGTAATAGCAACAAAACAACAGTTAGAACTCCTAAATAACTGCACATGTTATGCTTGCTCCCCAACTCTTTTACTTCTTCAAGGAAAAGAAAGCGAAACAAAAAAAACACTAAAGACAACATTTGAAAGTCCATCTCCTCCTCCACTCCCAAGATCTCATGAACCAGTGGCGACCCATCCATAGGGGCGCCTGGACAGAGAAAAGAAGAGTAGAAGCTGGCAGCACTACACAAGAGTCACAAGTGTCAGCAATAGGGCAGAACTGCAGGCCCTCCTGCTCAGCAGGGGGCCCCCTTTGAACTGATGAGGCCTGGGCCTAGTACAGGAGGGTTTGCTGCTGGGCTGGAACAAGGAGTGGCTGCCCTGGGCATGGTGGTGTCATGTGAGGTGGAGGGGGCACCACAAGGAGATCGGGGAGGGGATTTGTGTTGGGAGGAGGAAATTGGGGGGTGGTAGGGGGTAAGAATGGTTCTAGGAGGAGAAATTGGGAAGGTGTGCTAAAAATGGTGATTTGGGGGTATTTGTGCTGTGAGAGGATTTTTTATTTTGGGTGGGGGGGTATTTTTTGCTATTAAGGATGATTGGGGGGTATTTGTGCTACAAGAGGGACTTTGGGGGGAGGGATTTGTGCTAGGGTGGGGAATTGGGGGGAGGGGATTTTTTGCCTTGTGGGGATTTGGAGTGGGGAGGGAGAGGAATTATGTTAAGAGAGGACATTTGAGGGGTAGAAGATTTATGCTAGGAGGGGGACATATTTTTTGGGGGGGATTTGTGCTAGGGGTATATGGAGAGAGAGTATTTTAGCTGGGGGGGGGGTCAAAGATTTGTGCTGGGAAGGAGGGAATTTCAGTAGGGGGTGGATTTGTACTGGGAGGAGGGGGAATTTATGCTTAGGGTGTAAGCATGCTGATTAGTGCTTGATTTTTATGGGGTGGGGAATTTTCGCTGACACATAATGCTCATACATGGGTGGGGGGGGAAATTTGGCATGTTCGCCCTGGGCTCTAGATGACCTTGTCCTGGCACTGGCTGGCTGTACTTTACCTTATCAGCAGCCCTGCACATGTTCAATAAATAGGGAAGCTACCAACCTCCCTCTTTTGCTATACCATTATAATTTTGAGTTCCCTTAGGGAAGAAGGTTTTAGTCCACCTAACTAATTTATACCTGAAAATTTTACTATTCTAATATGTTTAGAATCATCCCTTAACCACTTTAGCCTCGGAAGGAGTTACCCCCCTTAATGACTGGGCCATTTTTTTGCGATACGGCACTGTGTTACTTTAACTGACAATTGCACAGACGTGCAACGCTGTACCCAAATAAAATTAGTGTTCTTTTTTTCCCACAAATAGGGCTTTCCTTTGGTGGTATTTGATCAACTGTGCAGGGTTTTTTTTTTTTTGCCCTATAAACAAAAAAATACTAAAAACAATATTTTTTTACTTTCTGCTATAATACATATCCAAAACAAATATATTAAAAAAAACAAATGTATTCATCAGTTTAACCAATATATAATCTTCTGCATATTTTTTGTAAAAAAAATTGCAATAAGCATTTATTAATTGGTTTGCGCAAAAGTAAAAGCGTCTACAAAATAGGGGATAGATTTATGGACTTTTATTTTATTTACTTTTTGTGGCGGACAAATCTGACCCTAAGTGACACTTTTTGGGACCAGTGACACCAATACAGTGATCAGTGCTAAAAAAAAAGGAATGATTACTGTATAAATGACACTGGCAGGGAAAGGGTTAACAGGGGCGATCAAAGGATTAACTTTGTTCCCTCAGTGTGTTGCTAACTGTGTGGAGGAAGTGCTAACAGGAGCAACACAGAGATCGCTGTTCCTGATCACTAGGAACAGCAGATCTCCACGTTGTCCCTTGTCAGAACTGGAATCTGCCTTGTTTACATATGCCGATCCCCGTTCTGCCTCTCTGTACCGCGATCGCGGGTGGCCAGCAGACAACGGGTCCACCGGGCACGTGCATCGGCTCCTCCTCCCCGCAGCGGGCATGCGCCCCTAGCGGCGCACACACGCCCACACTATCTATTGCATGAAATTACGTACAGGTATGTTGTTTCGTGCAATAGAGCCACCCTGCCGCAGTATATATGCGATGGCCGGTCTTTAAGTGGTTAAGCCCTTGTCACTCCCTTGCTGACTGGATAAGCAAGGCCTTGTTCTCTCTCTATGGATGCAATTTGCAGCATTTTCACCAGAGAAGGAGGGATGCCTTACTTGTCAACATTCAACAAGTCTAGGAGTGACACATGCCAGCAGGAGAGTACTTTCCTACACATGTTTACAGTCATGTCACTTGCATGATCTTGTAATTTTCAGGATCATTAGTGTAACATGACTTACCCTTTACTAAGTGAACAACCAATTCCCTTTTAGTATATCATGTCATGCCAAGTATTTCCTGCCCTTATAAAAAAAACTGTTAGGGCAGATTTTTTGACAGCTGCAGGAAATGAAATATTATTGGCTGTAGCATCCAACTAAATATATGTTCTCCTTTATTAGGCTGCGACAAAAGCATATCGCCACTTTTTATAGAGAATTTTTTATTTATTTTTTATGACTCACCCCATTGTTTCCAAACAGCAGTAATACCCACACTAACTGTAATGATTTTTTTTTTCTGTAACCTTGCTACAGGTATAAAAACACATGGAATTCATTGGAGTGTTCTCGTCACTGTTCTGGCTGGATGTATGTGCCATTCCAATATACGAACATCTGACAACTATCGAAGAGACTTTTTCAACCCCTACCACTCGCTTATTCTACCAGATGGCAGGGAAACCACGGCCTATTTATTAAAAGATATTACTAAAAGGTAAGAGAATTTCATTTCAGCACAAACCCTTATATGTGATTGTGAACTTTTTGAAAACATTCATACTCAATTTACAAAAATAAGAACTAACTGTGATGACATACAACAACTAATCTGATTAAAACTTCTATTTTCTGCTAATGCAAGTTTGAATAATTGCTATAATACAATGCAGAAAATAATTATTATTATTTAAAAACATTTTGAAAGGTTTTTTTATTTTTAATTGTTTTAGTTATGTTCTAATAATGATCATTTTCTTAATAACTTTATTTAAGTATACAGTCAAAATACAGTATACAATGAAGCCAAAAGGCTTAACATACTGTAGAACATATATAAAAGCAGTTAAAATCGAAAAGTAGCAGGGTATGTTGTTAGGTGCTGGGGTTTTCAACTAGGTAACCCATTGTGGGTGAAGAAGTGTGTCTTTCAAGGTAAGCCCAGATTCAACATTAGTTTATTAGTTTCAACTGGTGATGGTGGGGAATGTTTTTAACCACTTGCTTACTGGGCACTTAAACCCCCTTCCTGCCCAGGCCAATTTTCAGCTTTCAGCACTGTCACGCTTTGAATGACAATTGCGCGGTCGTGCGACGTGGCTCCCAAACAAAATTGACGTCCTTTTTTTCCCACAAATAGAGCTTTCTTTTGGTGGTATTTGATCATCTCTGCGGTTTTTATTTTTTGCGCTATAAACAAAAAAAGAGCGAAGATTTTGAAAAAACACAATATTTTTTAACTTTTGCTATAATAAATATCCCAATTTAAAAAAAAAAATATATATTTTTTTCTGAGTTTAGGCCGATACGTATTCTTCTACATATTTTTGGTAAAAAAAAATCGCAATAAGCGTTTATTAATTGGTTTGCGCAAAAGTTATAGCGTCTACAAAATAGGGCATAGTTTTATAGCATTTTTATTAAAAATTTTTTTTTTTACTAGTAATGGCGGCGATCAGCGATTTTTATTGCGACTGCGACATAATAGCGGACACATCGGACACTTCTGACACCATTTTGGGACCATTGTCATTTTTACAGCGTTCAGTGCTATAAAAAAATACACAGATTACTGTAAAAATGACACTGGCAGGGATTAAGTGTACCTAAGGGAGTGATTCTTACTGTGGCGGGAGGGGACGGACTGCGGGAGGTGACTGATGGTTGTCCCTATGTACAAGGGACACACCATCGGTCTCCTCTCACTGACAGGACGTGATCCACATCCCTGTCTCTGTAAATGCCGATCGCGGGTACCTGGCTGACATCGCGGCTGCCAGGCACGCACATCGGCACCAGCGTGACGCGGCGGGCACAGAAGTTCCCCGATGCGCGCTCGGGAGCTACACTGCGCCATCGCAGTGTAATCCCGGCGCTGTGATTGGCCAAGCATGCACTGTGACCCTGCATGCTTGGCCAATCACAGCGCCGGCAGCGAGGAGAGCAATGATTGGCCACAGGCAGGATGCCTGTGGCCAATTATAGCTGAGGGGGTTTAGTACACGCCCCACACTATAAAAGGCCGCCAGCGCGGCGGCCTTGTGTAGTGTGTTCCGTAGCAGGGAAAGTGAAGGATAGGCAGGGACAGTGTCAAATCTTGTCAAATCTATTCTTTGCTAAACCTTGTGTGTAGGGACAGAGAAGGATAGGCAGGGAGAGTATCAGTGTCATATTCTTTGCTAAACCTTGTGTGTAGGGAGAGAGAAGGATAGGCAGGGAGAGTGTCAGTGTTATATACTTTGATAAACCTTGTGTGCAGGGAGAGAGAAGGATAGGCAGGGGACAGTGTCAGTGTCATATTCTTTGCTAAACCTTGTGTGCAGGGAGAGAGAAGGATAGGCAGGGAGAGTGTCAGTGTCATATACTTTGATAAACCTTGTGTGCAGGGAGAGAGAAGGATAGGCAGGGGACAGTGTCAGTGTCATTGTTGCTAAGCCTCCTGCACATTATACACCTGAAGTTAGCCTGTGTTGCTGCTTTTTCCTGGTGTGTTACACCAACAGGATTTTGCGGCACTTACAGCGGGCGGAGTGTACCTCCTGACCATATTACACCTTAACTTAGCCTGTATTGCTGCTTTTTCCTGGTGTGTTACACCAACAGGATTTTGCGGCACTTACAGCGGGCGGAGTGTGCCTCCTGAACATATTACACCTTAACTTAGCCTGTATTGCTGCTTTTTCCTGGTGTGTTACACCAACAGGATTTTGCGGCACTTACAGCGGGCGGAGTGTACCTCCTGACCATATTACACCTTAACTTAGCCTGTATTGCTGCTTTTTCCTGGTGTGTTACACCAACAGGATTTTGCGGCACTTACAGCGGGCGGAGTGTACCTCCTGACCATATTACACCTTAACTTAGCCTGTATTGCTGCTTTTTCCTGGTGTGTTACACCAACAGGATTTTGCGGCACTTACAGCGGGCGGAGTGTGCCTCCTGAACATATTACACCTTAACTTAGCCTGTATTGCTGCTTTTTCCTGGTGTGTTACACCAACAGGATTTTGCGGCACTTACAGCGGGCGGAGTGTACCTCCTGACCATATTACACCTTAACTTAGCCTGTATTGCTGCTTTTTCCTGGTGTGTTACACCAACAGGATTTTGCGGCACTTACAGCGGGCGGAGTGTGCCTCCTGACCATATTACACCTTAACTTAGCCTGTATTGCTGCTTTTTCCTGGTGTGTTACACCAACAGGATTTTGCGGCACTTACAGCAGGCGGAGTGTACCTCCTGACCATATTACACCTTAACTTAGCCTGTATTGCTGCTTTTTCCTGGTGTGTTACACCAACAGGATTTTGCGGCACTTACAGCGGGCGGAGTGTACCTCCTGACCATATTACACCTTAACTTAGCCTGTATTGCTGCTTTTTCCTAGTGTGTTACACCAACAGGATTTTGCGGCACTTACAGCGGGCGGAGTGTGCCTCCTGACCATATTACACCTTAACTTAGCCTGTATTGCTGCTTTTTCCTGGTGTGTTACACCAACAGGATTTTGCGGCACTTACAGCGGGCGGAGTGTGCCTCCTGACCATATTACACCTTAACTTAGCCTGTATTGCTGCTTTTCCCATTTCCCTGCAGGCCATTAGAATGTCTGGAAGGCAAACAAGGAGAGACAGACAGTCAGGAGCCAATAAAAGAGGGCAAGCAGGCTCTGTGTCTAGAGACAACAGTGCTGGTCGTGGACGCGGTGCATCGCCATCAGCACGTGGCAATGGGACACGCTTGTCCTTCTTTTCGGCAGCTGGACGTGTTGAGCCGCATCATGCCGAAGACTTGGTAGAGTGGATGACCAAGCCCTCCTCATCCTCCTCATCCTCTCTCACCCAGGCTCAAGGTACTGGCAAAGCAGCTGCCAAAGCGTTCTCTTCCCTGGTATCAATGTCATCATCAGTAGGGATGAGCTTCGTGTTCGAGTCGAACATACGTTCGACTCGAACATCGGCTGTTCGATCGTTCGACGAAGATCGAACGATTTGGGCCGTTCGCGCCAAATTCGAGTGACGCTAACGGCCCACAATGCACTACGCCATTGCAGTGTCATCCAGGCGCTGTGATTGGCCAAGCATGCACTGTGACCCCGCATGCTTGGCCAATCACAGCGCCGGCAGCGAGGAGAGCAATGATTGGCCACAGGCAGGATGCCTGTGGCCAATTATTGCTGAGGGTGTTTAGTACACGCCCCACACTATAAAAGGCCGCCAGCACGGCGGCCTAGTGTAGTGTGTTCCGGAGCAGGGAAAGAGCAGCATAGGCAGGGACAGTGACATTTATTTCTTTCTTGCTTAACCTGGATTCCTTTAGTTTAGGGAAAGAGAAGGATAGGTAGGGAGAGTGTCAGTGTGTTTTACTGTTCGAGTCCTTGTTTCTAGGGACAGGGAAGGACAGTGAGTGAATTCTCCTTGTGCTATAGTGTGCTTTAAAAAAAAAAATTTTCTAGGGACAGAAAACTCTAGGTAGGGAGAGTGTCAGTTTCTTTCACTGTGCAAGTCCTTGTTTCTAGGGACAGGGAAGGACAGTGAGTGAATTCTCCTTGTGCTATAGTGTGCTTTAAAAAAACATTTTTTCTAGGGACAGAAAACTCTAGGTAGGGAGAGTGTCAGTTTCTTTCACTGTGCAAGTCCTTGTTTCTAGGGACAGGGAAGGACAGTGAGTGAATTCTCCTTGTGCTATAGTGTGCTTTAAAAAAACATTTTTTCTAGGGACAGAAAACTCTAGGTAGGGAGAGTGTCAGTTTCTTTCACTGTGCAAGTCCTTGTTTCTAGGGACAGGGAAGGACAGTGAGTGAATTCTCCTTGTGCTATAGTGTGCTTTAAAAAAACATTTTTTCTAGGGACAGAAAACTCTAGGTAGGGAGAGTGTCAGTTTCTTTCACTGTGCAAGTCCTTGTTTCTAGGGACAGGGAAGGACAGTGAGTGAATTCTCCTTGTGCTATAGTGTGCTTTAAAAAAACATTTTTTCTAGGGACAGAAAACTCTAGGTAGGGAGAGCGTCAGTTTCTTTCACTGTGCAAGTCCTTGTTTCTAGGGACAGGGAAGGACAGTGAGTGAATTCTCCTTGTGCTATAGTGTGCTTTAAAAAAACATTTTTTCTAGGGACAGAAAACTCTAGGTAGGGAGAGTGTCAGTTTCTTTCACTGTGCAAGTCCTTGTTTCTAGGGACAGGGAAGGACAGTGAGTGAATTCTCCTTGTGCTATAGTGTGCTTTAAAAAAACATTTTTTCTAGGGACAGAAAACTCTAGGTAGGGAGAGTGTCAGTTTCTTTCACTGTGCAAGTCCTTGTTTCTAGGGACAGGGGAGGACAGTGAGTGAATTCTCCTTGTGCTATAGTGTGCTTTAAAAAAACATTTTTTCTAGGGACAGAAAACTCTAGGTAGGGAGAGTGTCAGTTTCTTTCACTGTGCAAGTCCTTGTTTCTAGGGACAGGGAAGGACAGTGAGTGAATTCTCCTTGTGCTATAGTGTGCTTTAAAAAAACATTTTTTCTAGGGACAGAAAACTCTAGGTAGGGAGAGTGTCAGTTTCTTTCACTGTGCAAGTCCTTGTTTCTAGGGACAGGGAAGGACAGTGAGTGAATTCTCCTTGTGCTATAGTGTGCTTTAAAAAAACATTTTTTCTAGGGACAGAAAACTCTAGGTAGGGAGAGTGTCAGTTTCTTTCATTGTGCAAGTCCTTGTTTCTAGGGACAGGGAAGGACAGTGAGTGAATTCTCCTTGTGCTATAGTGTGCTTTAAAAAAACATTTTTTCTAGGGACAGAAAACTCTAGGTAGGGAGAGTGTCAGTTTCTTTCACTGTGCAAGTCCTTGTTTCTAGGGACAGGGAAGGACAGTGAGTGAATTCTCCTTGTGCTATAGTGTGCTTTAAAAAAACATTTTTTCTAGGGACAGAAAACTCTAGGTAGGGAGAGTGTCAGTTTCTTTCACTGTGCAAGTCCTTGTTTCTAGGGACAGGGAAGGACAGTGAGTGAATTCTCCTTGTGCTATAGTGTGCTTTAAAAAAACATTTTTTCTAGGGACAGAAAACTCTAGGTAGGGAGAGTGTCAGTTTCTTTCACTGTGCAAGTCCTTGTTTCTAGGGACAGGGAAGGACAGTGAGTGAATTCTCCTTGTGCTATAGTGTGCTTTAAAAAAACATTTTTTCTAGGGACAGAAAACTCTAGGTAGGGAGAGTGTCAGTTTCTTTCACTGTGCAAGTCCTTGTTTCTAGGGACAGGGAAGGACAGTGAGTGAATTCTCCTTGTGCTATAGTGTGCTTTAAAAAAACATTTTTTCTAGGGACAGAAAACTCTAGGTAGGGAGAGTGTCAGTTTCTTTCACTGTGCAAGTCCTTGTTTCTAGGGACAGGGAAGGACAGTGAGTGAATTCTCCTTGTGCTATAGTGTGCTTTAAAAAAACATTTTTTCTAGGGACAGAAAACTCTAGGTAGGGAGAGTGTCAGTTTCTTTCACTGTGCAAGTCCTTGTTTCTAGGGACAGGGAAGGACAGTGAGTGAATTCTCCTTGTGCTATAGTGTGCTTTAAAAAAACATTTTTTCTAGGGACAGAAAACTCTAGGTAGGGAGAGTGTCAGTTTCTTTCACTGTGCAAGTCCTTGTTTCTAGGGACAGGGAAGGACAGTGAGTGAATTCTCCTTGTGCTATAGTGTGCTTTAAAAAAAAAATTTTTCTAGGGACAGAAAACTCTAGGTAGGGAGAGTGTCAGTTTCTTTCACTGTGCAAGTCCTTGTTTCTAGGGACAGGGAAGGACAGTGAGTGAATTCTCCTTGTGCTATAGTGTGCTTTAAAAAAACATTTTTTCTAGGGACAGAAAACTCTAGGTAGGGAGAGTGTCAGTTTCTTTCACTGTGCAAGTCCTTGTTTCTAGGGACAGGGAAGGACAGTGAGTGAATTCTCCTTGTGCTATAGTGTGCTTTAAAAAAACATTTTTTCTAGGGACAGAAAACTCTAGGTAGGGAGAGTGTCAGTTTCTTTCACTGTGCAAGTCCTTGTTTCTAGGGACAGGGAAGGACAGTGAGTGAATTCTCCTTGTGCTATAGTGTGCTTTAAAAAAACATTTTTTCTAGGGACAGAAAACTCTAGGTAGGGAGAGTGTCAGTTTCTTTCACTGTGCAAGTCCTTGTTTCTAGGGACAGGGAAGGACAGTGAGTGAATTCTCCTTGTGCTATAGTGTGCTTTAAAAAAACATTTTTTCTAGGGACAGAAAACTCTAGGTAGGGAGAGTGTCAGTTTCTTTCACTGTGCAAGTCCTTGTTTCTAGGGACAGGGAAGGACAGTGAGTGAATTCTCCTTGTGCTATAGTGTGCTTTAAAAAAACATTTTTTCTAGGGACAGAAAACTCTAGGTAGGGAGAGTGTCAGTTTCTTTCACTGTGCAAGTCCTTGTTTCTAGGGACAGGGAAGGACAGTGAGTGAATTCTCCTTGTGCTATAGTGTGCTTTAAAAAAACATTTTTTCTAGGGACAGAAAACTCTAGGTAGGGAGAGTGTCAGTTTCTTTCACTGTGCAAGTCCTTGTTTCTAGGGACAGGGAAGGACAGTGAGTGAATTCTCCTTGTGCTATAGTGTGCTTTAAAAAAACATTTTTTCTAGGGACAGAAAACTCTAGGTAGGGAGAGTGTCAGTTTCTTTCACTGTGCAAGTCCTTGTTTCTAGGGACAGGGAAGGACAGTGAGTGAATTCTCCTTGTGCTATAGTGTGCTTTAAAAAAACATTTTTTCTAGGGACAGAAAACTCTAGGTAGGGAGAGTGTCAGTTTCTTTCACTGTGCAAGTCCTTGTTTCTAGGGACAGGGAAGGACAGTGAGTGAATTCTCCTTGTGCTATAGTGTGCTTTAAAAAAACATTTTTTCTAGGGACAGAAAACTCTAGGTAGGGAGAGTGTCAGTTTCTTTCACTGTGCAAGTCCTTGTTTCTAGGGACAGGGAAGGACAGTGAGTGAATTCTCCTTGTGCTATAGTGTGCTTTAAAAAAACATTTTTTCTAGGGACAGAAAACTCTAGGTAGGGAGAGTGTCAGTTTCTTTCACTGTGCAAGTCCTTGTTTCTAGGGACAGGGAAGGACAGTGAGTGAATTCTCCTTGTGCTATAGTGTGCTTTAAAAAAACATTTTTTCTAGGGACAGAAAACTCTAGGTAGGGAGAGTGTCAGTTTCTTTCACTGTGCAAGTCCTTGTTTCTAGGGACAGGGAAGGACAGTGAGTGAATTCTCCTTGTGCTATAGTGTGCTTTAAAAAAACATTTTTTCTAGGGACAGAAAACTCTAGGTAGGGAGAGTGTCAGTTTCTTTCACTGTGCAAGTCCTTGTTTCTAGGGACAGGGAAGGACAGTGAGTGAATTCTCCTTGTGCTATAGTGTGCTTTAAAAAAACATTTTTTCTAGGGACAGAAAACTCTAGGTAGGGAGAGTGTCAGTTTCTTTCACTGTGCAAGTCCTTGTTTCTAGGGACAGGGAAGGACAGTGAGTGAATTCTCCTTGTGCTATAGTGTGCTTTAAAAAAACATTTTTTCTAGGGACAGAAAACTCTAGGTAGGGAGAGTGTCAGTTTCTTTCACTGTGCAAGTCCTTGTTTCTAGGGACAGGGAAGGACAGTGAGTGAATTCTCCTTGTGCTATAGTGTGCTTTAAAAAAACATTTTTTCTAGGGACAGAAAACTCTAGGTAGGGAGAGTGTCAGTTTCTTTCACTGTGCAAGTCCTTGTTTCTAGGGACAGGGAAGGACAGTGAGTGAATTCTCCTTGTGCTATAGTGTGCTTTAAAAAAACATTTTTTCTAGGGACAGAAAACTCTAGGTAGGGAGAGTGTCAGTTTCTTTCACTGTGCAAGTCCTTGTTTCTAGGGACAGGGAAGGACAGTGAGTGAATTCTCCTTGTGCTATAGTGTGCTTTAAAAAAACATTTTTTCTAGGGACAGAAAACTCTAGGTAGGGAGAGTGTCAGTTTCTTTCACTGTGCAAGTCCTTGTTTCTAGGGACAGGGAAGGACAGTGAGTGAATTCTCCTTGTGCTATAGTGTGCTTTAAAAAAACATTTTTTCTAGGGACAGAAAACTCTAGGTAGGGAGAGTGTCAGTTTCTTTCACTGTGCAAGTCCTTGTTTCTAGGGACAGGGAAGGACAGTGAGTGAATTCTCCTTGTGCTATAGTGTGCTTTAAAAAAACATTTTTTCTAGGGACAGAAAACTCTAGGTAGGGAGAGTGTCAGTTTCTTTCACTGTGCGAGTCCTTGTTTCTAGGGACAAAGAAGGAAAGTGAGTGAATTCTCCTTGTGCTATAGTGTGCTAAAGCATTCCTCATCAACCATCTTTGAAATCCTTGTTTTTTGGACAGTCAGGGAAATTGTCGTTGTGCTATTCTGTGCAAAAGCAATCATCCTCAACCATATTTAGAAATCCTTAAGTAAAGGGACAGAGAAGGACACCTGAAGGTAGCCCTTATTGCTTTTTTCCCATCTCCCTGCAGGCCATCTATTAGAATGTCTGGAAGGCAAACAAGGAGAGGCAGACAGTCAGGAGGCAATAAAAGAGGGCAAGCAGGCTCTGTGTCTGGGGGCAACAGTGCTGTTCGTGGACGCGGTGCATTGTCATCAGCACATGGCCATGGGACACGCTTGTCCTTCTTTTCGGCAGCTGGACATGTTGAGCCATATCATGCCGAAGACTTGGTAGAGTGGATGACCAAGCCCTCCTCCTCCTCCTCATCCTCTCTCACCCAGGCTCAGGGTACTGGCAAAGCAGCTGCCAAAGCGTCCTCTTCCCTGGTATCAATGTCAGACTCATCATCAGTCACTCCTTCCCTAGACCCACCATGTCCTCCTGAGGAGTCCCCCGAACTGTTTGAGCACAGTGTTGGGTACATGCTCCAGGAGGATGCCCAGCGTTTCGAAGGGTCTGATGATGAAACCCAGCTACAGGAAGGCAGTAGGGTGAGAGCAGACAGAGGGGATGCTCAAGAAGGACACCAATCTGGCAGTCATGTTCCAGCAGCTGCAGCATACTGCCAGATTGGCTCCAGTGATGAGGAGGGAGGGGATGATGAGGTCACTGACTCCACGTGGGTGCCTAATAGGAGAGAGGAGGAGGAGGAGGATGAGGAGGAGGCACATCTCCAACGAGGCAGGATGCCCTTTGGTGGCCAGCGTAAGGGCAGTACACCGACGGAATCACACCGCAGAGCTCCGCCTGTGCAGGGCGCTGCCTCTGCCCGTCATTCAAAAAGTTCCTTGGTGTGGGCCTTTTTTGAGGCTAGTGCATCAGATCGCACAGCTGCTGTTTGCAACATATGTCTCAAGCGTATATCGCGTGGCCAAAACATCAGCCGCTTGGGTACCACATGCCTGACCAGACATATGTTGACCTGCCATGCAGCTCGTTGGCAAGCCTACCTCAAAGACCCACACCAAAGAACAAAGCGGACCTCTCCTTGCACCGCATCAGCTGGGATCTCCAACCCCACTATAACTTCAGTCCTCTCTGAAACATGCACTGAGAGGAATGAAGGTGTAGAATTAGGTGTGTCACAGCCAAGTACTTGCGGCCACTCTGCTAGCAGTACACCGACGTCCGATTCTAGCAGGCAAATTTCCCTGCCCCAGCTGCTGGACCGTCGAAAGAAGTTCACTCCCAGCCATCCACATGCCCAGCGGTTGAATGCTAGCTTGGCTAAATTGCTAGCGCTTTAACTGCTGCCTTTTCAGTTGGTAGACTCGGCCCCCTTCCGTGAGTTTGTGCAATGTGCGGTTCCTCAGTGGCAGGTTCCCAAACGCCACTTTTTCTCACGGAAGGCTATTCCGGCTCTCTACCGGCATGTGGAAGGCAATGTCTTGGCCTCGCTGGACAGGGCGGTCAGCGGTAAGGTGCATATTACCGCTGACTCATGGTCCAGCAGGCATGGACAGGGACGTTACCTTTCTTTCACGGCCCATTGGGTCACTCTTTTGGCAGCTAGGAAGGATGCAGGACAAGGTGCAGTAGTGTTGGAGGTTGTCCCACCGCCACGCCTCCAAAATGCTACTACTGGTTGTGACACACCTCTCTCCTCCACCCCCTCCTCTTCTTCTTCCTCCATGGCCTCTTCCTGTGGTTTGTCCTATGAACCAGCGGTGCTCCGTAGCCGTTCACGGGGCTACGCAAGTACGCAGGCAAAAAGATGCCATGCCGTGCTTGCGCTGGTGTGTTTGGGGGACAGAAGCCACACTGGGGCAGAGGTCCTGTCTGCTCTGCAGGGCCAGGCCGAGAGGTGGTTGACGCCACGCCAGCTTAAGCCAGGAATGGTGGTTTGCGACAATGGCACCAACCTCCTCTCCGCCCTTCGACAGGGACAACTGACCCATGTGCCCTGTGTGGCTCACGTCCTTAACCTGGTGGTGCAGCGGTTCTTGGGCAGGTACCCGGGCTTACAGGATGTCCTGAGGCAGGCCAGGAAAGTCTGTGTGCATTTCCGCAGATCTTATAATGCCAGTGCTCGCCTGGCTGAGCTGCAAAAGGAGTTGAACCTGCCCAAGAACCGCCTTATATGTGACATGCCCACCAGGTGGAACTCAACGTTGGCCATGCTGCAGCGGCTGCACACGCAGCAGAGGGCCATCAATGAGTACCTGTGCGACTACGGCACCAGGACAGGGTCAGGGGAGCTTGTTTTTTTTTCTCCACGCCAGTGGGGCATGATCAGGGATGCATGCACTGTCCTGGCACCATTTGAGGAGGCCACGAGGATGGTGAGCAGTGACAGTGCATGCATCAGTGACACTGTACCTCTTGTCCACCTGTTGGAGCACACGCTGCGTGGAATAATGGACAGGGCACTTGAGGCAGAACAGAGGCAGGAAGAGGAGGACTTCCTTGCCTCTCAAGGCCCCCTTTACCCAGACAGTGTTCCTTCTGTCCCACCCATCGCACAGGAAGAGGAGGAGGAGGAGGAGGAGGAGGAGGAGGATTGTGTCAGCATGGAGGTGGAGGCTGGCACTCAGCATCATCAGCAGCAGTCTTTTAGGGATGATTTACAGTCCCAAGAAACCAGTGGACTTGTACGTGGCTGGGAGGAGGTGACTGCGGATCATGTCGTCCTTAGTGACCCAGAGGACTCCGGAGCGAATGCCTCAGCAAACCTACGCTGCATGGCCTCCCTGATCCTGCAAAGTCTACGGAAGGATCCTCGTATTCTTCGGATCAAGGAGAGGGACCATTACTGGCTGGCCACTCTCCTTGATCCACGGTACAAGGGTAAGGTTGCGGACCTTATGTTACCGTCGCAGAGGGAGCAGAGGATGAGACAACTCCGGGAGGCCTTGCAGAAAGGTCTGTGCAACGCGTTCCCAGAGACTGGGAGGTTACAAACTCCTGGTCCTGGACAACGAGTTGCTGAGGCTTCGGCCAGTCAAAGAAGGAGCGGTGGGGAAGGTGGCCGTCTGACCGATGCGTTCAGACAATTCTTTAGTCCGCAGCCCCAAAGTATGATCGGTTCCAGCAACCATCGCCAGCGTCTGATAAACATGGTGCAGGAATATCTAGGGGCAAGGTCAGACTTGGACACCTTCCCCACCGAAAATCCTCTGGCTTACTGGGTCTTGAGGATGGATCACTGGCCAGAGCTTGCACAGTATGCAATTGAGCTACTGGCCTGTCCTGCATCCAGCGTTCTTTCGGAACGCACATTCAGTGCTGCTGGAGGATTTGTCACGGATCACAGGGTGCGCCTGTCCACCGACTCGGTTGATCGACTGACTTTCATCAAGATGAACCAGTCTTGGATCACCACCAGCTACCACACACCTGATGCTGATATAACAGACTAATTGATTTTAACATGTCACATCCCTTCAAGACTGATGCTGATGCTGAGTGCCTGTGCTGTTATGTTGACTGGCTATCCTCCTCCTCCGAGTCCTCAATGATACGATTGATGATGATAGCTTGGAAGATCATTTTTGTTTATGGGTGCCGCCACCAGTGGCTAAGGCCCAATTTTTCAGCCCCTGTTTTACAGGGGCGTGTAATTACAATTTTTTTAGCAATAATTAGCCATAGGGCTCATTGCTGTGCTCCAAGTACAGTATCTGTGAGGGGTTGGAGTGTTGTGGCACCAGTGCCTAAGGCCCAATTTTTCAGCCCCTGTTTAACAGGGGCGTGTCATTACAATTTTTGAAGCAATACTTTGCAACAGGGCTCATTGCTGTGCTCCAAGTACAGTATCTGTGAGGGGTTGTAGTGTTGTGCCACCAGTGCCTAAGGCCCAATTTTTCAGCCCCTGTTTAACAGGGGCGTGTCATTACAATTTTTGAAGCAATACTTTGCAACAGGGCTCATTGCTGTGCTCCAAGTACAGTATCTGTGAGGGGTTGTAGTGTTGTGCCACCAGTGCCTAAGGCCCAATTTTTCAGCCCCTGTTCAACAGGGGCATGCAATTACAATTCTTGATGTAATAATTCACAGCAGGGCCCATTGCTGCACCCACCAAGAGTAACTCTGAGGGCTTACAGTGTTGTGGCAACGCCACCACCACCACCACCACGAAAGGCCCAATTTTTCAGCCCCTGTTCAAAAGGGGCATGTAATTACAATTCTTGATCTAATAATTCACAGCAGGGCCCATTGCTGCACCCACCAAGAGTAACTCTGAGGGCTTACAGTGTTGTGGCAACGCCACCACCACCACCACCACGAAAGGCCCAATTTTTCAGCCCCTGTTCAAAAGGGGCATGTAATTACAATTCTTGATCTAATAATTCACAGCAGGGCCCATTGCTGCACCCACCAAGAGTAACTCTGAGGGCTTACAGTGTTGTGGCAACGCCACCACCACCACCACCACGAAAGGCCCAATTTTTCAGCCCCTGTTCAAAAGGGGCATGTAATTACAATTCTTGATCTAATAATTCACAGCAGGGCCCATTGCTGCACCCACCAAGAGTAACTCTGAGGGCTTACAGTGTTGTGGCAACGCCACCACCACCACCACCACGAAAGGCCCAATTTTTCAGCCCCTGTTCAAAAGGGGCATGTAATTACAATTCTTGATCTAATAATTCACAGCAGGGCCCATTCCTGCACCCACCAAGAGTAACTCTGAGGGCTTACAGTGTTGTGGCAACACCACCACCACCACCACCACCACGAAAGGCCCAATTTTTCAGCCCCTGTTCAACAGGGGCATGCAATTACAATTCTTGATCTAATAATTCACAGCAGGGCCCATTGCTGCACCCACCAAGAGTAACTGTCAGGGCTTACAGTGTTGTGGCACCAGCACCACCATCAAAGCCCCAATTTTTACTACCACTGTTCAACAATTATATGTAATTAAAATTCCTGATATAATAGTTGACAGCAGGGCGTTCCAGCACCAACCAAGAGTAACTGTGAGTGCTTACAGTGTTGTGCCAACACCAACAACTAAGGGGCCTATTTCTGCAGAGTATATACGGCAGGTCCCTACTTTCAAACATCCAACTTACAAACGACTCCTACTTGCAAACGCAAGAAGACAACAGGAAGTGAGAGGAAATCTACCCCTAGGAAGGAAAATTCTCTCCTGTAAGAATAAATATGGGAGAAAGGTGTCTCCTCGGTACTGATGCTTTATCAGCAATCCTTGTTTCAAGAAAAACACCACATTTCAAAAACAGTTGACATTGGGACGGAAAGTGAGGTGAAATGTTCTGAACAGGGGCACAGACAGCAAAACAAATGTTACAGGGGTGATAACCCTTACCTATGTTTTCCAAAAAGTTTAAAAATAGATTTTTGGGCTGGAGCTACACTTCAACAATGTACCTGTTCAAAATTACAAACAGATTCTACATAAGAACAAACCTACAGTCCCTGTCTTGTATGCACCGCCTGTATACGGCTGTTCAGAGTATATAGGGCCTTTTTTATTTTATGTGCGGGGTTCCCCTTAATATCCATACAAGACCCAAAGGGGCTGGTAATGGGCTGGGGTAGGGGGGGGGTCATGGGGTAGCTATGCCATTTTTCTTAAAGATTTTCATCCATATTACCGGGACCAGACATTACATTAAAGCCGCAAGCAGTTTTAAATGGCTTTTTTTTCCTTTAGAAGTGTCATTTTGTGCAGGGACAGTTCTAAACACGGGAAACACGTGGCACTTCACAGGCATACTTTAGACACCCCCCAGGTACGATATTTAAAGGAATATTTGACTTTTTTTTTTTCACTTTATGCATCATTAAAATGACTGCTCCCGAAAAACGACCGTTTTTAAAACTTCTTTTTGCATTGATACATGTCCCCTGGTGCAGAACCCGGGTTCCCAAACCCTTTTTAGGACAATAACATGCATAATAGTTGTTATAATTAGCACTTTAGAATTCGAACGTTCGCATCCATTGTATTTAATAGGGTTCTAATGTTCGTACGAACTTTCGGTCCGTTCGCGGGTTCTGGTGCGAACCGAACCCGGGGGTGTTCGGCTCATCACTAATCATCAGTCACTCCTTCCCTAGACCAACCATGTCCTCCTGAGGAGTCCCCCGAACTGTTTGAGCACAGTGTTGGGTACATGCTCCAGGAGGATGCCCAGCGTTTCGAAGGGTCTGATGATGATACCCAGCTAGAGGAAGGCAGTAGCGTGAGAGCAGAGAGAGGGGATGCTCAAGAAGGACACCAATCTGGCAGTCATGTTCCAGCAGCTGCAGCATACTGCCAGATTGGCTCCAGTGATGAGGAGGGAGGGGATGATGAGGTCACTGACTCCACGTGGGTGCCTAATAGGAGAGAGGAGGAGGAGGAGGAGGCACATCTCCAACGAAGCAGGATGCCCTCGGGGGGCCAGCGTAAGGGCAGCACACCGACGGAATGACACCGCAGAGCTCCGCCTGTGCAGGGCGCTGCCTCTGCCCGTAATTCAAAAAGTTCTTTGGTGTGGGCCTTTTTTGAGTCATGTGCATCAAATCGCACAGCTGCTGTTTGCAACATATGTCTCAAGCGTATATCGCGTGGCCAAAACATCACCCGCTTGGGCACCACATGCTTGACCAGACATATGTTGACCTGCCATGCAGCTCGTTGGCAAGCCTACCTTAAAGACCCACACCAAAGAACAAAGCTGACCTCTTCTTGCACTGCATCAGCTGGGATCTCCAACCCCACTATACCTTCAGTCCTCTCTGAAACCTGCTCTGAGAGGAATGAAGGTGTAGAATTAGGTGTGTCACAGCCAAGTACTTGCGGGCACTCTGCTAGCAGTACACCAACGTCCGATTCTAGCAGGCAAATTTCCCTGCCCCAGCTGCTGGACCGTCGAAAGAAGTTCACTCCCAGCCATCCACATGCCCAGCGGTTGAATGCTAGCTTGGCTAAATTGCTAGCGCTTCAACTGCTGCCTTTTCAGTTGGTAGACTCGGCCCCCTTCCGTGAGTTTGTGCAATGTGCGGTTCCTCAGTGGCAGGTTCCCAAATGCCACTTTTTCTCACGGAAGGCGATTCCGGCTCTCTACCGGCATGTGGAAGGCAATGTCTTGGCCTCGCTGGACAGGGCGGTCAGCGGTAAGGTGCATATTACCGCTGACTCATGGTCCAGCAGGCATGGACAGGGACGTTACCTTTCTTTCACGGCCCATTGGGTCACTCTTTTGGCAGCTGGGAAGGATGCAGGACAAGGTGCAGTAGTGTTGGAGGTTGTTCCACCGCCACGCCTCCAAAATGCTACTACTGGTTGTGACACACCTCTGTCCTCCACCCCCTCCTCTTCTTCTTCCTCCGTGGCCTCTTCCTGTGCTTTGTCCTCGGAACCAGCGGTGCTCCGTAGGCGTTCAAGGGGCTACGCAAGTACGCAGGCAAAAAGATGCCATGCTGTGCTTGCGCTGGTGTGTTTGGGGGACAGGAGCCACACTGGGGCAGAGGTTCTGTCTGCTCTGCAGGGGCAGGCCGAGAGGTGGTTGACGCCACGCCAGCTTAAGCCAGGAATGGTAGTTTGCGACAATGGCACCAACCTCCTCTCCGCTCTCCGACAGGGACAACTGACCCATGTGCCCTGTGTGGCTCACGTCCTTAACCTGGTGGTGCAGCGGTTCTTGGGCAGGTACCCGGGCTTACAGGATGTCCTGAGGCAGGCCAGGAAAGTCTGTGTGCATTTCCGCAGATCTTATAATACCAGTGCTCGCCTGGCTGAGCTGCAAAAGGAGTTGAACCTGCCCAAGAACCGCCTTATATGTGACATGCCCACCAGGTGGAACTCAACGTTGGCCATGCTGCAGCGGCTGCACATGCAGCAGAGGGCCATCAATGAGTACCTGTGTGACTACGGCACCAGGACAGGGTCAGGGGAGCTCGGGTTTTTTTCACCACACCAGTGGGGCATGATCAGGGATGCATGCACTGTCCTGGCACCATTTGAGGAGGCCACGAGGATGGTGAGCAGTGACAGTGCATGCATCAGTGACACTGTACCTCTTGTCCACCTGTTGGAACATACGCTGCGTGGAATAATGGACAGGGCACTTGAGGCAGAACAGAGGCAGGAAGAGGAGGACTTCCTTGCCTCTCAAGGCCCCCTTTACCCAGACAGTGTTCCTTCTGTCCCACCCATCGCACAGGAAGAAGAGGAGGAGGAGGAGGAGGATTGTGTCAACATGGAGGTGGAGCCTGGCACTCAGCATCATCAGCAGCAGTCTTTTAGGGATGATTTACAGTCTCAAGAAACCAGTGGACTTGTACGTGGCTGGGAGGAGGTGGCTGCGGATCATTTCGTCCTTAGTGACCCAGAGGACTCCGGACCGAATGCCTCAGCTAACCTACGCTGCATGGCCTCCCTGATCCTGCAAAGTCTGCGGAAGGATCCTCGTATTCTTCGGATCAAGGAGAGGGACCATTACTGGCTGGCCACTCTCCTTGATCCACGGTACAAGGGTAAGGTTGCGGACCTTATCTTACCATCGCAGAGGGAGCAGAGGATGAGACAACTCCGGGAGGCCTTGCAGAAAGGTCTGTGCAACGCGTTCCCAGAGACTGGGAGGTTACAAACTCCTGGTCCTGGACAACAAGTTGCTGAGGCTTCGGTCAGTCAAAGAAGGAGCGGTGGGGAAGGTGGCCGTCTGACCGAAGCGTTTAGACAATTCTTTAGTCCGCAGCCCCAAGGTATGATCGGTTCCAGCAACCATCGCCAGCGTCTGATATACATGGTGCAGGAATACCTAGGGGCAAGGTCAGACTTGGACACCTTCCCCACCGAAAATCCTCTGGCTTACTGGGTCTTGAGGATGGATCACTGGCCAGAGCTTGCACAGTATGCAATTGAGCTACTGGCCTGTCCTGCATCCAGCGTTCTTTCAGAGCGCACATTCAGTGCTGCTGGAGGATTTGTCACGGATCACAGGGTGCGCCTGTCCACCGACTCTGTTGATCGACTGACCTTCATAAAGATGAACCAGTCTTGGATCACCACCAGCTACCAAACACCTGAAGCTGATATAACAGACTAATTTATTTTCAAATGTCACATCCCTTCAAGACTGATGCTGATGCTGAGAGACTGTCCTGTTGTGTTGACTGACTATCCTCCTCCTCCTCAATGATCCGATTGACGATGATAGCTTGGAAGAACATTTTTGTTTCTGGGTGCCGCCACCAGTGGCTAAGGCCCAATTTTTCAGTCCCTGTTTAACAGGGGTGTGTTATTACAATTTTTTATGCAATGCTATGCAGCAGGGCTCATTCCTGCACTCCAACTAGAGTATCTGGGAGTGGTTGCAGTGTCGTGGCACCAGCACCAGTGGCTAAGGCCCAATTTTTCAGCCCCTGTTTAACAGGGGCGTGTAATTACAATTTTTGATGCAATACTTTGCAACAGGGCTCATTGCTGTGCTCCAAGTACAGTATCTGTGAGGGGTTGCAGTGTTGTGGCACCAGTGCCTAAGGCCCAATTTTTATGCCCCTGTTTAACAGGGGCATGTAATTACAATTTTTTATGCAATGCTTTGCAGCAGGGCTCATTCCTGCACTCCAACTAGAGTATCTGGGAGAGGTTGCAGTGTCGTGGCACCAGCACCAGTGGCTAAGGCTACAATACTTTGCAACAGGGCTCATTGCTGTGCTCCAAGTACAGTATCTGTGAGGGGTTGCAGTGTTGTGGCACCAGTGCCTAAGGCCCAATTGTTCAACAGGGGCATGCAATTACAATTCTTGATCTAATAATTCACAGCAGGGCCCATTCATGCGCCCACCAAGAGTAACTGTGAGGGCTCACAGTGTTGTGGCAACACCAACATGTAAGGGGCAAATTTCAGCTGAGTATATACGGCAGGCCCCTACTTTCAAACATCCAACTTACAAACGACTCCTCCTTGCAAACGGAAGGATACAACAGGAAGTGAGAGGAAATCTACCCCTAGAAAGACAAATTCTCTCCTGTAAGAGTTAATATGGGAAAAAAAGTGTCTCCTCTCCACTGATGCTTTATCACCAATTCTTGTTTCAATAAAAACCTTAAATTTTCTAAAAACATTTGTCATTAGGACGAAAAGTGAGGTGAACTGTTCTGAACAGGTGCACACTGCACAGACAGCAAAACAAATGTTACAGGGGTGATAACCCTTCCCTATGTTTTCCAAAAAGCTTAAAAATAGATTTTTTGCCTGGAGCTACACTTAAACAATGTACCTGTTCAAAATTACAAACAGATTCTACATAAGAACAAACCTACAGTCCCTGTCTTGTATGCACCGCCTGTATACGGCTGTTCAGAGTATATAGGGCCTTTTTTATTTTGTGTGCGGGGTTCCCCTTAATATCCATACAAGACCCAAAGGGGCTGGTAATGGGCTGGGGTAGGGGGGGGGGGGGGTGTGTGTGATGGGGTAGCTATGCCATTTTTCTTAAAGATTTTCATCCATATTACCGGGACCAGACATTACATTAAAGCCGCAAGCAGTTTTAAATGGCTTTTTTTCCTTTTGAAATGTAATTTTGTGCAGGGACAGTTCTAAACACGGGAAACACGTGGCACTTCACAGGCATACTTTAGACACCCCCCAGGTACGATATTTAAAGGAATATTTGACTTTTTTTTTTTCACTTTATGCATCATTAAAATGACTGCTCCAGAAAAATGGCCGTTTTTAAAACTTCTTTTTTGCATTGATACATGTCCCCTGGTGCAGAACCCAGGTTCCTAAACCCTTTTTAGGACAATAACATGCATAATAGTCGTTATAATTAGCACTTTAGATTTCGAACATGGGGTTCAATAGGGTTCTAAAGTTCGTGCGAACTTTCGGTCCGTTCGCGGGTTCTGGTGCGAACCGAACCCGGGGGTGTTCGGCTCATCACTACTCTTAGGCATTGAAAAAATTGTAGTCTGTCCTCCAAGACTCAATTATTCCAAGACTGGGCACTGCCATCTTGGTTGTGGATGAAGATAATAGATTAGTTACAGACTTACTGATCAAATAATATATTTTTTTTTTCACAGAGCAATACAAATTCAGATGGATTTTGTGCTGCGCTTGGTCATTTATTTGACTTGGTGCCATAGTATAAACCCCTTCTGAGTTTCCTGGGTTGGTAATAATAAAATTTATGAAGTTGTGGCGCTTGATGTGTGGGACTCCAGGAATAAATACCTATCTAATACCTAGCACTTATCTAGGAGAGTGCTACATAGATTCTTGATAATGGTAGTTCAGAGTCTCAAAGAGAGAGCCTATGCCTTCAGGGAAAGGAGATTAATGGAAACTGTCAGTGGAGATACATATTTCATTACAATAGTACAACAAGCAGATGAATATTAAATCAATTTTTAAACAGTTAAATAGATTTCACTCCCACAGGTCATTTGCATTTATAAATTACATGTATCACATACTGCTAATATCTCAATTGATATTAAAGTTTATAGTGTTGAATCATTTATTTGGTTTAGTCTGTTTTCAGGAATTTTAGTTGTTGTTATAATTGTGTTCACCTTACCTACACTATATATAGCAAACATTAGAAAAATAAGTGATAGGGGGCGCTGAAAACCTAAATTATGTACCTGTTAGTAAATGACCATATTACATGGAATAAAGCTAAAATTGTTTAAATAAGTTTGTGGTCACATTTGACATATGATTTGTTGCACTTTATATTATTCATACAATATTTCACTGTTGAGTATTGTTTTTGGTAGGTACTGGATACCTCACACAGCACTTTTTTTGCACACGTCACTTTATTCCATGTAATATGGTCATTTACTAACAGGTACATAATTTAGTTTTTTAGCGCCCCCTATCACTTATTTTTCTAATTGCACAGTGTTTCTCACATTGCTACTTGGGGAGCAGCTTTACGCTTACTAAGATCTATAGTATTAAATAACATTTGGCGCAAGGTTTCCACCCTTTAAACATATAGAAAACATTGTCAGAATTTTTTTTTTCTCGGGGGACATTTCTCATGTGATAAATGCATGGGGTTTAGTGACTGGCCTGCTGACTGTAGGTTTCCCCACATAAAAAGCAAATATAGGCGATTTAAGTGCTTCAGACATGCCAACTGCATAATTGGTATACTGAATTTGGTATACAGTTATTGCTGACTTCTTCTCATGTGGTAAGCTGCAATGTATTTTTTTTTCTCTTGGGTTTAGTAATACTTTAAGGTGAACTTTGGCCACTGGGTATCTTTACCCTTTAGGCATTGTATGGTGCTTTATTTGGCCCATCACAAGTATGAGCTCTGTTACACAGATTTTTCAAGTTATCTAAAAAAATCTTTCACATTTCTGGTCTTTGTCAAAATACATGATCAGCATTCCTCCACATTATAAATAACTTGAGAAGGATTTGTCTGTGTACAATATATGTGCATAGTCAGCAAAAGAAACATTCCCTGCTGTATTCTCAGCATTACAAGTGTTTTCTTTACTGATCAATGGGGATTTTCTTCATTACAACTTGCTTCTCAAACTTCTGAGGATCTTATGGGATATGGAGTTGATTTACTAAAGGCAAATCCACTTTGCACTACAAGTGCAAGTGCACTTGGAAATGCAGTCGCTTTAGATTTGAGGGGAAGCTCTGCTGATTTTATCATCCAATCACGTACAAGCAAAAATGCTGTTATTTATTTTCCTTGCATGTCCCCCTCAAATCTACAGCAACTGCACTTCCAAGTGCACCTGCAGTGCACTTGAAGCGCAAAGTGGATTTTCCTTTAGTAAATAAACCCCAGATTGCGTAAACTAGGTAAAACAAACAATGTAAGGCAAGCATTTGTTTTGTGGATGAAAGTTAGTTTTGGCACCTCTTCTTCTTCTAAAATAGTCCTTCACCAAACATTTTTGCCTTTTATCATTTGCCTTACATATGGGATTGCATAGGCATGCACATAGGGTGTGTCGGCTGTGCCTGGGCACACCCTAATCACCCTGTGCAGTTTCGATTTCCCTTGCTTCCTGGTGACCCCTGTCTCCCCCCTGCAGTGCTGCCAGCTTCCCTCCTCTCCTTTCCTGCCAGCTGCTGTCACTCACAGCTGAGCTGTGGAGGGGGCGGTGACGGCCAGCTCAGTCTTTCAGCAGTTTGCTGAGAGGCTGAGCCGGGTGTCAGTCCAGGCACCTGGCGGATTCTGACTTCCATCGTTGTGATGATGCGGTGCCTGGACTGACATCCATGACGTCAGCAGAGAGCGGACTTCAGCCCGCTCTCTGCTGAAAACTGGTCACAGGAGTACAAATGAACTGCACTCCTGTGATCCATAGTAGAAGTACAGCCAAACAAGCTTTGGCTATAGTTCTCCTTTAACAGAAGCATAGTAAACCCACTATACCCACCTTACCTGAAAAACTAAGTGTAGCGATACCTTCAGCTAAGAGGGGCACAGATTTAGTTTGGGCCCTGAAGACAGCTCCGCCAACCCCCGGCAATTTACTCGACCCCCTTCTGGCACAGTTAGTCTAGGGTAATATATATATATCTTATGCTCTATGGTTAAATTCAGACACCAATGCAGTGATAGAAGAATAACGAGTTTACTTTCTACTGGCAATAAAATCAACAGTTATAACAAATCACAGGAATATCTCTGCAGAGCCCTGCAGCAATAGACACACTACAACTAGTAAGATATGGCGCACACACACCACGTGTAACAGTACTTCACTATGTGCCCTATGGCACAGCAACTAAATAATCTATCTAGATGGCCAGGCCTGACCATATAACTCAGTCTCTAGGGGGTAAAATTCTTCGCATGCAGTCTTTAAATGGTGGTGCACATTTCAGGAACACATTTGTAATCCAAGGGAAAAAAAATGCCAACACAGTACACTCCACTAGAGATCCGTTTGACTCAGTTCAGCTATGGATCTCCAGGGGAGGGGAAACTGAAATAGGAACTGGTGGGCCACAGCAGTCTGTAGGCCTAACAATGGTATACAGTATTTGTGCATTGAGCATGTGCTCGCTCACCCCTCCGGACGGGATCCCAGTCCGGGAACTTCCACCTGCTGTGTCTCCACACACAGCGTCTGCAGCGGTCTGGTCTCCGGCTCAGCAGCGGTTGAGGAAACCGAGTCAGATGCCACCCAGGCTTGCGATGGGGTGGAAGGCTCTTTTGGGTAGCAGCGCAAGGCCCCAGGCTTTAGGCCTTGCACCACAGCGGATCCGCACAGGAAGATCTCTCCACTGAAGTCTCGTTTCCCAAAGAGGCCAAGCGCAGCCTCGCCTCCTCCTTATATAACCCCACCTATGAGTCTCTGGGGTGGAAACATTGCATCCTGGGTACCGAATGGGGTTCTGGGTAAGGTAGTCCTGAGAGTTTAAAGGAGACCCCACTACACACTCCCCCCACTTAAACTCTTTGGTCCCCAAAGTTAATCCTAACATACTCTGCGTACAACCCTAGACAACGTTGCGTATGATGTTGGCATAGGGAATTCCCACCAAAACCGAGGGGTTGAATTCCCTTGCCCACAGGTCACACTATCATGAGTGGCCTGCCTAACTGTGCCAGAGAGTGAGTGGGGGTTGCCCTCCACCAAATGAACAGTGGAGGGATCCGGATTCTCTGCACTCCTCCTGGCAGTGACCACAGAATCTTCCCCATTTGTGGGTAGGTCAACTTTTTGGGAGGCCTTATGACTCTTCGAGCCCTTTGCTTTCTTGGGGTTTCTGGCTCTGGCGCCACAGGCTCTTCTTCTGTAGCAGGCTCGGGCAACACGGCGGGCTCTGGAACATCTGCTTCAGGAGCCGAGGGATACATAGAGTCTCTAGGGTCCTTCTCAGAGTAAGTATCACAGGCATCTTCCCAGTAATCTGATGAAGGACTAGATGGGATGAACTCAGTGGCTTCTGCATTCAGTTTGGAGCTCACTGAAGATGATGGGCACCCGGTTGACTCCTTCACCGGGGCCCTCTGGAGTTTCCCGCCGGCTTGCGGTTATCTGTTTTCTTCTTCTTGGGACTGGAACATGTAGCTGCAATGTGGCCAACTCCCCCACAATTAAAACAGATTATGTCCCCCCAGTCTTGCAGAGATGCGGGTGCCGAAACAGCTGGGAACAGTTCCTTTCTCGCTACCTCTTTCTCTGGACCCTGTGTGTCTTTCGCCATCAGAGAAGTTAGCATCTCTAACACCTGAGACATTTGTGATTTCAAAGTGTCCACTTCTGAGTCCCTTTCTGGAGTCATGAGCGAGTTGACCATTACTGGTGTAGGGGCATGACTTGTCTTTATCATTGCCTGATCCTTCTGCAGTGCCTCCATATCTCTGATGATTTTTATCAAATCAGAGTAAGTCAGTGACGTTCCTCCTCCTGAGGTTTTCAGGTGCAACCAGACTGGATCAGAGCGCAAAGCTCCCTTTAAGACTTGCTTCATTCTTGCCGCATCTGTATCTTGGGGCATCATTCCCTTCTTCAAGACAATCTTACACAGCAACCTGTTCAGTCTTCTGACATACT